>OZ020558.1:33839471-35089471 GCA_963971465.1 Lepidochitona cinerea
AATTATATGAAGAAAGGAGGTTGGGGGAAGGCGGGGGGGGGGGGGGGGGGTCCTGGACAACCCAAAGAGTTACCGCCGAGCCTGATGACGTCACATAGATTTACGCAAAGCTTTCAGGGTAAAATGTACCTCAGTTCGCCATTTTGTTTATTGGTACTTATAGCAAGCGGTCACCTTTTTGGAAAACATTGATGACATAACCTGTTTTATCCACACATTTTTCGGATAACTTAAAGCGGGAAGGGCCACGAGCTTCAGTAAAGTTATAGGCTTTGTCCAAATCACAATCGTTTTTAGTGGTAAATGAGAGTTGTGGGCAAACTTAACTAATGACCCAATGTTTCATTGATTTAATTAAGTAATTAGAGTAAAAATTAAACTTCCTTCATGAAGTTAATCTGTCAATTATCGAAACGAATTTCTATAGTCTCCGCCTTGACATGCGCAGTAGAGTCTTCCGTCTGCTTGTCATAACAAAGTCACATGTTTGAAAGGAGCTGTTTGAATACAAAGGAATATCAAAGCGTAAGTTGATTTTCACTTGATTTCTTGTTGTTTTGTCGAATAATCGGAATTATGCAACCAACGTAGATTTGCGGCTGACTAATCTTTGGATGATTAAATGAAATACCAGCCTCGCAGTGCAAGCTGAGTGTGTGCACATCACAACAACAACGACACGTCGATCGAAATCGAGTGTCTGTGTTATTTCACAGTGGTTTTAGCTTATTAAAAAAAGGCAATTTATATCTGTCCTGTACTTCCTTACTATTGGTGATTTTTTGTTTTATTTGAAGGTGAAATTAGAAGCCAATAGATCTTCCACAAACGTTCTAGTCTCTCGTCGTCTCGATCTGTTTTATTTCTACTCTTGGTCTAACTTCTTTCTAACTCTGAGTCTAACTAAGCGTGGATTTGTTCTGTGACTGACTGGCATTGTGGGACAGGTAGTAAATGTGGAATGCAAATGGACAAGCATACGAATAGTAAGTACATATACAAGAGGCTTAATTTCGTAAATAGTATAGTAAGTAATAGGTTTGTATATTTACAAATCATCTATATACTTGAAGAATGGTATTTTACTTGTCAAGTCATTCCAATCCACCCCACTTGTGGGTATTTGGTCTACTCTCTAATTAATCAAAAGTCAAACTGTATGTAATACGGAGAACATTTTAAATGATGTACCCCTCTCGATCTAAATTTGCAACAAAGTCATATAAATGAATTCCACCAATAGGTCGCGGGTTCGATTCCCACCCAGTCAAAAAAATTGGAGAATTTTCTGACTGGGTTTTCACTCGAACGACCTATGTGGGATGGTTGCCAGTTACCAACGGAAGGTCGTGGGTTTCCTCCGGGCATAGAGCCCGGTTTCCTCCTACAATAAAACTGGCAACGCCGCCATATAAGTGAAATAATCTTGAGTGCGGCGTAAAACACCAAACAATCAATCAATCATATAAATGAAATAACATTGAGTGTGACATAGAAAACCATTCAGTATAATACTTGGTGTAAAACTGCTCTAAATGCATCTTCAAGGTTTGATTTTCATCATCTAAAATAAAACTTTATAATTTATGTTATAAAAAATTCACTACATAATAATGACAGTGCACTGTTGTTTATTTTTTCAACAGTCTTGAACAACTTGACTGGAGGATAATTCAAAACTAATGCAAGGTTTCAAAGATTTCTCAGTTGCTTCAAGAGCAAGATCAAAGAAATCAAAATTGAATGGAATCCAGTGTACAGATCTGATTATTTATAAACAACACAGACAATTTAGTGAAAGGAATGGGTGAGACAAGAAAGCCCAATTTCTTATTTGGGCTATTAGGAAGAGACTTTATAATACATTTGCTATGTACGTAAGTTATGATAAGGCTCATCAATGATATGTGGTTTCAAACATAATAAACGAATCAAAAAGTTTGATTCCTGTCCATTTAAAAAAATAAAATATACATGTATAACAAAAAGAAAGATTTTGTTTTCATTTCTACTTTGTTTGATGGATTGATGATTATATCACTAATATGGCAGCCTTGCCAGGTTTAGTGTGAGAGGAAAATCCTGATCCTTCGACAATTGCCTGTCAACTCTTCTACATACGGCGATTGAGGAAAAATCTCACTCAGAAATATTTCAATTTTATTTGGTCGGAGTTGGACTCGAACCTGCAACTCATGACTTGAATGTCTGAATCACTGAGCCAGCGAGGTCCCATGTTTGTTTGATAGATCGATGTTTTATGCTGCACAGAAAATTAGTTTAGTGCGGGAGGAAACTGGGCTCTGTCCTGACCTTCGGAGAGTTCCTCGTAAGTTTTCCACATTGGTCGACAGGGTGAAAAACCCACAGAGATTTTTCAATTTTATTTGACCTGAGGCCACGAGTCGACACATAGATGGAAGGCCTGGGTCAAACTGAGAATCCATCGCTCAGCCCACTGAGCCATTGAGGTCCTTTCTTTGTTTAATTGATTGGTGTTTTTAGTCACACTCAAGATTATTTCACTTATATAGTGGCGTTGCCAAGTTTACTGGAGAGGGGAAGGGAGCTCTTCTCGAAAGAAACACCCAACCTTCAGCGAGTACCTGGTATCTCTTTCACATAGGCAGACAGAGGGAAAAACTTACTCAGAAATTTCGAAATTTTATTTGGTCTGAGTGGGATTCGAACCCACGACCCATGAACGGAAAGTGTTTGTCGGACTGAAAAACTATCACTTAGCCAACTGAGCCACAGAGACCCCTTCTTTCTTTGATTGATTGATGTTTACGCCACACTGAATATTACTTGACTTATATGGCAGCATTGCCAAGTTTAGTGGAGGAGGAAACTGGGCTCTGCCCAGAGCCCAGAGGAAACACCCGACCTTCGGTAAGTACCTAGTAACAAAGAGACTATCACTCTGCCAACTGAGCCGAGGTCCCTTCTTTCTTTGATTGATTGATATTTATGCCACACTGAATAGTATTTCCCTTATATGGTAGCATTGCCTAGTTTAGTGGAGGAGGAAACTGGGCTCTGACCAGAGGAAACACCCAACATTCGGTAAGTACCTAGTAACAAAGAGACTATCACTCTGCCAACTGAGCCGAACGCCTTTCTTTGCTTGATTGATTGATTGTTTGTTGTTTTACGCCGCGCTCAAGATTATTTCGCTTATATGGCGGCGTTGCCAGTTTTATTGTGGGAGGAAACCGGTCTCTATGCCCGGAGGAAACCCACGACCTTCCGCTGGTAACTGGCAACCATCCCACATAGTTTGTTCGAGTGAAAACCCAGTCAGAAAATTTTCCAATTTTTTGGACCAAGTGGGATTCGAACCCGCGACCCATTGGTGGAAGGCTGTTCGGATTGAGCGTCCAACGCTCTACCTACTGAGCCACGGAGGCCCCTTCTTTGCTTGAAGAAGGGAGATTGTGTGTAGTGATGATTCTCACATCATCACCAGCTTTCCACAAGTGGGTCCCAAGTTCGAATCCAATTCAGTCCAATTTGAATAGATTTGTAGGTACCTGCCACAGGGTGAGAGTCTCGGCTTTACTCCAAACATGAATGAATCTATCGAGGTCAGTGGGGTGGTATATGAATGTGTACGCAAGTGTGATTGTTGAGAACTTGCAGGTTTCTAAGATTGATTTATTCATTGTTTTAATTCGCACTCAGGACTATTTCGTTTATAAGGTGGCCTAGCTAGGTTTATTGGGGAGGAAACCCCTTGACTATCCATAACAACATGACAACATAGCACATTGGGCCAGTGATCAAGTTGTAAACCAAGCCAGCATTTTTAAAAGAAAGTGGGAATTGAAATCAAAACCAATTGGTGGAATGTTTCCTAAGAACCTAAAAGATGATTTTAGTTCAGATTATTTGCAGAAGATTTTCAAAATAAAACATATCCGACTAGATTATTTATCGTACAGGTTCTTTGTTAAGAACACAGTTTTATTCTGACAATTCCAGCATTTAAATGTGAAGTCAATCACCAAAAAACAAATTTAATATGTGTACACTAAGCATATGCTTTTCCATAACTACCAGTCCACCAAACGTTGGTTTTGACATATTTTAAACATGTCTATATCCAGGTAGAAATCATTTTCAGTTAATGTCACTGAATTTAGCAGTCTAGTCTAGTGGTGATGATTAGAAATTAAACATCATGACCAGTCAAAAATGATTATTTCAAAAACAAATTAATACTCCATCTCGCAAGGTTTTCCATCGCTAATGAGTAAGGTTGAAGTTGTAATGTCAATACGCTGGCACAGATTTAAATGTATGTGAGCCACATCTTAATAACTCCTCATTTCTGCCTCAGTCAATTTTTTAGCACTTCCCCAACAGAATACAATCCATAGGCCTACAGCTCCATCTTTTGTTTTCATATCACTGCAAAATATAAAAAATAGGAATAGTACTAAAACAAGGTTTTCTTAGTTACAGTGCTAAAATAAATATCAGATTTACTAGGTGCTTTGTGTCATACACAAAAGAATACAACACTGACAGTGACAGAATGGCAGGATAGTCACCTGGGGATGGGCTAAGGTGTTAACTCTGAACTGATTCTGAAATAACCATACCATGAAAGTATGTAGTGACAAATTCACAAAACAGAGCTCAAAGTGATGACATTTGCAGCACATAGACTAATATCATTCTGGCAGGCCAGTGAGTAAACGCAAGGTTGGACATATATATACGGTATACATGTATTGTTTATTGAAACTTTCCTGCAACCACAACAACATTGATTGTACAAGTACTACCACTCACTCTCACTGTCAGCTAGTTTGTCCGAATGAAATATCAATAACTAATGATCTAACCAATACATCACCCTGCATGAAATTGAAAAGAAATAAAGTTAAGCTAAATTTTGTTTGTAACACGAGGCCTACAAAAAATTGTACAAGATAAAATGAAGATTTGACAGACCTGTACTGAGTGAGAGGCACCGTTGTGTTGACGGCTGAGTCAGTGAGTGCAGCGAAGAAGGCAAGCCAGATTATCGCCCGATCCTCGTTGTTTCTCTCCTTTTCATATCCACTAATGTCAGTGAAGGTATTCCAAACTGCTTTCGGGTGAAAACTTTGTGGATATTACGGCCTCTGTTTTGTTTTTACCGTCATTAACACTCAACTTCTTCGAGTCATTCTCTCCAACTTTGCTCGCGTGCTTATGCCTTTCAACACTGTTTACAATGAAGTGCGCATGTGCATGTCAGTAACTTCGGGGAGGATCTGGGCGGTTTTTCAAATATTTTGTAATAATTGGTAGGGCCCCCCTTTGAAAAATTAATTCGTACGGGAAAACCTACGTTAGGATTTTCATGAAATTTGGACAGAGGCATCTACTAGGATTCGTCTTTCCGGGAAAAATAATACCATGTGTGGGAAAATTCGTTTTAGCCAACCTGATGGCCCTTCCCTCTTTAAAGCGGGAAGGGCCACGAGCTTCAGTAAAGTTATAGGCTTTGTCCAAATCACAATCGTTTTTAGTGGTAAATGAGAGTTGTGGGCAAACTTAACTAATGACCCAATGTTTCATTGATTTAATTAAGTAATTAGAGTAAAAATTAAACTTCCTTCATGAAGTTAATCTGTCAATTATCGAAACGAATTTCTATAGTCTCCGCCTTGACATGCGCAGTAGAGTCTTCCGTCTGCTTGTCATAACAAAGTCACATGTTTGAAAGGAGCTGTTTGAATACAAAGGAATATCAAAGCGTAAGTTGATTTTCACTTGATTTCTTGTTGTTTTGTCGAATAATCGGAATTATGCAACCAACGTAGATTTGCGGCTGACTAATCTTTGGATGATTAAATGAAATACCAGCCTCGCAGTGCAAGCTGAGTGTGTGCACATCACAACAACAACGACACGTCGATCGAAATCGAGTGTCTGTGTTATTTCACAGTGGTTTTAGCTTATTAAAAAAAGGCAATTTATATCTGTCCTGTACTTCCTTACTATTGGTGATTTTTTGTTTTATTTGAAGGTGAAATTAGAAGCCAATAGATCTTCCACAAACGTTCTAGTCTCTCGTCGTCTCGATCTGTTTTATTTCTACTCTTGGTCTAACTTCTTTCTAACTCTGAGTCTAACTAAGCGTGGATTTGTTCTGTGACTGACTGGCATTGTGGGACAGGTAGTAAATGTGGAATGCAAATGGACAAGCATACGAATAGTAAGTACATATACAAGAGGCTTAATTTCGTAAATAGTATAGTAAGTAATAGGTTTGTATATTTACAAATCATCTATATACTTGAAGAATGGTATTTTACTTGTCAAGTCATTCCAATCCACCCCACTTGTGGGTATTTGGTCTACTCTCTAATTAATCAAAAGTCAAACTGTATGTAATACGGAGAACATTTTAAATGATGTACCCCTCTCGATCTAAATTTGCAACAAAGTCATATAAATGAATTCCACCAATAGGTCGCGGGTTCGATTCCCACCCAGTCAAAAAAATTGGAGAATTTTCTGACTGGGTTTTCACTCGAACGACCTATGTGGGATGGTTGCCAGTTACCAACGGAAGGTCGTGGGTTTCCTCCGGGCATAGAGCCCGGTTTCCTCCTACAATAAAACTGGCAACGCCGCCATATAAGTGAAATAATCTTGAGTGCGGCGTAAAACACCAAACAATCAATCAATCATATAAATGAAATAACATTGAGTGTGACATAGAAAACCATTCAGTATAATACTTGGTGTAAAACTGCTCTAAATGCATCTTCAAGGTTTGATTTTCATCATCTAAAATAAAACTTTATAATTTATGTTATAAAAAATTCACTACATAATAATGACAGTGCACTGTTGTTTATTTTTTCAACAGTCTTGAACAACTTGACTGGAGGATAATTCAAAACTAATGCAAGGTTTCAAAGATTTCTCAGTTGCTTCAAGAGCAAGATCAAAGAAATCAAAATTGAATGGAATCCAGTGTACAGATCTGATTATTTATAAACAACACAGACAATTTAGTGAAAGGAATGGGTGAGACAAGAAAGCCCAATTTCTTATTTGGGCTATTAGGAAGAGACTTTATAATACATTTGCTATGTACGTAAGTTATGATAAGGCTCATCAATGATATGTGGTTTCAAACATAATAAACGAATCAAAAAGTTTGATTCCTGTCCATTTAAAAAAATAAAATATACATGTATAACAAAAAGAAAGATTTTGTTTTCATTTCTACTTTGTTTGATGGATTGATGATTATATCACTAATATGGCAGCCTTGCCAGGTTTAGTGTGAGAGGAAAATCCTGATCCTTCGACAATTGCCTGTCAACTCTTCTACATACGGCGATTGAGGAAAAATCTCACTCAGAAATATTTCAATTTTATTTGGTCGGAGTTGGACTCGAACCTGCAACTCATGACTTGAATGTCTGAATCACTGAGCCAGCGAGGTCCCATGTTTGTTTGATAGATCGATGTTTTATGCTGCACAGAAAATTAGTTTAGTGCGGGAGGAAACTGGGCTCTGTCCTGACCTTCGGAGAGTTCCTCGTAAGTTTTCCACATTGGTCGACAGGGTGAAAAACCCACAGAGATTTTTCAATTTTATTTGACCTGAGGCCACGAGTCGACACATAGATGGAAGGCCTGGGTCAAACTGAGAATCCATCGCTCAGCCCACTGAGCCATTGAGGTCCTTTCTTTGTTTAATTGATTGGTGTTTTTAGTCACACTCAAGATTATTTCACTTATATAGTGGCGTTGCCAAGTTTACTGGAGAGGGGAAGGGAGCTCTTCTCGAAAGAAACACCCAACCTTCAGCGAGTACCTGGTATCTCTTTCACATAGGCAGACAGAGGGAAAAACTTACTCAGAAATTTCGAAATTTTATTTGGTCTGAGTGGGATTCGAACCCACGACCCATGAACGGAAAGTGTTTGTCGGACTGAAAAACTATCACTTAGCCAACTGAGCCACAGAGACCCCTTCTTTCTTTGATTGATTGATGTTTACGCCACACTGAATATTACTTGACTTATATGGCAGCATTGCCAAGTTTAGTGGAGGAGGAAACTGGGCTCTGCCCAGAGCCCAGAGGAAACACCCGACCTTCGGTAAGTACCTAGTAACAAAGAGACTATCACTCTGCCAACTGAGCCGAGGTCCCTTCTTTCTTTGATTGATTGATATTTATGCCACACTGAATAGTATTTCCCTTATATGGTAGCATTGCCTAGTTTAGTGGAGGAGGAAACTGGGCTCTGACCAGAGGAAACACCCAACATTCGGTAAGTACCTAGTAACAAAGAGACTATCACTCTGCCAACTGAGCCGAACGCCTTTCTTTGCTTGATTGATTGATTGTTTGTTGTTTTACGCCGCGCTCAAGATTATTTCGCTTATATGGCGGCGTTGCCAGTTTTATTGTGGGAGGAAACCGGTCTCTATGCCCGGAGGAAACCCACGACCTTCCGCTGGTAACTGGCAACCATCCCACATAGTTTGTTCGAGTGAAAACCCAGTCAGAAAATTTTCCAATTTTTTGGACCAAGTGGGATTCGAACCCGCGACCCATTGGTGGAAGGCTGTTCGGATTGAGCGTCCAACGCTCTACCTACTGAGCCACGGAGGCCCCTTCTTTGCTTGAAGAAGGGAGATTGTGTGTAGTGATGATTCTCACATCATCACCAGCTTTCCACAAGTGGGTCCCAAGTTCGAATCCAATTCAGTCCAATTTGAATAGATTTGTAGGTACCTGCCACAGGGTGAGAGTCTCGGCTTTACTCCAAACATGAATGAATCTATCGAGGTCAGTGGGGTGGTATATGAATGTGTACGCAAGTGTGATTGTTGAGAACTTGCAGGTTTCTAAGATTGATTTATTCATTGTTTTAATTCGCACTCAGGACTATTTCGTTTATAAGGTGGCCTAGCTAGGTTTATTGGGGAGGAAACCCCTTGACTATCCATAACAACATGACAACATAGCACATTGGGCCAGTGATCAAGTTGTAAACCAAGCCAGCATTTTTAAAAGAAAGTGGGAATTGAAATCAAAACCAATTGGTGGAATGTTTCCTAAGAACCTAAAAGATGATTTTAGTTCAGATTATTTGCAGAAGATTTTCAAAATAAAACATATCCGACTAGATTATTTATCGTACAGGTTCTTTGTTAAGAACACAGTTTTATTCTGACAATTCCAGCATTTAAATGTGAAGTCAATCACCAAAAAACAAATTTAATATGTGTACACTAAGCATATGCTTTTCCATAACTACCAGTCCACCAAACGTTGGTTTTGACATATTTTAAACATGTCTATATCCAGGTAGAAATCATTTTCAGTTAATGTCACTGAATTTAGCAGTCTAGTCTAGTGGTGATGATTAGAAATTAAACATCATGACCAGTCAAAAATGATTATTTCAAAAACAAATTAATACTCCATCTCGCAAGGTTTTCCATCGCTAATGAGTAAGGTTGAAGTTGTAATGTCAATACGCTGGCACAGATTTAAATGTATGTGAGCCACATCTTAATAACTCCTCATTTCTGCCTCAGTCAATTTTTTAGCACTTCCCCAACAGAATACAATCCATAGGCCTACAGCTCCATCTTTTGTTTTCATATCACTGCAAAATATAAAAAATAGGAATAGTACTAAAACAAGGTTTTCTTAGTTACAGTGCTAAAATAAATATCAGATTTACTAGGTGCTTTGTGTCATACACAAAAGAATACAACACTGACAGTGACAGAATGGCAGGATAGTCACCTGGGGATGGGCTAAGGTGTTAACTCTGAACTGATTCTGAAATAACCATACCATGAAAGTATGTAGTGACAAATTCACAAAACAGAGCTCAAAGTGATGACATTTGCAGCACATAGACTAATATCATTCTGGCAGGCCAGTGAGTAAACGCAAGGTTGGACATATATATACGGTATACATGTATTGTTTATTGAAACTTTCCTGCAACCACAACAACATTGATTGTACAAGTACTACCACTCACTCTCACTGTCAGCTAGTTTGTCCGAATGAAATATCAATAACTAATGATCTAACCAATACATCACCCTGCATGAAATTGAAAAGAAATAAAGTTAAGCTAAATTTTGTTTGTAACACGAGGCCTACAAAAAATTGTACAAGATAAAATGAAGATTTGACAGACCTGTACTGAGTGAGAGGCACCGTTGTGTTGACGGCTGAGTCAGTGAGTGCAGCGAAGAAGGCAAGCCAGATTATCGCCCGATCCTCGTTGTTTCTCTCCTTTTCATATCCACTAATGTCAGTGAAGGTATTCCAAACTGCTTTCGGGTGAAAACTTTGTGGATATTACGGCCTCTGTTTTGTTTTTACCGTCATTAACACTCAACTTCTTCGAGTCATTCTCTCCAACTTTGCTCGCGTGCTTATGCCTTTCAACACTGTTTACAATGAAGTGCGCATGTGCATGTCAGTAACTTCGGGGAGGATCTGGGCGGTTTTTCAAATATTTTGTAATAATTGGTAGGGCCCCCCTTTGAAAAATTAATTCGTACGGGAAAACCTACGTTAGGATTTTCATGAAATTTGGACAGAGGCATCTACTAGGATTCGTCTTTCCGGGAAAAATAATACCATGTGTGGGAAAATTCGTTTTAGCCAACCTGATGGCCCTTCCCTCTTTAAAGCGGGAAGGGCCACGAGCTTCAGTAAAGTTATAGGCTTTGTCCAAATCACAATCGTTTTTAGTGGTAAATGAGAGTTGTGGGCAAACTTAACTAATGACCCAATGTTTCATTGATTTAATTAAGTAATTAGAGTAAAAATTAAACTTCCTTCATGAAGTTAATCTGTCAATTATCGAAACGAATTTCTATAGTCTCCGCCTTGACATGCGCAGTAGAGTCTTCCGTCTGCTTGTCATAACAAAGTCACATGTTTGAAAGGAGCTGTTTGAATACAAAGGAATATCAAAGCGTAAGTTGATTTTCACTTGATTTCTTGTTGTTTTGTCGAATAATCGGAATTATGCAACCAACGTAGATTTGCGGCTGACTAATCTTTGGATGATTAAATGAAATACCAGCCTCGCAGTGCAAGCTGAGTGTGTGCACATCACAACAACAACGACACGTCGATCGAAATCGAGTGTCTGTGTTATTTCACAGTGGTTTTAGCTTATTAAAAAAAGGCAATTTATATCTGTCCTGTACTTCCTTACTATTGGTGATTTTTTGTTTTATTTGAAGGTGAAATTAGAAGCCAATAGATCTTCCACAAACGTTCTAGTCTCTCGTCGTCTCGATCTGTTTTATTTCTACTCTTGGTCTAACTTCTTTCTAACTCTGAGTCTAACTAAGCGTGGATTTGTTCTGTGACTGACTGGCATTGTGGGACAGGTAGTAAATGTGGAATGCAAATGGACAAGCATACGAATAGTAAGTACATATACAAGAGGCTTAATTTCGTAAATAGTATAGTAAGTAATAGGTTTGTATATTTACAAATCATCTATATACTTGAAGAATGGTATTTTACTTGTCAAGTCATTCCAATCCACCCCACTTGTGGGTATTTGGTCTACTCTCTAATTAATCAAAAGTCAAACTGTATGTAATACGGAGAACATTTTAAATGATGTACCCCTCTCGATCTAAATTTGCAACAAAGTCATATAAATGAATTCCACCAATAGGTCGCGGGTTCGATTCCCACCCAGTCAAAAAAATTGGAGAATTTTCTGACTGGGTTTTCACTCGAACGACCTATGTGGGATGGTTGCCAGTTACCAACGGAAGGTCGTGGGTTTCCTCCGGGCATAGAGCCCGGTTTCCTCCTACAATAAAACTGGCAACGCCGCCATATAAGTGAAATAATCTTGAGTGCGGCGTAAAACACCAAACAATCAATCAATCATATAAATGAAATAACATTGAGTGTGACATAGAAAACCATTCAGTATAATACTTGGTGTAAAACTGCTCTAAATGCATCTTCAAGGTTTGATTTTCATCATCTAAAATAAAACTTTATAATTTATGTTATAAAAAATTCACTACATAATAATGACAGTGCACTGTTGTTTATTTTTTCAACAGTCTTGAACAACTTGACTGGAGGATAATTCAAAACTAATGCAAGGTTTCAAAGATTTCTCAGTTGCTTCAAGAGCAAGATCAAAGAAATCAAAATTGAATGGAATCCAGTGTACAGATCTGATTATTTATAAACAACACAGACAATTTAGTGAAAGGAATGGGTGAGACAAGAAAGCCCAATTTCTTATTTGGGCTATTAGGAAGAGACTTTATAATACATTTGCTATGTACGTAAGTTATGATAAGGCTCATCAATGATATGTGGTTTCAAACATAATAAACGAATCAAAAAGTTTGATTCCTGTCCATTTAAAAAAATAAAATATACATGTATAACAAAAAGAAAGATTTTGTTTTCATTTCTACTTTGTTTGATGGATTGATGATTATATCACTAATATGGCAGCCTTGCCAGGTTTAGTGTGAGAGGAAAATCCTGATCCTTCGACAATTGCCTGTCAACTCTTCTACATACGGCGATTGAGGAAAAATCTCACTCAGAAATATTTCAATTTTATTTGGTCGGAGTTGGACTCGAACCTGCAACTCATGACTTGAATGTCTGAATCACTGAGCCAGCGAGGTCCCATGTTTGTTTGATAGATCGATGTTTTATGCTGCACAGAAAATTAGTTTAGTGCGGGAGGAAACTGGGCTCTGTCCTGACCTTCGGAGAGTTCCTCGTAAGTTTTCCACATTGGTCGACAGGGTGAAAAACCCACAGAGATTTTTCAATTTTATTTGACCTGAGGCCACGAGTCGACACATAGATGGAAGGCCTGGGTCAAACTGAGAATCCATCGCTCAGCCCACTGAGCCATTGAGGTCCTTTCTTTGTTTAATTGATTGGTGTTTTTAGTCACACTCAAGATTATTTCACTTATATAGTGGCGTTGCCAAGTTTACTGGAGAGGGGAAGGGAGCTCTTCTCGAAAGAAACACCCAACCTTCAGCGAGTACCTGGTATCTCTTTCACATAGGCAGACAGAGGGAAAAACTTACTCAGAAATTTCGAAATTTTATTTGGTCTGAGTGGGATTCGAACCCACGACCCATGAACGGAAAGTGTTTGTCGGACTGAAAAACTATCACTTAGCCAACTGAGCCACAGAGACCCCTTCTTTCTTTGATTGATTGATGTTTACGCCACACTGAATATTACTTGACTTATATGGCAGCATTGCCAAGTTTAGTGGAGGAGGAAACTGGGCTCTGCCCAGAGCCCAGAGGAAACACCCGACCTTCGGTAAGTACCTAGTAACAAAGAGACTATCACTCTGCCAACTGAGCCGAGGTCCCTTCTTTCTTTGATTGATTGATATTTATGCCACACTGAATAGTATTTCCCTTATATGGTAGCATTGCCTAGTTTAGTGGAGGAGGAAACTGGGCTCTGACCAGAGGAAACACCCAACATTCGGTAAGTACCTAGTAACAAAGAGACTATCACTCTGCCAACTGAGCCGAACGCCTTTCTTTGCTTGATTGATTGATTGTTTGTTGTTTTACGCCGCGCTCAAGATTATTTCGCTTATATGGCGGCGTTGCCAGTTTTATTGTGGGAGGAAACCGGTCTCTATGCCCGGAGGAAACCCACGACCTTCCGCTGGTAACTGGCAACCATCCCACATAGTTTGTTCGAGTGAAAACCCAGTCAGAAAATTTTCCAATTTTTTGGACCAAGTGGGATTCGAACCCGCGACCCATTGGTGGAAGGCTGTTCGGATTGAGCGTCCAACGCTCTACCTACTGAGCCACGGAGGCCCCTTCTTTGCTTGAAGAAGGGAGATTGTGTGTAGTGATGATTCTCACATCATCACCAGCTTTCCACAAGTGGGTCCCAAGTTCGAATCCAATTCAGTCCAATTTGAATAGATTTGTAGGTACCTGCCACAGGGTGAGAGTCTCGGCTTTACTCCAAACATGAATGAATCTATCGAGGTCAGTGGGGTGGTATATGAATGTGTACGCAAGTGTGATTGTTGAGAACTTGCAGGTTTCTAAGATTGATTTATTCATTGTTTTAATTCGCACTCAGGACTATTTCGTTTATAAGGTGGCCTAGCTAGGTTTATTGGGGAGGAAACCCCTTGACTATCCATAACAACATGACAACATAGCACATTGGGCCAGTGATCAAGTTGTAAACCAAGCCAGCATTTTTAAAAGAAAGTGGGAATTGAAATCAAAACCAATTGGTGGAATGTTTCCTAAGAACCTAAAAGATGATTTTAGTTCAGATTATTTGCAGAAGATTTTCAAAATAAAACATATCCGACTAGATTATTTATCGTACAGGTTCTTTGTTAAGAACACAGTTTTATTCTGACAATTCCAGCATTTAAATGTGAAGTCAATCACCAAAAAACAAATTTAATATGTGTACACTAAGCATATGCTTTTCCATAACTACCAGTCCACCAAACGTTGGTTTTGACATATTTTAAACATGTCTATATCCAGGTAGAAATCATTTTCAGTTAATGTCACTGAATTTAGCAGTCTAGTCTAGTGGTGATGATTAGAAATTAAACATCATGACCAGTCAAAAATGATTATTTCAAAAACAAATTAATACTCCATCTCGCAAGGTTTTCCATCGCTAATGAGTAAGGTTGAAGTTGTAATGTCAATACGCTGGCACAGATTTAAATGTATGTGAGCCACATCTTAATAACTCCTCATTTCTGCCTCAGTCAATTTTTTAGCACTTCCCCAACAGAATACAATCCATAGGCCTACAGCTCCATCTTTTGTTTTCATATCACTGCAAAATATAAAAAATAGGAATAGTACTAAAACAAGGTTTTCTTAGTTACAGTGCTAAAATAAATATCAGATTTACTAGGTGCTTTGTGTCATACACAAAAGAATACAACACTGACAGTGACAGAATGGCAGGATAGTCACCTGGGGATGGGCTAAGGTGTTAACTCTGAACTGATTCTGAAATAACCATACCATGAAAGTATGTAGTGACAAATTCACAAAACAGAGCTCAAAGTGATGACATTTGCAGCACATAGACTAATATCATTCTGGCAGGCCAGTGAGTAAACGCAAGGTTGGACATATATATACGGTATACATGTATTGTTTATTGAAACTTTCCTGCAACCACAACAACATTGATTGTACAAGTACTACCACTCACTCTCACTGTCAGCTAGTTTGTCCGAATGAAATATCAATAACTAATGATCTAACCAATACATCACCCTGCATGAAATTGAAAAGAAATAAAGTTAAGCTAAATTTTGTTTGTAACACGAGGCCTACAAAAAATTGTACAAGATAAAATGAAGATTTGACAGACCTGTACTGAGTGAGAGGCACCGTTGTGTTGACGGCTGAGTCAGTGAGTGCAGCGAAGAAGGCAAGCCAGATTATCGCCCGATCCTCGTTGTTTCTCTCCTTTTCATATCCACTAATGTCAGTGAAGGTATTCCAAACTGCTTTCGGGTGAAAACTTTGTGGATATTACGGCCTCTGTTTTGTTTTTACCGTCATTAACACTCAACTTCTTCGAGTCATTCTCTCCAACTTTGCTCGCGTGCTTATGCCTTTCAACACTGTTTACAATGAAGTGCGCATGTGCATGTCAGTAACTTCGGGGAGGATCTGGGCGGTTTTTCAAATATTTTGTAATAATTGGTAGGGCCCCCCTTTGAAAAATTAATTCGTACGGGAAAACCTACGTTAGGATTTTCATGAAATTTGGACAGAGGCATCTACTAGGATTCGTCTTTCCGGGAAAAATAATACCATGTGTGGGAAAATTCGTTTTAGCCAACCTGATGGCCCTTCCCTCTTTAACGCCTTTTACGTCTTTTTCTCGATAGGGTATTATTCCAACCGTCATATTTAAAAATTATTTTAAGATCCCTCAATATCCCGAAATGCTTTGCGCGTATATTCCAAGTGACGTCATCAAACAATCGGTCAATTAGAATGGCTGCACAAACGGTAGGCTGAGGCCCTTCCTGTCAAAAACCGCAGTTTACTACAAAAGTCTTTCTATTAGGGAAATAATCATGAGCGTAGCGTTAAACAACATACAGCCAATCAATCAATCGTTGTATTTTGGGACTTTTCAGGCATGTATCGCAGCACAGAGAAAGCTACAAGTACACGGAGAGAGTTTGTAGACATCGATTTTGGTCAAGGTAAGTACATCGTGATATCTAACTCGGATTTGATATCAGTCCCTTTGGCTCCAGGACATGATATAAGTTATTACTTCTTTTCCGTCTTCACCAACCAACTATATATCTGGCAGACCGTATTTCATTACAGTAGGAAGAAAAGAAATTTACACCAGCTTGCAATACGTAAAAATCGCTAAAATTTACCATGGGGTACATTCTATTTATAAACTTTAAAATTCACGGTCAGAGAGAAACCAATCAAATTATTTTTAACACTAAATAGGTCTAAATTTGAAACCCAGTTTCACATTTTGGAATTCGAAATTGGAAATTGGAAGGTGAGTTTCGAATTTCGAATTTCAAATATTGAAATTGGAAATTGGAAATTGGAAGGCGAGTTTCGAATTTCAAGTATATAAATTGGAAATTGGAACGTGAGTTTCGAGGTTTCAAAACGAAATTGTCACATTTAAGATGGCCGTCTAGATCTCAAACACTCATTTTACCAATGAACTTTATGAGTGGAATGGAGGTCACGTGGTATTTGATTTGGCTCGAATGCCGCCATTACTAAGAGATGGTGCAATAGTGATCCAGATATGTTATGCACGCGCGCTTCAACTATCAATGGCGGCACAGTTTACAAAGTCAGACCCAAACCAGCCAATGAGACGTGTCAATTCCACGCATATAGTTCATTGCATTTCACCTTCTGCTGCCATGTTTTTTGTAAACTCGCAATTAATTTGTTTGAAATTGAAAGTCAATTTCCTAATTTCGAATTTTGAAACTCGAAATTCGAATGAGCTCTCTGGGCTTTCGTAGAAGACAGATATGAATATATTTTTTTCTTCTTTTTTTGTGGTTGTGCGCAATTTAAGTTGAGGCAAATTATTCGAAGGGGCTTTACATGGCTATCTTAAATTTCAGAAAAATGAAAGTTTATGACTTGCATTGGACTTTAAAATCACGTGCACCAATTACATTCATTTGTTTTGACATTCAAAGTAGTTGAAATTCAGTTCGCTCCCTCCACGTCTCTGTTTCACAAACAGCAGTTCTTTATCAAATGCTACTGAGAACATGATTTGTACAGAATTAGCAGTATGATATAGTTAGCACAGGTAGTATTACAGTTACATATGTTATCGCGAGACGGAAAAATGAATATAGGAAGAGATACATTTAATAATCCGTACTTCATCTTTTGGATCGAGCATCCACCATCGGCGGATATATGGTGAATAGTTCAATTACATCATCTTTTGCACAGCTGCATTTTTACAACTGCAATTTTTCGGACATCGCCATTGAAAGGATCCATATCCCCAATCTAAAATTAGAAGTTACCCTAGTCCTAAAGGCCAGATCTTAGCCACGTCTAAAGGAGATCTCGCGAGAATACGATTGCCATATCCCCTGCCACTTGACCGTGGCTTTGAAATCAGCACATTGCTGGGGAAATCCATAACCGAATTTGGTGACCTGACCAGACTTACAAAACATTCCTAAGGGAATTCACGGACTTCAGATTTGGAGTGACCATCCTGAAACGATCCTTTAAAGCACATTAGCCTCTATAATCCAGAAAACTGTTTACATTAAGACGCTTCTCTCTTTTCTCCAAATAGTACAACTATCCATTTTTTGGCAAAATCTGTCTTTGTCTTTGTATTTTTAACTTGACAATTTTGAATTGTAAGGTACCCGCATTGTAAAAAAACCCTAAACAAACGGCGAACGCGCAATCAATAAAAAAAATTAATAATATATTATAAAACATATCTCTTCCTATATTCATATTTTCCGTCTCGCAATAACCTATGTATCTGCAATATTATCTGTGCTAACCATGTCATACTGCTAATTGTATACAAACTATACTACTTCTGTGTTCTCAGTAGCATTTCAAATCATTAGGGCGCTTGTGTACACGCCTAGGCTGCGGGGCCATTTTAATACTTTGCAGGTACCTAAAAATTACATATTACATAAAGAAAATGATGTATAAACTTTCAATTAGTGGCAAACATAGAAAGTACACAGATCCTTCTGTCTAGGAAAAATGCAAAAACACGTCTACTGTTTTTAATGTAAACTGGAGAGAATTTTGGATTTTACAGTCGAGTGATTTATCAGTAAATTTTACTTTTTCGAATACTCAAATGCAACTGTGTACGTCTCTCTGTCAAGAACTTCATTTTATCTAACATTCTGAATTTGACAATAATTTCTCGACGATCACGGACAGTCTAACATTCTTCTTCTGTAAAACGTTTTTGAAAAAAGTTCATCCTACTTATAGATGTTATGCGTGGAGGACTGTTCAAAAGGTTGGCTACAGACTGGCCGTGGAATGTAAACCAGGCTGGACCCATGACGGTGATAGAGCATGCATTATACGTGAGACTTTTTCATAGTATTATCTCCAGTGCCTTGTCTTTTAAAGCTGGCGTAAATCAGTGTTAAAGCTATAGGAACTTACGCCCTAGTCGCAACTGGTCTAGGTTGTAGGTTGTAGGCCAGCTTCGTATTAGGACCCAGAACCAAACTCAAAGAGTCATTTTGTCGCGGTGATCTCTGCCCATGTGTTTAGTGCTGTCTTGCTTGCCAATGGTCAATATGCTAGGTTATCAGTAATTTTTACACAATTTTAGTGTGTTCAGTGTTATCGTCAAGGACATTCGCCGTGAGTGTAGGATAAGATCGTGATTGACGATACAAACAGATGTCACCCTAGCCGCACTCGTGTGTCTCTATCCTGTTTTACTTACTCGCCTGTCAGGTAGAGCCACACATTAAACCGCCATTATAAGGGTGAGATAACTCGTGTAACCTCATTAGGCTAATTCTTATGCTATGCTTTACAAAGAGCGATTTAACAGTTTAACAACGGATTTCGAAGAAATTAACTGGTTCAGTGAAAAGAGGAATGTTTCAAAGATATAATAGGCGGTAATAGCTGAAAGGTAGTTGAGATTAAAGATAGCTAAGACTTAGCTTAAATCTGCAACGCGAATTTCTCCGACATATTTCATTTAATAGCTGTAACTAATGTCACCCAAGCTCCCATCCATTGACGTTTGACCTCTCAGATTGAAATACATTGCGGTGTCACACGATTTATCGGCAATGCTGCTGAAAAATATAGTCATGATATCATCTAATATCGGGAAACACTAAAACCTGTGTCAAGTTTCTTCTTTAAGTGACAGAAGCTAAAGGCATGAAACACAAGAACACATATTTATGGATAACAAGCTTTAAGATGGTCTAAGAACCCAGACCGAAACGTCGCTACAAAATAAAATCAGAAGTGGTTATCCTTAAATAAGTGTTTTTGTGTTAAAATATTTATGTTATTTATGTCAACTCGAAATTTGAATATGTCAAATTTGTTACGCTGTATGAATGAAAGAAAATAGATTTCACTTAAAAACCACACCAGCTTTCAAAAATACTCCGTTGTAGGCTTCTACTTCGGGTGTGCTGGAAAACGTGCCTCTCGCGTTGTTTGTCTTGGACATTTCGTGAGGGAAAACCGATTCCTCGAGCAGAACATTGTGTCGCGTATTCCGAAACTATATTTATAGATTTGAAAACTAATGACGTTATCCAGAATGTTATGAGTTGTAAAATATATGATTTTGAGGTAGCTGCTATGTGACAAGCCCTTGTAGCGACACATATGACTGCGTGCCTATACTTTCAGTACAGGATACTTTCTACCCGCCATGTTTTCCCAGTCTTGTAACCCCGATGACGTCATCGGTCTATTTTAAGCTAGGTAACAACGGTATGCACAGTTCATATATCCTTGATATTGGTACGGTTAGGAATGAATCGGAAAACACATCTTAGGGTTCACTTGGAGCACTTTGGACATTTACGTACCGGTTCCAGCAAAGACAGTTCAGGTTTGTTCAGATCTAAAATTAGGAGTCACTCTAGTCCTAAAGTTCAGATATCAACTCTAAGGCATAAAGTCGCCATTTTTATCGGAAATAAATCCAGTGGTATGAGGCTGGGAGGTTCACTTCGGAGGTCAACTGAACATGTGCCTTTAAATCATTCGACAAAATAACAAAAACATGAAACTGAAATTGGCATTTGCTCACATTTAACACCTGTTTATTCATCTCCTACACTTAGATAGGGATATCGTTAGTGACATCCAATTTCTGAAACTGGTAACTTTTGAAGACTCCCTTGGAGCTTACAAGTTCAGGGTGAATAGAATCGACAGGAGGCGTCGCCATCTTGCCTGATTTCGTCAAAATGGTCTTTTTCGGGAAACTGAAATTTCGTTACCTACCTAACGGTTCTTTTAATTCCAAGTAAAGTTTCACGTATAGTGTGGTGTCAGGATTGTTATAATGTTCTTATAGATGTTAAAATGTTAACCCAAGCTGGCATGTGAAAAATCCTGCGCCATGTGGTGTATAGGCGTACGATTGGATTTGTTCCGAATACTTAGGGTTCGACTTTTTCACAAGAGAATATAATTTATCATTTATCGACAATTTTGTTTTTCTTAGCGATTTGCATTAAGGGTTGCGATAACGGAGGATCCTGTGTGAGGCCCAATGTCTGTGTGTGCCCCGTGGGTTTTGGTGGAGCCACATGTGCAAATGGTAAGTTATAACAGTTTCAGACATTACGATATTTTTTGCGTTCCTCGTTGAAGTTTAAAAAATTTACTCGAAAATATGTTTGCTAATACATAATGTGAAATTTGAAGAAAACGTGGCTTTGCAAAAATGTACATATTGATGTGTAAAAAAAAAAGGTCTTGGAATTGGCCTAAGCCAAATTGTTCAGCTAAAATGAGGGACTTCGAAAGGTGACCTAATATATTTCAAAAGCAAGTGTTAGTAGTAAGACCGGCGGTATAGATCCCACGGTGATATAGGTCCTACGACGGTATAGATCCCACGGTGGTATAGGTCCCACGGTGGTATAGGTCCCATGGCCGCATAGGCCCTTAAGGCGGTATGGATCCTTGCGGTTGTATAGGTGCTTGCTATATCTTTATATCACTTACATGTAGATGTGTGATACAAGTCTTGCTTTTCTAATCAACCGGTAACCGGAATAAACCAGTCAGTCAGCCTGTACATGGCAACCGTTACACCTTGTATTTCCTATCTCTCAAATAGCAATATTACATTAGCGACGATAAGTGGAATTTCTAAATCAACCATGTGATTTTTTATACGAAAATATTCTTTTATGACTTATAGATCAATTTTAATTTTCAGCCCAATGTCCTCCCGATGCTCCACTGTCTGTGTGTAAAACTGATCCATGTCAAGTAACTACATGCCCAGCCTTTCCCTTGGCCACTTGCAAGTGAGAGATTTAAATAGCCTGATTAAGCTGCCGAAATTGTGTCACTTAAAAAGGCATGGGCTGCCGAAATTGTGTAACTTAAAGTGGCATGACCACCGAAATTGTGTAACTTAAAGTGGCATGAGCTGCCAAAATTGTGTTACTTACAGTGGCGTGAGCTGCCAAAATTGTGTAAACTAAAGTGGCAAGAGCTGCCAAAATGTTATTACTTAAAGTTGCATGAACTGCCAAAATTGTGTAACTTAAAGTGGCATGAGCTGCTAAAATTGTGTAACTTAAAATGTTATGAGCTGCCAAAATTTAGTTTTTTTTGCGCGAAAATAAAATTTTGAAATTCTTAGCTATTTTTCACAATTTGATCAATTCAATAGCTTTTCTGTGCTACTAAATAGTCTCGACAATATATGTAAGAGTAGTGTTTTGAATTCACTTGGGCCTTTGAATGGACGTTCGTCCCGATTACTAAAATTATGTTTACTTTTCGGACACTATTTCGGTTCGTACCGGTCACAGGTCACTTAGAATTGTCTCATTCCAGCGTCAATCATATATAATTTGTCGGTGAAGTTCAAACCCTCTTCAAACTTCGAAAACGTACATCTGCAAGATTTATATTAACGTTAATCTCTTATTTTGTACTTTCTTCGGACTGCTTACTGTACGATCCTATCTAATAATAACCTACTTATTTACATACAATATCACCTACGGCTGTATAAACCAACCGCCTACATATATTATTTTAATTTTTATTATATATATTCATTTATGGGATTTTAGATTTTATTCTCGCCTAACAAAGATCGTTTTATCTAATTTGTTATTAGCATTAACAATACATATTTGGTGGATAAACATACAAAGGATTGCCAAAAGGCAATATTAGAAATTTAGCTAACAGAAAAACACTGCTCTGTTCTTAATAAAACTGTGCGCACTGCTCTCTTTTAACCAGGGCAAATTACTGTGGGGGATGTTTTGCTGATTTCTATGTGGAAGATGTGAAGGTTAACTGCAATGGTGAGTTTATTCTCTCTATGCCAAATTTGACAAGTTTATTTTGGGATATAGCATCTGTGCAGGGGTAATTACGTGTTTTAGCTTACTGCTCACCCGAGTTTGCTAACATATGCCATGTGACGACAAAGGCACATCCATGCTGGTTTCCGATGAATTGGAGGTAACTTATATCTTCACGATTAAAATTGTACCCATTAATCAGGTTGCGGAAAGTCGCCGATCGGCGGGGGTAAACAGCTGCTTCGCCGACGAACGACGGAGAATAGATCCCACCGATCGGTGGGTAACCTTTCAACAAAATGACATGATCATCTCTATCTACCCTCTCTTGCGTTTTCGCCGAACTATCGACTTCTACGACAACAGTGCATGTTCCAAGCTTGTTGCCGATGGCTACTAAAGTTCTACCTTCAAGTTCAACTCGACGTGGGCGCTGGAGCGGTTAAAATTTGTTTCTTAAAAGTCTTCTGATTAGCCTTAGTTAACCTTTGCTCTTCAGTGTTTGGTAGAGGATGCTTAAGGTTTTCCAACGCTTGTGCTTGTCTGGCAGATTTTTTTTCAGTTTTCTTTCCGTGTAACATTCAGACACATTAATATGATACTGTATGGGAGCCCATTCGATACAAATATTGCATGTTGTTTTCTGCCCCTTTATATTGAACCCCGCATGTGTTCAATTTAATCTTTTTGGAATTAAATTGGAGTATTTTTGTTTCAGTGTGTCGCGATGGTTCCCCTCCTGTAACCTGCGACCTCCACCCATGTGCCACCGTAAAACCAGCACGAGGATACATTTGCGTGTAAGGAACTGTGTATTGAAGAATTCAGTCTTGAAGAAGAAACCGTTCGCCCTATGTGGAAAAGTTGCTGGGTACCTGGAAGTGGACTTCCTCTGGGCAAAGAGACTGTGGGTTTCATCGACTTCTTAACATAGCAAGGGCGCCATATATGAGTGAAATAATCTTGAGTGCAGCGTTGAAATCAATGACTCATCAATAAATCTTACAGGAGGGAGAAACAAAATGTTATTAGAAACTGTGTATTCCGATCGATGGTTGCCAAAAAACTAGACAGGAGTTGGGGTTTACCTCAAGTCTTACGCCCCCCCCATGGCCATGGTACTGTCCGCTATGTACCCAGAAAAGGAAAAAATAGCAAGACATGTTCTAATTAGTTTTAAAGAAAAATGTTCACATCCCAGCTAATCGCCCTTCTATAAAAACCATACTTCGTTTCTTTGGGTTTCAGGCCAAACTATTGTGGATGTAACTGCGGGTTTAAACTACTGAGACGTAAGTTCTTTTTGTTTCAATTAATCATGGGCCGCTTAGCTGTACGCGAACCTTCTGAGGGGAACTTGCATTTGTAATACTACTCGCAGAAAGAAAAACCCACACACGCGCACACACACGCCACTCGGAACATCCTTCGGCTATCTTCGCTCGCTACCGGTCGGCTTTGACATGCACGTAAATCCCCGAAGTTTCAGAGTGACACACACGCATGTAGTCTGGTACCCTGCCCCTAAACTCGTACACAATAGGGCTATCCTGTACGAGTTTAGAGGCAAGATACCAGACTAACATGCCTACAGCAATTAGTGAGTTCATTGAATGGACAGTGCTAGTTTTACATCAAGACAACGCTAATCAAGTGAACTCTTAAGTGAACTCTCTTGGTTGACAAGGAACTGGCCTCAGCCGAGAGCTCATCGTCTGCGCTGAAATCTGTAGCTGCTCCCTTGGCCACGCGTGCCTTGTAGCTCAGCCGGCGCCTCTCGTCTGCGCTAGGCTTTAGGTGATGCACGAAAGCTGGTCGCCAGTTGAATGCTTCTGTACTGTAACCCCGTTTGCCACAATCTATAATAGGAAAATTACGTATCCATTCTTAACCAAATTAGAAACGTGTCTCCATGGTTTTTTCCCTGTGTCCATGTGTTTTAGTGTTCATAAATATATTAATATTATACAATCGGCTGAAAGAAAACATAACTTAAGATTTACTTACAAAACTTTAAGTTCTAACCTTAGTAGGCCTATAATAATGAACAGTTTTAAAATAGGAAAAGTCGCAGTACGTAAACTTGCATAAAGCTAATTGTTTTCAAAATATTATTAGATCCGATAATCTCATAGTAGAATTTCACAGAATTGAAATTTATTCAATCAGTCGATCAATAATCAATCAACCAATCATTCATTTTCCTTGAAAAATGACATTCACTGTTGTAATACTGCTAAAAACCACATGCAAATTAAATAGTGATCTAACTTACCAAACGAGATTAAACAGGTCGTTTGCCAAAATCGGCTACAGAGTATACTATCATCCAAAACTGACCCATTACTGGAACCAAAGCTGGCAACACTTTTCACCCGATTCCGTTTCTAGATACTTATTATTTATTATTTACCATTCTAGCAATTTTTAAAATTAATATGCATGAAAATCTGGAAAAATTTCTGTGGCCGAACCAATCAAAGTTGACACGCACATCAAATTAGAAACGACGTCGGAAGATTAAAAATATGTTGATATTATAAAGTTATCAGGTGTAATATTTTCTTTTCAGTGTGTCCTAATGACTCGAGCCCAGATGAATGTTTGGTAGATCCCTGCGTTACCAAGTTCTGTCCTTCCAAGGAGGTCTGCGTGTACGTATCGTCGGACGTTCATTCAGGGGCCTGTCGAACAAAGCTGGCGTAAATTTGCGCATAGGCCTACAACATGGACCGGTTGCGTCCAGGGGGCCGTTTCACGAAGCCGTCGCAAAGTGCGATCGATCGCAGTTGCCATGACGTCGTATCTCTTCACTATGGTATCCATTGACAATAACGGTTCGTTTGCGATGCGACTGCTTTGTGAAACGAGCCCCAGGGCACAAGTTACTGTAGTTTTAACACTTATTTACGCCCGACGTAACTTACGCTAGCTCCGTAAGACAGGGCCATGGGGCTGTTTCTCAACAAATTTGAAGAAGACCGAAGATAATATACGTTCCGCTATCGATGTTCGATTATGACAATTGGATGGTAATTGTCGAAGGGTTTATATACTCCTGATTATTTCACTTAATTTACAGTGACGTTATCAGGTTTGTTGACGAACGAAACCAAGATTATGTCTTGGTTTCGTGTCTACCTTCCACGAGTAGGCGTCCGTGCAACCATCCCGAGTCTATCTTCTCGGGTCAAGTTAAAATCTTCATGGAACCCATTTCGTGTTTAACGTTGGTGGAATACTCCACTCCAGCCCGTAAATCGAACAGCGTATTTTGGTTGGATGCGAGTAAAACTTCTCGCAGCAAAACAAAACCTGGGGCACTTACACTCTTCCAATAGCTCAGAAATAACGTAATGGCGGCAGTATACAACTTGCGCGTTTGTTTACCGAGGGCTGATGGACAAAGACTCTGTAAGGGTAGGCGAGACAACTCTTACTTTCCCATCATTGGGCGCTGTTCGGTTTACGGGTTCGAGTTGAGTATTCCGCCAGGATAAAACACGAAATGGGTTCCACGAAGATTTTTACTGGAATGGGTTCCATGAAGATTTTAACTGGAATGGGTTCCATGAAAATTTTAACCGGGCTCGAGAAGATGTCCCGAGCTCGAAGACCATAGTCAGGTGCTATTTGTAGCATAGAACTAATGGTTTTTAGTAAATAAAAAAACGCTGCATGTTAAAACGATACTAACAACGCGTAGACTATAGCCTATCCGAACTCATCTCAATGGACAAAGTGTAGAACGTATAAAAATCAATGTCATCAGGGTCTTTGCTGCTTTAGTAGAAGGTCGAGTTTGTAAAGTTAAATCCCAGAAGCAATCTACCGGTGGGCCGCAGGTTCCAACCCAACTCAATCGAAAATAATTTATCACTATTTTCATCTTTGATATAGACTTGCAAAAGAGATATGCATATTTCACCTCCTCTAAACCTGAAAACTCCCTCATATAAAAGAAAGAACACCGAGTGCGACGTAAAACATCAATCAATCAATCAACCCTGGTTCTGGGCATTTTTTAAGGCGTAAGCGTTAAGTTTTCCTGCGCCTAGTTAAACTGGCAACGTCGTCGAAATCAATCAATGAATCGATCCATCAACCAATCAATCAGGTTTCATTTGTATTTTACAGGTCCAACAGCTGTGGTAAATGCGAGGCCTCTTGTGTTGCGAAATTAACTCCTGTAAAGAAGATTGAACGCTAGTGAGACTGTTATTAACTTTCAAACAATATTGCTAACCAATGTATAACCGGTATAAACAAATGAGCTGTCAAAATTTGGATATAATTACTTACAACAGAATGAGAAAATCATCGGATATTAAAAAAAATCAGTTTTACGTTTATACTCCTTTTAACGAAGAATGTAAAAGTGGATGTTTAAAAGTTGTAATTCGTATAATAATTCTTGTTCATAGGGGAAAGGTTTAGTTTAACGTTGAATTTTCAAACGGCCATATCTTTTGAAAATCTGACCTCGTGATTTTTAACAAATTCTTTTTGTAAAAATTTTGACAGCTCATACTATCTTAATAAAGTAAGAAGTTCAAGCATTACACACGTTTTCGGTTCTTTTCATTAATGATGTGTTTCGGACGGCGTTCGTCGAACCTTCAAGCTGGCGGAATTGGCTCATGTATGGAAGACGGGCAAGGCAACTCGCGCCGTGTTTTGATGACTCCGTAGAAACGCACGGCGCTATAAAACGCGAAATCGACAAATTCTGGTAACCTACAGTTTTCTTATCGCAGTCAAATAGTCAAAGTCTATACTGTCGTGACAATCAGAATTTATAAAAAAAATTGAGTTTGCCAGCTCATTGCAGTTAGAAAACGCTAGTCACCAATATCGCTTCGACGCTTCAGGACGCACTGTTGTAACCCCCTTTTACATCAGGTCCAATGTTAGCATATACTAAGTCGCTCTACGCATGCGGTATATGGTAATGCTTGCAATGCTAGTCCAATGTATACTATACGCGTTGCAGACGAAAGGTCATAAATTACTCTTAGCTAGAGATGCTTTGAAATAGTAGAGAACACTGAGACACTAGACGAAGTAGATTGTTGAGAACATATGATACAGAAGCATGCGTGCATTCTAGCCATGACTCAAGGTCGTTTTTGACTTGAAGGTAACTGGATTGAAGTAGAATGCGAAGGTTGTTGTGGAGTAAGCAATGACGTGACAATAACACAATTACATGATACAATAGTTGCGCTGTAGAAAAGTAACATGACTATGAGTGTATCAGACAATGCACTATATGCTTGGAATGGCTACCACGTGGTATTTGATTTGCATCGAATGCCGCCATTACTAGGAGATGGTGAAATTTCGATCCAGATCTGTTATGCACGCGCGCGTCAACTATCAATGGCGGCATATTTTACAAAGTCAGATCCAAACCAGCCAATGAGACGTGTCCATTCCACGCATAAAGTCCATTGGTATCAAAGCATTGAATAAAAAGGAGTCCATTCGATAAAGCCCAGACCACCCCAATCAAGAAGAATCCGATCATTACAGATCATAGGCTTACATTTCAAGGAATGACCTGGCGTACCAACGTCCCATATAGGATTAGACAATAGGCTTCAAGCGGTTTAAACATAGATAATCGTCATGTCGTGGAATTCTCGTGTAATGCCATTTGTTATACAAAAAAGATTTCATCAAATCTCCATCTAGGTAACTGGTGATAGTTTAAAACATGGCATTTTAAGAGAGTAATTCAACAAAATCTTGTTAATGCGAATCTGTTTTTCAAAAATATGCAAAAATCACTAACGGCTTAGATAGGGTGCATTTTCTCTCTTGAAGCGTATGGTCCGATCCTATATGGGATGGTCCGTAACCAAATCATTCCTTGAAAGTTAGAATCTTCTTGAAGGGAATGGTCTGAGTTGTGTGTCGAATCAATCAACCCGAGTCAAGGATCTACATTTTAGATCTGGGCCAAGATGGGCAGCCTCAGGAGGAAGAACATTGATGTGCAGAAAAAAATAATGAGTCTAATAATATTCTATGGTTATGCGTAGCCACCTCCGAGAACTACTGTTTCTCTGGATTTCCTCTCTGGATGTTCTTTATTCTCAACTATTGACTCAACTCATGGAAACTGTAACGATGTAATATTTGTAGAATGTATATATATGTGCAGGAAATAGTTACTTTTAATATGTTAGTTCTTAAAACTAGTATGAGCTAAGTTTGGTTAAAGTGGCAAAACCAGTTTTAGGGTGGGCGTGACATCCTTCAACTGAGACATGCATGCGTGGCACCTACAAGGGGGTTTTTCGGTTGGGACGTGTCAATCATCGCGTGGGTTGGTCTGCGTGGATAGAGACTTTAGGATTACGGTATAAAAAGGGTGGAAATTTGAATTATAAAAGACGATCATTGGAAAGGAAACAAGGAAGAGGACTGAAAGAAAAAACAGGAAAGAGAGAGAAGGAATATTCATAAGACTGAGGAAAGTACTGATAGTTATAATAGTAAGGGAATTTAGAGAGATTTATAAGTCTATTTTAAAGTCAGTAATTGATCAACAGGGGATTCGATTGCATTTTCGGGTTTCATTGAGATAAGTATAGTATTAGTGTTAAGATAAGCGAAAACCATCTTGGAGAGCCACTCGTGTATGTCTGAATGTAAGTAGACCTTTATTTTATATTCATATTAATCAAGTATATACGTGTTTATATATAAAACGTATCATATATACTGAACGAGGAGTTGTGTTGTTTGGACTTATTACGATTCACTTTATTAGTAGTTTATTTAGTTATATTTACGGTACGTTCGTCTACCTGGGTTGGTATATAATTTATGAGGGTTGGGCCCAACTCGTGAATTGTATTGCGTAACTCTGGTTATTGGACGAGACATAGTTATCCCCTGGGTTGTATAAGAAGGAATATATAAAACCTTTTTCGTATCAATTGGTAGCAGAGCGTGGTTTTTAATAGGCCAAACAGTAAGCACAAAGTCCTTGTTCAGTTATTTATTAGTATATATTTAGAGAAACATTAACAAACAACAAAGATGGCATTCCGTGGTGTAACCTCTCCATCTGATAATGGTAAACAGCTGCGGTCGGGTAATGTTGTGTCCGCACCAGAAAAACCAGAGAGCAAACCTTTACCAACTCCGGTTATACCAGAAATTCAAAATGTGCTTGTGGACATTTTGAAACAAAATACTGAGGCATTATCAGCTTTGAATGTACGCAGTCAAAGCCCCAACATTCCTCAAAAACTCCATAGCGGGATAGGTGTGCCTAACCCCCCGACATTTTCTGGTAAATCTGAAGATGACGTAGAACAGTTTTTTGAAAAGCTGGACGAATACGCAGAGGTTACAGGGTGGTCAGAATTGCATAGAGCAAAGATGTTACCACTCTTAATTCAAGGATCTGCACGAACGTTTTATTTAAAACTTTCGCCAGATACCAAGAACAATTATAAAGTTCTTAAACAGGAGTTTCTGACGAAATATGACACTTCAGAATTACGTTGGGCAACGGATTCGCTTATCTACACACGTCACCAACTCCCAGGTGAAAGTTTAGAAAACTATGCGGATGATGTGGTCGAACTTTGTAGGAAAGCCAAGAAAAATGACGAATTCACTTTCGGCATATTTATGAACGGCTTGAACCCATTTCTCAGGTCGCATGTGGTGTTTCAGAAACCGACATCGCTAGAAGACGCACTGTCGAAAGCGAAGTTAGCCGAGATATCGTATCCGAGTTCTATACAGATATCGGCTATGCAATTAGCGAAATCACCAACGGAGACACCGAGGCAGTTTTATGTTCGCGAAGAAGAGACGCGTATGCGCCCTAACAGAAATGCGCGGACCGATATTGGAGACCCTGTATGTTATAATTGTGGTCGTATCGGCCATTTTGCAAGATATTGCCCTGAAAAAAGACAGATGAGAAACCCGTATTGTAGGTATTGCGAGCGACAAGGGCATTCGATAGATCAGTGCAGGAAGAGAATGAATGATAGGAGAGATTCTGCACCTAACTATCGAAGACAGAACGACAGATCAAGACCAACTAACCAGCCAAAAAACTAGACTTTGTCTGTTATGAAGAGTCACATAACAGACATGGCAACGGAGTTAAGAAAACTAGAAGAGGTAAGAAAACTGTACAGAAACCCTTTCAACTAAAACTTAACTCCAGTTCTATTCACATGGAATCAGATTATTTTGACAAAGGCTCAATGGAAAACAAAGTTAACAAAGAATTAGAAACAGGAAATGACCAAACCAAGCAACAGCTTTCTAAGTCAACAAAAGTTAATGGTCTACCTAATGGTGTGGAAACCAATTCAAATGGTAAAGCACCGACAACACGTCTACATAACACAATAGGGTATTCTTTAGATGATGGGAACCGTCTTAATGATTGCGTAACAATCGAGACAAACCCTAAAACCTGTTACCAATCTATCCCATGTGGCACGTACCACGCCTTTTGTATGTTTGTGTACCTCCTACTGGACGTGATTGGTCGTTTACGAAGTAACTTAGGTTGTATTTATACTAAGGGTAGTGAGACTCTATCCTCAATCGGAATTTTATTTCGACCTAGCTATTCGTTTCAGCCTAACTACGAAGCACCAAACAAGATGAACGCTAAGGTAATTTTAAATTCTGTAGCTAGCACTATACATGCTAAGGTTGGAAATCAAAAGGTTGATATTTTATTGGATTCAGGTGCTTTCATCTCAGTAATTAGCGAGGCATTTAGGAATCGTTCACCAGTTCTTAGTTCTCAGCAATTGAATCAAACAAGACTTCATCCATTAGTGTCGGCATCTGGAACAAGTATTCCCACACTTGGTAAAGTTAATCTACCTGTCGAAATTGGGAAAAAGGTAGTGTTTGTTGAGGTATATGTAGCAAAAGAGTTATCTTATGATGTTATTTTAGGACTTGATTTTTTATCGACAATGGGGGGATCTTGAACTTTGATGATTTAACTTTTAGCATGGAGGGTTCAGAGTCTGTAACTTTACAAAAACAAGTAGGTCTCCATCAAGGTGCTAAGGTTTGTGCATTTGAGTGTTTGACTCTTCCAGCCCAAAGTTGCTCCACATTTATGGCAAAGGTTCATGGTGTATTTCCTGATGGAACTAGTGGTATCTTCGAACCGAATAAAACGTTGTTTGCAAAACAGCAGGTTATGTCGGCCAAAGCTATAGTGTCAGTCTCAGATGGTTTAATCCCTGTTCAGGTGATTAATCCTAATAACGCTGATGTTGTTATTAGAGATAAGTTGAACTTCGGGTACTTTTCAACGGACGGGTTTGAAATTGTGGCTCAATTAGAGGAAGATCATACGCCCCCTTCAGGTCAAATTAATAGGGAATTTCCAAATGTAGATCTTAGTGATAGCGATCTGACTCTTGAGCAGAAATCTCAATTATCACAGTTACTTTTTGATTACAAAGATATTTTTGCGCACAGTGACGCTCAACTGGGGCATTACACGGAAATCAAACACCGTATTGAAACGGGAGATGCCCAACCCATTAGACAGAGAGCATATCGGGTCAGTCCTCATTCGAGACGGCTTATAGAGGATCACATAGATAAGTTGTTGGATGCGGAAATTATCAAAGAGAGTAAGTCGGCATGGAGTTCTCCGGTTGTTTTAGTGAAGAAGCCTGACGGCTCAACTAGGTTTTGTGTCGATTACAGGGCTGTTAATAAAGTAACTCAGAAGGATGCTTATCCTTTACCTCTAGTTGAAACAGCATTAGATAGTTTAGGGAATGGTAATGCTTGTTATTTTACAACTTTAGATATGAGACCAGGGTATTTTCAATTAGCCTTAGATCCAGAAACAGCAGATAGAACAGCCTTTATCACTCATGCTGGTCTCTATGAGTTTCGCAGACTTGCGATGGGTCTTTCTAATAGCGCTAGTCTCTTCCAGAGAGTTTTAGAAAATGTCATGAGAGGTCTTAACTGGAAAGTTTGTCTTATTTATTTGGATGATATCATTGTATTTAGTCATTCTTTCGATGCACATTTGAAACATCTCACGGCAGTTTTTGATAGGTTGCGGGGTGCTAATTTACGCCTTAAGCCTACGAAGTGTCATTTTGCTCGGTCAGAGGTCAAATACTTAGGTCATGTTGTTTCAAAAAACGGAGTTCGTCCGGATCCTAAAAATTGTGAATGTGTTAGAAATTTCCCCGAACCAAAAACAGTCACTCAGGTACGTAGTTTTCTTGGTTTAGCTAACTATTATAGGAAATTTGTAAAGAACTTTGCTGAGATAGCTCTACCTCTTACACAGTTAACGAAGAAAGATCGTAAGTTTGAGTGGACAAAGGAATGTCAACAGTCGTTTGACGAACTCAAACGACGCCTAACTAATCCACCTATACTAATCTACCCTAACTTTGAAGAGCCTTTTAAACTTATAACGGATGCAAGCGGGACTGCAATTGGTATGATATTAGCTCAGCGGGTAGGTAATAGAGAGTGTGTCGTTGCTTACGCAAGTCGTACTTTGAATCGCCATGAGGTAAATTATAGTGTCACAGAGCTGGAAGCTCTCGCCGTTGTGGAAGGAGTAAAACGTTTTCGACCGTATTTGGTCGATCGCCATTTTACCATAGTAAGTGACCATTTAGCTTTGAAATACGTGTTAACTATGAAAGCTCCAACAGGTAGGTTAGCTCGATGGGGGTTAGCGTTACAAGAATATGACTTCGAAATTGTACATAGACCAGGGAAAATACATGGCAATGCTGACTGTTTGTCTAGGGTTGTGCACCCACAAACGCCTAGTAAGGAAGAGTCCCTACCAATACAAGTGGGAGCAATAGGAATTACTCCTACAATGATTCCCACGAAAGATAAGGTAATTGAATGTCAGAGATCAGACCTAGAATTAACACAATACATTGAGTATATTGAGAACGGTGTGTTACCTCAAGATGATACTAAGGCTCGTAAGATTTTATTAGACAATGATAGGTATCACTTAGATCAAAATGGTATATTGTACCATGTGGATATCAAGGATTCGAAAAATAAAGGTGAGCTTAGTTTACGATTAGTGGTTCCCAGACCATTACGTGAAGAGATTTTGTTTTCATGTCATGACGACCCTCTTGGCGGCCATTTTGGTATTGCCAAGACCTACGGAAAGGTAAGTCAACAGTATTTTTGGCATGGTATGTTTACCGATGTGAAACATTGGGTAAATTCTTGTGGTAAGTGTAATAGGCTTAAATCTACCACGTACAGGCGAAGGGCGCCTCTACAACCTCTTCCAGTAGCAAGTAGGCCATTTGAAATGATAGCCATCGATCGTGTAGGCCCCTTGGTTAAATCTGACAAAGGTAACAGTTACATAGTTGTTATTACAGATTACTTAACGAGGTGGCCAGAGGCTTTTGCTGTCGAGTCTATCGACGCCCCGGTAATTGCCAGATTGTTGTTTGACGAGATTATTTGTCGTCATGGGGCCCCAGAGAAGTTACTATCTGACAGAGGTAGCAACTTTTTATCGCAATTGGTCGGCGAAATATGCAAACTGTTTGACACGAAACAGTTAAGGACCAGCCCTTATCATCCTCAGACAGATGGGCTTACAGAGAAATTTAATGGAACTCTTGTTAAAGGTCTAGCAATGTTCACGAATGAATCTCAAACAGATTGGGATACATTTATTCCTGCTATCTTGTTTGCGTACAGGACCAGTCCAGTCAACGAAAGTACAAAATATACTCCTTTTCAATTATTGTACGGTCGAGAGGCAAGGTTGCCATTGGATGTGACAATGAACTGGAATTCTGAACCGCCGTTAACGTTCAGCGAACATTTGGACCAAATCAAAGCTAATTTACAATTAGCTCAATCTTTGGCCAAATTAAACATCGAGCAGTCACAAGGTAAGATGAAGGAAAAGTACGACAGATCTGCCAAAGAACCTCATTACAAGGTAGGTGACTTAGTATGGCTACATAACCCTAAGGTAAGGAAAGGGCTTAGTAAGAAGTTCGTCGAAAAATGGTCTGGACCATATTTAGTACAAGCATTGGAAGGTACGGTTAATTGTCGACTTCGAAAGGCAAACGGGAAAATGTTGCCAACTTCCATACACGTCAATCGACTAAAGCCTTGTCTTCATCCAAATGACCGAGTTATAGGGGTAAGTCAAGCTTTTTCTCAAAACGAATCTCCTGATGTCGAGGGGGACGATTCAATATTCACTGTTGAAAAAATATTAGAGTCTAAAAAGGTAAGAGGAAAAATCTTTTATAAGATCCGATGGCTGGGTTTTGGATCTGAATATGATACATGGGAACCGGAAACAAATATACTCGATAAATCATTGATTCCGAATTTCAATATTTAAATTAATTTGTTTCAGACGAATCTCTGCCTGTTTGTTCTCTCTGTGATTCGACTTTGGAGTATCCAGGTTGAGGCGGCCCAGGATGGAGACCTGGTCATGCGACCCAACTACGGGACACTCTTCAGGCGTGTCGGTGCGGTAGACAATGGAGCAAGCTATTGGCTCCACACGTTTGCTTTACCCTGGATTAATCTGTCAACTCCTAGCTTGATTATTCCCAAGTGTTATGATAGTTCATACCTGTGTGTTAAGTTAAGGCAAATGCTCGGAGCTGTTAATAACCAACATATGGTGTCTATTAATCGCATACGAGTTATTATTGATCAGGTGAAAGAAATGATTCCGTCAAAACACGGTAAGCAACTTTATAATAATGGGAATTTTAGACAGAAACGAGGGTTATTGAATTTCATTGGTGATATATCGTCCTCCCTTTTCGGTACAGCGAAGATATCTCGATACTGACGAAACATATCAGGAATATCGAAAAAAGGGAGAAAATAGCCACACATGAAATCTCACGGCTAGGGTCGGAATTATCCTCCTATATAAACTGTACGGATGAAAGGTTGGGTAACGCCATTGAAGGCATGGTTATAACCAGGAAGGGACTAGAGAGTTTGAAAAAGACAACGAAAGCGGTCGTAGATGCTGTCAGGCAGAATCGAAACCAAACCCATCAACTTATGGAAAGAATGGAATTTCTTACTGACTATGTAATAGGTTTCATGAATTATGTAAATAGAGTTACTGAGATAGAGGACATTTTCCAATCTTGGCCTGGAGCAACCCAAGTCTTATTAGATGGCTATTTGCCTCTTTCCTTTGTACCTCCTCAGAAAGTACTTTTAGTTATTCATCAAATACAGACAGTTTTAAGAAATAATTTTCCTGCCTTTTCAGTTTCCCATCTGGAACCATCTTATTATTATAAAGTTCAAAATATTGCTTTCACTAAATCTGATAAATATTTGTATATTACAATAAAGATTCCTTTACAGGCGAGTTCTACGTTTTTCAATTTATACAATGTCATTACCTTGCCTGTTCCAGTAAACAATTCTAGTCCACATACTACTTTGATAACAGGTATTCCTCGTTATTTTGGGGTCACGTCTGATAAGTTGTTTTATACACAGTTTGGAGAAGAATTTTTCAGTACTTGTAAGGGTTCTGAGGTAATAAGTTGTCCAACTAGTCAGGCGATGAGGTCCAGTACGACACTTACATGTTTAGCTGCTATCTTTTATGACCGTCCGGATGATGTATTACGTCTATGTGATATAAGGTTTCAGTCGAATGGGTTATTTGAGGGAGCCATTGGATTAGACAATGGGCACCATTTAGTCAGTGGACATCAGAAATCGTGGACTATGACATGTATTAATGGTCATGTATCCCATGCAATTGATAGTTGTGTGTTTTGTATTATTGAACTTCCTTGTGGTTGTAGTGTGACCAGTAATACTTTTCAAATACCCTACAGGATAACAGGTTGTAACAATAGTTTGTCCGAACCTACGTATCTTCATACTGTTAATCTTCCAGTTCTCTTAAGTTTCTATCCTAATGATAAAAGGTCCAAATCGCGTGGCACTGCAACTTTTAGAGAAATTCCCGAGGTTCAAATTCCTGAGATCAATTTATTATCTCAAAATTGGTCTTCCGTGGTTTCTGCGGACAAATCGTTTTCGGTAGATTTTAAGAAGTTGGCTCGACAGACAGCTTCGGAAGCTAAAGTGTACGCAACACAAGCTGATGTCCTAATGGATCAGGAAGAGGTTGGTATGTCTACTCATGAGGTATTTTCTTCTGTGTCTCCTTACGTGACGATGGGTTTTGCTGCGTTGTCGTTTTTGGTTTCGATGTATACTTTATGTAAGGTACACAATACTTTAGGTCTGATACCCATCTCCACTCAAATACCCGGAGTTAAAGCATATAAGGATGTATTAGAAGAACCCCTTAAACCTTTGGTTATGACTACGGGTACTCCGACAACTACAGAGACGGTTATCTCCCATTTTAAAGTCAGTGCTCCAATTCATATGTTATATCTTTTGATTGTCCTGTTATTACTAGTACATCTTCCTCTTGTTTTGGTCGGGTTGTTCAAGTTTGTACGAGGTCTACATCGTTTTATTAGAGGAATTACTTTGTATACTCGGTGTCGCTCTAAGTTCATTTTAAGAGTATATAATGAACAGCAATGTTGTTATTTAGATTTGAAGTCCGTCCCAGGCTGTCCATCCAATATTCTTCTAACCCAACAGACTGATAAGATTTACTTGTTTTTGCATTTTTCGTATTTGGTAATTCCGTATGTATATTTAGATTGGGATAGTACTCTGATGTTGTTCGATAATGTCAATAGTCGACCTTATCATTTACCTAAGTCTGTAAGGTTAGGTGTCAGACAGTATATGGTGTTAAGACGACTATTAAACGCTCGACTTCTCATAGAACACGACGGTATGATACAAACTTTGATCCCCATGAATCCTTGTCGTGTGGCGACGCCCACACCTATTACACCCAACGCCCCATATATGGATGTTTGAATATGAAAGACCAAGTTTTCTTTGAGTAATGGTACTCAAAGAAAATGTGAGAAAAAGAAAATTAAATACTTTCCGAAAGTAATCCGTAAAGTATTTTTTTTGACGGGTTGTGAACTGTACCACATGTAGGTTTTAAATAATGTAAATATGGTTATACATGATGATGGTATTTTGATGTTTAATTTTTTGTTTTTGAGTTTCTGTTGTAGGTTTACCGCTAGTCCACGATGTTATTAAATATGTATTAAGATAGGTTTGTTTATATCGAAATAGTATGTTCCTGTAAGTATGCGTTTTTAAATCTATCATAAGTATAAAGAACTATATAAAATAGAGATTGTAAGTATCGCCAATCATCTGTTTTTATGTAAGTACGTTTTTTTGTCCGGTGGTGGGATTCCTCCCAATGAAGAATAAACTTAAGTAATGTCCTGGATCTATCTATTAAAGAAGTTTTTATAAAGTCGAAATGAAAATAAAAGGAGGCTTTTAACACGAAGAGATAGAAATTGGAAAAGCCGAAGCCTCGATTCTTAATTTCCAAAAGTTTTTAAAATGGAAAATAGTCATGTTCCCGTATACGTCAGCTCCGCTAATGTTTGCTTATATTTTTTTTATAAAATTTTTTTTGCTCACAGAAGATGTCATCGGCGGACTTAGTACAGCGTTGAGCGACAGGAGAACTGATTAGTTGAGGAAGTTTACCCCTCGTTAGGAACCAAAGTGCTTATTGGAAGGAATTCTCGGATATACAAGGATGTGACGGAACCTTCTTCATCGACATGGATCTTTTTATGGACTTTTATTCTTTAAAATCACTTAACGGACTTTCTTTAAACAAAATGCAGCGACATATGGACTATGCGATCATATACTGAACTTTTGATTTACAATTTGTGTGGACCGTGGACTTTCCTTCTTTTTTCAGGCGCGTTATATGTATTATAAATATGTTGTTGATTGAATTAGTTTATGCAGATGTATGTATATATATATGTGTATGTTGTCGTAAAGTTACTTTTGTAGATTAGGGATATTAGGGTTTTAGCTTGATTTTGTGAAATCAAGTCATTAATAATTGGAATAGAATATTGTAGATAATTCATGTCACGCGGTAAAGCTTTCTCTTACGACCTTTCGATAATTTCGCATATGTCTACGAACACGTAAGAGTTTTGATGCCTACCAACGAAGAACGTTTATGTCTTCAAATGAATTTAGACTAGGGTTTTGTTTTGCCACTGTATGAAATAATTGTTTATTATGTATTTTATTGTTTAAATGTTGATCATCTCATGTGGGCATGAGAATACAAAGGGGGGGGGGGGGAGTATTGTAACGATGTAATATTAGTAGAATGTATATATATGTGCAGGAAATAGTTACTTTTAATATGTTAGTTCTTAAAACTAGTATGAGCTAAGTTTGGTTAAAGTGGCAAAACCAGTTTTAGGGTGGGCGTGACATCCTTCAACTGAGACATGCATGCGTGGCACCTACAAGGGGGTTTTTCGGTTGGGACGTGTCAATCATCGCGTGGGTTGGTCTGCGTGGATAGAGACTTTAGGATTACGGTATAAAAAGGGGGGAAATTTGAATTATAAAAGACGATCATTGGACAGGAAACAAGGAAGAGGACTGAAAGAATAAACAGGAAAGAGAGAGAAGGAATATTCATAAGACTGAGGAAAGTACTGATAGTTATAATAGTAAGGGAATTTAGAGAGATTTATAAGTCTATTTTAAAGTCAGTAATTGATCAATAGGGGATTCGATTGCATTTTCGGGTTTCATTGAGATAAGTATAGTATTAGTGTTAAGATAAGCGAAAACCATCTTGGAGAGCCACTCGTGTATGTCTGAATGTAAGTAGACCTTTATTTTATATTCATATTAATCAAGTATATACGTGTTTATATATAAAACTTATCATATATACTGAACGAGGAGTTGTGTTGTTTGGACTTATTACGATTCACTTTATTAGTAGTTTATTTAGTTATATTTACGGTACGTTCGTCTACCTGGGTTGGTATATAATTTATGAGGGTTAAGCCCAGCTCGTGAATTGTATTGCGTAACTCTGGTTATTGGACGAGATATAGTTATCCTCTGGGTTGTATAAGAAGGAATATATAAAACCTTTTTCGTATCAAAACTGACAATTACAAATAGATTGATTGATTGATTGTTTGGTGTTTTACACCGCGCTCAAGATTATTTCACTAATACGGCGGCGTTGCCAGTTTTATTGTGGGAGGAAACCGGGTTCTGTGCCCGGAGGAAACCCACGACCTTCCGCTGGTAACTGGCAACCATCCCACATAGGTCGTTCGAGTGAAAACCCAGTCGGAAAATTTTCCAATTTTTGGACTGAGTGGGATACGAACCCGCGACCCATTGGTGGAAGGCTGTTCGGATTGAGCGTCCAACGCTCTACCTACTGAGCCACGGAGGCCCCTCGTACAAATAGAAGAGGAAGGTAAGGCATTTTTTTTTAATTTTACTGTTGTGCCCTTTAGCCTCTGCAACGCTCTTAGTATGTTTGGGGAATTAATGGAGACGGTAGGCCTATATACAGATTATCATAACACTGTGTGATATGTAACGCCGTATCAACACCGTGTTGGCTGAGAGCGGGCAAAAATATCAGCCGAGCCCGAAGGGCGAGGCTGATGCGAATGTCCGGCATAATTGGAAACATATCCAAAAAGAACATTATATTCAATATAAAGCATGCATGCTGCTCTCGACTCAATATAAAATATATACAGTAATATTTAGAGATCCTATAAATGTATTATTTTTGTTTTTTTCGTAATTCAAAACAGGCATACACAAAGAAACATATTGAGCTGCATGCAGGCTTGTGATTATTTGTTAGTAAGATTTTTAATTTCCTATCGTCAGATAAAACTCCTAAATCATAAAATGGATAAATCTCAGTGTACAGATTGATTCTCATGGTACTATAGAGTGGACAATGCAAAAGGATATGACTTTCATCTTCAACAGTATTTAAATTACAATAACGACAAAGACGATCAGGACTCTCTTTGAATGTAAGGTTTTTTGTGTCTGTCAGTCTCGATGCGGAGACCGTGGTTGCTGATTCTGAGGGGTCGCGGCGTTACATCAAAGAGAGTACTCTCTTTGGTTACATATAGGCATCATAAAGCAGTCGCGCAGGGCATACGGTGCTCAATCGCGAGGAATATTTCATTAAATTGATTAAAGTGTAGTATGCTAATGGTAAACTACCAAGTTCAGCACGTACGGCCCAAAAATCTTTTTATACTGACAGTCGTATTTATTGCTATTTCACTGTCTAAATCGGACCACATACTGACCGCTTCTGAGCGGGCAGTCAACTCCGGATTTTTTATTGCAATGAACCCTGACTACAAAATACACCCGTCAGTATAAAAAAGTCATTTTGGATTCAGAAACCCGGACTAGGCTGTGAAAAGCAAGGTGCTTACAAGAGTAGCTCCCCCTAGCAAAATCTCCATAGCGATTGTTGTAAACATTTAAAATGGACGATTACCGTAAATGATAATATTTTCAATTGAATTAATGGATATTTGTTCTCTTTCTGCTTTGATTTGGGATTTATTTGAAACCGGATCCCAATTAATTTTATCTTTATTCTTTTGATGCTACAACCTGTCTGTTTTAATGTACAAATGATGCCGATAAAAGTGCAAAGAGGATCCATATTACAACAACAACAACAACAGTTGGGTAAAGTCGGATCGGCTGATCAATAAAGTTTAGAACAAGGCCTGTCAAAGTGAATTATGTCTCGAAGCGTTGGATGGCGGCGTGTTATCAGCGATGCAGCCAGTTGGCGACAAGATCAAGCTCTCAATGCAACTATGTACATTCTCAGACAAACTGGCCCGACTGGATTTCTGCTCAAAGAGGAAGGCGAATCGAAAAAGTTTAAAGTGAGTATACCGGTATACCACGCACGTGTACGTTCATAAGGTCAGATTGAAAAGTCTACAAATTGTAGTGAAAGGATTTAAAAAAAAAAGAACAAGCCGATTGATGGCTATTTTTGACATGGATGGCCGCCCATATATTCATGTTGAGGGAATTTTCACCACCCAAACTTTCAAGTTTTGATTTTTTGAAAATCCGGCTAAGAACAGTACTGTTCAATTTTTTAAATTACCCGGCCTGACCCAAGTCAGAAAATGCAATTGAAAATTTGAATGATTTCCTATCAGTTTATCTGTGAGTTTTAAGTGATTTGTTTTTCCGAACAGCAGCATTTATAGTACCAAGAAATGACAGCCAAATCAAAATTACATCTAATAATGATATATGAAAATTTCAGTTATTGATCAAATCAACGTATCAATATTATTTAGCCAAGAACATTTTTCTTGTGCCAATCTCGAATGTGTTTTTACTATTGTTCATAAGTATATTAAAAATGTATATGGAACCATAGTTTTTCATAGAAGAAATTTCACTAAACCCCAAAATGACTTAAAGTTAAACTTAAAACTTTGAGGCTAAAATATAAAACTGAAATGTATGCCGTTGACTGTTAACAGGTGTTCCTGGGAGATCCACACAGATGTAACTGTTCAGTGTTCAGGAAAGAGAAGGACGTCTGTAAACACATTTGTTGGCTGCTGTTGAAGAAATTCAAACTACCTCGTCATGACCCAGGTAAAATTGGGAAATCGATTGATTGATTGATAGGGCCTGGGAGTCCACCGAGAGATTTCCCGATATCCGGTGATAGATGACGTTTTTTCATGACGTTGTCAGTTCGATTGACGTTTTTTGTTCTAAAACGCCATAAATGAGCGTCATATTCGAACAATAAAGGCTCCTCACATCCGTAATGACAATGGTGGTGACAGGAAATTTCTGGAATGGTCACGTTACTCCCGCTCCCTATTGGCGATTTATAATGCATATCTGAGTACCTGCAGAAATTTTTTGACATTGTATGAAAGAAAGATTTGAATTAGAATTTATTCCACCTTTTTTTAGTTTCCTGGCAGCTTGGACTTGTTGAAAGAGAAATCAATGAAGTGCTCCATGGCCAATTGGCTGCAGGTTCTACTCGACATGGACACAGTAGAACTGCACCACAAAAGCATTTGGCAAAGGCAGCAGACGGAAGAAATACATTAGAACAAAAGGCGATTACGGAGGACGATGTTTGTCCAATCTGCCAAGAGGAGTTGTTGGAGAAAAAATTACCCGTAACATACTGCAAGTGAGTTGAAGACGCTAGATTTATCAGTGGGAATTCGATTATTTGAGTTGAAGACAACCTTTTACATTAATTTTATTATTGAAATTAATTTTGGGATATATTTGTGGTAATCTGTTTGAAAAAAAGAATGTGGTAGGGATTTCACTAGCAGCGATCATTTTGGGGTCCTATGGTCCCGCATCATACACCAAAAATAAGCCCCATAGTCTCTCATGCAGATACAAACCTTCCATGACAAAAGCTGTGGGTTCAAATTCCCTGAAAAAGCCTCGTAAAAAAATCTGCATGGGTTTTGAACTTTTCACTTTATAGCCATATGTGAAATGTTATACATTTTGCTAGGTTCCTTTTGGAAATCGGGGTCTCCGTGGCTCAGTAGGTAGAGCGTTTGACGCTCAATCCGAACAGCCTTCCACCAATGGGTCGCCGGTTCAAATTCCCACTCAGTCCCCAAAAAATTGAAAAATTTCCTGACTGGGTTTTCACTCAAACGACCTATGTGGGATGGTTGCCGGTTACCAACGGAAGGTCCTGGGTTACCTCCAGGCATAGAGCCCGGTTTCCTCCCACAATAAAACTGGCAACGCTGCCATATAAGTGAAATAATCTTGAGCTCGGCGTAAAACACCAAACAATCAACCTTTTTGAAATCAAAATTTCATTCTGGCACAAAGCTGGTTTCACCACTAAACCTGGCAATGACTCCATCTTGGTAAAATGTAAACATCAATCAATCAATCCATAGGAATTTTGATCTGTCGGCCTCGGTGGCTCAGTCTGCAGGGCGATAGCCTCTCAGTCCAACACAAAGTCTCATTCAATGATCCACATCTAACTCAGTCCAGAGCAAAACTGAATATTTGCTGAATGGGTTTTTCACGGAATTGGCCCAATGTATAAGAGTTGACAAAGCTTGTAAATGATCAGAGGTTTCAACCGAGTAACACCACCACATGACTAAAATAATCTTGAGTAAATAACGTTAAAGCATCAATCAAATTTATGTCTTTCCAAATTTTGTTATTTTAGGTTTGGTTGTGGTAACAGTATTCATATCAAATGTATGAAGGTCTGGGCAGAGCATCAGAAATCTCAGGGGGAGAAAACCATTAAGTGTCCACTATGTAGAGAAGATTTCGGTTCATTCGATCTTCTCCGTCAAGAAGGACGCAACGCTGACCAATCAAATGCTTCCCGTGACCAACTTGATCGTCATATCTGGGCAAAGTGTCGGAGTTGTCTAACATGTCCTATCATTGGCAAATGTTACAGGTATGTCGCAACATTTCAATTCGTAAACAATTTCTTACACAAATAGAGGAAAAATACTGAAAATCAATTTGATAATGGTAAATAGTGTAAACAAAAAACAAAACAGAAAATGTTTTTAAATTTTATTGTCAGGATAAATGAAGTTAGATTTTACAAGGCTTAAAATAATGGGTAAACTTGTATTCCTTGAAAATAAAGCAAATTGGAAGTTAGATTTTACAAGGCTTAAAATAATGGGTAAACTTGTATTCCTTGAAAATAAAGCAAATTGGAAGTTAGATTTTACAAGGCTTAAAATTATGGGTTTGTATTCCTGAAAAATAAAGCAAATTGGCACACCTTCTGATGCAAATTACCTGTAGCCCAATAAACATACATTTTGATTCTATTATAGATGTACTTCTTGTACGGATTTTCATCTCTGCCAGAGCTGTTTCAACACCCCAGTTCACACAGACCATAGCTTTCAATATAGACAGGTAAAGGTTAATGTAAAGTATTGGGAAGGTGGGTCATTGTGGGGGGGGGGGGGGGGGGATGGGAATTGGGAAAGTGAGCAGTGGAGCTTTGGGGTGGTCGGGCAGTGGGGAGGTGGGGCTGTGTGCCAGTGGTCTTACAGTAAATGACGTCTACACCAGACAGATTTGTTATACTTACCCTTTTGAGTTGTATGAATTAAGCAATCAAGTGACATGTCAAACAAATCGGATGAACAGATGCCCCTAGAAGCTACTCTATACCATTCGAGCAAATAGCCCGATTCTCCCCCCCCCCCCAGAAGCTATCAGTCCATCAATCAAAGAGCCCTCCAAAGACCCTCTTATCTACAAGGTGTGAAGAACCAATCAAAACATCGTGGGGACCTCTTTTAATTTTTTTTTTGGTTTATATCAAAAAGTATAATTTATTTTCTGTTACTCTCTGTTACATTACTGGCTGACTAACGTTTCTATGACATGAAAGAGGATTCCTAAATAATTTTTTGATATTTAAAATTTTCTTTCAGAAACGTAATGAGCGCTGGCGTCCTGCACAACGTGTTTTGGGTATGTCTTTACCACAGGCTGTTGTGACGGATTTGTTAAATCGTGATCTCTCTGACGCTGATTATGACCTACTTCTTCAACTGGACAGGTTTGACACGATCCCCTTGTTATCTACCTCAGCTATCGGGCGTTGTCAAATTTTTTCTCAAGTTTAGATTTCAAAAGAGAGATAAAATTTTATGCTTTGAAGACCATAAAAAAAAAATTCCAGTTAAAACGGGCGTTGTCAAATTTTTTCTCAAAGTCAGATTTCAAAAGAGAGATAAAATTTTATGCTTTCAAGACCAGAAAAAAAATTTCATTTGAAAAGAATAAATGTTTTTGTTAAAGAGGTGAAAATTTAAAAAAAAGTTTAACGGGAGTGGGTTTTTCACTTGACCCCCTATGTAGATCGGCACCAGATTTCTTCCTACTTTTACTGTGACTCAGAAATTTCAGTGAAATTTATTTTATTTTTCTCAGTCAACAAAATGCTGGTAATCAGAGTGTACCATGTGAAGCAGTAGAGTTATTCCCCTTAGAGAGAGTGAGGGAAGGCAGCCAGTTGTTAGCCCCTGGAGTCCAGTGCCGGATGTGTTTACGGGGCTATAGTCAGGCAGAGTTTGTACGGAAACTACCTTGTCGGCATAAGGTACGTTATGTTTTAAATAATGGTGTCTGTTTGAGATATTTTTGACTCCAGTAATCAACACTTAATCATATTTGCAGTATAAAAAAACGTACCAAACTTGAAAAGTTGCAGGAGCGTGCACTTCGTTTCATTTTTTAAGACGAAGACACCTTTACGATTACTTCTTGAAAAGGTTGATGCTTATCTGCTGCATGTTACACGCCTTCGGTGGTTTGCTCATGAGGTGTATAAAATAATTAATGGGATCTCCCCCCACTGTTTAACCGATCTAGTCAAGTTAAAAGACTCTCAGTATTCCTCAAGACAAACTAACACGGTAATCATTCCAGCTTAGAAAACCTCCAATTACGGGCTGAAGTCATTTAAATACAAGGCTGCGCAAGTCGCAAGAAAAGAAAAGAAAAGCCATTCTGGTTTACTTGTAAACCGACTTTAGATAACGTTTCTTGTATCTTGTAATCTGCATTGGTATCCTGTCAGCCAATCAGATGAAGGCTTGTCAAGGCCATTTTCAAAGAGATAACATATAGTTTGCACAATTAGGTGACAAGAAAGCTTAGTCACAACCGTGGGCGAGATAATGATTCCAACTCAGTCTAAAGAAAACTTTTAAAAAATCAGTGTTTTTTCTCTAGCTTGCCCTACAAGAGTTGTCAGGTATCAGCCATTGGCTGCCAAAAAATCAGGTGTTTCTTCTGGGCAAAGAACCTGCATTCTTTCCTCCCCTTTATTAAACCTGGCAATGCTGCCCTAGAAATGAAACAGATAAAGGCATACAATTTCTAATTATGTAATCACCTCAGTACTTCTTAATCATTTTCTTATTTATTTATTTGATGATCGATTTTTATTTCTACGAGCATTATTAGATGATATAATCAGAATACATTAATTAAATAGTGTAAATAGTTTTAGAACTCAACTGTAGTTTTGTAATTTATATTATGTCTAAAAATGTATTTATATCATTACATTTAAAAAAAAAACATTTATGCCCAGAGGGCCTCGTGAAAATCACCAAATTTGCTGACAAGATATATTATGTATATATCCACCCTCTTAAAATAAAGTTATTATTATTTTTTGAAATATTTCTAATTTTGGGACCTAAAATATTAATCGATAAATGCCCCTACATATTGTTAGGTTTTACAACTATGCCTTTGAAAAAAAAAAACATGAGTGCTGGGTACTAATCAATCAATCAAGATTTTTTAATCAATTATTTTTGCCTTTATTGTGGGTGTGAATTACTATATATGCGATATAATAAGCTTGAGTGCAATGTTACACATCAATCAATCAATCAATCAATCAATCAATGAATTCAGATTTTGTAATCAAGTTTTACCTGTTTTAGTTTCATCGAGACTGTATTGATCCGTGGTTATTACATAGTCATGTGACCTGTCCAGTAGATGGTCAAGTAGTGTGGACGCCCAATCAGAACGCAGAGAATCATCGACCCCATCCTGAGAGAAACAGGTAATTAATAGGGCACTGCCCATCAATATTTGTTTTAATATCCATTTGCCAGTTTGTTTCCAATGTAATTTAGGTAAATCGCAAAAGTAGCCAAAACTGTGGCAAAGTGGTCAGCCATTTTCTGGTATTTTTATGTGTTTTTCTGCGAGATACACTAAAGAAAAAAGGGATGTGGCTTCAGTATATGTTCAAGTCGTGTGAAGAAAAATCCACAATGTCTGAATTCAACTTAAGATGTTGAAAGGGGCGCTGTGCTTGCTCAGTCTAATGCTTTTGTTCAAAACCGGCAAAAAGATATGCTTCACCCAGACCAAATAAAAATTGAAAACTTTGCGAGTAAATTTTTCACTTACCGTATGTGGAAGATGCCCCCCCCCCCCCCATCAATCAATCAATCATTCTGCAATGGTCAATTTTCATTTCAACGACAACATTTCCTTTTGTAGGGAGAGCTCTGGTGACACAAATCCATCCATAGTAAACAATGGTAACCATAGCAACATGGAGGTGGAGGTACCTGGTGTTGGACTCAGTAGGGGGAGGAACTCTGTCGGTTCTATAGCTGGTTTGTCTCCTGGTATACGGCACAGAGATAGCGAGCCCTCGAGTGACAGACAGAGACCAACTATTCCGAATTATCGTGACGGAGAAATACCATTTGGTCTGAACAGCCTTATTAGCGGAACTTCTTTATCTGGTCACAGTAGGTAAGGGTACAATTTTTTTTTATGTTTCTTTGTCTTCATAGTTTTTTCAAATTGATTGGTGTTTTCCAATGCATTTTAGGTGTTTGCCATTTAAAGCGTCATGAGTGGAAATATACATGCATTTTTACGTTAAAACCAAATTATGAAATTATCTGCAATTTTTCTCAAGAAAAGCAAATTTGAAGCTTTTCAGTCGTACAACGTACATGTGTCAAGAACGTTTTAAGTGTCTAAAAGTAACTAACACCTAAAATGAATGAACTTCATCTGATTAATGTTAGTTTTGTTTAATTTTCCTTTTTGATGTTTACTTTATATATTGAAGACTATTATAGTTGGTACAGGCAACAGATTGTGAATTTTCCGCATCTTTTTAGTTTTTTTAATGAACTTCAAAACCATCATATTGTTTTAACAATCCAAATTTATGAACAAAAAGTGATTCATAAAGAACACATAAATTGATGAAGTACATGAAATAATTGAGTTATTTCCCTTTAATTCTCTCTGCTTTATGTTTGTAGCTCAGGGGAGATAACTAATGAATCAGATGACAGATTATTAGGAACCCGGTTACTAGCTAGAGCTCGATTGCGGCGGAAGAAAATTGGTGAACAGTTGTCAACCTTACACTGTGATCGAATTCCGGTTGAGCCTGTGGCGCCATCTATCCCCCTTTCACGCGAATTGATTGGTCAGCCATCAGAGATAACTCTTGGTCATCAAATGATAGGACTGAACACCAGGGGGCTTCAAGGGAGACCACCCAGGGTTCAAACCACACCAGAAAGTAGGTATACCTAATAAGTATTACAGCAATTTATGATGGGGTATTAAGGTCTAAGCGATATACCTCTTTTTAACATAATTAGTAACTTGTTTTAGACAAGAAGATTTTCCCTGTGCCCGTGTGTTTTAGTGTTCATAAATAAGTCGAAAATATTCACCATGAGCTGTCAAAATGCTAGAAGCTGTCTAGTGGCACCAGTCACGAGATTGTACATGTATGTTTGGATATTATTTAGAATATATATAAACATAGAGTTTAGACTCTAGCAGGTTGTAAGCGTTCAACGGTCCGTTCTGGAGTCTCTCTTAGAAAATCCTGTCTAGCTAAAACTGGAAGTAAACAAATCAGCGGCAAAGGAATTTGTTAATCGTCTTAAACTTGTCATTTACCTGTCTATCAGGTAAAGAAGTTTTAATTACAAATGTGCGGAAGAAATTTCTTTTTTAAAGCAAAGCTCTTTCCTTTACCAATGAAAGTAGATTTATTTTCATACCTGACCATGTTATTTACAGCAACTGGACGTCAAATATACATATGTCCGTAACACATCTTTAATTTTAACTTCTTTTAGAAAAATGGAGAAAAAAAAATTTAAAAGTTTCTTCAAATCAAAAATATATTTTCTCAAAAGTACTATTTGATCTGAAGGGTTCACTTTGAACATCACTCAATATTTGGTTGCCTCTATTGACTGCAAATTATTTCTTTAAATTTTATGAATGAAATAACTGTGAGCTTTGCGTTAAATTCCGACCAATAAATCAATCAATCAAGAATTCATGCATGAGTGAACTTCTAATTCTTTGTCGAACGACCTATGTGGGATGGTTGCCAGTTACCAACGGAAGGTCGTGGGTTTCCTCCGGGCATATAGCCCGGGTTCCTCCCACAATAAAACTGGCAACGCCGCCATATAAGTGAAATAATCTTGAGTGCGGCGTAAAACACCAAACAATCAATCAATCAATCTAATTCTTTGTATTTTCAGCAGGCACTAGTACTTGTAGGCGAGGTCGTGCCCGTCACAGAACCAACTCTCTGCCTCTTCCAGAGCATCAAACAGGGAGGCAGAGATCTTCATCAAGGGAGAGATTCTCCCCTCATCAGGTTAGATATACCCCAGGGGTAGAGCGGGCAGGGTTTATAGAGGAGGGGGAACATTGTAAACTTTCGGGCGGATTATCATAACACTTTACATGCAGGTTCCTCTTATAGGCAAGCTGTCAAGGTATAATATTTTAGGGCATTCATAGAGAAAAAACAACACCAGGGAACATTCTGGTTTTTGAAATCACAAGTTTGGGACAGATTTTTTAATTCAGTTTCTAGTGACCAGCATAGTAGTTTGAAATGTTTGCAAAAATCGCATGGTTCTTTCAAATTCTATGGATTTCTTGTATATATAGTCATTATGAAGACGAAATTTCAGATAATATTTTTATTTAAGAAATACGTTTTTATTTTTTATTAATCCATATAGTTTTTAATGTCTTCAATTGCTCTAATCTTGGAAGTTGCCTTTAATGGGAAAAGTGCAAGTAAGATTGTTCATTGAACATTTGTGTTATTTCTCCCTGCAGGTTTTAGGTGACCTGTATTTGGGAAACAGCCCCGAAGGAAGCACTATTAACACAGATACTGCAGTAACCAATCACAATGCAAGGAGACACAAATTAAGACCTTCCCAAAACCGATCACAGCATCCCAAATCTCCGTTAAACCATGGAGGTCTTTTATTGGAGGGCAATGCTGTCAATCAACTATCATGATTGAGGTTTTACGCCACAGTCACATCGCTTTCCGTTATATGACCAATGAATTGCTTCAACTGACCATTGGGCTTTCAGTATATAGTATCAGAAGTCTGAAGGCCTGTTCATAGACTTCTGATAGTATATATATATATTTTTTTACAAAATGAACTGGATTTGTTTTGCGAGAAATTTTTTTCGGCGAAAAACCACTGACCAGTTATTTTGCTTAGAAATGTTTTCCCAATCAGGAAGCGATATTGGCCCAGTGGTAAAAGTACCATTACATGTAGCTTTAGAAATCTGTTGTTGCAATTTTTGTTTTGAGCTTAAGAATTACAAGCAGTTGGATGCCATCGATGTAGGGCGTGTGTCTGACTTGAACTATATTTCTCTCTGCTGATTGGTTCGATGAACTGTTGGCAAGCTTTCCATAAGACAAGTTACTTCAAGGTCATGGGTTTCCTCCTAGCAGAAACCATTAATTCCCCTCTTCCTATCACAGTAAACCTGCCAACATCGTCTTATAAGTGAAATAATCTTGAGTGTGACGTAAAACATTAACAGTCAATCAGTCAATAAACTGATTCCTTAATGGCATCATAGGAGAGACGCATTGAAAATAATCTGTGCGGAAAACTATATGTGTGCAGCCGTGCATGTCATTTCAAAGGGCTAAATAAAGCGGTCACTTCAAACAATATCCCTCCTCCAAACCTAGCCGAGAAATCTGGGCTCTGCCGAATTTTTTTTTTCTCTCCGTGTTTGTCATAAGGCGACAAGACACATTAGCAGCCATATAATACTAGTCGCCGTGAGACCGATAATCCGGGCTACTCCAAACCATAGTTTTAATAGTGACGTCTTTAAGCTTTTGCCCTATTTAGTGTCATCAACATCGAACAATAACATTTTGTTGATGTCAGTGAAATTCCGGTCAAAACTGCGAAGGTTAATACTGTTATTATAGCAAGAACTGTGATAATCTATTTAAGCATATTTTCTATGTTTCTATTGTTGACGATAACAATATTAAAGATTTATTTTGTTTTGAATTTAAACTTGTTTGTTTTGTTATACCGCTTGCTTTTGTTACAAATCCAAGCTATGATTAATAGCGCACAAAAGAAAAACAGGAAACCAGAACTGTATGGATTACAACTTTTGGATTTATTTAATCCATACAGATGCTAATTAAGCCATACTGTATGCTAATAACTGTAATCCATACAGTTTTGGTTTCCTGTTTATATCTTCAACTTCTAAATGTCACTCAAACAAAAGATTGATTGATTCTTTGGTGTTCTTTTGGGCATGCAGTGATTGTGCTATGGACTAATATTAGAGAACACTTCCTGCAAACTAAATGACATCTCCCTATCTACTTGTAACTATATTTATGGACACTAAAACACGCGGGCACAGGGGAAATCTTCTTGTCTAAAATAACCACGGAGACAAGTTTCTAATTGTGTTAAAAAGAGGTATATCATTTAGACCTTTATACCCCATCATAAATTGTTGTAATAAAGTAAACCTATGATATTTCATTAGGTTGACGACTGACAGGAGCTTGGCCTTAGTCAGTAGAATTGTCTGGAACACTTTGTATTACATTGACAATGCTTACGCAGTAATCGTCAGACTATATATTATGCCCCCCCCCCCCCCCCCCCCCCCCCCCATACCCTTAGGCTTTCCCAGAAAACCTAGGTAGAAGGCAGACAGGAGAGTTTAGCCCTGACCAGTATGTCTTTCAAACTCTTGTTCTTTTTATAAGCAATGACTGGCCTTTGGGTCAGAGGTCGAGCAAGTTTACTTTGAAGTAGTTTGTATTCTTCTACTATAATCTTGGCCATAGCGATGCTAGCTTTGTTATACTGAAACAAAAATGGTATTATAGTTTTTTCACGACATCTTCCGGGGTCCAAGTTCAAACCCAAAGGATAAATAGTTTGTAATGTTTGAATCCAAAAACTTTCCCTTTCCAAACGTTTGTGCTTCGTATCTGCAGCGGAAGTGAGAAATGGGATTTTCTCAATAGGCATGATTTCAAAATGGTCCTTGACCGAATGCTATATGGTAGGCCTATAAACTCACCCATGTGTTTCTGTCCTGTTTTACTTTCTTGTCGGGGCCTCTGTGGTCCAGTGGGTTAGGGTGATCGTCCCACACAGGCCTTTCGTCGATGCAGCACGGGTTCAAATCACACTAGGCCCAAATAAAAATCGAAAAATTTCTGAGTGGATTTTTCACTTGGTCGCCGTATGTGGAAGAGGTGCTAGGTAGGTCTGGAGTTTTCTCCGGGCAATGAGCCTGTTTTCCTCCCACATTAAACCTGGTAAAGCCGCTATATAAGTGAAATCATCTTGTATGCAGCAGAAAACAACAGTAAATCAAATCAAATCAACTTTATTGTCGCCGGTCATGATATGGTTTTGGGGGATTTTAGAATCACAGGAAGTCCGGGAATAGCAATCTGGGACTTAATGTCTTTTTAACGTCTTGGTCTAGTCCGAATATCTGCGATGATGATGTAAGACATTTTCTGACAGATAGGATCATGATGGCCTATCTGTCAGAAAATGTCTTACATCATCATCGCCGATATTTCGGACTAGTCTTGGTCCTGATCAGTTTTTTTTACTCATCGGATAGCCGACTTAAAGCTTATGTGATCTTTATGCGAGGTTACAAAAGAATAAAGCATTAATTGACAGTATTATCTATATTTTGGGGATTACACTTTCTTGTAAAATGGCAGAAATTTTTCTACCGATTTTGGGTGATGCCCAAAACTACATGTAGCCGCACTCATGTGTCTCTTTCCTGTGTTACTTACTAATTGCTCGTAACGGGAATCGAACCCGGGTCCCAGAGTATGGCACCTATTGCCAGCACCTAATGCCGGCTGTCTTATCTATGAGTTCAATTTACCGAACTTATGGTGATATTACATATACCAATATGTAATATCACCATAAGTTCCGTAAATTGAACTATCTTATCTATCTACCAGCCATACTTCCCCTTTTTCGAGAATGTCGGTTGGCTGAACAGATAAGTATTTCTTTACAACAGATAACACCAGAGCTTATCTCATTCCTTAAAAACATGCCGAGATATCTATAACAGGCAAGATAGGTCGTCTCACTCGTGTTAACTGTTCTCAACGATTCAAACTTTAACAGCACGATTTAATACCTACTATCAAATTGTTCAAAATGAGGATATTGTCTGGGTTATTATTTGTCTGTGCCGGAACTATCGTTCTGTCTCTGCCAACCTCAAAAAGTATGTATTTAATTCATCTAAATTGTATGTTTGTGCAATCCCTTCTTAATCTCTTATTAGCGAACAGCTAATGTTTTAATGGAACTTATTGGTGTGCCTGACAAATCCACACCGAAAAATGCCCCTCCCCAAACTCCTCGAAGTTAAAATCTAGGGCGCCTGCAGGTTGAAATTGTTACGCTTCTGTAGTCCAAAGTTTTCTCTCGCTTTCGTTCGGCTCTCACGTACATGAATTCCTGAAGTTATCCGAGTGCCTGTGCTCTCCCCACCCGACTCACCCTCTCATTTTTTTCATAATTTCTGATCGTCACGACAGTAAAAGGCTTTGAAGGCCATCGAAAAACTAAATAATTGGCGTTGGAATGAAGAAAATTCATAGGCTACAGTATGTGGCCTGTGCGAACCGAAAACGTGATCGAAAAGTAAACAAAATTTAAATAACCGGGACGACCATTCATTCATTCTAAGCCAAACTTAGTTCAAAGCAATACTTTAGCGTACGTTTTCGAGACTAGAAGCATTAAAAAGCGTGTGAATTATACGTCTTGAGAAAAATAGACAATAATCTTAACATTGTGCTTTAACATCAAAATATCAACATTTTGGCAGCTCATTCGACTTTAAATATTTGGCTTACTTTGAAATACAGCGTCTCGTTCCTGTGTTGTTTTACGTTCATACAACCAGCGCAAATGTCTCATACATTCTTTACTGAACATACCCGCTGCTTCACTTGGCTAACTTGGCTGTTGATGGCGACAATTATAGGGGTTGGGGGGGGGGGGGGGGGGGGGGTGCGGAGGGGCTCACTCTTATAACAGTTTTCAAAATTAATAACCATTGACGATCGCCTTCTGAAGCAAAACACAAGCGGGTATAATGTAAAATTAAGTTTGAAAACGACATTCACTGGTTATACAGGTATACTGTTTTCTAAGCGAATGATTGATTGCTTGATTGATTGACTATCACTCTAATCCCACTCGGAGCACCGAGGAATTACGTCAACGTCGACCAGAAACGAGCAAAGACAACAGAGGTTTGCCACGAAAATACGAATCCAAGTCTGAGGTTTGTTTTCAGATGGACATAAGTGTAACGTGAATGGTCAATTATACGAACTGGGCGAAAAACAGGAAACCAGAACTGTATGGATTACAACTTTTGGATTTATTTAATCCATACAGATGCTAATTAAGCCATACTGTATGCTAATAACTGTAATCCATACAGTTTTGGTTTCCTGTTTATATCTTCAACTTCTAAATGTCACTCAAACAAAAGATTGATTGATTCTTTGGTGTTCTTTTGGGCATGCAGTGATTGTGCTATGGACTAATATTAGAGAACACTTCCTGCAAACTAAATGACATCTCCCTATCTACTTGTAACTATATTTATGGACACTAAAACACACGGGCACAGGGGAAATCTTCTTGTCTAAAATAACCACGGAGACAAGTTTCTAATTGTGTTAAAAAGAGGTATATCATTTAGACCTTTATACCCCATCATAAATTGTTGTAATAAAGTAAACCTATGATATTTCATTAGGTTGACGACTGACAGGAGCTTGGCCTTAGTCAGTAGAATTGTCTGGAACACTTTGTATTACATTGACAATGCTTACGCAGTAATCGTCAGACTATATATTATGCCCCCCCCCCCCCCCCCCCCCCCCCATACCCTTAGGCTTTCCCAGAAAACCTAGGTAGAAGGCAGACAGGAGAGTTTAGAATTATACGTCTTGAGAAAAATAGACAATAATCTTAACATTGTGCTTTAACATCAAAATATCAACATTTTGGCAGCTCATTCGACTTTAAATATTTGGCTTACTTTGAAATACAGCGTCTCGTTCCTGTGTTGTTTTACGTTCATACAACCAGCGCAAATGTCTCATACATTCTTTACTGAACATACCCGCTGCTTCACTTGGCTAACTTGGCTGTTGATGGCGACAATTATAGGGGTTGGGGGGGGGGGGGGGTGCGGAGGGGCTCACTCTTATAACAGTTTTCAAAATTAATAACCATTGACGATCGCCTTCTGAAGCAAAACACAAGCGGGTATAATGTAAAATTAAGTTTGAAAACGACATTCACTGGTTATACAGGTATACTGTTTTCTAAGCGAATGATTGATTGCTTGATTGATTGACTATCACTCTAATCCCACTCGGAGCACCGAGGAATTACGTCAACGTCGACCAGAAACGAGCAAAGACAACAGAGGTTTGCCACGAAAATACGAATCCAAGTCTGAGGTTTGTTTTCAGATGGACATAAGTGTAACGTGAATGGTCAATTATACGAACTGGGCGAAAAACAGGAAACCAGAACTGTATGGATTACAACTTTTGGATTTATTTAATCCATACAGATGCTAATTAAGCCATACTGTATGCTAATAACTGTAATCCATACAGTTTTGGTTTCCTGTTTATATCTTCAACTTCTAAATGTCACTCAAACAAAAGATTGATTGATTCTTTGGTGTTCTTTTGGGCATGCAGTGATTGTGCTATGGACTAATATTAGAGAACACTTCCTGCAAACTAAATGACATCTCCCTATCTACTTGTAACTATATTTATGGACACTAAAACACACGGGCACAGGGGAAATCTTCTTGTCTAAAATAACCACGGAGACAAGTTTCTAATTGTGTTAAAAAGAGGTATATCATTTAGACCTTTATACCCCATCATAAATTGTTGTAATAAAGTAAACCTATGATATTTCATTAGGTTGACGACTGACAGGAGCTTGGCCTTAGTCAGTAGAATTGTCTGGAACACTTTGTATTACATTGACAATGCTTACGCAGTAATCGTCAGACTATATATTATGCCCCCCCCCCCCCATACCCTTAGGCTTTCCCAGAAAACCTAGGTAGAAGGCAGACAGGAGAGTTTAGAATTATACGTCTTGAGAAAAATAGACAATAATCTTAACATTGTGCTTTAACATCAAAATATCAACATTTTGGCAGCTCATTCGACTTTAAATATTTGGCTTACTTTGAAATACAGCGTCTCGTTCCTGTGTTGTTTTACGTTCATACAACCAGCGCAAATGTCTCATACATTCTTTACTGAACATACCCGCTGCTTCACTTGGCTAACTTGGCTGTTGATGGCGACAATTATAGGGGTTGGGGGGGGGGGGGGGGGGGGGGGTGCGGAGGGGCTCACTCTTATAACAGTTTTCAAAATTAATAACCATTGACGATCGCCTTCTGAAGCAAAACACAAGCGGGTATAATGTAAAATTAAGTTTGAAAACGACATTCACTGGTTATACAGGTATACTGTTTTCTAAGCGAATGATTGATTGCTTGATTGATTGACTATCACTCTAATCCCACTCGGAGCACCGAGGAATTACGTCAAAGTCGACCAGAAACGAGCAAAGACAACAGAGGTTTGCCACGAAAATACGAATCCAAGTCTGAGGTTTGTTTTCAGATGGACATAAGTGTAACGTGAATGGTCAATTATACGAACTGGGCGAGAGTTTCCCCGACCCTCTATCATGTAACACGTGTGGATGCACGGAATATGGCGCTGTCTGTACCGAAATGTATTGCCCTAAAAGTGAGCGGGATTTTAAAGGTAAGGTACATTTTAGTGTTAACCATGGTAAATAGTTAAAGAGCATTGTTCGCTAAGTCTAACACATGCAAATCATTTTCGTCCCCTTGTTGATATTTGAACGTGCCCTTATGATAACTCTAGTGCATGGAGTGCATGTGCGCATCAGAATAACTTCAATCCTGCTGCGAACACAGGTCCCGATGCTCCACCTACCATATACTAAAAGATAAATAATCCCAAGTGAGATGTAAACAATCAATCAATCAATCAATCAATCAACGAAATGGTAAGCTATATATAGTTTACCGGTTATAGAACAGTCCTCCCATATTAGTAGGACAGGATTGCTCTTGGTGTCATCCGTGCATATGACACGTGTTGATAATTACAAAATATAGTTTTGGTTGGGCAAAACCCTTCAACGTCTGGCATTAAATAATCTACAGTCTGTTTCATTCGAATCGCTCATAACTCGTTTAAATGCAGCTTTTTATCATCTGATTATCTTGTTCAAAGTGTTTGATTGGGCTTCATACTGCCCCGTATGCGTGCTCTGCAAACCAATTAGGCCTACGGTAGTTAGAAGAGGTCTCAATTTCCGTTCTTTTTTATCTTCCATTTTAGTCCCAAGCTTTTCAGTCCCAAGCACTAAAGATGGGCAGTGTCTGTATCACGGGAAAGTGATAAAGGTCGGCCAAACAAGCTCGGATGCTCTTGGTTGTCAGACTTGTACCTGCATGTCTTACAACGATAAAACTTATATGGCGTGTACGGAGATGCGTTGTCTACTAGGATGATCTCCCTTGTCATTTGAGTGACCTCCCCTGATTCTGAAAGCCCTCCTTCATAATCGTTACTCAAACCTGTACCTTATATTAAATAAGTTTAAAAGATAGATATGGTTTGCTATATAACTCATCAGTTAAACCCCTTAAAGTAGCATGAGCTGCCAAAATTAAAACTTTTTCATAAATTCTGATCGTGGCGACAGTAAGAGGCTTTGAAGGCCATCGAAAAACTAAATGATTGGCGTCGGAATGAGGAAAATCCATACAGTATGTGGCCTGTACGAACCGAAAACGTGTTCGAAAAGTAAACTAAATTTAAATAACCGGGACGACCATTCGTTCATCCTAAGCCAAAGTTAGTCCAAAACAATACTTTATCGTACATTCTCGAGATTAGAAGCACTAAAAAGCTTCTGAATTATGCGTCTTGAGAAAAATAGCCAATAATTTCAACATTCTGTTTTTACGTCAAAATATCAACATCTTGGTAGCTCATGCCACTTTAAAGATTTAATTTCCAATGGTATTTAGAAGTTGAATGGATACAATGAGATAAAGAACTACTTATGGATAAAATTTTTTTGGTTCATTGGGTGACTAGATTGGCACCCTATACTTCTTCCCCTTACCGTTAAATATTGTTTGCCCCCTTTCCTCTCCCACACCACCTACACGAGGCACGGCGAAACTTAACATTATTCTTCCTCTTCTACCTCTTCTACCTCGCTGCCCACGGTGTCAGTACATGCCGGCAATGTTGAATGGACGAAGTGACCACTCTTGTCAATCTACTCTCTTTGGGCTTACTAAACTGGCTTAAGATACGTCGGACGTAAATCCGTGTTAAAACTATAGTAACTTTGACTTTAACGCAACCGGTCCATGGTGTAAGCCTATGTGCAAATTTACGTTGCTTTGTTAGACAGGTCCTCAGAAAGCTCGCCCTCGTCCGAACCCCCTCCTACATAGCATCTAATTTTTTGTTTTTGGGAAAGTCCTCTGAATATAGTCTCGGTTGAATTACTTCACGTTATGAATATTATGATATAAAACCCTGTTTATAAATTAGAATTAAAATTGAGAGGCTACGTATATGAGGGTGTGTTTCACTATCACGAAAAAGGATACAGAAATCAGCAAGTTTGTGAAAGATCTTAGGCTATTTTTCAAATCCATTAAATTGATATATCAGCGCCTTTGCAAAACGGCATTCATTAAATACCCGACCTTCATCGTGTACCTGACAAGCATTCTACATTCACAAATTCATCCCGAGAAAACACACTAAGTTTTTTCTTCTTTGGATTCGATCCCGCGTCTCGTCATCGGTTAAAGGAAGGTTTGTGTCAGCGCTCTATCTACAAGGCCATTGAATCCCCTTGAGTTACTTTATTGGGCCTCACTAAACCAAAAGTTCCGAAACTATTGTGAAAGCACTCGGATGATACATTTTGAATTACCAGAAATTAACAATTAACCGTTTGGCAAAAAGCCCAGTCACCCCTCATCCCCCCTTTGATTGATTGATTGTTTGGTGTTTTACGCCGCGCTCAAGATTATTTCACTTAAATGACGGCGTTGCCATTTTTATTGTGGGAGGAAACCGGGCTCTGTGTCCGGAGGAAACCCACGACCTTCCGCTGGTAACTGGCAACCATCCCACATAGGTCGTTCGAGTGAAAACCCAGTCAGATCCCCCCCTTGAATCGAGAGTGTAGTGTAAAACAGCAAGCAATCAGTCAGTCAATGAGTCAATCAATCAGCCTTCAAAAGGAAAATTATGTTTCTTGAACTGTTCATTTTATTAAATATAAAATAGAACCAAAACAACCGTAATCAGGTTTCCGTTCAAGTAGGATTTTATTTACCAGTTACAACATTTCAGTTTTGATCGAGAAGTGTGATGTGAAGAGCTTAATATTCTTCGCCTTCTTCTTCTTCGCCCTCTACTGAGTCGACTCCGACTTCTTCATAATCCTTCTCCAGGGCGGCCAAATCTTCACGAGCCTCAGAGAACTCTCCTTCCTCCATACCCTCTCCTACATACCAGTGGACAAAGGCACGCTTGGCGTACATCAGATCGAACTTGTGGTCAAGACGAGCCCAGGCCTCAGCAATGGCGGTGGTGTTACTCAACATGCAGACAGCTCTCTGTACCTTGGCCAGATCACCACCCGGGACAACAGTTGGTGGCTGGTAGTTGATACCGACCTTGAAACCAGTGGGACACCAGTCAACAAACTGGATGGTTCTCTTGGTCTTGATGGTAGCAATGGCAGCGTTGACATCTTTGGGGACAACATCACCTCGGTACAACATACAACAGGCCATGTATTTTCCGTGACGTGGATCACATTTTACCATCTGGTTAGCGGGCTCGAAACAAGCGTTGGTGATTTCGGAAACATTCAACTGCTCGTGGTAAGCCTTCTCAGCCGAGATGACAGGCGAATAAGTGGCCAGTGGGAAATGAATACGGGGATAAGGCACCAAATTGGTCTGGAACTCGGTCAAGTCGACGTTCAGGGCACCGTCAAATCGGAGAGAGGCGGTGATGGAGCTGACGATCTGACCAATCAGACGGTTCAAGTTGGTGTAGGTTGGTCTCTCGATGTCCAGATTACGACGACAGATGTCGTAGATGGCTTCATTATCTACCATGAAGGCACAGTCGGAATGTTCCAGGGTGGTGTGGGTGGTCAGGATGGAGTTGTAAGGCTCTACGACAGCCGTGGACACTTGAGGAGCTGGATAGACGGCAAACTCCAATTTGGATTTCTTTCCATAATCCACACTGAGACGTTCCATAAGAAGGGCACTGAATCCAGACCCGGTGCCTCCACCAAAACTATGGAAGAGGAAGAAACCTTGAAGACCGGTACATTGGTCAGCTAGCTTCCTGATACGGTCGAGAACCAAGTCGACGATCTCTTTACCGACTGTGTAGTGACCACGGGCATAGTTGTTGGCAGCATCTTCCTTACCGGTGATCAGTTGTTCGGGATGAAACAGCTGGCGGTACGTTCCCGTGCGGACCTCATCTGTTAACATACAAATATGACATTTAAAATGGATTTACGTTGGACACATTAAACTGGTCATAGGCAGTCGTATTAAAATGTAGTATTTATGACTCCTCTTTTTTTTTACCGTCGTCTATTCTCACAATAGAAGCTTAAAGTGGGTCTTGGCACAACAGCGAACGACCTAGCTTACACAGATGAGCTTTCTTGGTTCATTGCAATTGCCATTCTTATCAACTTTGTGTTTAGCTATTTATAAAGGATTGCTCTCTGCAAAACATTGCTTTCAGAATGGCATGTGGAGATGTATGTTTAAGTAACCCAGAAGTTTATGAATGGGGAAGTGTGAAACGTCCCATTATCCCATGATTCCGACCACTGGCCATTGCGTTAGTTAAAACTTATAAGAGAAGTTCAACGGCGAACCTTATTAACTCATCGAACCTGCAATAACCATGTATTCGCTTAAAGTAACTTTATATCAGAAAGTTCACAACTCACCGATAACCGTTGGCTCTAGATCCACGAAAACAGCCCTGGGTACGTGTTTCCCAGCCCCGGTCTCACTGAAGAAAGTGTTGAAGGAATCGTCTCCACCGCCGAGGGTTTTGTCTGAGGGCATCTGACCGTCCGGCTGGATTCCATGTTCCAGGCAGTACAGTTCCCAACAGGCATTACCGATCTGGACACCGGCTTGACCAATATGAATACTCACACATTCCCTCTGAAGAAAAAGATATCAAAATTGTAAGACACGTGGACCTCCATCCAAAACCTCACCAAAGGCCGGGGATTTCCTTCGGCCTGAGAGCCTGAGTTCATCCGTCACCAAACCTGGCAGCCATATAAGTCAAATAATCTGAAGCGCGGCGTAAAGCCGCAATCAATCAATCAATCAACCATACCCATAACATAAGTCCTCTTTCTACCTCACCACCCAGACCCATTGAATCATAACCCGTTTTTTATGTTTACTTTGCTAAGGTGGGGTAATTGACTAACAGTGCGATCTATGCCACTTTAATAATGCAATAATCTATCAACGTGATAAACGGGGGCTGCCTCAGTCCGTGCCTCTGACTTTATTTACAAGAATGGCGCCCAAATTCAAGCAGAATTTCAAATACGTATTCAATATATAAAATCAACGGCTAGTAACGAATTTCAACTGCATTTTTATCCAGAATAAAGTTAGATACGATCTATAGTAGATTGAAAAGGTTATTTGTTAACTCACCATGATTCTTGGTTATTCACAACTCACTGACGACTTCACGTGTCTTCGTATGAGAGTGGTATATGATACAACACAGAAAACCTTCTCCTTTTTATAGAAGTTGACAAAATTAGCATTTGTTGGTGTTGTTGCCATGTTAATCTATAGTCTTTTTATTTTGGGTGAGTTATGTTTACTCTTACTAAAGTCGCTCGATACCATTCAGAAGTGTGTACGTATCTAAACAGCCAGATCGCCTGGGTTGGTATGCCTTTGTTACTCAAAATTTCTTTGTTGAAATTTAAATTCGCATACAAGATTTTCCAATGTAATTTTAAGCGAATAGGTGTCAGTTGACTTTTCTAAACATTCTACACAAAGGGCCACTTTCGAACATAAAGTTGGTGAGCCATCAATGGTATATACTGTGCACAATAAAAGTCACTCAACCGTGACTGAATAAATACCTAAGGAGTATCGGTATTGGAATTTTTGAACAAATTGAATCGTTGACAACAAGACAAGATTTAGCAAGATCTCTCGCCTGACAAATTGCTTGGTGGAATGGACGTCAGCACTGCTAGCTTGAAGAGCTATATGGGCCTGATAGAGAGGAACGAGTCAGGGCCTGTATTTTCGGAAATCCTCGAATACTAATCGAGTTAGGTCTCACTCATACACGATCGAGGACTGTGCGTCCAGCATATAATATAACCATTGACATTCATTTTAAATCAATTTGAGATTTTCTTGTAGAATTTGAAGAGAAAAAAGTAGATAATTGTAGTTAAATAAATATAAATTAAAATTAAAGTCAGAGATCAAAATTTAGTGGCACGGGCTGCCAAATACGGGGACAATTTCGTTAAAACAGAATTAGCTGATTGTTCGTCATTTTTGTCAGGAAATAGGAGCTTACACCATAAATCAATCTTTGGTATGTGCGTTAACGGGGGGGGGGGGGGGGGGGGGGGGGGGGGGGGGGTTAAGGTTCTTGCGAGTAACAACTGACTTTACCGATATTTTTCATCTCAACGTCAACATTTAAGTTATACATGGTACTTCAAACGTTCAATCACTCGAACGGCCTATGTGGGATGGTTGCCAGTTACCAGCGGAAGGTCGTGGGTTTCCTCCGGGCACAGAGCCCGGTTTCCTCCCACAATAAAACTGGCAACGCCGCCATATAAGTGAAATAATCTTGAGCGCGGCGTAAAACACCAAACAATCAACCAAACGTTTAACTTCTCACAGTGATCAATGATTCTGAAAAAAAATCCTAAATTTGGCAGTTCATGCCACTTTAAACAACGATAAATTTTGGCCCTTCCCCTAATTCGTTTTTGTTTTTGGTTCTTGAAGCGACATTAAAGTGGCCTGAGCGGACAAATTTACCACGAGAAGCACATTGTAAAACTAAGGAAATAGTATTAAAATAAAAACTTTTTATAACGTCAGTATAAGCCATAGGAGCCGAAGAGGTGGGCAGGTAACGAACATAACTTAAAGTGGCATGGGCTGTTAAAATTCAAGAGAGGTTGAGCATTTGAAGTACCTTGAAAAACTAAAGGATTGGCGGCGAAATAAAAATACCAGTGAATTCACTAACCCATGTTAGATGTGTGCTAATAACGGACAAAATTCCAATAGCCCGGATGTATGAGTAGGCCTACATTTTCGAGTTTTTGTTACTTATAAAAGTTACTCTAAAGATAATTATTCATGAACTCGATTATGGCCGTTTTGACACGATTTGAGTAGGTTATATTGTCGATATTATTTCGCTGTCTTAACCAGACCACATACTGCACGCTCAGAAGCGGGTAGTCTACTCCAGCTTTTTGATTGTATTGCTTGATTGATTGTTTGGTGTTTTACGTGGAGTTGATTTCAGTGTGAAATTTAGCTATTCTCTGTTAGTTGTTAATATGACATGGCCTATCCGTTACCTGACGGCAAATCGCAGTAATTAATGCATAGGCCTATTTCAGTACAACAGATGTTTACTCTTATCTGAATACCTTGTACCCCGAGCCCTCGCTGTTCACTTCGCTGATTTACGTACGTCAAATACCATTCGGAGCAACCTCGGCTCTCTTTGCTTCGCTTTGGCTCGTATTGGACCACAGGGATAACTTCAGCAATTTACGTAGGCCTACGTCAAATAACAGAAACGAACAAACACTCTGAAACTTCGGGGATTAACGTGCGTGAAATACCCTCTGATAGACTGCAGGTCAATTTGAATATGGCGACCAAATAGGTAGCCGTGAAGCGTACAATTCCCAAATCCCCTTGAGGGCCCCACACAAGTGTCTCGTGATAATGCAAGGGACCGAAACACTCGGTTTGTTAACTTTCAGCCTCGATCAGTTATATAATTGAAGCATTGGAGGATTCCTGACATGTACCGAAACTGCGTCTGTCTACAACATGTGGTTTACCGGACTAAATAAAATATATACACAAATATGTTTCTAAGCGATATTACCATTTAATAAATTTATAATTATTTTAATTTTCTATATTCGTCTGTAGTAAAACAATTTTGAAATTTACTTTCGACGCCATTTTTATTCAGCCCAAAAATACGGTGATTTACCGTAAGAAAAGCGCAGACTGTCCGAGGCGTGTCAAAGCCGACCGGTAGCGAGCGAAGATAGCCGAATGATGTTCCGAGTGACGAACAAAGACACACTCTGAAACTTCGGGGATTTACGTACGTAACATACCCTCGAACAGACAGCAGGTCATTTTGAATGTGGCTGCTGAAAAGATAGTCGCGAAACGAACACTTTCAATATCCTCGTGGAGCCCCAACAAAAGTATCACGGTGATTATGTAAGGGACTGAAAATACTCTACCTGTTAACGTTCAACCTCAATCAGGTATAACTAACGCAATGGTTGGTTGGTTGTTTGATGTTTTACACCGCACTCAAGATTATTTCATTTATATGGCGGTGTTGCCAGGTTTAGTGAGGGAGGAAAACGGGCTCATTGCCCGGCGGTTAACCTCCGACTTTCGGCGAGTACCTGGCAACTTCCACATACGGCGACCAAATGAAAAATCCACTCAGAAATTTTAAAAATTTAATTTGGTCTGAGTGGGATTCGAACCCGCGCCGCATCGATGGAAGGTCTGTGTGGGACTGAGGGACGATCACTCTATCCCACTAACACATTGGAGTGATCCAGATATATACCGAAACTGTGTCTATCCCCATTCGTGTTACACAATATATTGTTTACCGGGCTTTATAACATATATAAAAATAGCTTTATGGGTGATTTTAGCATTTGTTAAATTTATGACTATTTTTGTTTTCTGTTTTTATTAGTCATAAAATGTATTGATATACGTACTTCAGGACACTATTTGTATTCAGCCCCAAAATACGGTGATTTAAAGTACAAAAGTGCAAACTGTCCGAGACTTGTCAAGGCTCCGAATGAAAGACAACCTTGGTCCCTTAATCAAGTCGATGTTTTATGGTAGGAGTATATTGCTGAGAAATTTAAAAAAAATAATCATTTTAAATTTTTTAAAGTTCACAATATTTAAAGTGGCTGCCAAAATTCACACTTTTTTCGTAATTTCTGATCGTCACGACAGTAAGAGGATTTGAAGGCCATCGAAAAACTAAATGATTGGCGTTGGAATGAGGACAATCCATACAGTATGTAGCCTGTACGAAACCGTGTTCGAAATGTAAACAAAATTTAGATAACAGGCACGACCATTCATTCATTCTAAGCCAAAGTTAGTTCAAAACAATACTTGTATCGTACATTTTCGAGACTAGAAGCATTAAAAAGCGTCGGAATTATACTTCTTGAGAAAAATAGCCAATAATTTCAACATTCTGTTTTAACGTAAACGTATGCACATTTTGGCAGCGCATGCCACTTTACATAGACATATGTCACACCCTCTGCCCTTTGTCCTATATAAGACTCCTTCCACAATAGACCAGTTGCTTAATGACGTCATATGATGGATAAAATGACCCCAAGGAAATTAATCTGCACAGAGAAGTATTGGTCTGTAGTCAAGCATGTGGCTACAAAGGGCTTAACAAAGCTGCCACTTCAAACACTATCCCTCTACCATACCATAATTAGGCGACGTCATTAGGCTTTCAACCGACTGACAGAAAACTTTGGGAGAGCCGGACATGAAAGGCTGTAACAATTATAGCGTATCATTCTGGATCTATAGACTAATTAAAGTCAACAGAAGCTGCTATTTTAATTAAGTGCAAACTTTTACTACCCTGTCCATCTGCTTCTTTTTTAACGCTAATAAAATATGCAGCATGCAAATCGATGGTTACCATGGGAACCTGAGAAACAATGTAGAAGGAAAGCATGTTATAGCTAAAAAGTTTGACGTAAATAAACTCAATACCCAGATTGCATCTGTTTGCTACAGTCAAGCACATTCAGTAAACGAAGAAATACGACTGCAATGGTAAGTGAACACTATTCAAATCTAAGGTTAGAGCTGCATAACTGCCGGGAAAATCCGACATTTGGAAATTTTTATTCTCGAGAAGTTACAATTTATAAGGTTTTTAGCGCTGTTAGCCTCGGGAATGTATGTTAGAGTAGTGCTTTGAACTAAGGTAGGCCAAGAACAAATGAACTTTCTTTCCGGTTATTTAGATTGTGCAATTACTTTTCCAACACTATTTCGGTTCGTACAGGCCAATGACTTTAAAGTGGCACGAGTTGCCAAAATGTTGATATTTTGACGTTGAAACAGAATGTTGAAATTATCGGCTATTTTTCTCAAGACGTATACTTCAGAAGCTTTTTAGTTCTTCTAGTCTACAGAATGTACAATAAAGTATTGTTTTGAACTAACTTAGGCTTAGAATGAATGAATGGCCGTCCCGGTTATTTAAATTTTGTTTACTTTTCAAACACTATTTCGGTTCGTGCAGGCCACATACTGTATGGATATTCCTCATTCCAACGCCAATTATTTAGTTTTTCGATGACCTCCAAAGCCTCTTACTGTCGTGACGATCAGAAATTATGAAAAGTGTGAATTTTGGCAGCTCATGCCACTTTAAGTATTTTCCTTATTGAGTTTGTCGATATACTCCAAGCCCTCTAATTGCTATGACAATAAGGGTTTATGAAAAAGGTGAAACTTTTGGCAGCTCATGCCAATTTAACGGATCTTCAGGGGTTTCCTGGGACAAAGACAGAGATTGTCCGTAGTGTAAATCGTTCATAATTTGACATACGGTATCAAGAAAAATCATCGCTATCCTGTTATTTTCGCCGTTTTGGGCGTCACCAAAAAATCGGTAGAGGAATTTCGACCATATTTTCAAGAAAGTGTAATCCCCAAAATTACGAGAATACTGTCATTTTCTAGTCTTACAAATTACATTTTCTGTTGCCCTTGTCTGTACTTAAAGTTTTGTTAAAACGAGACTTACGTAGACAAGGGACGTTGGGCATCCATATTGACGGTTGTTTCGCGTTAAAACATTGTCTTTATTAATCCACTTGTCAATTTCATTGCAACGATTGATAATTTGTTTTAAATCCAGAAATTGTTATGCAAAATTTTACGTAAAAAGTCACGTTCTCTGTTCAATATAAGCGATGTTTTAAATATCTTTCTTAAAAAATATCATAAAATTAACCCAGGTTTTTTTTTAATATTAGAGGGAGTGTCTTAGCATCCACGTTGGTCAAGCCGGTGTCCAGATCGGTAATGCGTGCTGGGAACTGTACTGCCTTGAACATGGAATCCAACCGGACGGTCAGATGCCCTCAGACAAAACCATCGGAGGTGGAGACGATTCCTTCAACACCTTCTTCAGTGAGACCGGGGCAGGGAAACATGTACCGAGGGCTGTCTTCGTCGATCTCGAACCGACGGTTGTGGGTAAGATATGTCAGATTTTGTCGAATTTCATATAGTACAAGGTAAAATTTCCGAGTGCATATATTGCCCTAGCATAAAGTCCTACCTGCATTGCAGTGAAATATTCTGAACTGCGGCGTAAACCATCAATCAATCAATCGACCAATTGATCAATTAACCAATTGATCATTCAATTAGTGGATCAATGAATCAATCCATCAATCAATCAATCAATCAACCAATCAATCAATCAATAGTGCAATCAATCAATAATGCAACCAATCAATCAATCAATCAATCACATCAATCGAATCACACTCAGTGCAAAGAAAAAAATGTGAGTGACGTTTTCATTCATTAGAAGAGTTGCGATGTTCAAGTAAAATCCTCTGTAGATATCCAAATTTCGATAGCTCTTCCACTTTAAAGTTGGTCTACACACGACACAGATAACACTAACCTTTCCGAAATCTTTCCGTTCTTAAAGAAATCTTCATCATTTGTATGAATTTTAACACGGCTGCCTAAACCCATTTTACATGTCATCTTTGTATGTTAACAGATGAGGTCCGCACCGGTACGTACCGCCAGCTGTTTCATCCCGAACAACTGATCACCGGTAAGGAAGATGCCGCCAACAACTATGCCCGTGGTCACTATACCATCGGTAAAGAGATCGTTGACTTGGTTCTCGACCGTATCAGGAAACTGGCTGACCAATGTACTGGGCTTCAAGGGTTTCTCATCTTCCACAGTTTTGGAGGAGGCACCGGGTCAGGATTTACCTCCCTTCTTATGGAACGTCTCAGTGTGGATTATGGAAAGAAATCCAAATTGGAGTTTGCCGTCTATCCTGCTCCTCAAGTGTCCACGGCTGTCGTTGAGCCTTACAACTCAATCCTGACCACCCATACCACCCTGGAACACTCCGACTGTGCCTTCATGGTAGATAATGAAGCCATTTATGATATTTGTCGGCGTAATCTGGACATCGAAAGACCGACCTACACCAACTTGAACCGTCTGATTGGTCAAATCGTCAGCTCCATCACCGCCTCTCTTCGATTTGACGGTGCCCTAAACGTCGACCTAACCGAGTTCCAGACCAATTTGGTACCTTATCCTCGTATCCATTTTCCCCTGGCGACTTACGCTCCGGTGATCTCGGCCGAAAAAGCTTATCATGAACAGCTTTCCATAGCTGAAATAACTAATGCGACATTCGAGCCCGCAAACCAGATGGTAAAATGTGATCCGCGTCACGGAAAATACATGGCCTGTTGTATGTTGTACCGAGGTGATGTCGTCCCCAAAGATGTCAACGCCGCCATTGCTACCATTAAGACCAAGAGAACCATCCAGTTTGTTGACTGGTGTCCCACTGGTTTCAAGGTCGGTATCAACTACCAACCACCAACTGTTGTCCCTGGTGGTGATCTGGCCAAGGTACAGAGAGCTGTCTGCATGTTGAGTAACACCACTGCCATCGCTGAGGCCTGGGCTCGTCTTGACCACAAGTTCGATCTGATGTACGCCAAACGTGCCTTCGTCCACTGGTATGTAGGAGAGGGTATGGAGGAAGGAGAGTTCTCTGAGGCTCGTGAGGATTTGGCCGCTCTGGAGAAGGATTATGAAGAAGTCGGAGTCGACTCAGTAGAGGGCGAAGAAGAAGAAGGAGAGGAATATTAATAAACCCAGGATTTAAATCTCCGCAATCTCCGCCTAGCATAGGGAGACATACAGTTCAAATTAGAGTTGATGTGATTAACATGGATAATTTGACAAAGTCTTTTGTGTTTTTGAACGTAAATTACAATAAGGACAATTTGTCGTAAACCTTTAAACTGATTTCAATCTGAGGTCAAACGTCAGGGGGCGTGGAAAAGTAATAGTCGGCAATAATAGGTTACCTTTGACCGATGGTCGTAGGGTGTGATCGTGGTGATAAGTTGTCATACGAAGACATGTCATTCTGGCTCTTCCAATCGACGTTTGGCCTATCTGGTTGAAATAATTGTGGATGTCACTCGATATATCGACCATGCTGCATGAAAACCTTAAAGGAGAAAAAAACAAAAAAATACTTTATGGTTCAAAACAAGCGCGCTTGTTTTTCCTTTCCAACGGTACCAAACACATATTTTTGCGATTTTTTTCATGGGACAATGATGCAATTTATAAAATACCGTATTATGTTACACACACAAAACAAATTGGTCAACTTTCAAAATCTCCCATTTAAACCCAGGTTAATTTCACTCTCTTCAAAGTATTCCTATGTCCAGCAAATTGCTTTCAGTTTCCCGAAACTCATATTGAATTACAAAAGAAGCTTTGAGGAAAATGTGACTTGCAAGAAAATGGTCTGCGTGCCATATTGGTGAATTACGAAGGCCTTGAAGAGGATGAATTTAACCTAGGCTTAAATGGGAGATTTTGAAAGTTGACCAATTTGTTTTTCTTATTGTGGAACTTCACTGTTAGGAGTAAACAAAGCGCAAAAATATGTGTTTAGTATCGTTAGAAAGGAAAAGGTCCAAACTCGTAAGTTGTTAATTGAAAAGGACATTAATTGGGATTTTGTATTGCGTTAAATATATTTTTGACAAAAGAAGAGTGACGTTCAGGACTTTATGAATGCTATCTTTACAAGCACACATCAAAGAAGTTTGCTGCGCTCGCCATTTTCATGTGACGATATTATGCTTCGGACCTTTCGTTCATAGAGGCGAGGAATCATGAGGAGGCCCCCTCTGTATTCATTTAATAATATCAAATGCCTATAGGTACGTTGTTATTTATGTTTGGATATTTATTGGTCGGTACCTGGTCGACCACCAATAAATGTCAGAAATTATTAAATAACGGAGTAAGACCTTTATGTCTGGACACAGATCATAAACCAAACGAAATTCCCGTACTTCCGCGATTATCCGAAGGCATGGAAAATGGAAAGAATGCGTCTCAAGTGTAAACCAACTAAATAGAGACGACTTCGATATTATTGGTATCTTGGACTCTTTTTAGAACTATGTGTTGCTGTAAGCTACTTAACTTGTGTCAATAGTGATGAACTCATATCTGAACAGACATCTTCATCAAATAAAAACGAACCTATAGGTCTAGTGTTCGGCTAAGAGTTCATTTTTTTTTATCAAGTATCATTTTCTAAATGGCCTTTAGGTATACTGGCCAATCGTTCTTACTTTATTGTCATCACTTTTTTGTAAGGCTTGCAAATGTATTCTTAGTAAATAAAATTTAAGAGAAACAAAATTCACCGTTGGCTCAAATTTATATTGTGGTACCAAATTAGCAATAAATGTACATATTCTATAGTAATCAGATTGGTAATTTGTGCGTTGAAGTGGCATGAGCTGCCAAAATGTTGATATTTTGACATTAAAACAGAATGTTGAAATTATTGGCTATTTTTCTCAAGACATAAAATTAGAAGCTTTTTTAGTGCTTCTAGTTTCGAAAATGTACGATAAAGTATTGTTTTAAAATAACTTTGGCTTAGAAGGAATGAATGGTTGTCCCGGTTATTAAAATTTTGTATACTTTTCGAACACGTTTTCGGTTCGCCCAGGCCACATACTGTATGGATTTTCCTCATTCCAACGCCAATCATTTAGTTTTTCGATGGCCCCCAAAGCCTCCTACTTTCGTGATGATCAGAAATTATGAAAAAAGTGTGAATTTTGCCAGCTCATGCCACTTTAAAGGCACACTTGCCGCGAAAATCAGGAATATTGTTTACATTAAAAAAGAATTCTGTATTCTGTATTTTTCCCAGACAATATATGGTAGAAATATAAGGTATTAAGTGCTCCGACCGAAGATCTCAGTTGCATAAAAGGTAGCTTCTAATGACTCTGCTCTACTTAAATCAACAAGAAACGCCACGTAAAAGGATAAAGATGTATTTCGTATATGTCAGGATGATGGTATACTGCCACTAATACAGTCTTTAATAAAGTTGAATTGTGACGATGTTGGCTGACAATTATTCAAATTATCCGATAACGTAGGACTTGAATACAAACGTTAACACAGAATAAACACAATGACATCAATGACATTCTGAAGAAAAGGAAAAGAAAGAAAATTTAGAATTCAATTAGCCCAGTGACAATAATAACGCTTTCACAAACTAGCATGAAATTCTCCTAAAATATGCATGGATCAGTGCAAATTAGCCAAACATGGATAATGCTATAACGTTAGAATGTAAGCCTATATCGAACTACTAAACTTTCCTTCATAGGATTAAACGGATAAAATACAATGAACTGTATTTAAAATAACCAAAACTATTAACTTTAATATTTATCTGCTTCAAACTGATGCTTCTTTTGCTAATATTCTGACCCTATATTGTTATAGTACGTGATCCATTTGTTTACATTTTGCCCTAAAGGTCATCGAGTTCACGTAACTATGGAAACGCGCGATCTCTTGCCTTCAAACTGGCAAGTGAAATCATCAAATTTTGGTCATAGATTTTGCTTTGAAATAAACATTATAGACTTTACACAAGTGAAATAATGAGTTGTCTCATCTCCGCAAACATTAAAATAGTACCTGAAGAGTGGACCTTCGCCGCAACCGAAACCTCGTCGCTAATATCGTCGAAAACAGACGGACAAAGTTATGCAACAACTTTCAACTGAGGCCATAAAACAACACGCTCGCCGCTACAAAGAGCAAAGAAAGATAACTCGCGCATAAACTCTCCCGCATGATTACGCTATCTCTAACATATCCTCCAAGCCACAACAGAAGTGCTTGAAAATGCCTAAATTGTATCAAGAAGAGGACAGCATCTCTGAATGGAGCGTCGATACTCACCTGTCTTAGTTTTGACTTGGACATTGCGCACAATGCCGTCAGATCCAGGAAAAACCTTAACTATTCTTGCCAGACTCCACTTACCTCGAGGAAGAACTGGATCGGTAAGCAGGACAACATCACCTACCTGTAACTGCCTACCTTTCAACTGCCATTTATTACGTCTCATGAGAGTAGGAATGTACTCTCGAGTAAACCGTTGCCAAAAATGTTGAACCAACATCTGAACAAACTCAAATCTCTTTCTCATATTTCTGGTCTCCTCAAAGGGTCCTTGAGGAATATCTGTCGTCGCTCGACCTAACATAAAATGATTGGGTGTCAGAGGTTGAGGATCATTGGGATCCCCCGGATTGTAACCCAACGGCCTCGAATTGATAAGAGACTCAACCTCAGCGAACACTGTCGCCATGTCATTCCACGTCAGAACTTGCTGACCTATCACTACTTGTAAGGCTCGCTTTACCTGTTTCACAAGACTTTCAAACACCCCTCCTTGATGTGGACTGAGTGGGGTGTTGAATTTCCAATTTACTTTGTGCAAAGAAACAAAGTCTTCGATTTGCCTTTTCCCTTCCAAGAACAGCTTCCGCAACTCCTTTTGCGCCCCCACGAAATTCGTGCCATTGTCTGAAATAATGGTTTCTGGCCAACCATGATGTGCGACAAAACGTCGCAGTGCTTGTAGAAACGATTCTGTTGAAATGTCAGAGACTATTTCTAAATGTATAGCTCTCACAGTCGCGCACGTAAAAAGTGCGCCCCATGCCTTTACTGATTTATTCCGCCCAAACCTAAGCATGAATGGTCCAAAAAGATCTACACATGTAACAGTAAATGGAGGTGAAAATGGTTTTACTCTCTCTGGTGGCAAGTCAGCCATGAGCGTCATATGTGGAGATTGACGAAGTTTACGACAAATCACACATGATTGAGTTATTCCCTTAGCCATATTTCGCCCACGAACAATCCAGAATTTACGTCTACTCTCACAAAGAGTACGCTCTGGTCCAACGTGTCCCATATTTTCATGAACCTCTCGCAAGATCAGCTTCGCTACATGATTATCCTTTGGAAGTAGGATCGGGTGTATCTGGTCATATGACAGAGATGAACGTCGTAATCTGCCTCCTACTCTGATGACACCGTTTTCCTTGAACGGCGCCAAATCACGAAATCTAAGCTCCCAATCTGTCATGTCCCTCTGTGCAAACATCACCCAATATGCTTCGGCTTGTTCTAATTCATCTCTCTGAAGAGATCTCTCATATTTCGAAGTTTTGTTAACTGCCGCTTTCACATTGTGAACAAAACGCATACAATAAGCCGTTACTCTTACAAGTCTGTTTCATTTTGAAAAATCCTGCGCTTCTAAAATGGGAGATAACTGTTTCTCCACAGCACACATCTGAGCTACGCTCTTGCTCTCTAAGTTTTCGTCAAGTTCAATCGGCTTCTCCAAAGGCCATTGATCTTCTGATTCTTTCAGGAATAATGGCCCTTCAACCCACCGTTTCATCTCACTTACAGGTATCCCACGGCTAATATCGTCAGCTGGATTCATTTTTGTGGGAATGTACCTCCAATGACTCCTATCCCATGTCGACTGGATTTCCGCAACGCGGACTCCAACAAATGCCTTTAAGGTTGCCGATTCAGATCTTATCCAATGCAGTACAATCTGCGAATCCGACCACAAAATCACCCGGGTCGGCTTAGTTTTAAGTTCATCAAATATCGTCTTGGCTAGACGTGAACCCACCAAAGCCGCCATCAGCTCCAATCGCGGAACTGTTGTCTGTTGTAATGGCGCAACCCGCGCCTTTGACGCTACCAAATTCAACTCAGCCCCACACTCTGTGGGCCATACCAAATACGCTACAGCTCCATAAGCCTTAGAGCTCGCATCTACAAAAACATGAAGCTGTGAATCACCACACACCTTTGCAGGCTTGAGACACCTCGGGAATTCCACATTCCGTAGTTCCTCAATTTCATGGAATAGCCCTTGCCACGTCTCGGACATCTCATCCGGCAATACGTCATCCCAATCGAATTGTCGTCTCCAAAGTTCCTGTAAAGCCACTCTGGCTCGAATTGTCACGACAGATGCCAATCCTAAAGGATCATACAACATTGAGATCCTTGACAGAACCGACCTTTTCGTAAAAGTCTCTACATGGATATCTTTCACCATGAACTTCAACATATCTGAACTGGGATTCCATCCAACACCCAGTGTCTTGGTATCCTCACCGTCGAGATTTACCGCTATCTTGTCTGAACTGTACACATAACTGTGTGCACCCTGATCTGAAACCTCCTTATCGTGTGCCATGATATTACCTGAGCAGATCCACTCCTTAATCCTAAAGCTGCCTAACGCCAAAGCTTTATCAAGGCTCTGCATACGATTGTGTGCTTGTTCTGAGGTCTCACACGAATGGATTAAATCATCCATGTATCTATCCCTCCGAAGAATAGTACTGCTTTCGGGAGAATCTTGTTCCGTTTCATCGGCAATTTTCAATAGCACATAACTAGCCATATCTGGAGATGGCTTGTCCCCAAAAGTCACCCTTTGCAAGCAATAAACATCCGGATTACGAGATGTTTCCAAGTCTCGCCAAAGGAAACGATGAACTTGTTGATCATGTACAGGAAGACGCACCTGCAAAAACATCTTTGAGATGTCACCCACGAACGCCACTTGATCTTCGCGAAAGCGAAGAAGAACTCCTAATAGATTTCCAATAAGACAAGGTCCTTTGTACAGGAATGAATTGAGTGATATACCCATGAAAGGACATGCCGGGTCAAACACCACCCTAAGAGGAGTGCTAGGTTTATCCGGTCTATACACACCATGATGCGGTAGATAGTACACAGGACGTGTAGAGTCGGAGAGTTCCTCCGGCTGAAGAATTCTCGCCCAATCATTATTGACATACTCACCAATTGCGTCCGAATATAACTTACCTTTCTCTTGGTCTTTCAACAAGCCTTTCTCTAAAGAACACAATCTCTTCTCTGCTAGAGAATAATTATTTGGAAGTAGACTAGGATCTTTCTTCCAAGGAAGCCCGATTTGATACCTGTCATCAATTTTTATACAAGAAGCCTTCATAAGCTGCAGTGCTTTCCTATCATCAGGGGAGACTACCTTTGCCTCACAAGAACATTCTGGAACCTGAACTCCTAAAGTCTCAAACTCATAAAACCTCTTGAGATCTATCTTGCTCACAAAATTAACAGAACAAACAGAAGAAATTCGTCTAGAGTTGTCTGGACCAATTACATACCAGCCTAACCTTGTACACTTCGCGACTGGCTCAAACGGCAATCCCTGCCGTGTTTGTGACTCTGCATGTAGGTGACTATGTTGTACACCCAAAATTAAGTCCACGGGACCCGCTTTATGACAAAATTCTATCCCCGCCAAATGTGGGAAAGTATTCAACCACGAACGATCCAACGGTGGCACACTCAAAATCGTTTTTTCCACCTCGTGTGCGTCGAGTGAAAACTCTTCACCCCCATGCATAGGTGAAACGTAAACCTTTACTCTACGGCTGTCCATATTCTCAAACCTTTCGCCGCCCACTACACTAAGATCAAGTTTTTCCTTACGGCCCTGCAATCCAAGAGACTTGACAAATTCTTTGCGTATTAACGTTGTACCTGCTCCACTGTCAATGAATACATTACCTTCCCTGACACGCCCATTTTCGGACCGAAACTTCACTCGAACAACAGGAAAGATACTCCCCCGATCCAAAGTCGGAATTGCCCCGCAAGCAACGGGAGGATCAGTATGCAAAAGTTTGTGATGTGTTCTCACACAGTCATTCTCACCACATTTCTGTTTTGCTCTACAGTCTCTTGAGTTATGCCCCTTGTTTAAGCATGAAAAACAAAGACGCTTTTCTTTTACCATGTCAAGGCGATCAGCTACTTTATTGTCTAAGAATGTTGGACAATCGTCAACTCTGTGACTTTCTTCACAGATATAACACTTCACTTGTTTACGTACCTGTACTTGCGCCGTATGGACACCCCTACGCCGTTCTCGCTGACCTCTAAAGTCTCTACTTTCCCCACGCTCCAGATCCCCAAAATCTGGGTCAAATTCGGCCTTAACCTGCTTACGGAGAAAAGTACTTACGTGATCAATAGAGGGAATTTCGCCCTTCTCTCTGATGTCCGCAACAAGACTTTTCCACCTACCTAACAAATGGTCTGGAAATCGCTTAACAATTTGTCTCAAATTCTCATTCGCGTTTACGTCGGCAAAATAGTTGAGACGCCGTAATGTTGCCTGTGAGTTTATAATATCGATCGAAAACTCGCGTAGCGCATATCTGTTATTCGCGTGAATTTTCGCGCCCTTTGTCAGTTTATTTACACACGCTCTCGCTACGAGACTCGGTTGACCGAATTGGTCCTTCAGGGTTTTCAAAGCGGTCGCGTACATAACGCCCGAAGAGCCTAGTCCTGAAATTGCACGCTCGGCCTCTCCAATGACATGCATTTTAAGCTGTATTAACCTCATGTCATCGTTAAGGTGGTTTTTGTCATGAATGTGAACTTTAAAACGTTCCATGAACTCGACATATGCTAATGGACTACCATCAAATTTCTTAAGCTCAACTGAAGGAATATCTTTACCTGCCTCTAATTTGTATAAAGCTTCAGCCATAGACATATTTTCCATTTGGTTAGGTAATTGTGTTTCAGAAAACTCAACCAAGTTATCTATCCATTTATCGAAAGATTCTAAATTATTTTGCCTAATGGAATTTTGGCCCATAACCCCTGAATTTAATGGATTATCTAACACTGATGTATGAGAGAACGAATCTGGATTATCAGAATTTAAACCAATGTCAGAATTATTAACATTAAAGTCATTGAAATCACTTGGTGACACTACAGGTTGCTCTGCTGAAGCCTGTGCATTGACTGCTCGTGTGGCCACTCTGTTCACCACCGGCTGTTGTACCTGGCCCTGTTCCACAGACAGGATATGATCTTCTATCTTGGTCTCGATGTCAAATATATCGGAACATAACTCTGCTTCCCATTGGTTTAGCCTATCTGAGTGGCTGTCATCAAGAAGACTGTAAAGTTCGCCATGGACTTCACACGCCATGTCATAATCTCGCTTTATTTCAGTCAATTCTTTCTTTAGTCGCCTGGTATTATTATCATTGTTGTTAATTGAAAGATTAACCCGATGAATTGATCTTGTAATCTTTCCCCTTAAATATTTTCTTCTATTGCGAAGACAGTTTAACCTCTCATCATTCTGCGATGAACTCTGCTGACCTTGATTGTCGGCCGCCGAACTCTGGGCGCTGGCCTGCTCTTGATCACTCATTATCGTTGTGTATGTTGACAAATTATCACTTAATAATACCAAATTACCACGTCAATATTCTGGTCCAGGAAACAAAAAATACTGCCTGATAGATCGGCACACACTATTCCACTGGACTTCACTCTTCAGAACTTTATGGTAGAAATATAAGGTATTAAGTGCTCCGACCGAAGATCTCAGTTGCATAAAAGGTAGCTTCTAATGACTCTGCTCTACTTAAATCAACAAGAAACGCCACGTAAAAGGATAAAGATGTATTTCGTATATGTCAGGATGATGGTATACTGCCACTAATACAGTCTTTAATAAAGTTGAATTGTGACGATGTTGGCTGACAATTATTCAAATTATCCGATAACGTAGGACTTGAATACAAACGTTAACACAGAATAAACACAATGACATCAATGACATTCTGAAGAAAAGGAAAAGAAAGAAAATTTAGAATTCAATTAGCCCAGTGACAATAATAACGCTTTCACAAACTAGCATGAAATTCTCCTAAAATATGCATGGATCAGTGCAAATTAGCCAAACATGGATAATGCTATAACGTTAGAATGTAAGCCTATATCGAACTACTAAACTTTCCTTCATAGGATTAAACGGATAAAATACAATGAACTGTATTTAAAATAACCAAAACTATTAACTTTAATATTTATCTGCTTCAAACTGATGCTTCTTTTGCTAATATTCTGACCCTATATCGTTATAGTACGTGATCCATTTGTTTACATTTTGCCCTAAAGGTCATCGAGTTCACGTAACTATGGAAACGCGCGATCTCTTGCCTTCAAACTGGCAAGTGAAATCATCAAATTTTGGTCATAGATTTTGCTTTGAAATAAACATTATAGACTTTACACAAGTGAAATAATGAGTTGTCTCATCTCCGCAAACATTAAAATAGTACCTGAAGAGTGGACCTTCGCCGCAACCGAAACCTCGTCGCTAATATCGTCGAAAACAGACGGACAAAGTTATGCAACAACTTTCAACTGAGGCCATAAAACAACACGCTCGCCGCTACAAAGAGCAAAGAAAGATAACTCGCGCATAAACTCTCCCGCATGATTACGCTATCTCTAACAATATAAGTTAGGAACTTTCTATTTTTACCAAAATTTAAAAGTTTGGACGTCACTTTGTATTTTTAATTTGAATTTGAAAATTTGAATTGTTACGTACCCGGAACGTAAACAAACCGATCTGCCCCCTATTGGCGATTTTATGTTTCAGTCGAGTGAGTGAACTAACGGCACAGTTTAATTTTACGTAGGCCTATTTATCTGAGAAATACAGACTGACGATCGGTTAACAGCGACTGGAAAAGCCTGCTGATAATTGTTTGAGTGTAAACCACAGATACAAAGGCCCGAAAGGAGGGTAATTCAACACGAAAGTTGACCGACACTGATCGTTGTTGTTGTAATCAGGCTTCGATTCTTCGTTTGTTTTTCACCCCATTTTTACAGTCTAAAGCTAACTAGACATGTTTTATGTGTCCTATGTTTAAGTTTAGTGGTATTAGCCGTAGTAAGCTCGTGTAAATTGGTTTTCTTAGCAAATTTAACCAGGCTACGACGGCAAGTGTGCCTTTAAGAGAATTCTTAGCTACAACTACTCGATATTTGATATGCGATGGTCGTCAGAGTCTATTGCAGAATGTGTTTGGCTTTATTATTTCCACAAGTAAAAACACATACATTTCTAGATAAGTGAACGTCTTTGACAACAGTTGACAACAGATGTTTTGGCGTTCGGGTTTTTTCAAATATGTTGGCTACGGCCAACGATTGCTATACAAGGTAAACTTTATATAGCCTACCTAATACCTCAATTATCAACAGAAAATGAACTCTTAACGAAAGAATTAATGAAATAAAGGCACTTAACCAATCAATCAATAAACAAATCAAAAATAAATAAATAAATCAATCAATCATGTGTTCATATAGATCAGTTATTATGCTATTTTTTTTCTCTGGTTTTCTTTTTGCCAAGAAAACTATTGACATTCTTATTGTATGGGAGTCGACGGACACATCATGGCGTTTCCACTCGAACTCGATTGAAATTTTCTGGGCATCCCAATCGAACTTATCGATCGCCACTCACATCAAAAAATATCTTGCAAATGCACACATTTGGCTGTTTTGTTTGATGTTCTCCAGTACAATATTCTGTTATCTTCTCAAATCAAGAGCTTCGTCTGGATATACCGGTCAAATTTGAGCATTTGCATGTTTTTTTTCAAGAAAGAGCATTAGCTAGTTAACCAATGGTTTATTATTATTAATTATCATAGGAACATTTATGTACAGACTAATAATCTAGTATATCAAGGAAATAATATTTTGATCCTGATACGAGAGAGAAAAAGTGGACTTGTTTGTTAAAAAATCTGTAAAGCGCACTTCATGCTCAGATAGGCCTACATAGGAAATGAAAATACAGTACCGGGTATTTAGCACCGGCATATAAAATAACAAAGTTAAAGTGGCATGAGCTGCCAAAATTCACACTTTTTGTATAATTTCTGATCGTCACGACACTAAGAGACTTTGAAGACCATCGAAAAACTAAACGATTGTCGTTGGAATGAGGAAGATCCATACAGTATAGGCCTACTGGCCTGTACGAACCGAAAACGTGTTCGAAAAGTAAACAAAATTTAAATAACCGGGACGACCATTCATTCATTCTAAGCCAAAGTTAGTTCAAACCCATACTTTGTCGTACATTTTCGAGACTATTTGCACTAAAAGCTTCCGAATTATACGTATTGAGAAAAATAGCCAATAATTTCAACATTCTGTTTTAACCTCAAAATAGCAACATTTTGGCAGCTCATGGCACTTTAATCAATATCTCATCACGGTTAATTCTGCAGGCAAACATAATGTCATCATTCGTTAAAGTGATTTTAATATTGATGATGTAACCTAGCTAAATTGCTCTATTATGTGCCAATAATTCATCAAATTACCACAGGGACAGAAATTGAGTCAGAAGAAAAGTGGCATGTTCCAAAATTTTACATTTGCAAAGTAAATTGTTTTGTTGCATACATTTTATGCAAAATCTTTAACTGCATTTGTAAGACTTCATTATCAGCATTTGTTTTGTACTTTGACTTCCATACAGTTTCCTGTGGTATACGTAAGTTTGAAATGACTTATAATAAACCTGTATGCCATGTGATCTTTGATTTGTTCATTAGAGTTAACTCCCTTCATTTCACTCTTCTTTGTCGAAAGGAATGTCAACAAATTTTGAAGACGGCCAAAGTGTCTTCTGTTTCACCCTCGCCATGGTTCATGTAAGATTAGAATTAAGCTATCACTTTCTCTTTTAGTAATACTGTCAGTGTTTAAGGGGATCGTGATACTCCGTTTATATATACTTTGGTCGTAAGCACTGTGGTCTAAGTTAACGCTACATGTATTGACACGTTCCCAGTTTTCGTATATATGTTGACATGCATGTGGAAACCTAACTGGAGATATGCAAGCCCCGTAGACAAAGTATATATTGATGATGTGTGGCCAAGAAAATGGAGAACGTGCCGTAATAAAACCTGTAATCCTTTAGAATCGGCACATTCTTCTCTGATTTTCACCTAAGTTAAGCCACATAACCTGCCGGGTTTTCTCGATAAAGTTCATGTTTTATCGTGAAAATCCGAAAGCTAGGCTCCACAGGTCAAGTTTTAAGGATATAACACAAATGTGAGTGTTTGTACACCCCTTTGTTTGGTGCAGCAGCAATGGCAAACTAAAGGATCAAATGGAATGTGTGTAAAGTTTGAGCCTGTTGTGTTGTGTAAATTTAGGAGAAAATCAGAGAAGAATGTGGTGATTCTAAAGGGTTATATGTTTCATTATGGCACGTCCTCCAGCCTCGTTGGTTACACATCATCAATATGTAGGCCTACTTTGGTCATGGGGCTTGGATATCAGCAGCTAGTGGAATCTGTGAATGAATAGATATCGGTTGGGTTACACTTTTAAAGAGATAGGCTATAACTGAGAAACCCAGTGATACTGATACTTGCTATTATTTACTCTTCGTATGCCATTAATAGTCTGCAATATGTTAGGTGGATTTGAGTTATTCTGATACACCAACACAGGTTTTTCAATACCACATCAACAGTCGTATAAGGTATTTAAAGAAAATAAAGCTTGAAATTTGCTAACCACACCTACATGTACAGTACCTACAAATTAGGTTGGTGAGACCGCCATCTACTGCCTTGTTTCATATCACACTTGCCACTACAATGGGTACTGCATTAAATTTAAATAAATCAATGGAATTTGGCTTTCAGATTTCAGCCAAGTCGATTGGTATCCGTTGATTTGCTAAATTCCTTTTTGTAAATAACAGTGTTAAAAATTGATCCGACAATGTGCCCTGTGATCTGAAGCTTGTCCAAGAATTTCCAAAGTCACATGGCTTTTTTAGAGGGCTTCCCCAGCCTTTTAGCAACAACCCTAACTCATTTTGAAAATTTAGCTGCTAATGGATTTTAAAGCCTCAGATGATGGTTTTTCAAAGAATTTTCCTGAAACAAATTTTTGATTTTGATTTTTGGTGTGAACATAGTTATAGGGATGGCGACATATAATGAATCTCATAAATGATGATGTGTCATGACCAGTTTTCTCATATGCATGGTTACCATGGTTACCTATTAGCTGATTACCTTACCAGTTTTTGTCCGGGCTGTAATTATAATTTGAAGTTCTGCATAGTATTGGTTTTTGGTGTGAACAGTTACAGGGATGACGACGCATCACGTTTCATGTTTGCACCATCCTTGGTTACCAGTAACGGTACCATGGTTACCAAACAGCCAATATTCATGTGACAGGACTATAACTCTTTTTCAGGCTGTACATGTAACTTTAATTTGAAGCTCGACACAGTTATTATTTTTGGTGTGAACATAGTTATAGGGATGATGACATGTCATGCATCTTATTTGTCGACATCAATGTTTACCGTGGTTACCAAACAACTATAAATATGCAGTATTTATGGGTGATGGAATTTTCAAGTCTTTCTTTTAATATATTTGCGAATTTCTTAAAATTTCTTAAAATCAACTTCAAATGCCTTTTACTTAAAGGCGTTTTTTAGGGCCCTATATCAAGTTCACCGGAACTCATGTTTCTCAATGCCTTTATATCGCCAAACCAAATTTGTTTGTATGCTAATACATGGGGGAAATATAGTTTTTGTGGATGCCCATGTTGGGGGGATCCATTTTTGTGGATGCTCTTATTTGAGGGCACACATTTTTAATAGAGGCCCATACCTGAGGAAACAAATTTTTTGTAGGGAGCCATACCTGAGGAAGCCCATCTTTTGTTGATGTCCATACATGTACCTGTCCAAACCCATTTTTTGTAGAGGCTCATACCTGAGGAAACCCATTTTTTGTAGGGACCCATACCTGAGGAAACGCATTTTTTGTAGGGACCCATACCGGAGGAAACTCAATTTTTGTAGGGACCCATACTTGAGGAAACACATTTTTTGTACATGCCCATACCTGAGGAAACACATTTTTTGTAGAGGCCCATACCTGACCAAACACATTTTTTGTAGATGCCCATACCTGAGCAAACACATTTTTTGTAGGGACCCATACATGTGAAAACTCATTTTTTAAATGCCCATACCGATCAAAACACATTTTTTGTAGAAGCCCATACCTGAGGAAACCCACTTTTTTGTAGAGGTCCATACCCAAGGAAACAAATTTTTTCTAGAGGCCCATTCCTGATTAAATACGTTTTTTGTGGATGCCCATATTTGAGGAAAAGCATTTTTTGTCGATGAGCAAACCCAAGGACACCCATTTTTTCTCGATGCTCATACATGGCCTAAACTCATTTTTATACGCCCGTCGGTCGGTCGGTCGTATTATGGTACCACCAGCGCCGTCCGTCCCGGATTCCCTTCCGCTCCATAACTTAAAGAGTTTTGATCCAATCTTTACAATTCTTTCACAACATACACTTTATGGGTAGCTGGTGTGTCATGAATCATTTATGACATCTTTGGTTGCATAATATGGCATCTATTTTGGATTATGTAATATCTCTTTAGTCAATATCTTCGTTCACTACCCCTCCATGTCTTGAAAAGTTTTGATCCAATCTTTCACAGCATATACATGTACCTTTTGTGTAGATGGTGTGTTGTCGACCATTAATGAATATCCGGTTACATAATACAGCATATATATTAGATTAAGTAATATTCCCTTTTAGTCCATATCTTCTTTAGCTTTTATCTGATCTTGACAATTTTTTCAGTGTAAAAATAACAGTTATGGGTAGATGGTTTGTCCACAAACATTTAAGACATCCCTGGTTTCATAATGCAGCATCCATATAAGATTATGTAATATTCAATTTTAGCCTATGTCTTCGTTGCTTGCGCTCCATAACTTTTTGATCTTTACAATTCTTTTACAGCATTTACCGTATGGATGCTGTGTTGTCAATCATTTATGACAATTTCAATATGCCATCAATATGAGATTATGTGATAGTCTCTTTTAGTCCATATCTACTTTAGTTTTGACCTGATCCTGACAATTTTTAGAGTATATGTACATGTACCTAAGTGGTAAGATGGTGGGTAGGAAACAATTTAGGCTATCATTGATTATATGATACAGCATGTATGTTCATCGAATAGAGAAATGAAAATCTTCCCTATGAACATAGGATTTCAACTGCTGAAATTGAAACAAATAGGTTCTATAATGTAGATTAATCAGTCATAGCGGAGGGCCTATCTTGTTTGTAGATGCCCCTACCTAACGAAACGTATTTTTTTGTAGAGGCCTTTACCTGAAGAAGTACATTTTTTTTGTAGATGTCCATACCTGACGAAACCCATATTTTTATAGAGGCCCATACCTAAACAAACACATTTTTTGTAGATGCCCATACCTGAGGAAACTCATTCTTTTTAGAGGTTCATACCTGAGGAAACTCATTCTTTGTAGAGGCCCATACCTGAGGAAACTCATTCTTTGTAGAGGTTCATACCTGAGGAAACTCATTCTTTGTAGAGGCCCATACCTGAGGAAACTCATTCTTTGTAGAGGCCCATACCTGAGGAAACTCATTCTTTGTAGAGGTTCATACTTGAGGAAACTCATTCTTTGTAGAGGCCCATACCTGAGGAAAGTCATTCTTTGTAGAGGTTCATACCTGAGGAAACTCATTCTTTGTAGAGGCCCATACCTGAGTAAACTCATTCTTTTTAGAGGTTCATACCTGAGGAAACTCATTCTTTGTAGAGGCCCATACCTGAGGAAACTCATTCTTTTTAGAGGTTCATACCTGAGGAAACTCATTCTTTGTAGAGGCCCATACCTGAGGAAACTCATTCTTTTTAGAGGTTCATACCTGAGGAAACTCATTCTTTTTAGAGGTTCATACCTGAGGAAACTCATTCTTTGTAGAGGCCCATACCTGAGGAAACTCATTCTTTTTAGAGGTTCATACCTGAGGAAACTCATTCTTTGTAGAGGTTCATACCTAAAGAAACCCAATTTTTGTAGAGGCCCATACCTGAGGAACGTCATTTTTTTATACCCATACCTGTCAAAACCCATTTTTTTCTAGAGGCCCATACCCAAGGAAATCTATTTTTTCTAGATGTCCATTCCTGACGAAACACATTTTTTGTGGATGCCCATTTATTCATTTATTTATTTTATTTATTCACCATAAAAAAAACATGTTATATAAATAAATAAAGATTATAGAATATTTGGCGGGAATAAAGCTCCATAGGAACTTGTTTTATCCCATTAAATTCATTTCAAAGATAAAGAATATAAAATAATATAATGGCGAAAAGTTTGAGACAATATTTTGGTTTATTTTTCCTTTTAAACTTATTTACACATATTGTATATCCTGATTAATTGAAAAGTTTATGCCAGTTATGCCCATATTTGAGGAAACCCATTTTTTGTCGATGAACATACCGAAGGAAACCCATTTCATGTCGATGCTCATACATGGGCTAAACTCATTTTTATACGCCCGACGTATTATGGTACCACTAGCGCCGTTTCCCTTCCGCTCCATAACATCAGATGATCAGATCTTTACAATTCTTTCACAACATATACCTTATGGGTAGAAGGTGTGCCACGAACCATTTATGACATCTTCGGTTGCATAATATGGGATCTACATTGGATTATGTAACATTCTCTTTAGTCTATATCTTCATTCCCTTCCGCTCCATAACTTGACGAGTTTTGATCCAATCTTTACAATTCTTTCACAGCATATATCTTTTGTGTAGATGGTGTCTTGTCGATCATTTATGAATATCCGGTTACATACATGTAATACGGCATCTATATTAGATTATGTAATATTCCCTTTTAGTCCATATCTTCTTTAGTTTTTACCTGATCTTGACAATTTTTTCAGTGTAAATATAACAGTTATGGGTAGATGATCTGTCTGCAACCATTTAGGACATCCCTGGTTTCATAATACAGCATCCATATTAGATTATGTAATATTCTCTTTTAGCCTATGTCTTCGTTGCTTGCGCTCCATAACTTGAAGAGTTTTGATCTTTACAACTCTTTCACAGCATTTACCTTATGGATACATGGTGTGTTGTCAACCATTTTTGACAATTTTAATATGATATCAATCATGTATTTAATATGACGATTATGGAATAGTCTCTTTTAGTCCATATCTACTTTAGTTTTGACCTGATCCTGACAATTTTTAGAGTATATGTACATGTACCTAAGGGGTGAGATGGTGGGTCGGAAACAATTTAGGTCATCGTTGGTTATATGATACGGCATGTATGTTCATCGAATAGAGAAATGAAAATCTTCCTTATGAACATAGGATTTCAATTGCTGAAATTGAAACAAATAGGTTCTAAAATGTAGATTAATCAGTCCTAGCGGATGGTGTACACGTATGTTGAGTTTAGTAAAACTCTTGTTTGTAGATGCCCCTACCTAACGAAACGTATTTTTTGTAGAGGCCTTTACCTGAAGAAGCACATTGTTTTGTAGATGTCCATACCTGACGAAACCCATTTTTTTTATAGAGGCCCAAACCTGAGCAAACACATTTTTTGTAGATGCCGATATCTGAGGAAACTCATTTTTTGTAAATGCCCATACCTGACGAAACCCTTTTGTAGAGGCCCATACCCGAGGAAACGCATTATTTGGTCATGTCTATACCTCTCAAAACCCCTTTTTTGTAGAGGCCCAAACCCGAGGAAACGCATTCTTTGGTAATGCCTATACCTCTCAAAACCCATTTTTTGTTAATGCCCTACCTCTCAAAACCTATTTTTTGTAGAGGCCCATACCCGAGGAAACGCATTTTTTGTAGATGCCCATATCTGACGAAACCCATTTTTTGTAGAGGCCTGTATCCGAGGAAACACATATTTTGTAGATACCCATACCTGAGGTAATGCATTTTTCTAGAGGCCCATACCTGACTAAACCTATTTTTTTGTAGAGGCCCATACCTGAGGAAACCCAATTTTTGTAGAGGTTCATACCTAAGGAAACCCAATTTTTGTAGATACCCATACCTGAGAAAACCCATTTTTTGTAAAGGTCCATACCGGAGGAAACACATTTTTTCTAGAGGCCCATACCTGACTAAACCTATTTTTTCTAGAGGCCCATACCTGAGAAAACCCATTTTTTGTAAAGGCTCATACCCCACGAAACCAAGATGCACATACATTGAGGAAATCCAATTTTTGTTGATGTTAATACCTTCGGATGCTCATCTGTCGTTTAGGTATTTTTTCTTCCTTTTGTATATTCACAGAAATGTTTCCATTTCTAAATATGATGCAGGATTTTCCCTTAAATTTCAGGGCAACTAGTTCAATATGGCCAACAACAACTCGGTGGGAGAGGAGGGAAGTGGTGAAGTCTTCCTGGAAGATGAAGAAAGGGAAGGAAATCCACCTTCTCAGTTGGCTATCAATCTCAAGGAAGCTATTCAAGGAGAACTATGGGAAGATCTTGAAGCTTTGCTCTCAGCTCATGAAGGATGTTTGGACGAACTGAGCAAGCATCATCTATGTGATATTGTTAGGGAAATCGTGTCAAAAGATGCTGTGACAGGACTCGACCTGCTAGTTAAGTATTCCCGGAACCCAGATAACCTCTTGTACCATACGTGTGTACAAGCTATACATATGAACAACTTCAACATCTTCCAAGGTATTTTTAAGCGATTTTCTAGTCTCATAAAGGTTACTGACTACCCTGATGGCGAAAATAGCTTGTTACACGTGAGTGCTAGTTTTGACAAGGCTCACTTTACTTCAGGGTTGATTGATATGGGTGCGGACGTCAATGTGATGAACATCTCAGGGATGACAGCTTTAGGTGTTGCAGTGACTCGTGGACATAAAGAGGTCTGTCAAGTGTTGATTGACGCAGGTGGGTTAGCCAGCAAACCCTGCAGCATTCACCTTTTGATGCTAGCAACTCACTTAGGACATTCTGATATTGTAGACTTACTGCTCAAGTGTGGGTTAGCTCAAACGGAGTCTAACCAATTCAAACAGAATGCTCTCATGATTGCCAGCAAGAAAGGCCATGCGAAAATAGTGACGGCTTTGCTGGCAGCTGGATATGATATAGAATGCTGTGATAGGTTTGGTTACACTCCCCTCATGTACTCTGTGGTGGAGGGCCACATTGAGGTGGTGCGAATATTGCTAGAGAACGGTTGCGATCCTCTCAACAAACGATGGTCTGCGAAAGACACGGCTCTTCATTTCGCGGCTTCTTATGGCCATCTTGATATCACATCCCTTTTGTTAGAATACATTCCGAACCCCGATGTTCCCGACTGTATAGGGATCACCCCCTTGTACCTTGCTGCGGAAGAAGGACATCTTGATGTCGTAGAGGTTCTAGCTCCACGATGTAACCTCTATAGCATGTGTGGGGACAAAGGCAGACCTTTAGACGCCGCTGTGGAATATGGCCACCTCGACTGCCTGAAATACTTCCTGAATCACGGGGATACCGTCAACATGAAGGACACCTTTGGCCGCACGCCGCTCATGAAAGCAGCATGTAGGGGACACGAAGACATGGTGACGTTCTTACTGGAGGAATGTAGTGAAATAAACGCCTCTGACAATCACGGAAAAACTGCCTTGTCGTACGCTGTCCTGTCAATGAATCCGAAATGTGTGTCTATTCTACTAAAGGAAGGTGCATCAGTGAATGTTATAGACTCCGATGATGTATCGTTGCTCATGTTAGCTATTAAAGTAGGACAACCCGCTGTGGTATCCCTGTTCATTTTGGGCGGCGCTGACTTACAATCCAGATGGAGGGTGAACCGAGCGTTAGCTCCCCTTTATCCTTTAGAACTCGCAGTGAAGCAAGAAAACTTTGATGTTGTTCAGCTCTTGGTTCGAGCAGGATGTACAATTTCATTGAAAGACATTTTGACTCATTGGAAACGGAATGATGATTCGAGCTTGCGATATCGGCTTCACTCATTGGTTGGTCAGTCTGGATCAACCATGTCATTAACCAATGAGAATGAAGCTATCAAATCCTACCTGGAAAAACAATCTGCTCATCCATATTCATTGAAGTGCCACTGTAGAAAGGTGATTTGGAAGTACCTTCCCCGGCCATATTGGATAAGCGTTACCCAATTACCACTTCCCCCTTTAATAAAAGACTACATGGTTATGTCTGATTGTATAGATGGTAGTCTTTTGGCTAGGTAGTCCATCGTTAATATAGAATTTAAACACTTTCTAGTTAAGTTTAGTCATGTTGCCTTTTGAATCGGTAGACTTTGTTGACATTTGTTACAGGACACACTTTATAATTATAAGTTATATGTAGTTAAATTTTGATTAGCTGCACTCACCTTTCGATCTATTCCATGGAGCAGATCTCTCCCGCGCCGCGGCCATGTAAGTGAAATAATCTTCAATGCGGCGAGAATCATTCAATTAAAACATCAATTAATCTGTACGTAGCTGTGGCCACTAAAGCCCAACTTTGGTCATCTGGTACTTTTGTCGTGCTATACACTTGGTAATTGTTGAATGTGACGTTTAGCTAAAACAATCAATTGCATTGACGTGTTCAGGTTCTTCGCACTGTAGGCTGTCGTATTATATAATTACTTTACAACAAGGCAATCAATATTCACATTGGAGGTCAGTCATTCTATTAATCAAACAATCAACCAATCAATACTTCAACCATTCAACAATAAATTATGAGGCACTGTGTTGAAAATGTTTTCTTTTTTGTTAACTTATTGAGAGTTATTTCCCTTCTATACTATTGTTACATATATGCATTTCTTTTATGCAAAATTTATCTAAATAGATTGATATGCCATCCAAAATGTGTGTTATTTTCTTCTGTTAATCAGGATAATCTGCCACAAATCCCCATTTATCCATAAATATGGAATGTGGCAACAATTCAAGCGTTTGAAGCCCATCACAAAATTAAATGATTTATTTTAACATTCGGATAGTACCTGGCAAACTTTTCCTAATAGGCGATCGAATGAAAATATTTTATTTTCCCTTGCTGAGAGTCGGACCCGTAAAACATCATCTTTTACTGGTTTTAGCGGAGTAGCCCGCCAAGGTAAAACACAGAATGGGATCATCGAGGTTTTAACTTGGCTCGAGAAGATGGCAAAACATAGACTGTCATCTTTGGTCAGACAACCGACACGTCTTATAACATGGACTAAATACAAATATCGTCATGGTTTTGCGATTTGTTTTGTGATTCCGTTTAGTATTTGTTGATTTCCGGACTAACATATTGACCAGAATTGCCAACTGAGCTCCCGAGGCCATTACACACTTGCTGTAACGTACAATATCTATAGCTTTGTAGGCCTTTATAGTTTCGAATTTGCAAATATTTCCAAATTTCGATCGCTCAATCCAGTTTAACATTTATTATTTGTTTAAACACCACGCAGAAGCTCAGGCCTAAGCCTACTCGGTACTAAAATCCAGAATAATGTTTGATAACGCGTTTTTTCCCAGACAATAGAAGTTAGGACCTTTCTATGTTTTCTATGAAATTATTTATGTAACTTGTAAAATAAGCGCCCAATGGCTTGAACCAGACAACGGTTGAATTATTGACTTTCAAAGAAATGAACAACACTTTATATCCATACACGGTGTAGACAGGCGAGGGTGCTATAAGATTCACTGCCTGCCATCTTTGGTCAGACTGCCTACACTTATAACATGGACTAAATACAAATATCGTCATGGTTTTGCGATTTGTTTTGTGATTCCGTTTAGTATTTGTTGATTTCCGGACTAATATATTCACCAGAATTAAAAGAAATACTTTTAGCGCTTATTGTAATTTCGGTGGATTCTGTAGGTTGCCAATTGTTTTTTTTATCAAAAATATGAAATAGAGCTTTAGATACAAAATTTATTACAAGCCCCTGTTACATCATATACCAACAGATGGTGGATTGTCATGAATGAACTATATACATGGGCACGTCTCATTGGCTGGTTTGGATCTGACTTTGTGAAAAGCGCCGCCACCATTGCTGAGTGATGAGCGCGTGCATGGTTGTCATGGTGGGTAACGTCATACTTCGGCTCAATCTAAACGGATAAGTATTCTTCGCAAGCGAGACTTATGGGCCAGTCACAAATCAGTTGCGATGCGTCGGCGATGGGTAAAACCTGGGAAATTTTAACAAAATCTTGAGACATCTCACGATTTTGCACCCGTCGGAGGCGCTCTCCGGACGCCGGCGGCTTGTCCCAGATTTTTTAGGCATCGCCACAGCCGTCGCGGTCCTCAACTTTGAACTTAAAATTTTTAGATTGCTCGCAAGATTTTTCACCCATTTTGACCATCCCAGACACAATCTCCGATGACCTACGATGCCCTCCGATTAATCTAATCTATGTACAACCAGATGAGGGATACCACACTACAGTGTACATGAAGAAATACAGATGCGAGGTCAGAAAACCCCCCACATATACCCAGGGTGGGGGAAAAATTAAAGAAAAGCCCCTCGCAGGTATCGTCTCCGATCGCCTCCGATGCAATCAGACGTTAATCGCACGATTTTTCGACAAAACCGGGACAAAATCCTTGAAAAAATCTCAGACAATGTGACTGCTCCACTTTTATTAGGATTATTGATAGAATTGTTCAAGGATTCTTTATTTTCTTTGTTTTCAACTAATCCCCGACAGATCGCCGACATTGTGACCGGGCCATTAGTTCTGAAGCGAAGGGAGGTAAGCGTGAGGGCACAATTCACCACTCTGAAACTTCGGGGATTTACGTGCGTGAAATACCCTCTAGTAGACCGCAGGTCATTTTGAATATGGCGACCAAATAGGTAGCCGTGAAGCGTACAATTTCCAAATCTTCTTGAGGACCCCACAAAAGTGTCCCCGTGATAATGTAAGGGACCGAAACACTCGGTTTGCTAACTTTCAGCCTTGATCAGTTATATAATTGAAGCATTGGGGGATTCCTGATAAGTACCGAAACTGCGTCTGTCTACAACATGTGGTTTTCCGGGCTAAATAAAATATATAAATCAAAGCCGACCGGTAGCGAGCGAAGATAGCCGAAGGGAGTTCCGAGTGCACAATTCACTTAACGCCCTATCCACATTGAGAATATCGAGCAATATCGAGACACTCGTTGTCTTGGACTTACGGGCTATTAACGTGGAGACGCATTCTTTTCGTGCCTTCGGCTAATCATGATTTATAGGGCACAAGAATGTCATATGGCTGTCACTAAATGTATGGTATATGTTTTGATCAATAGGCCTATGTCATTTTGTCCATTGGATGGGATACTGCATGGTGGGTTGAAAATTGATGTGTTTCCTTATGCTTTAGACTTCCACTTTAAAGTTATCTATTCTATTTACATGTCCAACAAATACGTTCTATTTCCATTAGTAGAACTCTTCAAAGTGGAGGTGCATTTGGGGGTACGAGTGGGACAGCCTCTTTCTCGTTATAATGCAAAGCAACAAAAACAATGAGAAGATACCTATTTACAGATAATCTCGTTAGGTTATATGAATTATTTATATCTTTACATTTTCATTTTTACTATCTGAGGTAAAATCCAAAGAAATGTTTTGATCTTATAGCCTGCCTACAGTTTTCTGTACAATTCCCCATTCATTTAACACAAGGCCCGTCCCAGAAATCTCGCGAGAGTGGATACATCCTTCCTCCTTTCAATAGAGAGTACGGCAAGGGGAGAAACTTTTCAGTAATGGAAATGTAACGTATTGGGAATGGAGTGAGACAGAGACAAAAAAGAGGGTAAATTTCATCAGTATTTCTTAGATTGCAACGCTGTGTGAATTTTAACAGGGCGCATTTCTTGTACTTTTGAAGTCTCTTTTCCCCAGCGAATTTGGCGAGTAAACTGCTTTGTCCTTCTTTGCCATGGTTAGATCTTGGACACGTCTTCTGCTGGAACCTAAAAATGCGTTAAAACATGTGAAATAATTTCAAATTAATAGCACAGTAGAATGAACAAAGATATAGCTTAGTTAACGATAGCATTTATGATGGTTACATTTCTCTTTTAAAGTGGTATGAGCAGCCAAAAATGGTGATAATTTGCCGATGAAACAGAATGTTGAAACCCAAATTATATATAGTTTGTAATGTTTGAATCCAAAAAATTTCCCTTTCCAAACGTGTGGGCTTGGTATCTGCAGCGGAAGCGAGAAAAGGGATTTTTTCAATAAGCATGATTTCAAAATGATCCTTGACCGAATGACCTAGAGTATTGAAATGTTGTGCCACGGGTACATGTACATCATGTTTAAGTGTAATACTAGATAAATGGTTGGCTGCTCTTTGTAGTAGAGAATTCCGAGTTTCTCCGACGTATTGTTTGTGGCATTTTTTCCACGTGATAACATACACGATATTAGAGGAGTCGCAATTAAGATCCTCTGCCATTCGATATTTGTCGCGAGATTGTTCTTCGAAAAGGGCACGTATACTCATATCATGTCCCGAAAATCCATCTACCGTGAGATGGTATTGGAATCATTAGGGCGATTGTTTGCATGCGCAAACTCGGTGTTTGTTGACATTGCAGTTAACTAATAAATCAAATTTTCCATTTTGAATTGCAGATACAAAATGATGCCAACAATTTTGGCAAAAAACTGAAAATGTCTAACCATATTCTATATCGTCTGTTGTTTTCAATGTAAATAGAATGCCTTTAGAACAATCAAATGACGGTGTTGTGTCTTATTGAAATAGTTGCCATAATGTTGATATTTTCCCGTTAAACCAGAATATCGGATAATTATCTCAAGACGTACAATCCAGAAGGCGTTTAATGGTTCTCGTCTCGAGAATGTTTTGAACTAAACTTAAGCTTATTTTTCCGTACAATATTTTGGTTCGTACAGGTCACACGCTGTGTGTTTTATCTTAAAGTTATTTTATTTTTTTGATAGCCTCCTTAACCTCTTGCTGTCGTAACAATCAAAATCAATGAAAACGTTCGAATTTTGGCGTCTTATGCCACTTTGCAGAAACGGAATACAGGGGCCTCGGTGGCTCAATCGGCACAGTGATAGTCTATCAGTCCGAGAACAGCCCTTACATCGATGTGCAGAGCGGTTTGGAATCCCACTCAGAACAAAACAAAATTTCTGAATGGATTTTTCTTTTGATCGCCTTATGTGGAAGAGTTGTCAGAAACTCGCCCAAGCTCGGGGGTTTTCTCCAGGCAAAGAGCCCGGTTTCCTCCCCTTTAAACCTGGTAACGCCTCCATCTGAGTGGAATACTCTTTAGTTATATCTGACGAGGAAGTGGAAACCTGGATATTAACTTCTATCATAAAACGTATACCTTCAAACTCTACAAGAAGTCTGCTATATGCAATTTTAATTACATAAGTCAATTATTTATCCTTGGTTCAAAGAACACAAACAGCGCCCATTGACTGCGCAGTCACGTGGACCACGGGAAGCACGGGAAACGATCTGATGGTGTTCTAAAATATAGCAAGAAGATGTTTTCATAATTGTAGTTTTACTTACTGGATATAATTTTATCTGCTAACATTCCAGGAGGTGCCAACATTCCAGGAGCAGCGAGCAACAGACATAACAGGATCATTACCGGCACACTTCCAAACTGTAAAACATTGCAAATTAAATTAAGTAATGTATGTATGTGTTGGATGTGGATTACGACTATAATGTATGTATGTGTTGGATGTGGATTACGACTGTAATGTATTTATGTGTTGGATGTGGATTACGACTGTAATGTATGTATGTGTTGGATGTGGATTACGACTGTAATGTATTTATGTGTTGGATATGAATTGCGAATGTAATGCATGTTTGTGTTGGATGTGGATTACGACTGTAATGTATGTATGTGTTGGATGTGGATTACGACTGTAATGTATGTATGTGTTGGATGTGGATTACAACTGTAACGTATGTATGTGTTGGATGTGGATTACAACTGTAATGTATGTATGTGTTGGATGTAAATTACGACTGTAATATATGTATGTGTTGGATGTGGATTACGACTGTAATGTATGTATGTGTTGGATGACGACTGTAATGTATGTATGTGTTGGGTGTGGATTACGATTGTAATATATGTATTTGTTGGGTGTGAATTACGACTGTAATGTATGTATGTGTTGGATGTGGATGACGACTGTAATGTATGTGTGTGTTGGATGTGGATTACAACTGTAATGTGTGTATGTGTTGGATGTGGATTACAACTGTAATGTATGTATGTGTTGGGTGTGGATTACAACTGTAATGTTTGTATGTGTTGGATGTGGATTACAACTGTAATGTATGTATATGTTGGGTGTGGATTACAACTGTAATGTGTGTATGTGTTGAGTGTGGATTACAACTGTAATGTGTGTATGTGTTGGATGTGGATTACAACTGTAATGTATGTATGTGTTGGGTGTGGATTACAACTGTAATGTGTGTATGTGTTGGATGTGGATTACAACTGTAATGTATGTATGTGTTGGGTGTGGATTACAACTGTAATGTATGTATGTGTTGGATGTGGATTACAACTGTAATGTATGTATGTGTTGGGTGTGGATTACAACTGTAATGTGTGTATGTGTTGGATGTGGATTACAACTGTAATGTATGTATGTGTTGGGTGTGGATTACAACTGTAATGTATGTATGTGTTGGATGTGGATTACAACTGTAATGTATGTATGTGTTGGATGACAACTGTAATGTATGTATGTGTTGGATGTAAATTACGACTGTACTGTATGTGTGTGTTGGATGTAAATTACGACTGTAATGTATGTATGTGTTGGATGTGGATTACAACTGTATTGTATGTATGTGTTGGGTGTGAATTACGACTGTAATGTATGTGTGTGTTGGATGTGGATTACGACTGTACTGTATGTATGTGTTGGGTGTGGATTACGACTGTAATGTACGTATGTGTTGGATGTGGATTACGACTGTAATGTATGTATGTGTTGGGTGTGGATTACGACTGTAATGTATATGTGTGTTGGATGTGGATTACGACTGTAATGTACGTATGTGTTGGATGTGGATTACGACTGTAATGTATGTATGTGTTGGGTGTGGATTACGACTGTAATGTATGTATGTGTTGGGTGTGGATTACGACTGTAATGTATGTGTGTGTTGGATGTGGATTACGACTGTAATGTACGTATGTGTTGGATGTGGATTACGACTGTAATGTATGTATGTGTTGGGTGTGGATTACGACTGTAATGTACGTATGTGTTGGATGTGGATTACGACTGTAATGTATGTATGTGTTGGGTGTGGATTACGACTGTACTGTATGTATGTGTTGGGTGTGGATTACGACTGTAATGTACGTATGTGTTGGATGTGGATTACGACTGTAATGTATGTATGTGTTGGGTGTGGATTACGACTGTAATGTATGTGTGTGTTGGATGTGGATTACGACTGTAATGTACGTATGTGTTGGATGTGGATTACGACTGTAATGTATGTGTGTGTTGGATGTAAATAACGACTGTAATGTACGTATGTGTTGGATGTGGATTACGACTGTAATGTATGTGTGTGTTGGGTGTGGGTTACGACTGTAATGTATGTATGTGTTGGATGTGGATTACGACTGTAATGTATGTATGTGTTGGGTGTGAATTACGACTGTAATGTATGTGTGTGCTGGGTGTGAATTAAGACTGTAATGTATGTATTTGTTGGATGTGAATTACGACTGTAATGTACGTATGTGTTGGGTGTGGATTACGACTGTAATGTACGTATGTGTTGGATGTGGATTACGACTGTAATGTATGTATGTGTTGGGTGTGGATTACGACTGTAATGTATGTATGTGTTGGATGTGGATTACGACTGTAATGTATGTGTGTGTTGGGTGTGAATTACGACTGTAATGTATGTATGTGTTGGATGTAAATTACGACTGCAATGTATGTATGTGTTGGATGTGGATTACGACTGCATTGTATGTATGTGTTGGATGTGGATTACAACTGTACTGTATGTATGTGTTGGGTGTAAATTACGACTGTAATGTATGTGTGTGTTGGATGTGGATTACGACTGTACTGTATGTATGTGTTGGGTGTGAATTACGACTGTAATGTACGTATGTGTTGGATGTGGATTACGACTGTAATGTATGTATGTGTTGGGTGTGGATTACGACTGTAATGTATGTGTGTGTTGGATGTGGATTACGACTGTAATGTACGTACGTGTTGGATGTGGATTACGACTGTAATGTATGTATGTGTTGGGTGTGGATTACGACTGTAATGTATGTATCTGTTGGGTGTGGATTACGACTGTAATGTATGTATGTGTTGGATGTGGATTACGACTGCATTGTATGTATGTGTTGTATGTGGATGACGACTGTAATGTATGTATGTGTTGGGTGTGGATTACGACTGTAATGTATATGTGTGTTGGATGTAGATTACGACTGTAATGTATGTATGTGTTGGATGTAAATTACGACTGTAATGTATGTATGTGTTGGATGTAAATTACGACTGTACTGTATGTGTGTGTTGGATGTAAATTACGACTGTAATGTATGTATGTGTTGGATGTAAATTACGACTGTAATGTATGTATGTGCTGGTTGTAAATTACGACTGTAATGTATGTATGTGTTGGGTGTGGATTGCGACTGTAATGTATGTATGTTCTGGTTGTAAATTACGACTGTAATGTATGTATGTGCTGGTTGTAAAATACGACTGTAATGTATGTATGTGTTGGATGACGACTGTAATGTATGTATGTGTTGGGTGTGGATTACGACTGTAATGTATGTATTTGTTGGGTGTGGATTACTACTGTAATGTATGTATTTGTTGGGTGTGAATTACGACTGTAATGTATGTGTTGGATGTGGACTACGACTGTAATGTATGTATGTGTTGGTTGTAAATTACGACTGTATGTATGTGTTGGTTGTAAATTACGACTGTAATGTATGTATGTGTTGGGTGTGGATTGCGACTGTAATGTATGTATGTGCTGGTTGTAAATTACGACTGTAATGTATGTATGTGTTGGGTGTGGATTGCGACTGTAATGTATGTATGTTCTGGTTGTAAATTACGACTGTAATGTATGTATGTGCTGGTTGTAAAATACGACTGTAATGTATGTATGTGTTGGATGACGACTGTAATGTATGTATGTGTTGGGTGTGGATTACGACTGTAATGTATGTATTTGTTGGGTGTGGATTACTACTGTAATGTATGTATTTGTTGGGTGTGAATTACGACTGTAATGTATGTGTTGGATGTGGACTACGACTGTAATGTATGTATGTGTTGGATGTAAATTACGACTGTAATATATGTATGTGTTGGATGTGGATTACGACTGTAATGTATGTATGTGTTGGATGACGACTGTAATGTATGTATGTGTTGGGTGTGGATTACGACTGTAATATATGTATTTGTTGGGTGTGAATTACGACTGTAATGTATGTATGTGTTGGATGTGGATGACGACTGTATTGTATGTGTGTGTTGGATGTGGATTACAACTGTAATGTGTGTATGTGTTGGATGTGGATTACAACTGTAATGTATGTATGTGTTGGGTGTGGATTACAACTGTAATGTTTGTATGTGTTGGATGTGGATTACAACTGTAATGTATGTATATGTTGGGTGGGGATTACAACTGTAATGTGTGTATGTGTTGGGTGTGGATTACAACTGTAATGTGTGTATGTGTTGGATGTGGATTACAACTGTAATGTATGTATGTGTTGGGTGTGGATTACAACTGTAATGTGTGTATGTGTTGGATGTGGATTACAACTGTAATGTATGTATGTGTTGGATGTAAATTACGACTGGAATGTATGTATGCGTTGGATGACAACTGTAATGTATGTATGTGTTGGATGACAACTGTAATGTATGTATGTGTTAGATGTAAATTACGACTGGAATGTATGTATGGGCTGGATGACGACTGTAATGTATGTATGTGTTGGATGTGAATTACGACTGTAATGTATGTAAGTGTTAGATGTAAATTAAGACTGTAATGTATGTATGTGTTGGATGTGAATTACGACTATAATGTATGTATGTGTTGAATGTAAATTAAGACTGTAATGTATGTATGTGTTGGATGTAAATTAAGACTGTAATGTATGTATGTGTTGGATGTAAATAACGACTGTAATGTATGTATGTGTTGGATGTAGATTACGACTGTAATGTATGTATGTGTTGGATGTAAATTACGACTGTAATGTATGTATGTGTTGGATGTGGATTACGACTGTAATGTATGTGTGTGTTGGGTGTGAATTACGACTGTAATGTATGTATGTGTTGGATGTAAATTACGACTGTAATGTATGTATGTGTTGGATGTGGATTACGACTGCATTGTATGTATGTGCTGGGTGTGGATTACGACTGTAATGTATGTATGTGTTGGTTGTGGATTACAACTGTAATGTATGTATGTGTTGGATGTAAATTACGACTGTACTGTATGTGTGTGTTGGATGTAAATTACGACTGTAATGTATGTATGTGTTGGATGTGGATTACAACTGTACTGTATGTATGTGTTGGGTGTGAATTACGACTGTAATGTATGTGTGTGTTGGATGTGGATTACGACTGTACTGTATGTATGTGTTGGGTGTGGATTACGACTGTAATGTACGTATGTGTTGGATGTGGATTACGACTTTAATGTATGTATGTGTTGGGTGTGGATTACGACTGTAATGTATATGTGTGTTGGATGTGGATTACGACTGTAATGTACGTATGTGTTGGATGTGGATTACGACTGTAATGTATGTATGTGTTGGGTGTGGATTACGACTGTAATGTATGTATGTGTTGGGTGTGGATTACGACTGTAATGTATGTGTGTGTTGGATGTGGATTACGACTGTAATGTACGTATGTGTTGGATGTGGATTACGACTGTAATGTATGTATGTGTTGGGTGTGGATTACGACTGTAATGTACGTATGTGTTGGATGTGGATTACGACTGTAATGTATGTATGTGTTGGGTGTGGATTACGACTGTACTGTATGTATGTGTTGGGTGTGGATTACGACTGTAATGTACGTATGTGTTGGATGTGGATTACGACTGTAATGTATGTATGTGTTGGGTGTGGATTACGACTGTAATGTATGTGTGTGTTGGATGTGGATTACGACTGTAATGTACGTATGTGTTGGATGTGGATTACGACTGTAATGTATGTATGTGTTGGGTGTGAATTACGACTGTAATGTATGTATGTGCTGGGTGTGGATTACAACTGTAATATATGTATGTGTTGGATGTCGACTGTAATGTATGTGTGTGTTGGATGTGAATTACAACTGCAAGTATGTATGTGTTGGATGTGGATTACGACTGTAATGTATGTATGTGCTGGGTGTGGATTACAACTGTAATGTATGTATGTGTTGGATGTGGATTACAACTGTAATGTATGTATGTGTTGGATGTGAATTACAACTGTAATGTATGTATGTGTTGGATGTGGATTACGACTGTAATGTATGTATGTGTTGGTTGTAAATTACGACTCTAATATATGTATGTGTTGGATGTGGATTACAACTGTAATGTATGTATGTGTTGGATGACGACTGTAATGTATGTATGTGTTGGATGTGGATTACAACTGTAATGTATGTATGTGTTGGATGACGACTGTAATGTATGTATGTGTTGGGTATGGATTACAACTGTAATGTATGTATGTGTTGGATGTGGATTACAACTGCAATGTATGTATGTGTTGGATGTGAATTACGACTGTAATGTATGTATGTGTTGGATGTGAATTACGACTGTAATGTATGTATGTGTTAGATGTGGATTACGACTGTAATGTATGTATGTGTTGGATGTGAATTACGACTGTAATGTATGTATGTGTTGGATGTGAATTACGACTGTAATGTATGTATATGTTGGATGTGAATTGCGACTGTAATGTATGTATGTGTTGGATGTGGATTACGACTGTAATGTATGTATGTGTTGGATGCCGACTGTAATGTATTGTAAGTGTTGGATATGAATTACGACTGTAATGTATGTATGTGTTGGGTGTGGATTACGACTGTAATGTATTTATGTGTTGGATATGAATTGCGAATGTAATGCATGTTTGTGTTGGATGTGGTTTACGACTGTAATGTATGTATGTGTTGGATGTGGATTACGACTGTAATGTATGTATGTGCTGGATGTGGATTACAACTGAGAAAAACCAAGCTTTGGAAGTTTTTTGCTGGTGGGAAAATGTGTGAGGCGTGTGCATGCATCACGAGTTCAATGTTTAAGAATTTTATTTCGGTTCGGAAATGTTTTGAGGCAGTTTGCTCTTTGAGGGCTTTAATGTGTTTTGTGGAATAAATATCGGCTGCGGGTAAAAGTTCTCGGCGCCGAATGAATGCTCATTGATCAAAGAGTGCGGATAAGTTGCCGTGCATTGGGTATGAACACTAAATTGATATCATAGATTACGTGAAATGTTGGTTCCTAGTAGACGATATTACGTATAATGCAATTGCAAAGGAACTCAGAGTAAATTTCAACAAACGCATATTGACAATCTCAATATTTCTACAAAGCTATATTTGTCATCTTAAGGATAATGTGACAGTGAAGAAAAAGATACAGTTATTTATACATATACATTGATAAGATGTTATTTCTAATGGATTAATATACGGAGACAAAAGAGAGAAGGGCATCAGACACAAATATACACGTGTGTGAAATATTAAAACAACATATGGATGGCGGGTTAAGGTAGCATGGTCTGGAATTATGATAATAAACATAATTTCAAAACTATAAACAAATATACAAGTAATTATCTAAACAAAGTTAATTCTTTAGAAGCTTTAACACCCGTGTTGTCTAATGAAATTGTTACATACGGAGTGTTTTTTTAAAACCAAAACACACAGCACAACCCTTACAATATTAGTACTCTCAAAATCCCACTAAGGTTCAACTATTTAAATTATTTAAAAACTGATGTACCCCATTTTAAGTGGATTAGTTTATGGAGTTTTCTATAAATTTTCTTACTTGGTTGTTTTTTTAAGTCTTTTGTTTCACGAGTGCATCATTCTTGAAGCAGTGGCATATTTCCCTCACTAGGGCGGCTCACTCCACGGCTGTTTACAATTTCGTTAAGTGGAGTAGTGTTCTTGTGGTCAACGTACTTTTTAGAAGCTTAAATGTGTCAAGTTTCTATAGCTATGCAAATTTATGGTAATGTGTAATACTAAGATTGTTCTGGAATTTCTAACGGTCTATTTAAACAGCGCAATCTTTGTATTTAGTCAGTCAGTTATCAGCTGTGCTCAAATATGTATTGGTCCGTTTTGGGAATGCTATTTAGATGCTATTTCTCCGTTTATTCTTCTTTGGAGTGATATTACATTCGACTTGTTAACTTTTGCCAGAGTAACATCAATAAGCAGCTATTCATCGCAAATGACTAGGCGAAGGGATTAGCGCCAATTCTTTCAGTTCTGGTAAATTTCCTTCTTCTATGAAGATCGCTAAAATACACCTATTTACAAGAGCAGTGACAAAACACGATTGGAAAATTATAGGCCTATATGGGTTTTATTTACCGTAAGTAAAATATACGAAAAAAATATGATTTCTCGAATGATTAACCACCTTGAAAGCCGTGCTCTAATATCTCTTAACCAATTCGGATTTCGGACAAACCATAATACTTCTTAGTCGTAACTCTTTTGGAAAAACTAACCAAAGCTTAAGAATCAAAACAGTATAGTATTATAACATCAAATCAAATCAATAACTCACTCGACGCTTAGCGGCTCATGAGTTATTCTCCATCTTTCACTCGAAAAGAATATGAGTGCTATTCAAACACAACTGTTCAATATCCTCTTTATAACTTACTTACCTTCATTTTCTCTGCACTGGGTATTTGGCTGCTTTGAAAAATATTGTCAATTTAAAAAATCACTCGCTCAGATTCTCTGTCTGCAAGCCGTTGAAACGCAAATGTTTTATATGAATTGTTATCTGATTAAATGTTAAAGTCATACAGAGATTTATTACCGTGGCAACATTTTATAAGCGACACATGTCCAATAATAAACGCACAAACTGTATTTTTATAAAATCTTTAATGTAATAACTTGTATTGTAACATCTATATTTTGACAAACATGTGCTACGAAACAAAATATTTAATGAAAAAATAGAAAAGCAGATTTTATTAACAAATTTTGATTTAGAGTAAAGTTAACAGGCAAATATCATACAAACACTCGAAAGAATGCATTTCTCAATAATAGTAAAGCTATTCCCTAAGGAATAGATTTTGTTATTGAAAGGGGGATAACTCCTACGTCCACATATTTGTTAACAGAGGGCGCAATGATCATCTTCTTCTCCAGAATTTAAATCTGACGGTAAATTACCAATTCTACATCTTGTCAACATACATAAGTTTAAAGTTTTATGTAATATTTGTGAACCATCTAAGAGTGAACTGAATGGTTAACTGCCATCCTCATCACTGTACGGATATACGTAGATTGTATGTTATTTAGTCACGACGGAAATATTTCGATAAATTTCTTCGTTGTAGGCTAATTTATTAGGAAATTGTTGGTTACGGAATCCCTCCAAACGCCCACTCCAGTGGCTTCTTGTGAGGATACTTTAGGTATGCACGTTGGTTGTACTACTTAAATGTAAAATAATTTCTGGCGTTTATGTTGATTTCAATTTTCATTAGTTTGTTGCTGACTATCTAACCGCCGCACAACTTGACAAGCCTAACATAAAGTAACAAATATAAACCTCATAAGTTAGAAATAGAATATCTGGTTTGTATGTTTGTTCAGAGCCCGACCTTCGGCGAGTACCTGGTAACTCTCTCACATACGGCGACCGAGTGAAAAATCCACTCAGAAATTTTAAAGTTTTCATTTGGTCTAAGTGTGATTCGAACCCGCGCCTCATCGATGGAAGGTCTGTGTGGGACTGAGGGGCGATCACTCTAACCAACTGAAAAACCGGGGCCCCGAGATGTGCCTTAAAACTGAGAACACTCTATCATAGAGCGACTTGAGCTGCTGGAATTTGGAATAGTTTCCGAAGTAATCACATTAGGTAAGTATTGGCTTGTTGTGTCGACGAAACAAACTTAATGAATTTAATTGAATTACCATCTATAAAGTTAAAGGAACACAATGACTATTTCTTTAAAGTTGCCTATGGTGCGGGATATTTTTTCGTTGCAACAAGGATTGTATCCGTTCCACTTTTTGACTTGTTAACCAAATTAAAACGGACAAAGAGCCCAGTTTTCCTCACCCATTAAGCCTGGCTGGGTGACAAAACCCCGAGTGGGCATTAAAACATAAATCGATCAATCAATGTTCACAGTTGACTGTTGTTGAAAGCTAGTGTATTTTTTGTTGAAATAAAGAAGGAACAATAAAAACCCGGATTGCATTTGGTCTATAAATGGTGGCTAACGTCGAAGTAATATAAATTGTTACTGGTTTGTTAAGATATGTACAATTCTTAAAGCATGACAATTTGCTGGGACTTTAAAGTAATGAATTTGACATAAAATCTGAAACATGTGCTAAAAGAAACCTCTGCTGTATGTATTTCAACATATATCAACTGTTGTGTACCATATAGAGCAGTTGGCGATCATTAATTTGGTAGAAACGCTGTCCGAATATTGAACCTTTTGACAATTTGATATATTGGCAATAATTCCAAGTTGGCAATATCCACTGTTATTAGCAACTATTGCTCTTGAAACTGTCCAAGATGTCTCACATCACTGATGAAATAAGCCAAGGCGGGACGCGATTTGTAGAACCTCTTGGCCGAGGGACAGGAATCCAATAGAGACGATTGACATCGCTACAGTATGGGTTGCTTTGACAGTTACGTGAAAACTAACGCTACGCCGCTTTGTGAAACAGGCTCCAGTCTTGGCCCTGTTTCACAAAGCGATCTTAGCTACGTGTGATCTTAACTACCATGGCAACCCATGTTGAAGGTATACGTTGCCATTGGTAATGAAGATCATCTTAAGCTAAGATCGCTTTGTGAAACAGGGCCCAGATTCTGTCAAAGCAACCCATACTGTAGAGATACTTTAGTAAGAAAGTTACGCCAAAAAATACATCTACGCCGCTTTGTGAAACAGGCCCCTGGACTCTACCAAGATCTATCTTAATTATTCACCATTTTATCAAGCTATACAAAATAAGAACGTTTTGCTAACACCAGTTTCGGAGATGTACGTTAAAGTGGGATGCTCGTTGAAACAGAATTAGCTAAGTGATTGTCAGAAAGTACAAAATATGAACTTTCCGCTGATACCAATCTTGAAGATGTACGTAAAGGTAGTTTAATCAGTAACAAAGCATCCCATAAACGAACACGTGCGTACAAATCAGAATTTGCCGCTCATGGTAGTTTTAATAAGCAACAACCTCCCTACAACATATCATGACTTATGTATTTGTTATGTATCTGGACTTCTGTCTGTTGAGAGGTCCGGTATGTGAGACAGATTATTCCACAGAAAGTTAGGATGGTATGGGTTGACAGTCTCTTGAAGTCAGAATGTCACATTGCGGTCAGCCAACAAGTATGACTTGTGAAGTGGTCCTCAGTTAATTAGCAGATACCCGGTGAAATTGGAGTGGTTTCTGAGAACCACTTCACTTAAAGATAGCGATCCGATAATGGCATTATTAGTGTTATTTGTCGACTGGATCCATGGACATATAAGATTACGTATTTTGCGAAAGAAATGTTGAATAATTTGAAAAATAAAATTTACCTTAAAAGAGCATTGTGCGTCTGAGGAAAATTACAGATACAAAAATTATCAAGTTTTACTGCCGTTCATCACTGGTTATCCCCTCCCGCCTTTTTATAGACGAGTTTAGTGCGATATTTTAATTGCAGTGCAGCTGATTTATTTACTTTATGGTTTTGGCCAAACGGAACTCTGTAGAAGATATTCCAAAGCTGGCTATTGGATGCTTACAGCTTGGTAGGTTGTTTCGTCGACTTCTGACGTTTTTTGGTTTTGTCCACATTATATATTTATGATCACTAAAACACACGGGCACAGGCAAAATCTTCTTGTTTAAAATAACCATGGAGACAAGTTTATAATTGTATTAAAAATAGGTATATGATTTAGACCTTTACATCCCATAAATTGTTGTAACAAATCAAACCTACGATATAATGCAGATAAAAACGGAAGGTCGGCTATTCATGGCTTATCAGAGAGATAAATATTAGTAACTCTTTGACAACTCACTACAGTCGGATTCAACCATGTAGGAACTATGTTTACATTCGCCGGAAACCGTCTGTTAGATAGTAACAGACGTACCACTGATTTCCTACTAATTCCTCGTTAACTGTACATTTTCACTGAAGACGACGTACTACTTTTTATCCAAAGTCAATAGACAGTTGAATCGGGATGAAACTCACCATGGCAACCCGCCATCTTCCGACTTAACAATGTCCGCCATCATTTAGTATTATATGGGCTCTAGATAAATACCGTATCTTAGTTCTATTTCACTTTATTTGAAAACAAAATGTTTTTGACGATTGAGAAACTATACAAGCTATTCAAATATATTCATTAACAATGAGCACTATGATGAAATATTTTCTAATTGCGGTGAATATATCAGTTGAAACTGTCTGGGATAGCCTTTGGAATACACATAATGCTAAAAAGAATCCTGTAGAAATGTTAACAGCGCTCAAAGTAATAGAATTGATGATACCTGGTTGGTTAAAAAATAAACGTAATGTTTTCAAAAGTACCCGGATTCCAAATATGAACTGCACCAGAAATCTGAAACGGGATAAAACGCCCTTAACTGATGACAACAGCTTGACGGTCTCCTAAATACATTTTTTGAGTGTAATAAGTCTTTCTAGATATGCCCTCCCCCTTAGGAGAAAAGAACTTTTTGATATGAAGCAACTGTTTCTCCGGAAAGACTGATCGGCTTCCGACTGGACATGAAATTGGCAAAATGTCAATAATACAATTTGGCAAAAGTCTGACTTTTCATGGCATCTCTCACTATGTACCATTGAGAGATGTCGGTTTGGAGAACCACTTCACTAAGAGACTCAAGAGCGTCGGATGGTATTCTTCTGTCGCTGGATTATTACAAGAATTACCTTATTAAATCAGTTCTGTCGTATTATGAGGGTCCTCTAGGAGAGACCGTCTACCCGATCAGTGAAATAACTGATTTCTTATCTACTTGAGAGATGTCACTTGAAACCAGATAACAATATCGGCACCTTAAAGCAATATAAGGTTCTGAAATTTGGAATAGTTTCCGACACAATCACATTAGACAATTATTGGCGTGTTGTGTCAAGAATTATATAGAGACTACGAAACAAATTAATTGTTTTTAATTGAATTTCCATCTTCCACCAAGTTAGGGGAAAGCATATTGTTGTCAAAGATGCCCAAAAGTAGTCCAGTTTCGACATTTTGCCACGCTGACCGAATTGAAACGCTCTTAACCATCTGGTAAACGATAATGGAATCCTTGTAATTAGTCTTGTATCTGAGAGCAATGTACATTGTAAAACTGAATTCTCTTCAAGGTGAATTTACCATTATTCTAATACACATTCAACTCGTTTAAAGTGGCATGAGCTGTCGAAATTCACACTTTTTCATAATTTCTGATCGCCACGACTGTAGCTTTGAAGGCCAACGAAAAACTAAATGATTGGCGTTGGAATGAGGACAATCCATACAGTATGTGGCTTATACGAACCGGAATAGTGTTCGAAAAGTAAACAAAATAACCGGGACTACCATTCATTCTAAGCCAAAGTTAGTTCAAAACTAAATTTTATCGTACATTCTCGAGACTGGAAGCACTAAAAAGCTTCTGAATTATACGTCTGGGGAAAAAATAGCCGATAATTCCAACATGTATGTTTCAACGTCAAAATATCAACATTTTGGCAGCTAAATTAAAAAAAAAATTGAGGAGTTGAGCTGACAAGCATCCATTGTCTAAAATGTATGTCTTCCTATACTGTCGGAAAACGGCAGTAACTCTGAAAATAATTGAACCAGCGCAATCACAATAGGAGGTGCACATCCTTGCATGATGTCTATCATTTTAACCACGTTTAAAAAAATCTGATAAAAACCCTAAGAGGAGATGCGATGACAAGCATCCATTGTCTATGTCTTCCTACACTGTCGAAAAGGGGCAGTAGCTCTGAAAGTAATGAAACCAGCGCAACCAAAATAGGAAGTGTACATTTTTTAATAATATCCAGAATGTCCAACAAGTTTAAAAAAAATTCAACAAAAACAGTGGGAGGAGATGCGATGACAAGCAAATTGTCTATGTCTTCTTATGCTGTAGAAAAAAGGGGAGTAACTCTGAAAATAATGAAACCAGCGCAATCACAATACGAGGTGCACATCCTTGCATGATATCTAGTTTCGAAAAAATCCGATAAAAACCATAAGAGGAGATGCGATGACAAGCATCCATTGTCTATGTCTTCCTACACTGTAGAAAACGGGCAGTAATGAAACCAGCGCAACCAAAATATCCAGCATGTCCACTAAGGTTCGAAAAAAAAAATGGATAAAACCGTGGGAGGAGATGCGATGACAAGAAATGATTACGGACAGACAGACAGACAGTCAGTCAGACAGACAGGCAGACAAGCTGAACGCTATATCCCCCCCGTATTATATGCCGGGGTTGGGGTGGGGGGATAAAAATATACTTGATGGAAAGCTCCAGGTGCAACTGAAGTCAACTGTTGCCACAGAAAGGCTGACTTAAAGCATGACTCGTAATTGGTAAAATACCAATACAAGATTCCACCAATAAGTCTGACTTCATGGTGGCTCTCTCTATAAACCATTGCTAACATTATTACCTGTATCTTAAAGTGACATGAGCTGCAAGATACCACTATTTGTCTTACGAATTGTACCTCTACGTCTGCGAAACAAGCCGAACGTCTATTGAAGATTTTTCCACCGATAACAAACAAAAATGTTGACTTTTACATTTTCTAGTTAAAACATATGAAGTGAATTCTCGGCTTAAGAAGAGTGGGAAGGTTTTGAAGTTACCCAGGTTCGATAATACACATGTATGTTAAGACGCGTTTAGAACGCACTGAGCCCAGAGTGAAGGCATATACACGCCGAATGTTCAAATTTGACCTTCGTTAACAACATGCATAATATATATATTTTTTAATGTGAATCAAATGTTTGTGTTGTTGTGAAAGTGGGTAATTTGAAAAAAGGGGGAATTTCGATAACTTTTCCATACTTTATTGGAATTCACAACAAGTCACTTTAAATGCCTGCAAAATGCTTGAGGTGATATAACTTTAAGCACTTTATGGAGAGCATACCGACATTTTTGAATGCTGATAACATTTATAGTTTGATTAAATTAGACAATCGACTGATATTTTTCGAGGATATCCGGTTGATAGTAACTATTTTATAATCTACAACTACCAATGCAACTTTGTCCAAATTTTCCGAGAAAGAAAAACTGACCTTAGTTATAGCAAAATAAACGAACAAACGATTTCCAGTGTGTGTACCTTGCCTTAAAAATCTATAAAAAAAAAATAACGACCCAAAATAGCAACATAACCCACGTATTTTCATTTGACGAATTTCAGCGTCAAAGATTTCTGGATGATTCCGTTACCTTACTTGATAATCCATTTCTTCATCTGAGATCTCGTGGCTGAAACCGTATGAGATTCCGGAGCAGAACGAGCTAGGGGGAAATCGGCTGTATAAGTCGTTCGGTAATGCAGGCAATTCTCTCTAAGGGACTTGGTTCCATGCATCAAGATAAAATGTCATAATCAGTCATTATAAAATTTTGTAATTGTTCGTAATTCTATGCAACAATATTGGGCTTGTTGATTGAAGTGGAAGGCTCTAGGATTATGAACCATGGAATCCAGGGAATTAATCATGTATCGGATAACAATAAAATCACAAATATGGATTGTAAAACTGATTTTTCGGGGTGCATTGTTGATAGATGTCTGACGTTTGTTAGATGAAATCTCCTGAATGTCTTAAAACATCTAAAATAAACAGCTGCTTGGCTGGATGAAATTGGTATAATCTGAGAAGTGCAAACACATTTAAAATTTAGATTCGCGATCTCACGGGCTTTATTTAGTCTTACATATAGTTACTGCTAACAGTTGCTACAGGAACTAATTTTAATAACTTAATTTTTGCATATCTGGAAATCTTCTTTATCTACAAAGCCAAATGTCTCTTAGATTCTGTGTAATTTTATCATCATGTCGTTGGGTGAGAATCGGAACAATTTGAGTAAAGAGTTGCATATGTATGCCGACAGATATTATATATTTACAGATTGAAACCCCCAAGTGGATGATCTAAAATATAATAAAACGTGTCCGTTCAGAATAATGGAAAGTAATATTTGCAATTGATATACCCAAAGGTATACTATAAGGTTAGATAACTATATTAATATTCACGCCGAGTAGGAAACATTCTATCCAACTAGTACCTTACTAATGGCGTTGTCGTGTTGAGGTTTGCATTGCTCTGTCCGTATTCTCGGTCTCTGAGCTTACATAGTACTTCTTACAGCTTTTGTTCAGGTGTTTGAGTTTGAGGGTCATTCTATTAGCCCGAGACTTCAGAACCGTAACATACTCTCCCATTGGACTATTTACTTCACCTTTAAAATAAGATATGCACATAATTGTTCTTGGTTCACAAACTTCCTTGATCCAAAACGTTCGAATCGATATTTCGATAGATGATCAATAAATGACTATTGATACTCCATCTCTTTACAGCCAATGCAAACATGTTACGTGACATCACTAGATAGCTGCCCTCCTTATAAGGCAAGTACAGACTGACCATTCCATCCAGTCGCAATCCCTCTCCTGAACAGTCGAGCTGGACAATCACCAGGAGAAGAGTTTCCTGTTCTGTTGAACTGTTGTCAGAGGGCTTAGTAAAATCATGTCACTTTTAACGTATGTTACTGTCTCTACTCTTCTGTTCCTTGTATATATGGAACAACGGTCGAGTCTGGTTTCGGCGTTTGGGTCAGATGGTGAAGGATTTGGAAATGGGAATGGATTAAACCGAGAGGATTTTCAACGATGGAGAAACCTTGTGGAGAAAAGAGGTATGATGGGTGTTGATGGTGGTTTCGGGGTTTGGAAACCTTCAAAAGATAAGTTCTTAAATTGGAGGGCTGTTCTAGGCGAAGCCACTAAGAGAGGATTTAACGATATGCCTTTTGACTTTGGAAAGTCCGGGTCTTTAAAGCATGGCGGATTACAAAACTGGAAAAACAGTATGGTGAAGCGGCCTGTAGACAATCAACAAGATAACTAACTAGCCTGTGTTAACATTAATCAAGGGAACGGGCAATATGCTAGAATTATAGGGACCTTCGTTACAAAAGTTTATAAATGTTTCCGATTGCACGGGATAATGTGTAAAGTCTATCGTCCGACTTCGATGGAATGAACAAATAACAAAGTACAATACATTGACAAAATGTCAAGTCGAAAGCTGTGCATACTTCGTATTGTAGGCTAATCCTGCTTTTTACTGTTTCATGATGGCGTGACGTCAGTGTTGACTTGATGTCCTCTTTATACGTTTTGTATAAACTTCAGCAATCAGGCAACATTTTAATTGACTGTAGTGGGATTCTACACAACAAGTTTTGAGTTTTACATTTACGTTAGGGCTTTAATGAAGCAACACGTAATTATTTTGGACAATGATTTTGTTTCTGCTGTAGTTTTCTATATGGTTCGTCACACATTTGTGTATGGTTCGTCACACATTGTTTTTAGTTCGTCACACATTTGTGTATGGTTCGTCACACATTTGTGTATGGTTCGTCACCCATTCGAATGGAACAGTAAAAGGAATTGCTTGTCGTTAACCGCTGACAGATGTGGCCGTAACAGGTGTAATCGCCTACATTTTCATGTAGATTCTTTGATTTGGGAATGCATTCTTACCAAAATAACCATTGATAACCATTTCGAGTCAAGGTCTTTTTGAGTTAATGTATATCGCGTTTTAAAGTGGCATGTGCTGCCAAAACTCACACTTTTTTCATAATTTCGGATCGTCACGACAGTAAGTGGCTTTGAAGGCCATCGAAAAACTAAATGATATTAACTGTATATTATCTGAGAAACACGTAGTATATTCAACAGAAAATACAACGATTCCTCTATTCTTACGAAAACATGAATTTTTTTAAATTTTATTTTATAGATTTTTAGAAACAACCCCCCCCCCCCAAGATTCTTTTAAATATGCGTAAGGGTTTTCAGAATTTCCTTGCATTTAACTAGCATATTAAATCATATTTTTAAGAATATATATCAAATATTCAGTTAATTAATCTCTTTACATGGTTATCTGTTTTACTTCTTATGATTTGAGATTCGTTATAATTCATTTTGCCGCATTTTTCTACAAGTTGAAGGGATTATGATTTCGCCATATTTGGATGTAGTTGATTAAGACAGCTTGGGTGGAGTATTGAACCATATTGTACATGATGGTGTATATTTATGAGCTTCTCTAGAGAAGATACCCTCATCATCAGATATTACAACACACAATTAAACAATTCCCCACGTTTTATAACATACGACGATAAGAGTAGCTACTCTCGAAATCTCATAAATGTACACCATTATATACAATGTGCGAGATGTTCTGTATATATGTTTTAGCTTTAGTAAAACCACTCCATAATGGAACATTTCTTTTATGTGTTTAGCCATAAAATATATAAAGTAATACGTCCACTATCTAAAACCATATGAAAATTTTATCTCACTAAATTATCTTAAAAAATGTATGTTTTCCATAACAAAAAACCTTACAATCTTGAACACAATGTAATTTACATCTGCATCTTGAAATGATTTGCGAGTTCTAACATAATTTTTAGACTCTCGTCAAACATCAGTTTCGTATCTCGTATATCTCAAAATAAAAACTTTCATTCCCCATTTATAATCAATCCAAATGTTATCTGAAAAATGGTTTGACTATAACATTATCGTAACTCGTTGAGTTGGCATTCAAAGAACCATTCTTTAAAATGTGATTGGAAGTAAAAATCCGAAACGAAATATTCGAGGCGTCGTCCTTTCTCATCGAACCATCATTAACATCACCAGTTTATGTCACCTGCCAATGATTAGTGCTGATTTTATCTTTACAAAGAAATCATTTTTGGGCGTGGAGTATAAAGGTCTATGGGGTGAAATCTATTTGTTCCACAACAACACGGCGTTTGAATAAGTTCTTGTACATTGTAAGTAGAATGCTTTAATTAGAAAAAGAACTGTGGTCTGCATTGTATTTCTTGGTCGTTTTCCTCCTACGTATCTGCTTTGTAATCGGATTGATTGATTGATTGATTGATTGGGGCTTAACGTCGCACTCAACAGCTAATGTTATATGGCGAAAAAAGTACCAACCGACCAAAAGATCTTACCCACCCCCATCCCACCTAGATTTTAACATTAAAACCCCCACAGACCATATGAACGTCAGGAAGCCTAATGTATTTCGCATACTTAATTTTCCTCCATGCTGGGTAGGCGAAAATGGCTATGGCAAAAACCACACCGCCCCCAGTCGGAGGGTCTTTGTAAAAGAATTGTGTTTAAACCTTTCTGCTAGAGAGTTTCGAACGTCATGTCTCCCAATGACTTCAGTTGTGTGCAGTGTATACCGGTCTACGACGCGACGCAACTCAAGCCGACTGAACCCGTATGAAGGGCCAAACGCGCCATAAATAGCAAAACACAACATGTCGAAACACAACGCAACACGTTGCTCTCAAAACACAACATGTCGAAACACAACGCAACGTGAGTATATGAATCGTCCAATCAAAGTGCTTTATTTTTACTTTTAAACCTCCTTACGTTGCTCCGAATAATTAGAACATGTAATCTAGCGTGAACCAGGTTCGTACACGTTGCTCAGAGCAACGCAGATCCTTAGGACAACATGTAGTATGAAAACCACTACATGTAGTTTGAAAACCGGAAACGTCTTGTTAGACGAATTATGTTAGTTGACCAATCACATAGGCCTATATGCGCGGGAAATTTAACATAACGCACAACCGGAAACAATCTTGCTACACGTTGCTCACAACCGGAAACAATCTTGCTACACGTTGCTCTGGAACCAATGAAAGCGAGTCTTACATATGTATTTGATGTGTGTGATTTCTCCCGCAAAGTGAGACTGTCATTCCAAAACCCAACACTGACTGACGTCATCTAATTTCGACTAGAGACAAAAAGTAAACAAAACCACGTGATGTAGACAAAAACGAATGCAATTCTACCTAATGACTAATGTAAGGTTCACTATAAATGTGTGTCCATCTGCTTAACTTAAAATGATTTTGAGTTTGGACTGGTTAAACGTTATTTGTCTTAAAACAATCACTCGATAGAAACTGACGTTGTTGTTGTAACTTGTATAAAAGTTGACTATAACTATAAGTTATAAGTAGGCCTACTGCTTAGTAGTGAAAGTTATGATACTCAATATTACAATTTACATGTATACTTTAGTTTTCTATTATCCTAATTATTGGCACCAAGTAAATGTCTATCTTCTAATCTTAATATTATTATCAAACGGTCAATTATCGTTTTGATCAGACAAAAAATCTAAACTGAAATAGTGTTAAAATTTGCTTAATTAGCTGTCAAAAATAAAAAAAACCCATAAATTCAGATAGTCAAAACAATTTACAGGTACTGAATACAAATTTCAAATCTTTTCCGGTAGTGGATTTTTTTCACTCGGTCGCCGTATGTGGAAGAGTTGCCAGGTACTCGCTGAAGGTCGGGGGTTTCCTTCAGGCAATGAGCCCGGTTTCCTCCCCCTTCTTGGTTAGCCACATTCATGTGTCTCATTCTGTTTTACTTATTTTGCCGGCCAGACAACTAGTCCGGTTTATTTGGTCACAACGTTTCGATAGTTCTTTGATAACAATGTAAGAACTACATCGAAACGTCGTCACCCAATAAACCAAGAACTGAAGAAGTGGTTATCCATAAGTATTTATTCACTTTTTAAAATAAAAGTAGGCCTAGCTATCAATAAACTAAACAATTGAAGATAACGTACATGAAAACCGAACTCTCATACGCAGTGAAAGGCTTTACTTAAAGGGGCATGAGCTGCCAAAATGTTGAAATTATTGACTATTTTTCTCAAGATGTACCTATAATTCAGAAGCTTTTTAGTGCTTCTAGTCTCGAAAATGTACGATTAAGTATTGTTTTGAACAAACTTTGGCTTAGAATGAATGAATGGTCGTCCCGGTTATTTAAATTTTGTTTACTTTGCGAACACGTTTTCGGTTTGTGCAGACCACATATTGTATGGATTTTCGTCATTCCAACGCCAATCATTTAGTTTTTCGATGGCCTTAAAAGCCACTTGCTGTCGGGACGATCAGAAATTATGAAAAAAGTGTGAATTTTTGCAGCTCATGCCACTTTAAAGCCGAAGAAAAATAATAAAGCCGAAAAATGCTTGATAAACGGAATTTAACATCAGGGGGTGTAGGCCTAAGTTTGATTCTCAGCAGCATATAAAGATCAATTGATGGGACTATTGTTTACACTTTTGGAATGGCACTTATGCCCAGATTGATTATTTATTGATTAACACCACACCTGCGATTATTTACTAGTGCATGTATAATTGGGTTGCCAGTTTTAGTGGGAGAGGAGACCACTGACTTTCAGCTGACAAATGGTAACCATTCCACCAGAGACAATTGTTTGAAAACCTAGTAAGGGTGTTTTCTTTGGACTGGGAGTGCTGTTATAACAATCTAATTTTTTTAGAGAAATTAACCTGGTGCCAGATTGAGCTCATATCTATATCTATTTCGGAAAATTTAGGGCACCCACTTTCAGGCCACTTTGGTTATTTTTGGCCTTGCCTCTATCAAATAACCTGGAGAGAGAAATAGGGCAACACTGCCAAAAAGAAGGGCATGGAGGCAAATGGCCTCGTTGCCCTGGTTAAATTCGAGCCCTGATTTTATGCTGCACATCTTGTCTCCAGATATAGTTGGAGAGGTAGTCATGCTAATTATAGTTAGAAGACCCTTAATACTTATCTAAGAGATGCCATTACTAGGATTGATTACTAGAAATACCCAGCACCCTCCTAAATCCTAATTTGACAACTTAAATGATCTACACCTTTATTTCATAATTATGAGAGATAGTAATTATTATAGGTGCCCTGGTAATTTTCAAATGTTAACAGGTTCTAACTGGAAAATCACCGTCGAGTTGCACAAAACGATCTTAACTGAAGGTTACAATAGTTATACAGTACATGTTTTTATGTCCCATGCTATTGAGATAAGCTAAGAGCACTCTGAAGTTAAGTGTGCTTCATGCACACATGTTCACCAGTAGCTGCCCAGTCTTCACTGGTAATTACGAGATGTTCACTAGTCTAGTAATGATGAGATTGTCACAAGATGTCCACCAGTATGTACAGGATGTCCACCAGTATGTACGGGATGTCCAGTATGTACGGGATGTCCACCAGTGTGTACGGTATGTCCACCAGTGTGTACAGGATGTCCACCAGTATGTACAGGATGTCCACCAGTATGTACAGGATGTCCACCAGTATGTACGAGATGTCCACCAGTACATGTATGTACGAGTTGTCCACCAATACATATATGTACGAGATGTCCACCAGTGTGTACAAGATGTCCACCAGTGTGTACGAGATGTCCACCAGTGTGTACAAGATGTCCACCAGTGTGTACGGGATGTCCACCAGTGTGTACCAGACGTCCACCAGTGTGTACCAGACGTCCACCTGTGTGTACGAGCTGTCCACTAGTGTGTACGAGATGTCCAGTATGTACAAGATGTCCACCAGTGTGTACGGGATGTCCAGTATGTACGAGATGTCCACCAGTGTGTACAACATGTCCAGTATGTACGAGATGTCCAGTATGTATGAGATGTCCACCAGTGTGTACGAGATGTCCACCAGTGTGTACGAGATGTCCAGTATGTACGAGATGTCCAGTATGTACGAGATGTCCAGTATGTATGAGATGTCCACAAGTGTGTACGAGATGTCCAGTATATACGAGATGTCCACCAGTGTGTACAAGATGTACAAGATGTCCAGTATGTACGAGATGTCCACCAGTGTGTACAAGATGTCCACCAGTATGTACGAGATGTCCACCAGTGTGTACGAGATGTCCACCAGTATGTACGTGATGTCCACCAGTATGTACGAGATGTCCACCAGTATGTACGAGATGTCCACCAGTATGTATAAGATGTCCACCAGTATGTACAAGATGTCCAGTATGTACGAGATGTCCACCAGTATGTACGAGATGTCCACCAGTATGTACGAGATGTCCACTAGTATGTACGAGATGTCCAGTATGTACGAGATGTCCAGTATGTATGAGATGTCCACCAGTGTGTACGAGATGTCCAGTATATACGAGATGTCCACCAGTGTGTACAAGATGTACAAGATGTCCAGTATGTACGAGATGTCCACCAGTGTGTACAAGATGTCCACCAGTATGTACGAGATGTCCACCAGTGTGTACGAGATGCCCACCAGTATGTACGTGATGTCCACCAGTATGTACGAGATGTCCACCAGTGTGTACGAGATGTCCAGTATGTATGAGATGTCCACCAGTGTGTACGAGATGTCCAGTATGTACGAGATGTCCACCAGTGTGTACAAGATGTACAAGATGTCCAGTATGTACGAGATGTCCACCAGTGTGTACAAGATGTGCACCAGTATGTACGAGATGTCCACCAGTGTGTACGAGATGTCCACCAGTATGTACGTGATGTCCACCAGTATGTACGAGATGTCCACCAGTATGTACGAGATGTCCACCAGTATGTACGAGATGTCCAGTATGTACGAGATGTCCAGTATGTACGAGATGTCCAGTATGTATGAGATGTCCACCAGTGTGTACGAGATGTCCACCAGTGTGTACGAGATGTCCACCAGTGTGTACGAGATGTCCAGTATGTACAAGACGTCCACCAGTGTGTCGAGACGTCCACCTGTGTGTACGAGCTGTCCGCCAGTGTGTACGAGCTGTCTGCCAGTGTGTATGAGCTGTCTGCCAGTGTGTACGAGATGTTCGCCAGGGTGTCAAGATGTCCACCAGTGTGTATGAGATGTCCATCAGTGTTTACGAGATGTCCACCTGTGTGTACGAGATGTCTACCAGTGTGTAGGAGATGTCCACTAGTAATTACAAGACTTTCACTAGCAATTTCAGGTCGTTCACTAGTAATTACAAGATATTCACTAGTAATTACAAGACGTTCACTAGCAATTACAGGTCGTTTACTAGCAATTACGAGCAACTACAAAAGTAATGTGTACCACTCTGGAATTGATGTTTATGATCCTTGAGAAAATTTACACCCATTTGAAATTTTTTTACCATTTGTATTAAATAGGTCTGATTTATATTTGTCTGCTTTACACAGAACATTTGCTCAAGTCAGACAATGTTGTAGATTCATTACAAGACATTATTTATTCAGAGGTGCAAGTTAATTTCTGCATGGGTTCATATTAATTTCCATAAGGGTCCAAAATTAAGTTTTACATGTGTGAAAAATAATTTCCACATGCATGTAAATAAATGCTCACACAGATGGTAGCTAATTTAGGCAAGGCTGCCGGAAATATATCCACATAGGTATAAATTGTCAATTTCAAAACCAAAAAAAAAGAAATACAGCAAATTATTAAAAAGGCTAATTATGCTCTCTTTGAGTGACTTAATATTATCATTACAATCAGTGCCTATGAAAAAAAGTTTTTATTTTCAAATTTGAAACCTCATGCCACTTCAACGCCAATAAAAAGGTGCCCTTTTAATATTTTGTTAAATAGCATTCTCTCTCCTTCTGAAAACATTACACTGAAGTAACGAAGAAGATCAGTTCATGATATTTATTGTTTGTCAGTTCATATAGTATTAGAGATTTGTATAATTCAGATGAACAAATGAATGAAGCCGAGGACAATATTAATCTACCACCAAAGAAAATAGATATATATATATTTATGACAACAATCAATCAGCGGAGCCTACAAGAAAACTGCTTTAAAAAGGTCCCTGCAGCACCTAGCTTTGGTTGGGGTTAATATTGTGAGACAGCTCAGAGGATTGATTACTAGAATTACCCAGCACTCTCCTAATTTGACGACTTAAATGATCTGTTCAAGAAAAACCTGAATCAATTCTAAACAACTGTTTTTTTTATCAATCCTGAAGTTTACTTTTATTTTTACCAAATGTATTTAACCGATTAGAGACCAGGCAAAATTTTATACAGGGTTCAAACTTTTTTTAAGGTTATGAACGAGACAAATTTTTTTATGGTTAATAGAAATTGTGGCCATTAGATGTTAATCTCTGACTTAACACTATTTTCTTAAACATTTACCATAATCAAATTAAATGTAAACCAGGGCCATCCCAACATATCCTTCAGTGACTCATCCAGCTTATGATAATTTGAAATGGGTTTCTTACAAGTGACATATAGGTAAAGCTCTGTTTCACTATATCATTTAAGTAAAACACTCTATTTGGTTTAACACTTAGATGTTAAATTCATTGCATGAGTGTATTTAGCACATTTTTCCACAAATAGTTTTGGGTGGGTTATTCCATTGCATGATGGTCATTGACAATCTGGAAACCCCATTTTTCTATAGGTAACATTGGAATAGGCACACATTTGTTTAATTCCTTCATTTGGTTGTTCTTGGTACCTCTAAGAATCCCCAAATCTCAATCAGAAATAACATAGAAGATAAACACACTCAATTCAAGTATAACTTTAGCTTTATTGCTCCATATAAAATAAAATTTTGCACTGTTCTCAAAGAACTTATTTGTCTTGAACAACATCAATTCGTTGATAGCTATATTGGACACCCTACTGGAGATACTGAATACAAGTATAGGCCTACATGTATGTCCCCCGCATCAAAACGCCTAGCACAAATCCATGTTCTAATAGGTTCATTGTTCATGGGGATTTCAGGGATAAATGCAGCATGGTTACAGTTTTGATCAATATGATTGGTACAATCCAGGAAATATTTTAGCAAAATAGCTCAGCCTCTCCAACATAGTTATTTGTTTCTGTCCAAAACTTTTTTTCAACAGGAACCCATCAACATCTTTATGGACATCCTTCAACAAAAAGAAAAAAAAAAGAGGATTTATTGACTCTTTAAATAAATTCATAGCATAGGTTAGAGGAAGAAAAACTAAGGACAAGTAATCATTGTTCCACATCAAACAGTAGTGCATCTGTCCTGTTTCATTGTGATGGGGGCTAGAGAGCTCAGTTGGTTAGAGCGATATTACCTGATCTGTCCAAGACAGGCCTTCCATCGATGTGGCACAGGTTCGAATCCCACCCAGGGCAAATAAACAATGACAAATTTCTGATTAGACTTTCCACTTGATCGCCATTTGTAAAAAAAAGCGGGCAAATAGCCCGGTTTCCTCACCCACTTATCATGGCTATGCCCCCATATAAGTGAAATTATCTTTCAAGAGTGCAGCACAAAACATCAATCAATCATTGTGTTAACTAGTTCGCAATATGTTAAGTGGAATGGAGTTATTCTGATACGCTCGCACAGGCTTCTTCAATACCACCATAACTTATTGGTGGTATTAAAGAAGCCTGTGTGAGCGTATCAGAATAACTTCAATCCACTTAACATATTACGGACTATGTGTTATCAGTTAACCTAATGGGTATAAAATATTGGTGAAAAAAGGAACGAAATTTTTCACTTTAAAAACAAGAGCAGAAATGGTGATTGGTCAAACATGTTTGATAAGCTATTAGTTTTGTCGTTTTTTGGTTTAGCTTTCTCATTTTGATTATTTTCAAATATAAGGATAAATCTGAAAATTAAATTGAAGACAGTTGACGAGTTGTAATGGTAGACTACTTCACTAAAGTAAAGATCTTACTCCGTTATTTGATAATTCTGACATCGATCTATGGTCGTCGACCTGGTACCGACCAATAAATATCCTGTAGTGTAGGCATGTAATATTATTGAATTAGTAATGGTCTACTTAAACAATTTCCACTTATTCGATTCTCATATTTTACTGACTGAATACATTACAAATACACCATGTAGGGACATTTTTATTAATACAGGGGTGCAAATATAGAATAGGTCCGTCGTTTTTAACTTCTCTTCAAATTCTTCTTTTAGATGTTATTTCTTTTAGCTTTTACTTTTAGTAGGGATAGTTTAGTTTTAAGCGTTGTAATATTAAAATTAAATTAGTCATAAGTTGTAGAAGAAATGAATACAACAGGGGGTTTCAGGGGGGGCTTGCCCCCTGACGATTATAGCGGTTTGAGACTGACGGACCTATTCTATAGTCTGTCCAATACAGGATAGGCTTACTTGTAAATAAAGTGAGTATTTACTTACCAATAGACCTACCTCCAAGCTTCACATTTCATCACTCACTTATAATATTCATAATCGTAGCAGTTGCTTTGTCCCAAAATTATGGCAAAAAGCTGTTTCATGGTCAGCAGTCACACTTAAGGGGGTGAAACATGTAGCCATCTTTAATCTGTGACAAATCTTGAATTGGCTCTTATTTAATAAATATACCATGCCCATAGGTGTTTTATATACCAAAATGTTCCTTGATACACAAAGAACATCACTGGCATAATTATATAGTAAACAACAATGTAAGTAATTATATACTTACTAAAACAATTGACCACCAAACTGTACAAAAATCTCAAACCCTAAAACGACCTAAAGTCTGCAAATAAATAGAAAGATACTTTGAAGTACAAGCTAAAACATAGGCGAGCCACTTTTTCAAAAATCAATCATGAGTCCTTGTAATTTAAAAAAATTAACTCACATGTGGACAACAACAAGCCGCCATTTTGGTTACTAGATGGCTCTTCACGAATGCTGTATTTTGAACTATTATATTAAAAGAATAACAAAATGTCAGCTAAATCTAATTGAGTCACTTACTGAAAGAAGCAAACGTCTTACCAAAAATCTCCAATACAGGGCTGATCGATCTTTGAAACATTATTAAAACAGCGGTTATTTTGGAGCTGTGTTTTCTTTGTAAGTGGACAACCATGTGTTTTAGCTTTTGAAATCCTTACGCCAAGTTTTCATCCGAAGGTAACTTCGTCAAAATTGCCTTTCTATACTTCACAAAATAATATATCTACTTCTTTATTACTTTAAAGAGCCGCTTTGTAAATTAGATTTGCTTTAAGACTGCATTATACTTTGATTTGTGTGCACCGAACACGGCACTATTTTACACTTCGTAACAGTTTCCCTATGACTGTAAATTGGTGTGGCGGGGAACTGTATGTCAACAAACACGATGTTTCATTCAGATTTCGTAAAATAGTAAGTTTTTGAAACTATTATTTTGTCCAGATTTACTGCTTACGTGCTGTTGCGGTATTTAAGAGTGACATGGTCGTAATCGCACCCAAATTAGGGATACAAAGGGTGTTTAATAGGTCTTGACACTGGCCCGGTTTGACAGCTGTCGTGAGGCTCACGACGCTTCATTTTGCCTCTCGTTGTTGTTGTAAAATATGTTTTGACACAGGTTTTACAGGTATTTACACCTGTAAGGTATACCTATAACGGGCTATAGTGCAGACCCTCACCTTCAAAAGTAGTTCAAGACTAATGGAGGAAAATTTCAATTTTGCCCCAAAGCAGCTGGTTTTAAATTCATATTTATACCAAACCTAAGACTATTTTTGAAAAAGTGGCTCGCCTATGTTTTAGCTTGTACTTCAAAGTATCTTTCTATTTATTTGCAGACTTTAGGTCGTTTTAGGGTTTGAGATTTTTGTACAGTTTGGTGGTCAATTGTTTTAGTAAGTATATAATTACTTACATTGTTGTTTACTATATAATTATGCCAGTGATGTTCTTTGTGTATCAAGGAACATTTTGGTATATAAAACACCTATGGGCATGGTATATTTATTAAATAAGAGCCAATTCAAGCTTTGTCACAGATTAAAGATGGCTACATGTTTCACCCCCTTAACGAGTTACACTTTACAACTTTATTGGCCACCACAACATCAACATACATGTAGGTCTGCTTAGGCGATAGAGTTTGGATATTTCCAGCTTAGGTTGTTGTTGTTTTAAATTTCGATATGACAGTCTCACTTTGCGGGAGAAATCACACACATCAAATACATATGTAAGACTCGCTTTCATTGGTTCCAGAGCAACGTGTAGCAAGATTGTTTCCGGTTGTGAGCAACGTGTAGCAAGATTGTTTCCGGTTGTGCGTTATGTTAAATTTCCCGCGCATATAGGCCTATGTGATTGGTCAACTAACATAATTCGTCTAACAAGACGTTTCCGGTTTTCCACACTACTAGTAGTGGTTTTCATACTACATGTTGTCCTAAGGATCTGCGTTGCTCTGAGCAACGTGTACGAACCTGGTTCACGCTAGATTACATGTTCTAATTATTCGGAGCAACGTAAGGAGGTTTAAAAGTAAAAATAAAGCACTTTGATTGGACGATTCATATACTCACGTTGCGTTGTGTTTCGACATGTTGTGTTTTGAGAGCAACGTGTTGCGTTGTGTTTCGACATGTTGTGTTTTGCTATTTATGGCGCGTTTGGCCCTTCATAAACCCGGCTCGAGTCGGGTACAGTCGCGTCGGTTCGGGTCGCAGCAAAACTCTCAATGTATACTGGGCATTACACAATACATCACAGGTGAAATGAGGCTTTAAGTAAGAGCTGATTCATATCCATTGGGAGTAACATTTTCTGATGGATAGTAGTTTATTTTTTTCGGTAACGCTTCAGCGAAGCTAAGTAAGAATAACGTCAACGGACTTAAATAGTATCCATTTAGCATATTGTGATGTTTCTGGCATTTAAACTTTCAGGTAAATGCTGAAAATATTTAAAGTGGCATGAGCTGCCAAAATTCACACTTTTATCATAATTTCTGATCGTCACGACAGTAAGAGGCTTTGAAGGCCATCGAAAAACTAAATGATTGGCGCAGGAATGAAAAAAAATCCATACAGTATGTGGCCTGTACGAACCGAAAACGTGTGCGAAAAGTAAACAAAATTTAAATAGCCTGGACGACCATTCATTCTTTCTAAGCCAAAGTTAGTTCAAAACAATACTTTATCGTACATTTTCGAGAGTAGAAGCACTAAAAAAGCGTCTGAATTGTACGTCTTGAGAAAAATAGCCAATATTTTCAACATTCTGTTTCAACCTCAAAATATCACCATTTTGTCAGCTCATGCCATTTTAAGGATACCATATTTAAGACAGGAAAGTTTGTGCAAACTTGAAAGTATATCGGCGAATAAAAATAGCCGTGGATTTGTCGAAAACAAAAACCTGTGACAATAGTATGTTGGTAAAAGTTCCTTTAAAGACCGTAATCCACACGTTAAAGGATCACCTTAGGATTAATGTCCTTTGTATCGGTTGAGGTATTGGTATGACACAGACGGTTTGTGTCTGTTCTCTTTGTTCCTTAAGAGATTATCGTAGTGTAAAATCTAGTTAAAGTGTCCACGACTGTCTTTCACACACACACAAATAAACCCTCATATTAGTTTTAATGAACTACAAGTATAATATCATTCCGCCATACGGATTGTTACAGCGGTGTTCGGATTCGGCTTTTATTAAATGACAATTTCCAAGGGATTGATTGATTGGTGTTTTACACCGCACTTCAGTTATTTCACTTCCAAAGGAGGTATCTATAAATCAAAACAGACAAGATCATTTAAAGTATTATGGAAAATAGAACAACCAATCACTTTATGGAACGATCCTGCACCACAGGCATTGTCGATACCCCAAAATGATACAGTGGGTTAGAGAGATTGTCCTTCAGTCCCACGCAGACCTTCCGTCGTTCCGTCAGACCAAATAAAAATCGAGTGGATCTTCACTCGGTCGCCGTATGTGGAAGAGTTTCCAGGTACTCGCCGAAGGTCGGGGGTTTACTCCGGGCAATGGACCCAGTTTCCTCCCCCTCTAAACCTGGCAACGCCGCAGTGTAAGTGAAATCATCTTGAGTGGGGCGTAAAACATCAATCAATCAGCCAAAATGATACCGATTCCAGGCTCATCGGGTAGAGGGGATGGTCTGTCACACCGTGTTTTGTGACTATTTTTTGTTAAGAGTCACACATTGTGTGTTGATGGGTGTTTTTGCAGAGACGTTTTTAAACACTTTCTTGATATGCAGCAAGGCTTCTTGTTCGGCTTTTTAGTTTAATTAATTAGTGTCTTTTAGAAAGTGGGTATAACAGTATTCTCGTTATTTTTGGATTACACTTTCTTGAAAATATGGTAGAAATTCCTCTACCGATACGGCTTTTTAGTGACACCTGGGTTCTGTTGTACTAAGTTGGCGTAACGTTACGCTCATCTTTACAGCTGGGAGTTGTGACTCAGAGGTGAGGTCATGCGTAAATCGTATTGTTTAACATATATTTGCGACAAGCGCAAATTACGACACCTTGGCAAAACGAACCCTCCGATCGGGAATTAAACTAGTTTCAGTGAGATCTTATTAAAAAACATAAGAGAGCTAAGCATCTACAATAGTTATCGTTGTCGGGTTTGCTACAGACAGGATCCAGTTTCTTCCCCAACTAAACCTGGCAACGCCGTGAAATAATCTTGAGTGAAGCGTAAACATCAGTTAATCAATGAATCTAATCTGCGGTTACATTTCCCCCATTTGACGTTTTCTTGTGTAAATCGGTTCAATGGCGATTAAAAGAAAATAAACAATTCAGAGTGGAACATCGGAAGGGGGGGGGGGGGGGAACAGGTCTTTCCGAGCTTCCATTTGTATCTAAAATATAAAGTAGAAGCCACCTAAATAGACTTGTCTCTAAGCACAAGACTGCCGCTATAATTTCTTAAATTGTATCGATATCAGCCTCATGAAATCTGTTTATGTGATTCGTGGTTTTCATTTTAGGGACACGAGCTGCCAAAATGTTGATATTTTTCCGTAAAAAAAAGGAGTGAGTACAGGGAAAAGCCGCTTTGATTTATTAACATGTACTATACTATGCATGAAGAGGTTATGTTAACCCCATCAAACAGCACAGGCTTCGAGAGGCAATGCGTTCAGATTCATCTTAACGGAATTTACTTTCATACGGAATCCCCTCAAGGACGACCTAACCAAAATAAACGTGTTTGTATATACAATAATGCAAAGTGCTGTTTGCTGTTGGTATACCCAAAGGTCTGATATGTGACGAGATCAGAGTGTCATTGTTACTGCCTAACCGCAAACATTACGTCAGATAGAAACATTATGAAAGGTCGTAGCGTGCTGAAATCCGTTGACCAAGCTATTCGTGCCTTGGGCTTTAAGCATATACAATCTTTCTATGAGCCCTCAAGGGATCCTGTGATGGCCTGTTATCATGTTCGACAAAAGCCTTACATTGATGGGTCGTCTATGCGAGTCATATCCAACAGAAAACCAAAAATGAAAACAAGTTCAGAATGTTTTTTTTTAAAATAATGTTGAATGGTTAAAAGGCATCTTTGTAAGGTCGGGGTGTTTTCGTCTGGCAAACATAACAACACCGTCAGTAACACAGTGCAGCCGAAGACACCAGCCAATCAATCGATCAATCAATCAATTCGTATATCCGTTAATGTTTCGGCGTTTTGACTTTCCTGTCGTAAACGCTGATCCTCTTTAATTGATTGGGGCTTAACGTCACACTCAACAGCTAAGGTTATATGGCGACAAAAGTACCAACTGACAAAAATATCTTACCCACCCCCTATCCCACCTAAATTTTAACATTAAAACCTCCACAGACCATATGAACGTCAGGAAGGCTAATGTATTTGGCATACTTAATTTTCCTCCATGCTAGGTAGGCGAAAATGGCAACGGAAAAAAACACACCACCCCCAGCCCGAGGATTACCCTCTTTAAAACACGTTACTAAATCAGTGAGACTTAAGGGAAGCTCTTCCTCCATGTTTGAACTCATGTTCGTAAGAATCTGTTTTTGACCAAAAAATCTGAGAGTATTGTCAATCGTAATGTCGTGCTCAGTTTGTGAAGGGAACAAACTTTTACCGAAATAGAACTTATTTAACTGGTTTTAATGCACTTTGTTAAAGTAACCATGATTTCAGAAAATGTTAATCTTCTGGTTGTTAAAAATCACATACCTATCACATCTGGTCATATCTGAGAATAAAATGAGAATATAAAAATATAGCTTCGCTACTCAGAGGTTTGCCCGCGGCATCCAAGAATTCCTGCCCGATGCCCGAGTTGGAGCTGTCCTTAAAGTGGCATGAGCTGCCAAAATGCTGATATTTTGACATAAGAACAGAATGTTGAAATTATCGCTTATTTTTCTGAAGACGTATATTTTAGAAGCTTTTTAGTGCCTCTAGTCTCGAGAATGTACGATAAAGTATTGTTTTGAACTAACTTTGGCTTAGTATGAATGAATGGTCGTCCCGGTTGTTTAAATTTTGTTTACTTTTTTCGAACACGTTTTCGGCTCGTACAGGTCACATACTGTATGGATTTTCCTCATTCCAACGCCAATCATTTAGTTTTCGATGGCCTTCAAAGCCTTTTACTGTCTTGACCATCAGAAATTATGAAAAAGTGTGAATTTTGACAGCTCATGCCACTTTAAGGTTAGCCATTTCCCTGCCACTGCCGACAAAATGGAACCATTTAGTTTCTCAATGAATTTCAAAACCTTTCATTACCCGGAAAAGTGCGTTTTAAATATACACAAGGAAAAAAGTTAAGCATCCCATGCTGAATTAATTATTATAAATCTGCATCAATGTTAACTGTAATGCCAGTTATGATGATGATAAGAATGATGTTCTACTGAATAATTGCGGCAATTCATGTGTGACAGTAACGCAAAAATGGATGTTAAGCGACATTAAATGTTTTTTTCGTGCAATAACGAAAATTCAGTAAGCTTCCCCTTAAATGTTTTGTACTTAAGGCCGGTTTTGTTCAACGTGGACTCTGTGAACATGGCACGAAGGAGGATAGGAGAGGGGCAAAAATGGCAAATGGTCGGTATGCACTCTGCAATGATGTCGTACAAAGCTATCGGGCGTCAATTAGGCTCCATTATATAGTGATGAGCAGATTGGTGAGTAAACACGGTGAAACTGGTGCTGTGAAGGACCGACCACGCTCGGGTCGACCACCTGTGACATCACAGCGTGAAGATAGGGCACTGTGCCGACTGGTACGACGTCATCTTTGCGTCCATCTTTGCGACAATTGTTACCCAACAGACGTCTGTGCACTAGAACCGTGAGAAACCGAAAGCTGCAGGCCCGAGGGCAAGTGGAGTCATCAAACGCCCCCTATTGTCAGATCGCCATCAACGGATACACCCAAGAACATCCATCCATACGTTCCTTATGGAGAAGGCTGTGATTTGAACGATTGACTGCTGGATTTTTTTGTATAAAAATCTTATTTTAGGAAGGAGGATAAATACAATAAAAAATATCTTTCTTGTAGAAATAGAATTGATGATACTTGAAAATTAAACGTAATTAAACGTAATTAAAAAATAAACGTCATGTTTTCAAAAGAACCCGGATTCCAAATATGAACTGCACCAGAAATCTGAAACGGGATAAAACGCCCTTAACTGATGCCAACAGCTTGACTGTCTCCTAAATACATTTTTTGAGTGTAATAAGTCTTTCTAGATATGCCCTCCCCCTTAGGAGAAAATAACTTTTTGATATGAAGCTAAAATAGAGATTGATCCTACAGCCATTCGTTGAGATACCATATCTCGTGCTGAAGATCTCGTAGAATGGCACGAGATCTCGATTGATGAAGCAGCTGTTTCTCCGGAAAGACTGATTGGCTTCCGACTGGACATGAAATTGGCAAAATGTCAATAATACAATTTGGCAAAAGTCTGACTTTTCATGGCATCTCTCACTATGCACCATTGAGAGATGTCGGTATGGAGAACCACTTCACCGAGAGACTCAAGAGCGTCGGATGGTATTCCTATATGGCTGGATTGTTACAGGAATTACCTTATTAAATCAGACCTGTCGTATTATGAGGGTCCTCTAGGAGAGACCGTCTACCCGATCAGTGAAATAACTGATTTCTTATCTACTTGAGAGATGTCACTTGAAATCAGAACACAATATCGATACCTAATAAAGCAATACAAGGTGCTGAAATTTGGAATAGTTTTCGACACAATCAAATTAGACAATTATTGGCTTGTTGTGTCAAGAATTATATAGAGACTACGAAACAAATTAATTTTTTTTTAATTGAATTGCCATCTTCCAGCAAGTTTAATGGGGGGAAGCATATTGTTGTCAAAGATGCTCAAAAGTAGTCCAGTTTTGACATTTTGCCACGCTGACCGAATTGAAACGTTCTGAACCATCTGGTTAAATATAATGGAATCGTTGTAATTAGTCTTGTATCGGAGAGCAATGTACATTGTAAAACTGAATTCTCTTCAAGGTGATTTAACCATTAGCACAATATTGTGTATATATAAAAGACAACCGCTTGACTGAATGAACTGGATATGTACGAAGTATAGCTGTCAGTACAGAGTTTATATTTTCGATAAAGTCGTTACCAACGGCCATACTAAAAAAATATACTTGATGAAAAGTTCCAGGTGCAACTGAAGTAAAGTGTTGCTGAAGGAAGATGACATATGCCACCGAAGACCAGAGCAATACTTTTTCTGATATATCGTGCCATATGTCACCAAAGTGCAGAACATTATTACCTGTTTATTAAAGTGACACGAACTGCTGAAATTGGAAATTTGTTCGATATATAAATAAGTATTGTCTATTCAGTATTTGTCCTACGAACTGTACTTCTACGTCTGCGAAACAAGCTGGACGTACATTGAAGATTTTTCCACCAGCCTAGACGACGAGAACAAACTAAAATTATATAAAATAACACTTTGACCGTTTCTCGTTAGAACAAATGCAGTAAAAATTCGACTTGAAGGATAAATGTAAAGTTCTTTCTGGACACGGTTGCGGTGATGTACATCTGTAAACTGAATAAACATGTATTTATAAACATAATGTTGAAACAAAACGAACGATTAAAAATATGCATATCTTCCGTCATCAATCGGAAATATCTTCGCATTTGACGTCATACATGTAGTTGATATTTGAGAGTTTTACCGTCATTTCAATCAATCATGAAGAGGCACTGTCTCAACGTCGGTCGTGTATGACGTCACATCAATGATAATGTACATATCAGATGTCAACTATGACGTTTCTGCGCTACGCTAATTAATAGTGATCATAGAAAGAAAAGCTATCTTGATTTTTTTAGTTTTCGCTCAAGAAATCTTGTTTTCTTTTGGTCGACTTCGTACAGTACACGTGTTTAAATAAATTGATGACAAAATAAAAGGTATTGCCTTGAGCCAGTCATTTATCCCTTAAGAGGAAAATGGGAAGGTTTTGAAGTTACCCAGGTAACCGGTTGACCGGTAGGGAGCGAAGATAGCCGAAGTGTGTTCCGATTGGCAAGCAATTCTTTTAAAGGGACTCAACTCCCATCCATTAAGATAAAATGTTCTAATCAGTCGTTCTAAAATTGTCAAATTATTCTTAATGCTAGGTAACGATTTTCGACTTGTATATCGATGTGATACTCTGTAAACCGCGGGATATGAAGCACAGGATCAAGTCTTAAAGGCAGTCGAGTTCCATGCATCAAGATAAAATGTCATAATTAGTCATTATTGAATTCTGTAATTGTTCGTAATTCTATGCAACAATATTGGGCTTGTTGATTGAAGTGGAAGGCTCTAGGATTATGAACCACGGAATCCATGGAATTGATCATGTATCGGATAACAATAAAATCACAAATATGGATTGTAAAGCTGATTTTTCGGGGTGCATTGTTGATAGATGTCTGACATTTGTTAGATGAATTCTCTTCAAGGTCTTAAAACATCTAAAAGAGACAGCTGCTTGGCTGGATGAAATTGGTATATTCTGAGAACTGCAAACACATTTGAAATTTAGATTCGCGATCTCAGGGGCTTTATTTAGTCCTAGTTACTGCTAACAATTGCTACAGCAACTAGTTTTAATAACTTGTTTTTTTGAAAATCTGGTAATCTTCTTTATCTACAAAGCCAAATGTCTCTTACATTCTGAGTAATTTTATCCTCATGTCGTTGGATCGGAATTGGAACAATTTGAGGAAATAGTTGCATATGTATGCCGACAGATATTATATATTTACACATTGAGATCTCAGGTGGATGATCTAAAATATAATAAAACGTGTCCGTCCAGAATAATGGAAAGTAATATTTGCAATTGATATACCCAAATGTATACTATAAGGTTAGATAACTATATTAATGTTCACGCCGAGCAGAAAACATTCCATCGAACTAGTACCTTACTAATGGCGTTGTCGTGTTGAGGTTTGTAGTGCTCTGTCCGTATTCTCGGTCTCTGAGCTTACATAGTACTTCTTACAGCTTTTGTTCCCGTGTTTGATTTTGCGGGTCATTCTATTAGCCCGAGACTTCAGAACCGTAACATATTCTCCCATTGGACTATTTACTTCACCTTTAAAATAAGATATGCACATAATTGTTCTTGGTTCACAAACTTCCTTGATCCAAAACGTTCGAATCGATATTTCGATAGATGATCAATAAATGACTATTGATACTCCATCTCTTTACAGCCAATGCAAACATGTTACGTGACATCACCAGATAGCTGCCCTCCTTATAAGGCAAGTACCGACTGACCATTCCATCCAGTCGCAACCCGTCTTCTGAACAGTCGAGCTGGACAATCACAAGGAGAAGAGTTTCCTGTTCTGTTGAACTGTTGTTAGAGGGCTTAGTAAAATCATGTCACTTTTTACGTATGTTACTGTCTCTACTCTTCTGTTCCTTGTATATATGGAACAACGGTCGAGTCTGGTTTCGGCGTTTGGGTCAGATGGTGAAGGATTTGGAAATGGGAATGGATTAAACCGACAAGATTTTCAACGATGGAGAAACCTTGTGGAGAAAAGAGGCATGATGGGTGTTGATGGTGGTTTCGGGGTTTGGAAACCTTCAAAAGATAAATTCTTAAATTGGAGGGCTATTCTAGGCGAAGCCACCAAGAGAGGATTTAACGATATGCCTTTTGACTTTGGAAAGTCCGGGTCTTTAAAGCATGGCGGATTACAAAACTGGAAAAACAGTATGGTGAAGCGACCTGTGGACAATCAACAAGATAACTAACTAGCCTGTGTTAACATTAATCAAGGAAACTGGCAATATACTAGAATTATAGGGACCTTCGTTACAAACGTTGATAAATGTTTCCGATTGCACGGGATAATGTGTAAAGTCTATCGTCCGACTTCGATGGTATGAACAAAGAACAAAGTACATTGACAAAATGTCAAGTCGAAAGCTGTGCATACATCATATTGTAATCCTGTTATTTACTGTTTCATGATGGCGTGACGTCAGAGTTGACTCGATGTCCTCTTTATACGTTTTGTAAAAACTTCAGCAATCAGGCAACATTTTAATTGTGGGATTCTACACAACAAGTTTTGAGTTTTACTTTTACGTTCGGGCTTTAATGAAGCAACACGTAATTATTTTGGACAAGGATTTTGTTTCTGCTGACGTTTTCTATAGTTCGTCACCCATTCGAAGGGAACCATAAAAGGAATTGCTTGTCGTTAATCGCTGACAGATGTGACCGTAAAGGGTGTAATCGCATACATTTTCATTTAGACTCTTTGATTTGGGAATACGTTCTTACCAAAATAACCATTGGTAGTTGATTGATTGTTTGATATTTTACGCCTCACTCAATATTATTGCCCTCAAATGGCGGTATTGTGAGTTTTATTGGGGAAGTAACAGGACTCTTTGTCAGAGTGAAATAGCACATTGATTTATTTAATTTGTCAGAGGTAGTGGGCATCGAACACATGACCTATCCACCGAATGTTTGCGTCGGCGCCAAAACCAATGCTTTCGAGTCAAGGTCTTTATGAGTTAATGAACATTGCGTTTTAAAGTGGCATGTGCTGCCAAAACTCACACTTTTTTCATAATTTCGGATCGTCACGACAGAAGGGGCTTCGAAGGCCACCGAAAAACTAAATGCTATTAACTGTATATTATCTGAGAAACACGTATTATATTCAACAGAAAATGCAACGATTCCTGTATTCTTACGAAAACATGGATTTTATTTTATTTTATAGATTTTTAGAAACAACCCCCCCCCCCCACCCCTCCTCCACATTCTTGTAAATATGAATGGGTTTTTAGAATTTCCTTGCATTTAACTAGCATTTTAAATCATATTTTTAAGAATATATATATAAAACATTCAGTTAATTAATCTGTTTATCTGTTTTACTTCTTATGATTTGAGATTCGTTATAATTCATTTTGCCGCATTTTTCTACAGGTTAAAGGGATTATGATTTCGTCATATTTGAATGTAGTTGATTAAGACAACTTGGGTGGAGTATTGAACCATATTGTACATGAGGGTGTATATTTATGAGCTCTCTAGAGTAGATACTCTCATCATCAGATATTACAACACACAATTAAACAATTTCCCACGTTTTATAGCATATGATGATGAGAGTAGCTACTCTCGAAATCTCATAAATGTACGCCATTATATACAATGTAGTGCGAGATGTTCTGTGTGTTTTGGCTTTAGTAAAACCACTCCATAGTAGAACATTTCTTTTATGTGTTTAGCCATAAAATATATAAAGTATACGTCCACTATCTAAAACCATATGAAATTTTTATCTCACTAAAAACCTTACAATCTTGAACAAAATGTAATTTACATCTGCATCTTGAAATAATTTGCGAGTTCTAACATAATATTTAGACTCTTGTAAAGCATCACTACGGAACCGTGGAAGGGACATGACGAAAAAGAAATTTAATATCACTCGAAGACTAAAAAAAATATTTTTCGACCTGTCTTTTGGACGCGCACGGGACGCAAAAAAATTTTTTTTTCCTAACGAAATGTAAGTCGAAAAAAATTTTTTTTACAACTAAAAAAAAAAGAAAATTTCCACTTTTTTAATCCTACTATATTTAGACTGGCAAAGAGCGGATAGAATCTAATGGTGCCAAAAAGCTATGCTTTGATTTACTTCTTGTCAGTGTGGAAATACTTCCTAATAATTCATGAAAATGTGTAGCCTACATACTGAAGCAAATGAGTTTTATCATAGTTTGTTAATTCATACCAGTTAATACTAAGAAGGTTGTTATCGTGAACGTATGTTGGTTTGTTCATGCGGTGTAAAAAGACCATGGCCACTCTCAAAGTAGTCTTTTTGTAAAACGCACTTAGATTGGCTAATTAAGTCAGGGTCCGCGGTAACCAGCCAATCAAAGCTTAGCTTTTTGGCACCATTAGATTCTATCCGCTCCTTCCATTGGCCAATGATTTGCCAGTCTAAATATAGTAACATTAAAAAAGTGGAAATTTTCTTCTTTTTTTTTAGTTGTAAAAAAAAATTTTTTCGACTTACATTTCGTTAGTAAAAAAAATTTTTTTTTTGCGTCCCGTGCGCGTCCAAAAGACAGGTCGAAAAATATTTTTTTTTAGCCTTCGAGTGATATTAAATTTCTTTTTCGTCATGTCCCTTCTACGGTTCCGTACATCACAGTTTCGTATCCCGTATATCTCAAAATAAAAACTTTCATTCCCCATTTATAATTAATGCAAATGTTATTTGAAAAATGGTTTGACTATAACATTATCGTAACTCGTTGAGTTGACATTCAAATAACCATTTTTTAAAATGTGATTGGAAGTAAAAATACGAAATGTGTTTGAAAATGAAATATTCGAGGCGTCGTCCTTTCTGACCGAACCATCATTAACATCACCAGTTTACGTCACCTGCCAATGATTAGTGCTGATTTTATCTTTACAAAGAAATCATTTTTGGGCGTGGAGTATAAAGGTGGGTGAAATCTATTTTTTCCCACAATAACACGATATTTGAATAAGTTCTTGTACATTGTAAGTAGAATGCTTTAATTAGAAAAAAAAACTGTGGTCTGCATTGTATTTCTTGGTCGTTTCCCTCCTACGTATCTGCTTTGTAATAGATTGATTGATTGATTGGGGCTTAACGTCGCACTCTAAGGTTATATGGCGACAAAAGTACCAACTGACCAAAAGATCTTACCGACCCCCATCCCACCTAAATTTTAACATGAAAACCCCCACAGACCATATGAACGTCAGGAAGGCTAATGTATTTGGCATACTTAATTTTCCTCCATGCTAGGTAGGCGAAAATGGCTATGGCAAAAACCACACCGCTCCCAGTCCGAGGGTCTTTGTAATAGAATTGTGTTTAAACCTTTCTGCTAGAGAGTTCAGAACGTCATGTATCCCAATGACTTCAGTTGTGTGCAGTGTATACCGGTCTACGACGCGACGCAACTCAAGCCGACTGAACTACTACAAGTATAATATCATTCCGTCAGACCGGTGTATGGATTCAGCTTCTATTAAAGGCACACTTGCCGCGAAAATCAGGAATATTGTTTACATTAAAAAAGAAAGACCGTATTCTGTATTTTTCCCAGACAATATAAGTTAGGAACTTTCTATTTTTACCAAAATTTAAAAGTTTGGACGTCACTTTGTATTTTTAATTTGAATTTGAAAATTTGAATTGTTACGTACCCGGAACGTAAACAAACCGATCTGCCCCCTATTGGCGATTATATGTTTCAGTCGAGTGAGTGAACTAACGGCACAGTGTAATTTTACGTAGGCCTATTTATCTGAGAAATACAGACTGACGATCGGTTAACAGCGACTGGAAAAGCCTGCTGATAATTGTTTGAGTGTTAACCACAGATACAAAGGCCTGAAAGGAGGGTAATCCAACACGAAAGTTGACCGACACTGATCGTTGTTGTTGTAATCAGACTTCGATTCTTCGTTTGTTTTTCACCCCATTTTTACAGTCTAAAGCTAACTAGACATGTTTTATGTGTCCTATGTTTAAGTTAAGTGGTATTAGCCGTAGTAAGCTCATGTAAATTGGTTTTCTTAGCAAATTTAAACAGGCTACGGCGGCAAGTGTGCCTTTAAATGGCAATTTCCAAGGGACTGATTGATTGGTGTTTTACACCGCACTCCAGTTATTTCACTTCCAAAGGAGGTATCCATAAATCAAAACAGACATGATCATTTAAAGTATTATGGAAAATAAAACAACATCACTTTATGGAACAATTCTGCACCACAGGCATTGTCAATACCCCAAAATGATACAGGGGCCTCGGTGATTCAGTGGGTTTGAGTGATTGTCCCTCAGTCCCACACAGATTTTCCATCGATGAGGCGCGGGTTCAAATTCCACTCAGACCAAATAAAAATCGAGTGGATCTTCACTCGGTCGCCGTATGTGGAAGAGTTTCTAGGTACTCGCCGAAGGTCGGGGGTTTACTCTGGGCAATGGATCCAGTTTCCTCCCCCTCTAAACCTAGCAACGCCGCAGTATAAGTGAAATAATCTTGAGTGGGGCGTAAAACATCAAGCAATCAGCCTAAATGATACCCATTCAAGGCTCATCGGATAGAGGATGGTCTGGCACACCGTGTTTTGTGACTATTGTTTGTTAAGAGTCACACATTGTGTGTTGATGGATGTTTTTGCAGCGACGTCACGCATATCTTCGTTTTTAAGCACGCAGCAAGGCTTCTTGTTCGGCTTTTGAGTGACGCCTGGGTTCTGTTGTACTAAGTTTGCGTAACGTTACGCTCATCTTTACAGCTATGAGTTGTGACTCCGAGGTGAGGTCATGCGTAAATCGTATTGTTTAACATATATTTGCTACAAACGCAAATTACGACACCTTGTCAAAACGAGCCTTCGGTCGGGAATAAAACTAGTTTGAGTGAGATTTTATTAAAAAACATAAGATGAACATCTACAATAGTTATCGTATGGTACTTTATTATCTTTTATTAACGGAAATAAAATCTGCAAAACCGACTGATAAGTGGTGAGTTTAATCCATGGTATGACTAAAAAAAGAGACTCATTCTTTGACGACTTATCCTATTTATACGATTTGTCTTCGGCTTTAAGTACAATACAAAAAATGTTTGTATTTTAGTTGCCGTTCTTGTTAAACAATGACCACAAAACTGCTATATCCGACCTAATCAAAATTAAACAAATTCTGAGTGGATTATTTACTCGATCACTGTATGTGGAAGGTCTGGGGTTTCCTACGGACAGGTTCCAGTTTCTTCCCCAACTAAACCTGGCAACGCCGTGAAATAATCTTGAGTGAGGCGTAAAACATCAATTAATCAATCAATCTACCAACGGGACAGAACAAGTCCTCTGCGGTTACATTTCCCCCATTTGACGTTTTCTTGTGTAAATCTGTTCAATGGCGATTAAAAGAAAATAAACAATTCAGAGTGGAACATCGGAAAGGGTGGGGGGGGGGGGGGGGGAAACATGTCTTTTCGAGCTTCCATTTGTATCTAAAATAGAAAGTAGAAGGCACCTAAATATGCTTGTATCTAAGAACACGACTGCCGCTATCATTTCTCAAATTGTGTCGATATCAGCCTCATGAAATCTGTTTATGTGATTCGTGTATTTCATTTCAGGGCCACGAGCTGCCAAAATGTTGATATTTTTCCGTAAAAAAAAGGAGTGGGTACAGGGAAAAGCTGCTTTGAGTTATTAACATGTACTAGACTATGCATGAAGAGGTTATGTTAACCCCATCAAACAGCACAGGCTTCGAGAGGCAATGCGTTCAGATTCATCTTAACGGAATTTACTTTCATACGGAATTCCCTCAAGGACGACCTAACCAAAATAAACGTGTTTGTATATACAATAATGGAAAGTGCTGTTTGCTGTTGGTGTACCCAAAGGCCTGATATGGGACGAGATCAGAGTGTCGTTGTTACTGCCTAACAGCAAACATTACGTCAGATAGAAACATTATGAAAGGTCGTAGCGTGCTGAAATCCGTTGACCAAGCTATTCGTGCCTTGGGCTTTAAGCATATACAATCTTTCTATGAGCCCTCGAGGGATCCTGTGATGGCCTGTTATCATGTTCGACAAAAGCCTTACATTGATGGGTCGTCTATGCGTGTCATATCCAACAGAAAACCAAAAATGAAAACAAGTTCAGAATGTTTTTTTTAAATAATGTTGAATGGTTAAAAGGCATCTTTCTAAGGTCGGGGTGTTTTCGTCTGGCAAACATAACAACACCGTCAGTAACAAAGTGCAGCCTAAGACACCAGACAATCAATCAATCAATCAATTCGTACATCCGTTAATGTTTCGGCGTTTTGACTTTCCTGTCGTAAACGCTGATCCTCTTTAATTGATTGGGGCTTAACGTCACACTCAACAGCTAAGGTTATATGGCGACAAAAGTACCAACTGACAAAAATATCTTACCCACCCCCCATCCCACCTAAATTTTAACATTAAAACCTCCACAGACCATATGAACGTCAGGAAGGCTAATGTATTTGGCATACTTAATTTTCCTCCATGCTAGGTAGGCGACAATGGCAATGGCAAAAACCACACCACCCCAAGTCCAAGGATTACCCTCTTTAAAACACGTTACTAAATCAGTGAGACTTAAGGGAAGCTCTTCCTCCATGTTTGAACTCATGTTCGTAAGAATCTGTTTTTGACCAAAACATCTGAGAGAGAGTATTGTCAATCGTAATGTCGTGCTCAGTTTGAGAAAGGAACAAACTTTTACCGAAATAGAACTTATTTAACTGGTTTTAATGCACTTTGTAAAAGTAACCATGATTTCAGAAAATGTTGATCTTCTGGTTGTTAAAAATCACATACCTAGCACATCTGGTCATATCTGAGAATAAAATGAGAATATAAAAATATAGCTTCGCTACTGAGAGGAAGTTTTGCCCGCGGCATCCAAGAATTCCTGCCCGAAGCATAGAGTTGGAGCTGTCCTTAAGGTTAGCCATTTCCCTGCCACTTATATCCGACCAATGGAACCATTTAGTTTCTCAATGAATTTCAAAACCTTACATTGCCCGGAAAAGTGCGTTTTAAATATACACAAGGAAAAAAGTTAAGCACCCCATGCTGAAATTAATTATTATAAATCTGCATTAATGTTAACTGTAATGCCAGTTAGGATGATGATAAGAATGTTATTCTACTGAATAATTGCGGCAATTCATGTGTGACAGTAACGCAAAAATGGATGTTAAGCGAAATTAAATGTTTTTTTCGTGCAATTACGCAAATTCAGTATGCTTCCCCTTAAATGTCTTGTACTTAAGGTCGGTTTTGTGCAACGTGGACTCTGTGAACATGACACGAAGGAAGATAAGGGGCAAATTGTCGGTGTGCACTCCGCCGGGATGTCGTACACAGCTATCGGGCGTCAATTAGGCTCCATTATACAGCGATGAGCAGATTTGTGAGAAAACACGGTGAAACTGGTGCTGTGAAGGATCGGCCACGCTCGGGTCGACCACCCGAGACATCACAGATAGGGCACTGTTCCGACTGGTACGACGTCATCCATTTGCATCAAGTCCATCTTTGTGGCAATGGTTACCCAACAGACGTCTGTACACAAGAACCGTGAGAAACCGAAAAAGCTGCAGGCCCGAGGGCAAGTGGAGTCATCAAACGCCCCCTATTGTCAGGTCGCCATCACGGATACGTATGGCTTGGTGTTTAGTACGACGAGGTTGGAATTTTGAGGACCTGGTGAAGAATCCATTGGTCGGACGAAAGTAGTTTCTTGCTCAACGTCACGGATGGGCGAACGAGGGTTTGGATGCAGTCTTCAAACTGGACTTGGTCATTATACGAGGAAACCTCACAGGTGACCGGTACATACGGGAGGTCCTGCAACCAGTTTTTTGGTGCCTCGTTTAGAGAACCATCCATTAGGATTAGGACCTGTGTACATGGATGAAAACGCCAAACCTCATCGTTCCCTGGCACTAATAGCCTACTTCCAAAACGAAGCTGTAACAACTCTGCCTTGACCCGCCGTGATTCCGGATTTGAATCCTTTAGAACACATTTTGAGGCTATACGCGCTAGTTACCTTCTCTGGGGATGTGTTCTACACACTCAATGTGACATTTTTACTTCAATATGTTCGCCCCTGTGAGGTCAGATGCACTTTGAAGTTTTATACTTACAAGCATCTTTTTATTTTGTTAAAATGCGATATCCTGAATAAATCGTATAGCTTATTGCCATTAATGGTGATTTCTTATCGGCAGAATGTTGCCCTTTATGATCGTAATCGTTTCTACAACATCAGTTTGCCAACAAGCTCCTTACACCAATAATTGTATCGGTCGGTGCAGACTTTCCAGAGAGGAGGGTGAGGGGGGGGGGGGGTGCTAAACTTTTCTTTGTGTATATTTAGTTTTGTAAAGGCACTTCAGACTTTTGGCAGCACATGCCACTTTACAAGAACTGAACAATAAAAAATCTTGATAATCTTTTGGTCGGTTGGTAATTTATCGCTATATAACCTTAGCTGTCGAGTGCGACGTTAAGCCTCAATCAATCAACCATATATTGACATCCATATATCTGGTCATTAACCTGAACATCGATCAACCTTTACACCAATAGGCCATCTTAGTTAAGATGACCTTAGTGGCTAAGGATCAAAGGTAAGGAACATTTGGATTGATTGTTTGGTGCTTTACGCTGCGCTCAAGATTAAATCACTTATATGGTGGCGTTGCCAGTTTTATTGTTAGAGGAAACCGGGCTCTATGCCCGGAGGAAACCCACGACCTGCCGGTGGTAACTGGCAACCAGGGGCATTTTGAGAAACTGCTCCTCCTTGGGGGGGGGGGGGGGAACTCCTTAGATTCGGCATGTTTGTGAAATGGCATTAAGATGTTGTATAAGGTGTTACTAGTTTTACGCCGCATCATTGGTCTAAACTAAGAAACCCACAACGTCTGTCCGGTACTTAACTCCATAAGGAAGTGAAAACCCACCTCCGGATTGAGATGGAAATACACATAAAACAAATTGATTGTTTGGTGTTTTACGCCGCGCTCAAGATTATTTCACTTATATGGCCATAAAACAAACATCTTAAGATGAAATGATCGTCTGGTAGCAGTGGCATGTGGAACGAAGCAGGGAATCAACTTGACAACGCCGGCATATGAATGAAATAATATCCGGAATCTTGGTAAAAGGAAAGAATATCCAGCCAAATGGGTAGAATCGGTAAACAGAGCGGTTTTTAAAAACTTTCAAGAGAGCTAACAGTTAATTGCAACGATTTTTGGTTGATTTTACAGGGAGGTTTAAATTCAGCAAGCAGTACAAGCAACACCGAGTAGATCATCCATGCCGATTCCGGCAGGCCTACTGCTGACTATCTGGGACCGGTTGTTCAAAAGAAAATTAGCTTAACGGCAGGTTAAATGGCGTGACGTAACAAAGGAATCCCTTTGTGACACGACGTCATCTAACCGACCGTTAAGCTAATTTTCTTTTGAACAACCAGCCCCTGGGCAATAAGAGCGTGTGTTCAACTCTAACGACTTTCAATCCGCAACATGAAAATGACTGCAGTGATTTATATTCTCCATTAGAAGTACATTTGGGCTGAATGCAAATTGGCCAGGTTCCATTGAAATGTTTTTAAAATGAATTTGACTATTGAGAACCTATTTTACGCTGCATTGTATATATATTGCGGAATTTAGTTTAATACAATAAGTACCGAATATTATGGGCAACAGAAAAAAAATCAGATATACAGATTAAAATGATTGTAAACCGTTGAATTTCAGGAGTGGATTTCCTGATTTATCCCCTATGTCATCAGGTGCTGCTAAGCTCTTTATGAGTACAAATGGAAGCCTTTAATAGGTATTGAACTCAAGTGATTCACCACATTAATGCTCAGCCACTGCGTGGGTTTTCATTCCTGCCATGTCGTATAACACAAAATTAATGTCAACAATGACGGTAAAACACTCAAGTTAAAAATGTCAAGATTAAAATGTAATAAATAACTCAGAACAGTTTTCTCGATTCAAAATTTAATTATTTACAATGGCGTTGATTGATTGAACTGTTCGTTTTATAGGTAGATATGGAACGAAATGATCAAGAACAAAGCCGACCTCAACAACAATTTGGCCGCTTTACGGCATATATGTCACCTTGGAAAGTAACTCCCACTAGACGGCCATTGTATTCTTCTATTTGTTTAAGGATACCATCTATTTGAACCCATTGGTCACCAGTAGGCGTCCAGCGAGACACACCAGCACGAAAATAGATTTCACCCCCGGCGGTTAGGGCATAGACGCCATTGAGACCAGATACGACTTGTATAAACCCGCTTCCCACATACGTCCAGGAATCTCCACTCCCTCTGTCCTCTCCGTAAGTATGGTGTCTGTAAAACACAACGTCGGGAGGACACACCACCCATACCCCGGAAGGTCCTACAGATACTTGTGAAACAGAACCAGCTACTTGTACCAAAATCCCGAATTCTTGTCGAAATACCCTGTCATTTTCAGCGGCAAACCAAACACGGCTTTCGTGTACACTGACCTGATGTGTGTTACCAGACACCTTCTTCCAACTGGTCCCTGTAGGGTTATCAGAGCTTATTTCAGTTCGGATGAAACAGTCGTTATCACCTTGGCACAGAAATACAATATCTCTACCGACGTCTACCATTCGACCAGTTCCACTGACTTGAACCCAAGTAGTACCCGTGGAATCAGGTTTACCATATGTTCCTACTCTGTAATATATTTGATCGGACCCGCCAATGCCCCAAATTCCTGCTGGGCCGATGGCGACATGAATGAGGCCACCATCAATTTTAGTCCAGGTGTTTGTAAGAGATTGAGCATTATACCCTGTGGCGTATAGTAATAAAATCAGGACCAAAACGAGGCAAGGATACCTGAAACAGAAAAGAAGTGTTGAAAAATCTCGATTAATATCCACTGGTAAACAATTTGTCACCAGATAAAGCTAGTAAAAAAAATTGAAATTCAGGTGGATATTGCAGTCATATATATTGGGCTTCAACCTACTAAGTTATTCGCTGTAGAGTTGCACGAGCTGCCGAAATTCGTTTTTTTTTCAGAAATTTTGATTACCAAGACAGTTACGCCGCGCTCAAGATTATTTCACTTCTATGTTGACTTTGTCAGTTTTATTGTGGGAGGAAACCGGGCTCTATGCCCGGAGGAAACGCACGACAGGGGCGGCGGAACGTTTTTGATATTGGGGGGGGGGGGGGGGAGGGGGCAAGTATCCCAGCACAACAGGTGAGGGTCCGAGCGTCGCCTAGGCCCCGGAAGCTCTGAAACAGAAGAATGCCATATATGCGTTCTGGGCCAATTTCAAGGCCCAACAGGTGAAATTTGATGTAAAGATTTTTGACTTGTGTAAACTTGGAAATCTACTCACTTTGGAAGAAAAAAAATTCTGTTTAAGGATTTATGAACAACCTTTGAAAATTGTCTAATTTGCTTTAAGTGTGTTGTAGAACATGTACTTTAAAAGTCTAACCAAAAAGAAAATTAAATTTCGATCACAGCACATACAAAATTCAAGCTACGTTTGCCGATCTACAATGCTTACGAAAGTTAATTATCTCAGAGACTTACGACGTCAACACACAACCTCCGTTGTGTACGTACCCTCAATGCGATGACGTAATAACTGATTTTTGCTGTCTCAGTACGTCTTCGTGGCAGTTTGTACACATCGAAGGTCGTGTATGACGTCATTTTTCCGAGTAGTTACGAAAAATACGGAAAATATGCATATTTCCTCCGCGTTCTTTTTTGACTACCAGGGAACTAACGCGAAGGTGGTTCTGTTTCAACTGATGTTTTTCAACTATACATTTAGTCCATAAACAAACACAAACCAGCTTTAAATCCTGTTAATAAATCCTTTAAAGGCCATTGCGCTGGATAGTTTAGGGATCTGTAACAACAGACGTTGCAGATAAAGTACGCACTCAAACACTTTCAAGGTTTTCAGATAATAGATGTACTCTCCCTCAGCATCGTAGCCAGGTCCAAGGCCCTGTAGGCCCAAGCAACTCCAAGATTCGAGATTGCCGGCGATGCGTTCCAGCTAGGCCATTTCTGGCATTGAAAAGCTGACATTTTGAAAAGAAATTGTCAAACTTACAGTAGCAAATATTGCGATAAGGCGATCGATTAACAAAATGATCTTACAGCAAGACAGTTTGAGTTGTTGGGCGTAGATGGGTAAAAAGTTTGATTACGTGGGAGACAAAACCCCACCACACTCAAACGAAAGACCAGGGGCTGCCCAAGCCCGGAGAGCTCGCGGGTACTAAATCGCCAAGATCTGTCAGCCATTTCTGGCTTATAAAGATATATATTTTTCTCAGAAATTTTACTGAAACGGAGAGCAGCAAACATTGCGACCAGACGATGAACTATCTCAAAACAACCCAACAGCAAGACAGATTGGGTAGTAGGGCGAGGTTTTGTTCTTTGACCCTCAGAAACTGTATATTTATTGTATTAATCTAAGATTTGCTAAAAAAAAAAATGTGTTTCTAAACCCGTTTTCAACTGTTTCTGCTCTTTAATCACTTAACTGTCCTTTAACTATCGTGTTTGAAAACTCCATAATTTTTTTAATAGGCCAAGTATTGCGGGGGGGGGGGGGGGGCAAAGATAGGTCTGGCCCCCCTTATTGGGAAAATTGTCGGATGTAGTTATGCGCAAGAGCCATCGGATGTAGTTATGAGAAAGAGCCATCAAACTGCAATGATTGATTGGTGTTTTACGCCGCAATCAAGATTTCACTTGTATGGCGGCTTCCACATACGACCGAGTGAAAAATCCACTCAAATTTTTTTTATTTTTATTTGGTCTTAGTGGTATTCGAACACACGCCACATCGATAGGTCGGTGTGGGATTAAGGGACCATTGCTATTTGTGTAAAATCTTGTTTTACTTCATGCCATTTAATAAGGTGAAGAAATACTTAATTCTTGGTTTATTGCGTAACGACGCTTCGATTTAGTTCTTACATCGATATAAAAGTCAAGGTCAAAGAAAGTTATCTATTCTAATTAATCGTGAAGGACAGGAGATGTTCAGGCCAATGAACTATATGCGTGGAATGGAGGTCGAATGCCGCCATTATTAGGAGATGGTGTAATTTTGATCCAGATCCATTAGGCCGAGGCCACACTATGAGCTTTGAGCCGCGCTGTAGCCGCGCTGCAGCTGCGCTGTGATAAACATTACATGTGTTTCAGATTGAACCGGCCACACTATAAGCATTGGCCAAGCAGTGGGTGCTAGCCGCAAGCGAGCATCGAGCGGCGCTTTGCTTCTCCATGTTTACCGCCGCTCAAAGCTCGAGCCGTACTTTTAAAGGTTATTTTTAGAAATCTGGCGGAGAGCAACGATAATTCACGAATATTTTCGAACGAACCAAGGTGCCTTTCTTTAATCAGAAAGACCATAGGTGGGTGGGGGGGGGGGGGGGTTGGGTTGCTACGATCGGCTTCAAGAAATGTTTTAATCATCGTATTTTGGGGTGAAATGTTATTAATTTATTAATCAAAGCACTAGAATTGTTCATGATACTATAACTTTCTTGTTCCTGCAAATTGCAGCTTGTACATATGTTATATATGTAGACGCATACAAGTTCGGATCGACATTGGATTATTCTATTGTCTTTAATTATATTTCGTGGCTTCCTGGAAACCATCAGCTTCACATTACTATCCATTCCCTCGAGTTAAAAGGGACAATCTTTTGGGTGTCAAATGCGACACAATGATCCCAAATATACAATTTTACTATGGAGCTGCCAAATATGGAGGAAATTTCGTAGAAACAGATTTATTCGTAATTTCGTTATTTTTATCAAAAAGTACAAAATATAGGCAATCTGTTGATGCAAATCTTGCAGATGTATGTTTAGGTAGTTTTTATAAGGAACGACAAATACCAAAATGTACTCATACATCCCCGCTGTTTTTTTGTGTCAATCATTTGCACTCTTTATCGGTTCGTTCGTGTTACTGACGTTACCAATATTGTTCATGTCAGCGTCAATCCTTTAGTTTTTCAAGGTTCAACAAACGTTGGAATTCTCTTGGCAATCGGAATTTATGACAAAAAGTCCGAATTTGGGCAGCTCATATACCACTTTAAAATCATCCCGACTATTTGAGTTTTGTACGTTATCACACGTCTTTGGTTCGCACCGGCTACTGGCTTTACCACTGTTTTTATTTCAATGTCAATCTTAATTAGTTTTGCTACAAATTGAAATAGTAGAACAGACATAGGCAAAAAATGGCACCGCTAGAACCATTCTTCCATGCAAACATGTTGATCAGAAGCATTTGTTGGTTTACAACATCATTAAACACACAAAAATTGACAATCTGTAAACTATAATGTGGCACCAGTTCAAGTAACTATTATATCGTCATGTAATTAGTTTTACATCTTATTTAAACTTATCTGTATGAATAGGATATGAGATACGTGTTCGAGCTAGCTGTGCGCTAGCAGCGTATCAAGCTATAACCGCTTACAATGTGGCCATACCAGCTTTTAGGAACTTTTAGCTAGCTGGCCGCTAGCTGACAGCTTATTGTTACAGCTCGTGGTGTGGCCAGCCAGAGCTTGTCGCTCGTAGCTCGGCTACAGCTTGGCCAAAGCTTCTCCAAAGCGCGGCTCCTGGTGTAGCCTCGGCCTTATGCACGCGCTTCAACTATCAATGGCGGCACAATTTACAAAGTCCGATCCAAAGAAGGCAATGAGACGTGTCCATTCCACGCATATAGTTGGTTCAGGTCCCTTCCTGTAACGTTTGGCTTCCCGGAAGGATATATTGGGATATATTAGACAGGTTTGCTTCATTAGAGTTTAACGCCGGGTTCAAGATTTTACCCATATAACGGCAAAATGAAGTTAATGTTTTTTTGTTTGTCAAAATAGTGCCATTATGAAAAAAAAAACATTGTTAGAACAAAACGGTACAATTATTTTTTAAGTATAAAAACAAGATAAATCACAATTACTTCTAAAACCGTAACTTTTTCTAATATACAAAGATGCCACAGAAATTTATACAATAGACATACATGTAAATATTTATTTAAACAAAAAAATGTGCTCTTAGAATACTTTAAAAACATATAGGCCTATGACATTAGATGAACATGTTTTTAAAAATCTGCTCGAGATTAGTCGCTTCTTATGATCAAGCTTGCCTGGGAGTTGTGGGCCAATTCTTATCCACTGAAACCAAACCGGCGCCTTCTACTATCAAGCACATCGGGAGAAGCTGAGGGTCTATTCTTATCCCCCACCCCCAGGAACACACACGTGGGCCAGTTCTTATGGCATTTAATACGGAAAACACTAAACGCCCTGTCGAACTGTTCATATCAAGGACATTAACTCGAAATTTCGGGGGGGGGGGGGGGGGGCAGTCTGTTGGTTGGTTGGTTTATGTTTTACGCCGCATTCAGATTATTTCACTAATATGGCGGCGTTGCCATGTTTAGTGGGGGAGGAAACCGGGCTCTGCGAGTACCTGGCAACTCCTCCGCGTACGGCGACCGAGTGAAAACTCCACTCGGAAATTTTTAAATTTTTATTTGGTCTGAGTGAGATTCTAACCCGTGCCGCATCGATGGGAGGTCTGTGGGACTCCGGGAGGATCACTAACTCACTGGAATACATGTAGTCAGTTGGAGTGATAGTCCTTCAGTCACAGGCCTTCCCATCGACGCGGGGCGGAATCAAATCCTACTCAGACCAAATAATTTAACAATTTTAAGTAGATTTTTGTCTCGATCACCACATATGTTAAAGTTGCCAGGTACTTTGGTCTTATTTGGGATTCGAACCCGCGCCGCATCGATGGAAGGCCTGTGTCGAACTGAAGGACTATCACTCTAACCGAGGGTCGCGATCTTTAATAGCCGTAAAGCGTTTAAGAAGGAAAGAAAACCCAAAGAGTGATCCAAGTTGACCGTACATATCTGGTTGGTTGATTATTTGGCTCCTTACAATTGACCATTTATACCAAACCGTGACAGTCAAACTCTAGGAAAGATCAACAAAGTGTCCCACCCAAGTCTCAGCTTGCTAATGTGGAACTGGTTAAACACACAAGAGTTCCAAATATGCCCATAATTCAGTTCTCCACACAATATTCTTGGACAAAAAAATTATATGTAGGAGAGCACAATTTCATTGGTCTAAAGTTCACAAGGAAGTGTGAGGGTACAAATGAAGGATCACATTTACTGCTCAGGAAAGTCATATCACAATTCAAAGTTGTCCTCTCATTTGGACCCTCTCCTGAACCAGAATGTTTTACTCTAGCTTCAAAATGGAATCACTGTAGAAAGACACAGGTAAAAGATGCCAATTACAAGCCATTAGATGTTTTGTTGTTTATTGGTGGTATCAGTTTTGCACTTGTTTGAATTGATACTTTGACTTTTAAAATAATTTTTGTTGCTTGGCCTAGACACTATTTCAGATCCAAATACTGAATGTTTATGCTGTTGTTGTTGTTAGATTTCAGGTGTACAATTACTGTTAACAAATCCTAAGAGTTCCCATGTAATCAAGAAAATAATTTCAGTTAAAGGCTATTTTTGTATGCAAATGAACCCATGTGACCTTGGAAGCCTCATTTTGAATTTCACAATTCCCCATTCACCTCAGTATCAACTATTAGCTATTAGCTGGCAGATCCATCCAGGGTGAGCATCCCTACTTACATGGCGGCGTTGCCAGTTTTATTGTGGGAAGAAACCGGGCTCTATGCCCGGGTGAAACCCACGACCTTACGGTGGTGACTGGCAACCACACCACATAGGTAGTTTGAGTCAAAACCCTGTCAGAAAATTTTCCAATTTTTTTGGACTGAGTGGGATTTGAATCCGCGACCCATTGGTGGAAGGCTGTTCGGATTGAGCGTCCAGCGCTCTACCTACTGAACCACGGAGGCCTCTACATATCTGGTAAAACGCTTTATAGTTCACACCGGTAAAAAGTGGCGGTTTTAACCATAAAAGAATTTAACATCTGAAAGCATAGAGTATGAATACAAATGGGGGCATTGGCAGGTTTAATGTGGCAGGAAAAATTAAACAACGACACGGATGTCGAAACCTCCGGTTGTTCAGAAATAAATCATTCGTGGCGATGCCTAGATCGTTTTTAATTAGGGCTTTAATACTTACATTTCTATTAGTCACAAGTGAAATAACGACTGGGTTTCAGGGCAGTTTCATTCAACTGTAAACAAAACAATAAACAGATATCTCGAGGGATCCATATTTGGAGGATTCTGCGCATTCATAAAAAATAAGAACATTTATGCAAGGGTTTCTACTTCCTCGACTTACATGGATTGAGTGCCAGTGCCCCAACGAATAGTTTTGAGGTTCTAACTTGTTCGAACTTTAACATAGCCTGTGGGCGACACTGTGACAGGATTTAAGCTTTTAGGCCAGTGTCAAAATGTCAAAATTTTAGTTCATATCTTTTAGCAAAAATAAAAAAATGCCCTGGAAAAGTAAGACTTGATACATCAGTTTCGTTAAAATCAGAAGTCATTCCTAAATCCGAACACATGTATACGTTAGCTATAAATTAAATGTTCGTGCCAGACCTGAAGTGGAATATGTACATGTTCTTTTTTAACTTGATCTAGGAAAAATAGTTTATCATGAAAAAGCAAGATTGTTGATTTACCAGTTTCGTCGAAATCCGGAGTCCTCTATAAATTCAAACAAACGCGTTTGTATCATGCCTATAAATTAAATGATAATGCCAGACTGGGAGACGAATAATTACACGTTATGTTTGAACTTGATGTGCATGTCACTGACCCTTCATGTCAGACGACGCTAAGTGTTCCTGAAATACAACAGACTATAAGTTGACTTACAATTTTAACAAGGGCCTTGATGGTCCAGTGGGTTAAAGTGGTCTTCCGTCACTCCCACACAGACCTTCCATCGATGCGGCGCGCGTTCAAATCACACTCAGACCAAATAAAAATTGAGAAATTTCTGAGTGGATTTTTCACTCGGTCGCCGTATTTGGAAGAGTCGCCAGGTACTTGCCGAGGGTCGGGTGTTTCGTCCGGGCAATGAGCCCGGCTTCTTTCCCTACTAAACCTGTAAACGCCGCCATACAAGTGAAATGATCTTGAGTGCGACGTAAAACAACAATCAATCAATCAATTTTTAACCAGATTATACTTTCGTCATGGAGCTTTGATAGGCACTGGAATAACGATGTGTTATCCTCTGGTTCAAGATGGCCCTCTGTCTCCTCTGAGCCTCGTTTGGAAGAGTACACAGAAACGGAATAACTAGAAGTAATATTATCACTGAGTATGCCCCTTTGAAGAAAGGTGTTATTTAGAGGAATGTTTATATATTATCAGGAAAGATGATAAATGCCCCCGCCTAAAAAGTGAAAGTTGATCATGAAGTAATATAGTGGAATGAATAATAAGATGCAGATATAAATGTTTGTGAGATGTTATTGGGAACAGACAAACATATTGGGTTATAACGTTAGAGCCCGGATTTCTCGGCTAACCAATGAGCTACTTTTTGAAAAGAAGTCTAAACTAAATATAGAATTATCGATTGGATTGATTGATTGATTGTTTGGCGCCCCCTATGAGCAGATTTTCTCAAAAATAAAAGATATTATGAATATCCACAGTAGATAAAAAAAAAGCGAAAGCCTCAAGTCGTAATTGTACAAATTGCCTAGGCCTGTAGTTGCGCCCCCTATTAATGGATTTTCTCGAAACACACTCCCACCCAAGGTAATATTGATATACACCTAAAAGAAAAAAAATCAAGTATTATCCTTAAACCGTTATAGTTATCGTACGGAAACCACTAACTGCACGTGTTTTAAGGTAGACTAGGATTGTAGTGGCGCCCCCTATGAGTGAATTTCTCGCAATACAATTCCACCCAAGCTGTTATAAATATACGATGTAGATGAAAATTTCCAGCGGAAGCCTCAAATCGTTGAGGAGTGTTTTAAGGTCGGCTAGGACTTTAGTGGTGTCCCCTATGATCGGATTTTTGGAGAAGCACAATCCCATCCAAGGTATTATGAATATACACAGTAGATAAAAATTTCAAGAGAAAGCCACAAGCCATTCTAGATTTATTGTATCGAAACTCTCTTTACTCTCACCATGTAAATATGATGGTGGCATAAAAGTTGTATTGATCAATTTAATTCACATGGTAACAGAAGTAAATGAATGACGAAATATGAAACGGTGACTTAGATAACGTAGACGGCATTGTTTCCATTAGAGAAGCAGTTACAGACTTGCAGCGCACCCAGTGACAGAATATCACTTGTCAAAGGGGAGTAATTTATTCCAGTCATGAAATATGACGCAACCAGCCGTTCAAAGTTTAATTAGTAGTGCATCATGGGGGATTTCTTTAAAGTGGAACGAGTTGCTTGCAGCGAGAGCATACGAAAACAATCAAGGCCTTACTGATTAAAGAACTTCATATTGTTGAAGATCAGCAAACGCTCGCTATTTGGAAAGCGTTGAATCAGCGTGGACGAATTTTTCGTAGGCTTACCATTCAAGCTTATGGATTACCCATAGTCCAGTGCGTACGTTAAGAAGCCGATTCAAATCAAAGATATCCGAAGTTTTCCGATCAACGCAAAATTCAAGCCGTTTTGAACCAAACTGCGCAGAATAGGCTGATACGTCACATATGGCCTTACACAATGGGCAAAGGAAACAATGCCGTCTACATTATCTAAGTCACCGTTTCATACTTCGTCATTCATTTACTTCTGATGGTAATCATATATGGCGTTTCCGCTCAAAAGTCAAATGACATGTACATTCCTATCGACTCCAGTTTGATAATATTTATGAATATTGATTGGTTGGTGTTTTACGCCGCGCTCAAGATTTTTTTACTTATATGGCGGCGTTGCCAGTTTTAGTGAGGGAGGCAACCGGGCTCTGTGCCCGGAGGAAACCCACGACCTTCCGTTGGTAACTGGTAACCATCCCACATAGGTCGTTCGAGTGAAACCCCAGTCAGAAAATTTTCCAATTTTGTTTGGACTGGGTGGGATTCGAACCCGCGACCCATTGGTGGAAGGCTGTTTGGATTGAACGTCTAACGCTCTACCTACTGAGCCACGGAGGCCCCCCGAATATTGTAGAAGGGTCGCCATTTTGTAACGATGTATGATACGATTCAATTGTACACCGACAATTGTACACCGACAATTGTACACCGATGCCTTGAAACGAATGGCCAACCTTTTCTGTCTGAATATCAATTTCCCTTTTCTCGAATTATAGGTCATGGAGTTTCCTTTTTGAAACATGACTGCCCTCCGTAGCGTTCGGGCCTCACACTAACGCTACATGCCAGAGCTAGTATGGGTATAAAAGTTTGGTATATGTATTTTATCTTAAAAACAAAAACAGTAAAAATATTGTCCATTTGGTGGCAGGGTTATTTTTCTATTTGGATCGTCATCTAACTTGGCAGAGGTCTAACTTCTGGAATGTTTGGTGTTTATAGTCCGCGTAGCGACTTGATTGGTTTGACATGGCTCGTGCTGCACTCAGCGCGCGCCGATTGGCTCAGAGCAGTTTGGATGGGGTTTCCTGAGCATTTTTTGCACGAATTTTGTTTCACTCTTCGAACGTTATTGAATGCAGTTAGGCGTGTGTTTGACATAATTCAAAAACTTGATAAGGAATTTTTGTTTACCAAAGATGATATTTTTTCTTTTGAAGAATATGATATTTATTACCCATATACAGTTACATTGTTAAAACATAATTGTCAACATGTGTACATAATTATTACATGCACTTTGCTCAATCCCAGTTACAGCTATATTTAGTAATTTAAAAGTCGTTTTCGTTAAATCTTGGTAAAACTTGGCATACATCATAAAAACATGGTTAAATTTATTGGAAAACCTTTCACAATTCTACACTTTAAAAATAAATGAATCTGTGTCTGAAGAGGAAGAAAAAAAAAACACATTTATCATAGAGTTAAAATGTTTCTCATCTTTACAACAAACATTTATCAAATTGTGATATAAAATGTTTTTAATGCCCCCAGAACGTCATATTATCTCGGATTGTGGTAGTGCAAAATATAGAATATCAGAGTTCATTGGTTACTATTTAAATCCTAGCTTTATCTAAAATACTGATGATTTGTTAGCCGAATTATCTGAGAAATCAATTCCACGGGATGTGATTTTGGTTACTCTAGGTGTGGAGTATGTATACAAATATTGGCATAGACTTCCATAAAATCAGCATTCCAAATATTCCCGGACAACAATGTAGAATTGTTGGAACTTAGTCTAGAAGGTAATGGTTTTGAATTCAATGGGACGATCTTCCAGTAAATTAAAGGATGTGCTATTACCTTTTTTATCGCTGAGTGGGAGAGAGACATACTTCGCAAATGTCACAAGTACCTTTCATTCGCCTTCGGTTTCTGCATGATATTTTTATCATAAAACCTCATGCGTTGGAAGACCTTCATATTTTCATTGATACTCTTATTTCTCATGATCTCAGCTTTAAACTACAGCCTACTGTTGATTACACTTATGTGGATTTCGTGGATGTAATTTTTTTTTACAAAGTTCATAAAAACGACTCGGTATCTAGATTATAAAGTATTCTTCCAGCCTACTCAGATGCATAATAGGCCACACCACCTTCTCCACGTTTTCAAAGGAGACATTTAGTCTCAGCTTTTTTGATTGTTTTAATCGGACTTGTTCTGTTCTTTTAAGGGCTCTTTTCTCCAAGGGGTATTTTGTTAGGTTACTCAGATCTATTAAATCTGAGGCATTAAGACAAATAAATTCTCTCTTCAGCTTCCGACACCTTGCTTCTCTGTCACGAAGAAAACTCCCGACATTCGGCGAATACCTGGCAACTCTTCCACATACGGTAAACGAGTGGAAAATCCACTCAGAAATATGATCTGAGTGTGATTTGAACTTCCGCCGCATCGATGGAAGGTCTGTGTGGGAATCTAACCCGAGGACCACCGAGACTCTTCATAATAACAGAAGAAAACAAACTGTTTCAAAGTAAAATGGCTAAAAATCAGTCATTGCTGTTAAAAAAGAACAAGAGTTTCATAGATCTATTAACCATAACCAAACCCCCTTGTCCAACATCTACTTAGGAACCAAGTTGCATATTTTCACTTTATTTTCCAACTACCATATCTTGTTCAATTCCCGTTTTTCAAGACTTCCTTCCATACCTGAAAGGGGCTTCGGTGGTCCAAAGTGCGGGTTCGAATCCCACTTAGACCCCAAATTGAAAAATTTCTTAGTGGAGTTTTCACTCTTCCGAAGTTGGGGCTTTCCTCCGGATACTAAGCCTGTTAAACTCCGCCATATTTAAGTGAACTATACAACATCAATTAATAAATGCATAGCCGAAGATCCATATCCGTACAGCTTTGTCAATATATCGCAAAGTATTTCAGAAAATTTTCCTGACTAAAGTGAAGCTGTCTTCAACCTACGGGAATATCAGGGGTTTGTGTTTATTGCAACAACCTATGACTAGGTATAAAGATTTAAATTACATACCCCCTTTTAACACAACTAAATACTCCATTACTATTTTAGTAAAAAAGATTTTCCCTGTGCCCATGCGATTTAGTATTTATAAAGTTTATAGGGCGTGAAACTTATTAAATGAGGTTGGCAACAGCAGGTATTGACTGCTGTATATGGTTGGTTGGCTGTTTTAGCTTATTGGCACGTCCATTCTTATAATTGATGTACGCCATACTAGTGAGTAAGTTTTACCTTGAGCGATTAAGAAAACTGTGATGTTTGAACACAATATAACAATATATTGAATGTCTCTGTACAGGAGTATATGTTAGTACGATTGAGAACGACTTAACCTCTTAAGATGTTAAAACATGCATACTGCGGTATATAATCTCTCGGCTTTGATTACTGGCTTGAGTATCACTCCAAATTATGGAAAAAAATATTGCTTAAAACATAGTACCATTAAAAATAAGGAGAATACTGTTAGATTTACGTTATTAAAGACAATACATAATACTAAACTAAGTTTAGAATAAGCTGATGTATTTTCTTGAAACCGCTGTGAAGGGTAGCATAAGCTTCAATACATTCCAATTGGCACAGTAATGCAAGCATTTAGAGTTTTTCGGAAAATGATTCTAGCTTTCTAGGTTTAAGCTTCTTCTAAGTGCTACTTTAACATAATATTCCAGTTTCGTGTAACAAAAAAGCTGCTAAAATACACTTTAAATGAAAGGAAAAATCCTGATAATTTCCACAATGGGCTTTAAAGATAACACATCGACACGTTGGCAGTTCATTCCACATGAAAACAAAATTGACTATAAAACTAATTCTCTGACATTAATTTTAGTAGGAGACAGTGTGTCTGACTGATGGGTTGAACAGCTGCAACGCATAATGAAATTTCTGATTTGTGAAAGGGGGGGTTGTTATCATAATTAACTTCTATTCTACTTCGAAATGAAGCAAATTATAAACTAATTACTTGGCCTCTGAAACAGATTTATAAACTGGGATCATGACAATACCAAAGCACACTTATTGAACATCACAGTCGAGAAGGTAAGTTATTTTCAACAACATATATATAATCATGTATCTCTCATCGCATGTCGTCAAATTAAACAAAACTACGTTTTGGTACCCATGGAAATGAGATAAAGTCGGGCTTCTATTTAAGGTCTAGGCTATTTTTTTAAGTTTTATTCTCTTTTAAATTGTTTTTGAGACACTTGTGGATAAAAGCTGTTTAATTATACCTCACCAAGAAAAAGTTAAAACCCTTATCAAAAGCTTTGATAATTTTTTTTTCTGACTTATCACTAAAAACAAAACCAATATAATCTATTTTCGACTTATTGCTACATCTTTAATTTCACCACAGTTTTTCAGATCCAAACAGCTATTCTGGTTGGCTAACACGCAGAGATGAGTCGCAATGCAATGTTTTTCTACGTCTTGGCAGTCGTGCTGTTGTTCCAAGGTATGAAATGAAAAAAACTAACACATTATAATTCATTTCGTATATAACCCTTTTTTTCAAGTTCAATAGATTCCACGGTTTCGAATCCCACTCAGGCCAAAACAAATTTCTGAGATGATTTTCACTCGATCGCTGTATGTGAAAGATTTGCAAGGTTCTCGCCGAAGTTCGTAGGTTTCCTCAATGCAACGAGACTGTTTTCCTTTCATGTTAAACCTAGTAAAGCCGCTATATAATTTCGTGCGACGTAAAGATCAATCAATCAATCAATCAATCGACCAAAGATTGCACCAGCTGTCTCTAATTGGTTACCCGATTTGGGAAACTGCTATTTAGCGTAAGAGAGTTTAAGGTGAAATGTACACCGTCAACTGAAATCGCTCGGGATTTTCCTCCTTTTACTTTAAATGTGAACAGACTGTTAACAGCTAGAGCCCATATATGGTTCGAAATCAGCTCGTTTCCATCGCCAATATATACAGCAGAAAGAGATCAATTCAGAACACAAACCGACCGCAATTCTGTCAACTGCACTGATGGTTTCTTTGTGTTGTTTACTGTATTGCAAATCGTATTGCTTTGTTTTTTTTAGAGGGAGGGGGGGGGGATACGCTTTCTTGAAAAAATCAGAAATCGTTTAAAATCGGTTTAAATATTAGGCACGTGAGGTGACTGAGAATATAAACTCAAAACAATTATTATTGAGTTACCGGAAGGCTTCAAAGGAAATTTGAAAGTTTGGACGAAAATCACATACCGTGTACACCCGCGTATAATGCTCACCAAAAAGTGTAGAAGTCAATACCTGGAAATTACTTGAGATTACGAAACGGTAGCATGCGAAAAGTAACAAATTGAGCAGTACAAGCATCCTGCAGTCCTGGCAAAGCGGTAAGCCGGTCACCTTTGAACACTACACGCTGAGCAGAGTTAATTGTCTTATTATTTCTTGTCATTCTTTACTAATTTCTTACGGTCTTTTGTATGTATATTGTTTGGGTTTTTTTTTTTGTAAAACGGTTTCATAGGCGTGTTTTATTTATAACTAAAATATCGATTTTGTTTCCCAGATTAGAATTCGTGTATTTTTTTTTGTTTTATTCATATCATATTGTTTGCCGATACGTTGGTTTTGATGTTGGGTGTTTTAAATTTTCCTTGGTAAAACTTGATCAAAACAATATATACCGTTTTCCATATTTGTCATAAAGGCTGATCAAAATAACCCTATCAGCTTGGACGGGGTCTTAAATGTCAGGCACCGTCACTGAAATGTCATTTAGCGAAACATCCAATCAGATTTAGCTGTGATGTTCACTTTAATATACGTGCATTAGCTGACTGTCAACCAATCCACAGCCGTTCTCTTTCTGTCGTTGTAATTCACTCTGCCGACTGGCTCCATGCACTGGTCGTAGGTAAAGACGCTTATACATTTCTTTATATATAGACATGAATTGCTATTTAGTATCAGATCTTGAAAAATAAGAATAAAACTCTTCTCAATGACTTAAATAAAATTCTTCATTTTTACTCAGGTATTTCTTATTCTCGTTATTTTGAGATTACTCTGGGACCCGGGTTCGATTCCCGTTTCAGGAAAAAAAAAATCGGTAGAAGAATTTCTGCCATATTTTCAAGAAAGTGTAATCCCAAAATAACGAGAATACTGTTATACTCACTTTCTAAAAGACACTATCTAAGTAAACTCAAGGTATTTCTTATTTTGTGATGTTGTTTTCCACTGGCTAAGTTTCTTCTATGATTTCCCCACCGTCTGTGTATTATCAACTGTTATACGATGTACTTTGATCAGATCGCTGGTCTAAAAAGTTTTGTACTAGTCTACACTGATGTTCAATTATCATAGCCGCCCGATTTACCAAGAAAAAACTGCGCATAATACACAGGTGAATACTTTCTGCAATATATTCTCCTAAGGTTTCATAGGTAATTGAACTCCACATTGTTTCTGTGGACTCTCCGCGAGACAACTCTGTGGCGAGGGGGAGAGCTAAGTTGCAGGGATTAGAAATGACCAAGTATAATTATAAGGAGCAGTACTGGTGACTAGTGATGAACGAGTAATCGATTAATAGTGACCAGTTTGGGGTTTGGTACCTACCGGTTAATACAACACTACAGGGCAACCGTTCTTATTTTTTTTAACAGCACCACAAGTCAAACCGTTCACACAATCCTCCTTTCTGATAGCTGCAAAGATTTTGACGCACGCTTTCCAATTTTACGGTAACAGCGAACGTATTAGAAAATGGTTCTGAACTTGGAGTTTAATTTCGGCAACCAGGATATCGGACAAGCGCAATGCGTCTTCTGAATTTATCTTTCAGGTCGAGTTCGATTATGAATTCGGCGAACGCCGAAAAAGGGGAAACTCTCAATCGAACGACATTCTTGTTCGCACCACGTATTCCCCAAGTAGCCAGACTGCACTCTGATTTCAAGATGGTACCCATGCTATTTAAATGTAGATAAAGAAGTTAACATGACAAGCATTTGCTTACTTCCGTTAGTGCCTACACGTTAGATTTTAACACTGAAGAAGAGCCACATTTTGCTTACATCAGACATACCCGCGACGTACGCGGAATACCAAATCGAAATCGACTTTAGTGTCAAATTGCACTCTGATATCGATGTGACTTTTAAAGCGTGTTTTAATTAACCTATCCCTTCCAATCGATCCAAAGATTATAATATTTCATTGTGTATCATTTTATAATAAGAACATATTTGGAAGCTATATCGGAATCAATACTGGGGTTAAGCTGGTAACGTGGACATTAGACTATTTGTTGATAACACCACAAGATGTAATTTGTAAGTAAACAAACCTTTAGTGGTGTGTAACACACCAAACAATTGTACGTGGTTGGTGTATCTATAGCATAGTTTGTACCTAGATTTCAGAACGAGCAGAGTTTATCTATTACAGTGGCCGCCAATTAGTTGCCAAAATTCCACTTTTTCGTCTATTCTGATTACCACGGCTGTAAGAGATTTTAAAAGCCTCTGAAAAACTAAATGATTGACATTTGGATTAGGAAAATCCATACAGATAGTCCTTGAAAAGTAAACGCATTGGAATAACGGGGACGAACGTTATTCATTCTAAGCCTTAGTTATTTTAAACAATAGTTTATTACAATTTTGAGCGTAGACGCACTAAAAATCTTCTTAGTTATACGTCTTGTGAAAATAAGCCTAATATTTCTACATTCTGTTTTAACAGCAAAAAAAAAAATCATTTTGGCAGTTCATACCACTTTGAGTTGATCGTACATGACTAACCAGAGTTGAATTAACATGGCTGGTAAAAGATTTTGATATTTAATAGCTCCTATTGTTGACAAGATGTTTAAACAGGTTTCGGAATCTTGCATATTATCGAACGTTCTTTTTGCGTTTTTCAGCGTTTTATTTGGCGGAAGGGGCTGGCTGTGTGCTTAATGAATGTAGGTCTGCATGTGCTACCCGGGGCTATAGTGGCTATTGTGACGAACCTACCGGCTGGTGTTTGTGTGGCAGTGAAGATAGGATCTCGAGTAAGTATTGTTTAGATTTATAACTCCTAAGTTGCGTTAAATTTGTTTCAAAACATCCACTAAAAAGAAAAAAAATGGAGCGGAAAAATGCGCAAAATGGATGTCCTTATTTGCAGTGACCTAATTGACCACCGCTGTTGGGTATCACGTCACCACACTTTATCATCGAAGGTCAGAGTGAGCATATACACATCAGCACTTTTGTCGAGTTGTAATCGAGTAATATGAATAGTTTCACCTATCTCTTATACACTGTAAAATGTAACCCGTAAATTTTACAGTGCACACTACTTTGATATTTTGATGATTAGGGTTTTTCGCCTCACTCAAAATTATTTTACTTATATTGCGGCGTTACCAGGTTGGGTTCGGGAAAAAAACCTAGCCATTAACAGGAGGAACCTCCAACTTTCGGCTAGCATCTGGCAACTCTCCCACATAGGAAGCCCTATTGAAAAATAAACACTTCAAATTTCATTGGATTGAGTGAGATTTAACTCCAAGACTCATATATGTAAGGCCGAGAGACTGTTAATCTGCTGACTGAGCGTTAAAGACCTAACAGTATACATTCAAAACATCATTTGCGTCTGACCCTTCATTTTCTGCACTTTTTACTGTGAACAATTAAAAAAAATGACGTGTAAAGGTTTTTATGATTCGTTTTGTGACAACCCAAAATATTTATTTGTCCTATAGATATGTTTAAATTATTTCCCTAAGAAAATGTAAATGCATATAAATTTTTCCTTGCAGGGAGAGGATAGCGAGATGGTGTGGCGAAAACTATGTCGTAACGTTAGTTAAAGCAATTAAAGTCAAAGCTACACTCAGTACCTTCTTAAATTTGTTATTTTCAAAGCCTGTATTTGTTTGGTCTTCCACATGCCTTCCAGCTGTGGTCCACGGGTTCTCATCCGTATCAATTTAAAAAACGGCGTTTTTCTCTGATCGCCTCCATGGACCATACCGCACAGTCCATACCCCCCCCCCCCCCCGCCTCTGCCTAGGAGGTAGCCATGTTAGAGTTATTGAAGAATGGCTTCCCTCGAGTATGGAAGAATATATCTTCCATACTCGAGGGAAGCCATTCAATAACTCTAGCATGGCTACCTCCTAGGCAGAAGGGGGTGGTATGGACTGTGCGGTACGGTCCACGATAGAAGGGAAACGTAAATTATCCTTTGAAGATAGCGGCAAAGAAGAAACACTAATTAAAACGTCTAGGCCGCAGAAATAACGTTACAGCAATGAGCAACTGAAGACGCCGATTAAAATAAATCCATTCAAATTTGGTCTAATCCTTAAAAAGTTTTGAAATGAGAGAAATCAATACACAATAGTCGGCGAATTATTACAGCATTTGCTAACACACAAGTCAAAATTTCCACGCCCTTACATTTCTGTTCTTCAGGAAATAACAACGGTTTTTAGTGGGGGGGGGGGGGGGGGGGGGTCAATAACATTTCAGTAGAAGTCAATCCCGAAGAAATCCACCCGTTTTAAACAAAAATATACAAAGTAACAAACATTGAAATATTACAAGGAGCCTCGTTGGCGTGATAGTTTCTCACTCTGGCACAGACCTCGGCGGATCAGTCTGTTAGATTGATTGATTGATTGATTGTTTGGTGTTTTACGCCGCGCTCAAGATTATTTCACTTATATGGCGGCGTTGCCAGTTTTATTGTGGGAGGAAACAGGGCTCTATGCCCGGAGGAAACCCACGACCTTCCGTTGGTAACTGGCAACCATCCCACATAGGTCGTTCGAGTGAAAACCCAGTCAGAAAATTTTCCAATTTTTTTGGGACTGAGTGGGAATCGAACCCGCGACCCATAGGTGGAACAGTCTGTTAGAGTGACAGTTCCTAAAGCCGGTATACACTGAGAGTTTTGCTGCGACCCGACCCGACGCGACTGTACCCGACTCGAATCGGGCTCAGTCGGCTTGAGTTGCGTCGCTTGTTTGAAGTCACGTGACTGTAGTAAAGTTTCTGATTGGCCTACGGATTCAGACTCTCTACGACGATCGTCGCAAGAGTGGATACACTGTCTGACCAGACCCGACTCGACCCGATTCTTGAACAAATATCTAGCACGTCCAGATCACTCCCGACCCGACGAAACTGAAGCCGACTGACACTGATTTGCGTCGTGGACTGGTATACACTACACTTTTTCTCTGCGACGCGACGCGATTTTCCAGTCGGATCGATTCGGGTCGCAGCAAATCTCTCAGTGTATACCGGGCTTTAGTCTGATAGGCCTACACACCTCGGTGGCCCAGTCGGTTATTAGGATAATCCTTTAGTCTGACACAAGGCTTCTAATGATGCAGCACCGTGAGTTCAACCAAATACAATTTTTTACTCGATTGCCATTAGCGGAAGAGTTGCCAGGCTCGAGTGATCGTCCCTCAGTTTCACACATAACCTTCCATTGATGCGGCGTGGGTTCGACTCACAGACAGACCGTATGTGGAAGAGTTGCCAGGTACTCACCGAAGGTCAGGGGTTCCCTTCGGCCTATGAGTCCGGTCTCCTCCCCCACTAAACCGGACAACTCCCCATATGAGTAAAATAATCTTGAGCGCGGCGTAAACAATCAATCAATCAATAAATTGCAAGGGCAAAACAAGATGGCCAAGATGTGGAGACAATTGAAATTTAAACGAGACTTACCTGTAAGTTGAAGTTTGAAGATAATTCTACCGAGCTTTAAAGTTCACGAAGGGATAACATGAGATTGCGCGAGATCTCACCAGTAGGCATATTTCAAAGAATGTGTGGACCAATGCTACACAAAAAAGGGCGGGAAATAACATAACTGCTTGGCAGGGCATGTTATCCCTTCGTGAACTTTAAAGCTCGGTAGAATTATCTTCAAACTTCAACTTACAGGTAAGTCTCGTTTAAATTTCAATTCTACCTCGCTTTAGTTCACTCCGGGATTCCATGAGATATTCAAAGCAAGCATTGGGGCACAAAATAAAAACCCTCAAGAAGTAACACAGTTATCAGAACATACTATGTATTTGCTTCAAATAATTACTGTTTACATATCATGACTGGTCTTTTAATAAAGCACTTCCAAAAACACCAGGTGTATGGATTGGTTTCTTGTAAAAATTAGCGAAAGTAGATTTTTGACTCCAGCCAGCAGTTTTCATGATGGTGCTTAGAGGCACAGAACATTTAATTGCCTTACTTGTAGAGGCTGAGCGTGTACTATGTGGAGTGAATATGTCCATATTAATTCCTGCTTGTGTAAGTTTTTAACCAGCGAGATATTGAATCTTTAGATACAGCATGAAATGGTTTAATAAATGATAAGAACATTCTAGTTTCAGAATCTCGAACAGCCTTTATTCTCTGAATATAAGCATTGATGTAGGTAATAGGACAAAGGCGTCCATCGGCTGGATAGGCAGCAAACTCCACTTCTGCCAAATGTTTTTTTGGCGTTGACTGTTTCAGTAATTCTCCAATACGAAACTTACACACTGATTGTTTTAAAGTCATATTTGTTAAGTCCAAGAGATGTACAGTCTGAATTCGCTGGCCACTTAAAAGAGCGAGTATTGTGACAGTTTTCAGAGGTAATTGTTTACGGGACAATGATTTTTCAGGCGATAACCGGGTTAAATAGTTTAAATAGTTAAAAAGTTAAATAGTTGTCATATCAACTGAATTGATAAGAAAACCAAGATATCCTATTGATTGGACTGGCTGCAATGCAGATTTATCAGGGTGAATTGTATATCCCAAACATTTTAACAAATCCAGTGTTAAATTAGTGCTGTTTTTACAGTCTTCAGGTGTGTCGCCAATAAGTATTACATAATGACTGTAAGCCACAAGTAAGACACCTTTAGAACGCAGGACTGAACAAGGAATTTTCAACAATTTTGTAAAAACACGTGGGGCAGATGAGAGTCCATTTGGGAGAGAAGTTTATTGATACATCTGGTTTTCCCATCGGAATCTGAGAAACTTTCGATCATTTTCCGCTATAGCCACGGAATAATACGCATCTTTTAGATCGATGCTAGTAAAATAACAGTATCTCTTCATGAGGTTCAAAACGGATTGCAGAGAATCCATCTTAAAGTGATGGGACACAACATGTTTGTTAAATTCAGATAAATTTAATATCATACGGTAAGTACCGTTCTGCTTTTTCCGCAAACAAATGGGAGATAAATATTCACCAATGTCATGATCACATCGTTCTAATACGTGTTTCTCCTCAAGTCTACAAATTTCTTCCTTTATTAAAGCTTTCTCAGTTTCATTCACACAGCTTTGTCGACGAAGGACATATTGCTTGGGATCAGATGCTAATTCAATTTTGTAACCTTTGACAGTATCAATTATCCATGGGTCGGATGTAAGTTTTTCCCAATAAAAATATGTTGTACGAGTTTTCCCGCAGAAGAATAGACAGTGTCTGTCAATGTACTATTGGTCTTAAAAACATCAATACTAACCTCACCTTTTAACTGAGGCGATCCGCCCGTGTGTTCCTGGTTCGTTCCTTCCTGGGTCGGTGGCGGGTTTGGGACTGTGTCAGCCTGTTGTTGTATTGGCCTTTTGGTCCGTAACGACGACCTAAAAAACGCTGTCTAGAGCGCGGTCTTTGCTGGACAGAACGGCCAAGCTTATTTGACTCGTTGATATCTTTTAGTCGCTTTGTAAGGTCGTCACCAAATAACAATCTAGACACAGGTACATCCTTTGTACAAATAGATTGATACCATTGATTTAAGTTAGGTTTCATCATGTCACGCCGACGGGAATTAAGCTTATAATTAGCCTGGCCAAGAATAGCAATAGCATCAGTAGCTCGTCTTATATTTACTTTACGAACTTCAGATTCATTTTCAGAGTTGTTCGGTTTGTTCACAACCAAAGTGTCAAGTAATGGTATTATAGCTGCCATAGCCTTGATTAGGTCTACTTGAATAGCCTGCATAGAAAGGTCACGGGATTTTACCGGTCGGTCAACTCTATTCCAAATTTCTGGATTTACTCTAGTTTCAACTAAATTTGAACAATTTTCAGGGCGATGGTATTTTTCAAGAAGCTCTTTCAGCTTATCATCCGGTATTTTAGTTTCCACTATTTTACTCACCAAGTCGGCTACTTTGGTGGAAACAGAGCTCGATGTTTTCTCCTGTGATCCATAGTCTAGAGCTATGTCATTCAACCAGTGACTGGGAGATTGGTTGTTCACATCGGAACCGCCGGCATGCGACGGACTGATTAAACAATTCAAATCCAGATTTGACTTTACAGGTGTGTCACGCCTCTGCCGTTTTTCGACAGGTTGGTCGTCACCACTGGCAGAGGACGACCACGCACTTTGGTTAGATTTACCGTGGTCTCTGTCCATCATAGCATCAGTTAGCCGGCCGATATTCTGGCTCATACCCGTAAGCCGAAAGCTTTTGACCTTGCAAAAGTTTTATTTCCTCAAAACCAGTGTCTGGCCTTTTTATTGGGGTTTTAAAAGAGGGTTCTACCGTTTCGGTAGCAATATCAACCTCGGCTTGGGTCAAGCTTTTCTGTGTGCTACGATAAGCACGTGGCGACCGCGTGTCGCGGGATTTTGCAGATTTCTTAGACGACGACGTTGATGGCTTCGTAGTATAGTTCTCGATGCTGAAAACATCTTGATCGTCGTCGAGAGCCAAGGTTGTCCCGGACGGCTCGGCCATTAGTGAAGCTGTGAGTTATAAACAAAAAACGATTCAAATACCGCTGGCCTCAAAAACACGTCCGCAGCCCACAAAGGTAAGTTAGCGCATGCCTACTGGTGAGATCTCGCGGAATCTCATGGAATCCCGGAGTGAACTAAAGCGAGGTAGAATCTTGAATTTACGGATTGTGCAATCCTCAATCACCCATTTGTAGCAACTGTGGGGGAAGTCATTCTGCAGCATATGGTAAATATACTACAAAAAAGAATGCAAAAAGGCTCAGTACATCAAACAATCAAAACATACATATGTTGAGGTTTTGGAAATCCTAAGGGAAGACTTAAGATAAAATACTACAATTAAACGAGACTTTAATTAAAGTTGAAGTTTTATTGGGATTTTACTAATCATTGGTGACGAATGGAGTAATCATGTGAGATAACGCGATTTAGCTAGCCTTCAGGTTTCAAAGCGATCAGTGATCACATCAAATGGAGTAATCAGGGCGGGTAACACACATGGGTGGGCACAAGATTACTCCATTCGTCACCAATGGTTAGTAGAATCCCAATCAAACTTCACCTTTATTAAAGTCTCGTTTAATTGTAGTATTCTACCACATCATTGGTGACCTCATTCCGATATCACGTGAGATTTTAAAGCGATGTGATCAGGAATCGGATAGGAAAAAATGTGTGATGAAATTCACAATGAAAAAGATGTATTTATTTAATACAGACGTGAACTTTAACAACACTACATCCGTGCGTTTTAAACCAAACTGCGCAGAGTAGGCTGATACGTCACATATGGTTTTACACAATGGGCAAAGGAAACAATGCCGTCTACATTATCTAAGTCACCGTTTCATACTTCGTCATTCCTTTACTTCTGATGGTAATCATATATGGCGTTTCCGCTTAAAAGTCAAATGACATGTACATTCCTATCGACTCCAGTTTGATAATATTTATGAAAAACTTGATGTGACGGTAAGTAATTTTAATTATTTTGGATCGGGGGTAATTTTTGTGTATATATTGAAAGGTAAGTATGTGTGTAATTGTAGAAAACAATATTCTAATGAGCTAGGAGCTCGAATATTGTACATTGATTGATTGACTGGTGTTAAACGCCGCGCTCAAGATTATTTTAGTGTGGGAGGAAACCGGGCTCTGTGCCCGGAGGAAACCCACGACCTTTTGTTGGTAACTGGTAACCATCCCACATAGGTCGTTCGAGTGAAAACCCAGTCAGAAAAGTTTTCAATTTTGTTTGGACTGAGTGGGATTCGAACCCGCGACCCATTTGTGGAAGGCTGTTGGGATTGAGCGTCTAACGCTCTAGCTACTGAGGCCACGGAGGCCCCCGAATATTGTGGAAGGTTCGCCATTTTGTAACGATGTATGATACGATTTAATTGTACATCGACAATTGTACACCGATGCCTTGAAACGAATGACCAACCTTTTCTGTCTGAATATCAATTTCCCTTTTCTCGAATTATAGGTCATGGAGTTTCCTTTTTGAAACATGACTACCCTCCGTAGCGTTCGGGCCTCACACTAACGCTACATGCCAGAGCTAGTATGGGTATGAAAGTTTGGTGTCTGTATTTTATCTTAAAAAAAAACAGTAAAAATATTGTCCATGTGGTGGCAGGTTTTTTTTTTCTATTTGGATCGTCACCTAACTTCGCAGAGGTCTAACTTCTGGAATGTTTGGTGTTTATATTCCGCGTAGCGACTTGATTGGTTTGACATGTATGAAAGGCCAAACGCGCCATAAATAGCAACGTATTACGTTGCTCTCAAAACACAACATGTTGAAACACAACGCAACGTGAGTATATGAATCGCCCAATCAAAGTGCTTTATTTTTACTTTTAAACCCTCTTACGTTGCTCCGAAAACTTAGAACATGTAATCTAGCGTGAACCAGGTTCGTCACGTTCCTCAGAGCAACGCAGATCCTTAGGACTACATGTAGTATGAAAACCACTACATGTAGTATGAAAACCGGAAACGTCTTGTTAGACGAATTGTGTTAGTTGACAAATCACATAGACCTATATGCGCGGGAAATTTAAACAGAACGTACAACCGGAAACAATCTTGCTACGATGCTCTGGAACCAATGAAAGCGAGTCTTACATATGTATTTGATGGGTGTGATTTCTCCCGCAAAGTGAGACTGTCATCTGTATATTGTTGAAAGTTAAAACAACAACAACCTAAGCTGGAAATATCCATACTCTATCGCCTAAGTAGGCCTACATGTATGTTGATGTTGTGGTGGCCAATAAAGTTGTAAAGTGTAACACGTTAAGTGTGACTGCGGACCATGAAACAGCTTTTTGCCATAATTTTGGGACAAAGCAACTGCTAATGCTATGATTATGAATATTATAAGTGAGTGATGAAATGTGAAGCCTGAAGGTAGGTCTATTGGTAAGTAAATACTCACTTTATTTACAAGTAAGCCTATCCTGTATTAATAAAAATGTTCCTACTTGGTGTATTTGTAATGTTTTCAGTCAGTAAAATATGAGAATCGAATAAGTGGAAATTGTTTAAGTAGACCATTACTAATTCAATAATATTAAATGCCTACACTACAGGTACCTAGTTATTTATGTTTGGATACTTATTGGTCGGTACCAGGTCGACGACCATAGATCGATGTCAGAATTATCAAATAACGCAGTAAGATCTTTACTTTAGTGAAGTAGTCTACCATTACAACTCGTCAACTGTCTTCAATTTAATTTTCAGATTTATCCTTATATTTGAAAATAATCAAAATGAGAAAGCTAAACCAAAAAACGCCAAAACTAATAGCTTATCGAACATGTTTGACCTATCACCATTTCTGCTCTTGTTTTTAAAGTGAAAAATTTCACCAATATTTTATGTTAACTTAGGTTAACTTTTTAGGTTAACTGATAACACATAGTTCGCAATACGTTAAGTGGATTGAAGTTATTCTGATACGCTCACACGGGCTTCTTCAATACCACCAATAAGTTATGGTGGTATTGAAGAAGCCCGTGCGAGCGTATCAGAATAACTTCATTCCACTTAACATATTGCGAACTAGTTAACACAATGATTGATTGATGTTTTGTGCTGCACTCATGAAAGATTATTTCACTTATATGGGGGCATAGTCAGGATAAGAAGGTGAGGAAACCGGGCTATTTGCCCGGGGGCACCGCGCATATTTTTTTACAAATGGCGATCGAGTGAAAAGTCTAATCAGAAATTTTTCATTGTTTATTTGCCCTGGGTGGGATTCGAACCTGTGCCACATCGATGGAAGGCCTGTCTTGGACGAAGGTAATATGGCTCTAACCAACTGAGCTCTCTAGCCCCCATCACAATGAAACAGGACAGATGCACTACTGTTTGATATGGAACAATGCTTACTTATGCTATGAATTTATTTAAAGAGTCAATAAATCCTCTTTTTTTTTCTTTTTGTTGAAGGATGTCCATAAAGATGTTGATGAGTTCCTGTTGAAAAAAAAGTTTTGGACAGAAACAAATAACTATGTTTCTATCATATGGCGCAAAACTGTAACCATGCTGCATTTATCCCTGAAATCCCCATGGACAATGGGCCTATTAAGAATATGTATTTGTGCTAGGGGTTTTGATGCGGGGGACATACATGTAGGCCTATACTTGTATTCAGTATCTCCAGTAGGGTGTCCAAAATAGCTATCAACGAATTGATGGCGTTCAAGACAAATAAGTTCTTTGAGAACAGTGCGAAATTTTATATGGAGCAATAAAGCTAAAGTTATACTTGAATTGAGTGTGTTAATCTTCTATGTTATTTCTGATTGAGATTTGGGGATACTTAGAGGTACCAAGAACAACCAAATGAAGGAATTAAAAAAATGTGTGCCTGTTCCAATGTTACCTATAGAAAAATGGGGTTTCCAGATTGTCAATGACCATCATGCAATGGAATAACCCACCCAAAAGTATTTGTGGAAAAATGTGCTAAATACACTCATGCAATGAATTTAACATCTAACTGTTTAACCAAATAGAGTGTTTTACTGAAATGATATAGTGAAAAAAGAGCTTTACCTATATGTCACTTGTAAGCCACCCATTTCAAATTATCATAAGCTGGATGAGTCACTGAAGGATATGTTGGGATGGCCCTGGTTTACTTAGTGTCCTTGGCTTCATTCATTTGTTCATCTAAATTTTACAAATCTTTAATACTATATGAACTGACAAACAATAAATATCATGAACTGATCTTCTTTGTTACTTCAGTGTAGTGTTTTCAGAAGGAGAGAGAATGCTATTTAACAAAATATTAAAGGGCACCTTTTTATTGGCGTTGAAGTGGCATAAGGTTTCAAATTTGAAAATAAAAACTGTTTTTCATAGGCACTGATTGTAATGATAATATTAAGTCATTCAAAGAGAGCATAATTAGCCTTTTTAATAATTTGCTGTATTTCTTTTTTTTTGTTTTGAAATTGACAATTTATACCCATGTGGATATATTTCCGGCAGCCTTGCCTAAATTAGCTACCATCTGTGTGAGCATTTATTTACATCCATGTGGAAATTATTTTTCACACATGTAAAACTTAATTTTGGACCCTTATGGAAATTAATATGAACCCATGCAGAAATTAACTTGCACCTCATTGTCTGACTTGAGCAAATGTTCTGTGTAAAGCAGACAAATATAAATCAGACCTATTTAATACAAATGGTAAAAACATTTCAAATGGGTGTAAATTTTCTCAAGGATCATAAACTAATTCCAGAGTGGTACACATTACTTTTGTAGTTGCTCGTAAATACTAGTGAACATCTCGTAATTACTAGTGAACGAACTGGTGAACGAGTGAACGAACTGGTGGACATCTTGTACACACTGGTGGACATCCCGTACGCACTGGTGGACATCTCGTACATACTGGACATCTCGTACATACTGGACATCTCGTACACACTGGTTGACATCTCGTACATACTGGACATCCCGTACACACTGGTGGACATCTTGTACACACTGGTGGACATCTCGTACATACTGGACATCTCGTACATACTGGACATCTCGTACACACTGGTGGACATCTCGTACATACTGGACATCCCGTACACACTGGTGGACATCTTGTACACACTGGTGGACATCCCGTACACACTGGTAGACATATTGTACACACTGGTGGACATCCCATACACTCTGGTGGACATCTCGTACATACTGGACATCTCGTACATACTGGACATCCCGTACACACTGGTGGACATGTTGTACACACTGGTGGACATCCCATACACATTGGTGGACATATTGTACACACTGGTGGACATCTTGTACATACTGGACATCTCATACATACTAGTGGACATCTTGTACACACTGGTGGACATCCCGTACACACTGCATGGTGGACATCTCATACACACTGGTGGACTTCTTGTACATACTGGACACCTCATACATACTGGTGGACATCACATACATACTGGTGGACGTTTCGTACATACTGGTGGACATCCCGTACACACTGATGGACATCTCATACATACTGGACATCCCGTACATACTAGTGGACATCTTGTACATATTGGTAGACATCCCGTAGATACTGGTGGACATCTCATACATACTGGTGGACATCTCATACATACTAGTGGACATCTTGTACACACTGGTGGACATCTTGTACACACAGGTGGACATCTCGTACATACTGTTGGACATCTTGAACATACTGGTGGACATCTCATACATACTGGTGGACATCTCATACATACTAGTGGACATCTTGTACACACTGGTGGACATCTTGTACACACTGGTGGACATCTCGTACATACTGGCGGACATCTCATACTTACCAGTGGACTAGTGAACATCTCGTAATTACCAGTGAAGACTGGGCAGCTACTGGTGAACATGTGTGCATGCTTGCATGAAGCACACTTAACTTCTGAGTGCTCTTAGCTCATCTCAGTAGCATGGGACATAAGTACTGTATAACTATTGTAACCTTCAGTTAAGATCGCTTTGTGCAACTCGACCATTGTGATTTTCCAGTTAAAACCTGTTAACATTTGAAAATTACCAGGGCACCTATAATTGTTACTATCTCTCATAATTATGAAATAAAGGTGTAGATCATTTAAGTTGTCAAATTAGGATTTAGGAGGGTGCTGGGTATTTCTAGTAATCAATCCTAGTAATGGCATCTCTTAGATAAGTATTAAGGGTCTTCTAACTATAATTAGCATGACTACCTCTCCAGCTCAGTGGTCTCCTCTCCCACTAAAACTGGCAACCCAATTATACATGCACTAGTAAATAATCTCAGGTGTGGTGTTAATCAGTAAATAATCAATCTGGGCATAAATGCCATTCCAAATGGTTTTACATAGTACAGTGTAAACAATAGTCCCATCAATTGATCTTTATATGCTGCTGAGAATCAAACTTAGGCCTACATCCCCTGATGTTAAATTCCGTTTATCAAGCATTTTTCGGCTTTATTATTTTTCTTCGGCTTTAAAGTGGCATGAACTGCAAAAATTCTCACTTTTTTCATAATTTCTGATCGTCCCGACAGCAAGTGGCTTTTAAGGCCATCGAAAAACTAAATGATTGGCGTCGGAATGACGAAAATCCATACAATATGTGGTCTGCACGAACCGAAAACGTGTTCGCAAAGTAAACAAAATTCAAATAACCAGGACGACCATTCATTCATTCTAAGCCAAAGTTTGTTCAAAACAATACTTAATCGTACATTTTCGAGACTAGAAGCACTAAAAAGCTTCTGAATTATACATCTTGAGAAAATAGCCAATAATTTCAACATTTTATTTTAACATCAAAATATCAACATTTTGGCAGCTCATGCCCCTTTAAGTAAAGCCTTTCACTGCGTATGAGAGTTCGGTTTTCATGTTATCTTCAATTGTTTAGTTTATTGATAGCTAGGCTTACTTTTATTTTAAAAAGTGAATAAATGCTTATGGATAACCACTTCTTCAGTTCTTGGTTTATTGGGTGACGACGTTTCGATGTAGTTCTTACATTGTTATCAAAGAACTATCGAAACGTTGTGACCCAATAAACCGGACTATTTGCCTGGCCGGCAAAATAAGTATAACAGGATGAGACACATGAATGTGGCTAACCAAGAAGTAGTTATCCATAACACCTTATGTAACCGTTCAACTTCTAAATGCCATAGAAAGATTTAATTGATTGATTGATGTTTTACGCCGCACTGAAGATTACAGTTCACTTATATGGCGGTGTTGCCAGGTTTAGTGGGGGAGGAAACCGGGCTCATTGCCCGAAGGAAACCCCCGACCTTCAGCGAGTACCTGGCAACTCTTCCACATACGGCGACCAAGTGAAAAAAATCCACTACCGGAAAAGATTTGAAATTTGTATTCAGTACCTGTAAACTGTTTTGACTATCTGAATTTATGGGTTTTTTATTTTATTTTTGACAGATTATTAAGCAAATTTTAACACTATTTCAGTCTTGATTTTTTGTCTGATCAAAACGATAATTGACCGTTTAAGATTAGAAGATAGACATTTACTTGGTGCCAATAATTAGGATAATAGAAAACTAAAGGAAGCATACATGTAAATTGTAATATTGAGTATCATAACGTTTACTACTAAGCAGTAGGCCTACTTATAACTGATAGTTATACAACTTTTATACAAGTTACAACAACAACGTCGGTTTCTATCGAGTGATTGTAAGACAAATAACTTTTAACCAGTCCAAACTCAAAATTATTTTAAGTTAAATAGATGGACACACATTTATAGTGAACCTTACATTAGTCATTAGGTAGAATTGCATTCATTTTTGTCTACGGCACGTTGTTTTGTTTACTTTTTGTCTCCAGTCGAAATTAGATGACGTCAGTCAGTGTTGGGTTTTGGAATGACAGTCTCACTTTGCGGGAGAAATCACACACATCAAATACATATGTAAGACTCGCTTTCATTGGTTCCAGAGCAACGTATCAAGATTGTTTCCGGTTGTACGTTGTGTTTAAATTTCCCGCGCATATAGGCCTATGTGATTGGCCAACTAACATAATTCGTCTAACAAGACGTTTCCGGTTTTCAAACTACATGTAGTGGTTTTCATACTACATGTAGTCATAAGTAACTGCGTTGCTCTGAGCAACGTAACGAACCTAGTTCACGTTAGAATAATTATTCGGAGCAACGTAAGGAGGTTTAAAAGTAAAAATAAAGCACTTTGATTGGACGATTCATATACTCACGTTGCGTTGTGTTTCAACATGTTGTGTTTTGAGAGCAACGTAATACGTTGCTATTTATGGCGCGTTTGGCCTTTCATAGACATGGCTCGTGCTGCACTCAGCGCGCGCCGATTGGCTCAGAGCAGTTTGGATGGGGTTTCCTGAGCATTTTTTTCACGAATTTTCTTTCACTCTTCGAACGTTATTGAATGCAGTTAGGCGTGTGTTTGACATAATTAAAAAACTTGATAAGGAATTTTTGTTTACCAAAGATGATATTTTTTGTTTTGAAGAATATGATATTTATTACCCATATACAGTTACATTGTTAAAACATAATTGTCAACATGTGTACATAATTATTACATGCACTTTGCTCAATCCCAGTTACAGCTATATTTAATAATTTAAAAGTCGTTTTCGTTAAATCTTGGTAAAACTTGGCATACATCATAAAAACATGGTTAAATTTACTGAAAAACCTTTCACAATTCTACACTTTAAAAATAAATGAATCTGTGTCTGAAGAGGAAGAAAAAAAAGCACATTTATCATCGAGTTAAAATGTTTCTCATCTTAAAAACAAACATTTATCAAATTGTGATATAAAATGCTTTTAATGCCCCCAGAACGTCATATTATCTCGGATTGTGGTAGTGCAAAATATAGAATATCAGAGTTAATTGGTTACTATTTAAATCCTAGCTTTATCTAAAATACTGATGATTTGTTAGCCGAATTATCTGAGAAATCAATTCCACGGGATGTGATTTTGGTTACTCTAGGTGTGGAGTATGTATACAAATATTGGCATAGACTTGGGTTTAAATTCCATAAAATCAGCATTCCAAATATTCCCGGACAACAATGTAGAATTGTTGGAACTTAACCTAAAAGGCAATGGTTTTGAATTTAGTGGGACGATCTTCCAGTAAATTAAATGATGTTGTACTGCCATTTGTATGGCTGAGTGGGAGAGTAACATACTTCGCAAATGTCACAAGTACCTTTCATTTGCTTTCGGTTTCTGCATGATATTTTTTATCATAAAACCTCATGCGTTGGAAGACCTTCATATTTTCATTGATACTCTTATTTCTCATGATCCCAGCTTTAAACTACAGCCTACTGTTGATTACACTTATGTGGATTTCGTGGATGTAATTTTTTTTTACAAAGTTCATAAAAACGACTCGGTATCTAGATTATAAAGTATTCTTCCAGCCTACTCAGATGCATAATAGGCCACACCACCTTCTCCACGTTTTCAAAGGAGGCATTTAGTCTCAGCTTTTTTATTGTTTTAATCGGACTTGTTCTGTTCTTTTAACGGCTCTTTTCTCCAAGGGGTATTTTGTTAGGTTACTTAGATCTATTAAATCTGAGGCATTAAGACAAATAAATTCTCTCTTCAGCTTCCGACACCTTGCTTCTCTGTTACGGGTGTATGATTACCATCCAGGTACGTTTCTCTCAGGTTCACCAATGGAGTGCCTTAAGACGCGATGTAGTCGATGTATGCGTACCAGATCGAGTAAAAAAAATCCCTCTTTTCACTTCTGTTGCAGATACCAAACACAAAAACGTATGGAAAGGGAAAGTGTTTGCATTCAAACGTTACAAACTGTTTACTCTTTGGGTTTAAACTTGGACTCGGGATTGTGTCCGTTATAGTATTATACAACTTGTGTTGCAGTATAGTTTTGCCAGCATACAAATGGCCCACATTATAAAAGATTGATTAACTGATGTTTTACGCCGCACTCGAGATTATTTGCCAGGTTAAGTGGGCGATGAAACCGGGATCATTGCCCGAAGAAAACTCCCGACATTCGGCGAATACCTGGCAACTCTTCCACATACGGCAAACGAGTGGAAAATCCACTCAGAAATATGATCTGAGTGTGATTTGAACCCCCGCCGCATCGATGGAAGGTCTGTGTGGGACTCTAACCCGAGGACCACCGAGACTCTTCATAATAACATAAGAAGACAAACTGTTTCAAAGTAAAATGGCTAAAAATCAGTCATTGCTGTTAAAAAAAGAACAAGAGTTTCAGAGATCTATTAACCATAACCAAACTCCCTTGTCCAACATCTACTTAGGAACCAAGTTGCATATTTGCACTTTATTTTCCAACTACCATATCTTGTTCAATTCCCGTTTTTCAAGACTTCCTTCCATACCTGAAAGGGGCTTCGGTGGTCCAAAGTGCGGGTTCGAATCCCACTTAGACCCCAAATTGAAAAATTTCTTAGTGGAGTTTTCACTCTTCCGAAGTCGGGGCTTTCCTCCGAATACTAAGCCTGTTAAACTCCGCCATATTTAAGTGAAATATACAACATCAATTAATAAATGCGTAGCCGAAGATCCATATCCGTACAGCTTTGTCAATATATCACAAAGTATTTCAGAAAATTTTCCTGACTAAAGTGAAGCTGTCTTCAACCTACGGGAATATCAGGGGTTTGTGTTTATTGCAACAACCTATGACTAGGTATAAAGATTTAAATTACATACCCCCTTTTAACACAACTAAATACTCCATTACTATTTTAGTAAAAAAGATTTTCCCTGTGCCCATGCGATTTAGTATTTATAAAGTTTATAGGGCGTGGAACTTATTAAATGAGGTTGACAATAGCAGGTATTGACTGCTGTATATGGTTGGTTGGCTGTTTTAGCTTATTGGCACGTCCATTCGTATAATTGATGTACGCCATACTAGTGAGTAATTATTAGCTTGAGCGATTAAGAAAACTGTGATGTTTGAACACAATATAACAATATATTGAATGTCTCTGTACAGGAGTATATGTTAGTACGATCGAGAGCGACTTAACCTCTTAAGGTGTTAAAACATGCACACTGCGGTATATAATCTCTCGGCTTTGATTACTGGCTTGAGTATCACTCCAAATTATGGAAAAAATATTGCTTAAAACATAGTACCATTAAAATTAGGAGAATACTGTTAGATTTACGTTATTAAAGACAATACATAATACTAAACTAAGTTTAGAATAAGCTGATGTATTTTCTTGAAACCGCTGTGAAGGGTAGCATAAGCTTCAATACATTCCAATTGGCACAGTAATGCAAGCATTTAGAGTTTTTCGGAAAATGATTCTAGCTTTCTAGGTTTAAGCTTCTTCTAAGTGCTACTTTAACATAATATTTCAGTTTCGTGTAACAAAAAAGCTGCTAAAATACACTTTAAATGAAAGGAAAAATCCTGATAATTTCCACAATGGGCTTTAAAGATAACACATCGACACGTTGGCACTTCATTCCACATGAAAACAAAATGGACTATAAAACTAATTCTCTGACAATAATTTTAGTAGGAGACAGTGTGTCTGACTGATGGGTCCAACAGCTGCAACCCATAATTAAATTTCTGATTTGTGAAAGGGGGGGTTGTTTTCATAATTATCTTCTATTCTACTTCGAAATGAAGCAAATTATAAACTAATTACTTGGCCTCTGAAACAGATTTATAAACTTGGATCATGATAATATTAAAGCACACTTATTGAACATCACAGTCAAGAAGGTAAGTTATTTTCAACAACATATATATAAACCATGTATCTCTCCTCGCATGTCGTCAAATTGCACAAAACTACGTTTTGGTACCTATGGAATTGAGATAAAGTCGGGCTTCTATTTAAGGTCTAGGATATTTTTTAAGTTTTATTCTCTTTTAAATTGTATTTGAGACACTTGTGGATAAAAGCTGTTTAATTATACCTCACCAAGAAAAAGTTAAAACCCTTATCAAAAGCTTTGATAATTTTTTTTCTGACTTATCACTAAAACCAAAACCAATATAATCTATTTTCGACTTATTGCTACATCTTTAATTTCACCACAGTTTTTCAGATCCAAACAGCTGGTTGGCTAACACGCAGAGATGAGTCGCAATGCAATGTTTTTCTACGTCTTGGCAGTCGTGCTGTTGTTCCAAGGTATGAAATGAAAAAAAAACTAACACATTATAATTCATTTCGTATATAACCCTTTTTTTCAAGTTCAATAGATTCCACGGTTTCGAACCCCACTCAGGCCAAACAAAATTTCTGAGATGATTTTCACTCGATCGCTGTATGTGAAAGATTTGCAAGGTTCTCGCCGAAGTTCGTAGGTTTCCTCAATGCGACGAGACCTTTTTCCTTTCATGTTAAACCTAGTAAAGCCGCTATATAATTTCGTGCGACGTAAAGATCAATCAATCAATCAAGCAATCGACCAAAGATTGCACCAGCTGTCTCTAATTGGTTACCCGATTTGGGAAACTGCTATTTAGCGTAAGAGAGTTTAAGGTGAAATGTACACCGTCAACTGAAATCGCTCGGGATTTTCCTCCTTTTACTTTAAATGTGAACAGACTGTTAACAGCTAGAGCCCATATATGGTTCGAAATCAGCTCGTTTCCATCGCCAATATATACAGCAGAAAGAGATAAATTCAGAACACAAACCGACCGCAGTTCTGTCAACTGCACTGATGGTTTCTTTGTGTTGTTTACTGTATTGCAAATCGTATTGCTTTGTTTTTTTTTGAGAGGGAGGAAGGGGGGGATACGCTTTCTTGAAAAAATCAGGTGACTGAGAATATAAACTCAAAACAATTATTATTGAGTTACCGGAAGGCTTCGAAGGAAATTTGAAAGTTTGGACGAAAATCACATACCGTGTACACCCGCGTATAATGCTCACCAAAAAGTGTAGAAGTCAATACCTGGAAATTACTTGAGATTACGAAACGGTAGCATGCGAAAAGTAACAAATTGAGCAGTGCAAGCATCCTGCAGTCCTGGCAAAGCGGTAAGCCGGTCACCTTTGAACACTACACGCTGAGCAGAGTTAATTGTCTTATTATTTCTTGTCATTCTTTACTAATTTCTTACGGTCTTTTGTATGTATATTGTTTGGGTTTTTTTTAATTTAAAACGGTTTCATATGCGTGTTTTATTTATAACTAAAATGTCGATTTTGTTTCCCAGATTAGACTTCGTGTATTTTTTTTTGTTTTATTCATATCATATTGTTTGCCGATACGTTGGTTTTGATGTTGGGTGTTTTAAATTTTCCTTGGTAAAACTTGATCAAAACAATATATACCGTTTCCCATATTTGTCATAAAGGCTGATCAAAAAACCCTATCAGCTTGGACGGGGTCTTAAATGTCAGGCACCGTCACTGAAATGTCATTTAGCGAAACATCCAATCAGATTTAGCTGTGATGTTCACTTTAATATACGTGCATTAGCTGACTGTCAACCAATCCACAACCGTTCTCTTTCTGTCGTTGTAATTCACTCTGCCGACTGGCTCCATGCACTGGTCGTAGGTAAAGACGCTTATACATTTCTTTATATATAGACATGAATTGCTATTTAGTATCAGATCTTGAAAAATAAGAATAAAACTCTTCTCAATGACTTAAATAAAATTCTTCATTTTTACTCACGTATTTCTTATTCTCGTTATTTTGGGATTACTCTGGGACCCGGGTTCGATTCCCTTTTCAGGAAAAAAAATCGGTAGAAGAATTTCTGCCATATTTTCAAGAAAGTGTAATCCCAAAATAACGAGAATACTGTTATACTCACTTTCTAAAAGACACTATCTAAGTAAACTCAAGGTATTTCTTATTTTGTGATGTTGTTTTCCCCTGACTAAGTTTCTTCTATGATTTCCCCACCGTCTGTGTATTAGCAACTGTTATACGATGTACTTTGATCAGATCGCTGGTCTAAAAAGTTTTGTACTAGTCTACACTGATGTTCAATTATCATAGCCGCCCCGATTTACCAAGAAAAAACTGCGCATAATACACAGGTGAATACTTTCTGCAATCTATTCTCCTTAGGTTTCATAGGTAATTGAACTCCACATTGTTTCTATGAACTCTCCGCGAGACAACTCTGTGGTGAGGGGGAAGAGCTGAGATGCAGGGATTAGAAATGACCAAGTATAATTATAGGGAGCAGTACTGGTGACTAGTGATGAACGAGTAATCGATTAATAGTGACCAGTTTGGGGTTTGGCACCACAAGTCAAACCGTTCACACAATCCTCCTTTCTGATAGCTGCAAAGATTTTGACGCACGCTTTCCAATTTTACGGTAACAGCTAACGTATTAGAAAATGGTTCTGAACTTGGAGTTCGGCAACCAGGATATCGGACAAGCGCAAAGCGTCTTCTGAATTTATCTTTCAGGTCGAGTTCGATTATGAATTCGACGAACGCCGAAAAGGGGAAACTCTCAATCGAACGACATTCTTGTTCGCCACGTATTCCCCAAGTAGCCAGACTGCACTCTGATTTCAAGATGGTACCCATGCTATTCAAATGTAGATAAAGAAGTTAACATGGCAAGCATTTGCTTACTTCCGTTAGTGCCTACACGTTAGATTTTAACACTGAAGAACAGCCACATTTTGCTTACATCAGACATACCCTCGACGTACGCGGAATACCAAATCGAAATCGACTTTAGTGTCAAATTGCACTCCGATATCGATGTGACTTTTAAAGCGTGTTTTAAGTAACCTATCCCTTCCAATCGATCCAAAGATTATAATATTTCATTGTGTATCATTTTATAATAAGAACATATTTGGAAGCTATATCGGAATCAATACTGGGCTTAACCTGGTAACGTGGACATTAGACTATTTGTTGATAACACCACAAGATGTAATTTGTAAGTAAACAAACCTTTAGTGGTGTGTAACACACCAAACAATTGTACGTGGTTGGTGTATCTATATCATAGTTTGTACCTAGATTTCAGAACGAGCAGAGTTTATCTATTACAGTGGCCGCCAATTAGTTGCCAAAATTCCACTTTTTCGTCTATTCTGATTACCACGGCTGTAAGAGATTTTAAAAGCCTCTGAAAAACTAAATGATTGACATTTGGATTAGGTAAATCCATACAGATAGTCCTTGAAAAGTAAACGCATTGAAATAACGGGGACGAACGTTATTCATTCTAAGCCTTAGTTATATAAAACAATAGTTTAGTACAATTTTGAGCATAGACGCACTAAAAATCTTCTTAGTTATACGTCTTGTGAAAATAAGCCTAATATTTCTACATTGTTTTAACAGCAAAAAAAAAAATCATTTTGGCAGTTCATACCACTTTGAGTTGATCGTACATGACTAAGCAGAGTTGAATTAACATGGCTGGTAAAAGATTTTGATATTTAATAGCTCCTATTGTTGACAAGATGTTTAAACAGGTTTCGGAATCTTGCATATTATCGAACGTTCTTTTTGCGTTTTTCAGCGTTTTATTTGGCGGAAGTGGCTGGCTGTGTGCATAATGAATGTAGGTCTAGATGTGCTGCCAAGGGCTATGATGGCTATTGTGACAGATTTACCGGCTGGTGTTTGTGTGTAGATAGGATCTCGAGTAAGTATTGTTTAGATTTATAACTCCTAAGTTGCGTTAAACTTGTTTCAAAACATCCACTAAAAAGAACAAAAATGGAGCGGAAAAATGCGCAAAATGGATGTCCTTATTTGCAGTGACCTCATTGACCACCGCTGTTGGGTATCACGTCACCACACTTTATCATCGAAGGTCAGAGTGAGCATATACACATCAGCACTTTTGTCGAGTTGTAATCGAGTAATATGAATAGTTTCACCTATCTCTTATACACTGTAAAATGTAACCCGTAAATTTTACAGTGCACACTACATTGATATTTTGATGTTTAGGGTTTTTCGCCTCACTCAAAATTATTTTACTTATATTGCGGCGTTACCAGGTTGGGTTCGGGAAAAAAACCGAGCCATTAACAGGAGGAAACCTCCAACATTCGGCTAGCATCTGGCAACTCTCCCACATAGGAAGCCCTATTGAAAAATAAGCACTTCAAATTTCATTGGATTGAGTGAGATTTAAATCCAAGACTCATATATGTAAGGCCGAGAGACTGTTAATCTGCTGACTGAGCGTTAAAGACCTAACAGCGTTAAAGACCTAACAGTATACATTCAAAACATCATTTGCGTCTGACCCTTCATTTTCTGCACTTTTTACTGTAAACAATTAAAAAAAATGACGTGTAAATGTTTTTATGATTCGTTTTGTGACAACCCAAAATATTTATTTGTCCTATAGATATGTTTAAATTATTTCCCTAAGAAAATGTAAATGCATCTAAATTTTTCCTTGCAGGGAGAGGATAGCGAGATGGTGTGGCGAAAACTATGTCGTAACGTTAGTTAAAGCAATTAAAGTCAAAGCTACACTCAGTACCTTCTTAAATTTGTTAATTTCAAAGTCTGTATTTGTTTGGCCTTTCACATGCTTTCCAGCTATGGTCACGGGTTCTCATCCGTATCAATTTAAAAAACGGCGTTTTTCTCTGATCGGCTCCATGGACCATACCGCACAGTCCATACCCCCCCCCCCCCCCCCCCCCCTCTGCCTAGGAGGTAGCCATGTTCGAGTTATTGAAGAATGGCTTCCCTCGAGTATGGAAGAATATATCTTCCATACCCTCGGGAAGCCATTCAATAACTCTAGCATGGCTACCTCCTAGGCAGAAGGGGGTGGTATGGACTGTGCGGTATGGTCCACGATAGAAGGGAAACGTAAATTATCCTTTGAAGATAGCGGCAAAGAAGAAACACTAATTAAAACGTCTAGACCGCAGAAATAACGTTACAGCAATGAGCAACTGAAGACGCCGATTAAAATAAATCCATTCAAATTTGGTCTAATCCTTAAAAAGTTTTGAAGTGAGAGAAATCAATACACAATAGTCGGCGAATTATTACAGCATTTGCTAACACACAAGTCAAAATTTCCACGCCCTTACATTTCTGTTCTTCAGGAAATAACAACGGTTTTTAGGGGGGGGGGGTCAATAACATTTCAGTAGAAGTCAATCCCGAAGAAATCCACCCGTTTAAAAAAAAAATATACAAAGTAACAAACATTGAAATATTACAAGGAGCCTCGTTGGCGTGATAGTTTCTCAGTCTGACACAGACCTCGGCGGATCAGTCTGTTAGATTGATTGATTGATTGTTTGGTGTTTTACGCCGCGCTCAAGATTATTTCACTTATATAGCGGCGTTGCCAGTTTTATTGTTGGAGGAAACCGGGCTCTATGCCCGGAGGAAACCCACGACCTTCCGTTGGTAACTGGCAACCATCCCACATAGGTCGTTCGAGTGAAAACCCAGTCAGAAAATTTTCCAATTTTTTGGGACTGAGTGGGAATCGAACCCGCGACCCATACGTGGAACAGTCTGTTAGAGTGACAGTTCCTAAAGCCCGGTATACACTGAGAGTTTTGCTGCAACCCGACCCGACGCGACTGTACCCGACTCGAATCGGGTTCAGTCGGCTTGAGTTGCGTTGCTTGTTTGAAGTCACGTGACTGTAGTAAAGTTTCTGATTGGCCTACGGATTCAGACTCTCTACGACGATCGTCGCAAGAGTGGATACACTGTCTGACCAGACCCGACTCGACCCGATTCTTGAACAAATATCTAGCACGTCCAGATCACTCCCGACCCGACGAAACTGAAGCCGACTGACACCGATTTGCGTCGTGGACTGGTATACACTACACATTTTCTCTGCGACGCGACGCGATTTTCCAGTCGGATCGATTCGGGTCGCAGCAAATCTCTCAGTGTATACCGGGCTTTAGTCTGATAGGCCTACACACCTCGGTGGTCCAGTCTGTTATTAGGATAATCATTTAGTCTGACACAAGGCTTCTAATGATGCAGCACGGTGAGTTCAACCAAATACAATTTTTTACTCGATTGCCATTAGCGGAAGAGGTGCCAGGCTCGAGTGATCGTCCCTCAGTTTCACACATAACCTTCCATTGATGCGGCGTGGGTTCGACTCACAGACAGACCGTATGTGGAAGAGTTGCCAGGTACTCGCCGAAGGTCAGGGTCCGGTCTCCTCCCCCACTAAACCGGACAACTCCCCATATGAGTAAAATAATCTTGAGCGCGGCGTAAAACAATCAATCAATCAATAAATAGACGTTTCAAACTCTGTAATAAAGCTCTAAACTGCAAGGGCAAAACAAGATGGCCAAGATGTGGAGACAATTGAAATTTAAACGAGACTTACCTGTAAGTTGAAGTTTGAAGATAATTCTACCGAGCTTTAAAGTTCACGAAGGTATAACATGAGATTGCGCGAGATCTCACCAGTAGGCATATTTCAAAGAATGTGGGGACCAATGCTACACAAAAAAGGGACGGGAAATAACATAACTGCTTGGGTAGGGCATGTTATCCCTTCGTGAACTTTAAAGCTCGGTAGAATTATCTTCAAGCTTCAACTTACAGGTAAGTCTCGTTTAAATTTCAATTCTACCTCGCTTTAGTTCACTCCGGGATTCCATGAGATATTCAAAGCAAGCATTGGGGCACAAAATAAAAACCCTCAAGAAGTAACACAGTTATCAGAACATACTATGTATTTGCTTCAAATAATCACTGTTTACATATCATGACTGGTCTTTTAATAAAGCACCTCCAAAAACACCAGGTGTATGGATTGGTTTCTTGTAAAAATTAGCGAAATTATATTTTTGACTCCAGCCAGCAGTTTTCATGATGGTGCTTAGAGGCACAGAAAATGTAATTGCCTTACTTGTAGAGGCTGAGCGTGTACTATGTGGAGTGAATATGTCCATATTAATTCCTGCTTGTGTAAGTACAGTTTTTAACCAGAGAGATATTGAATCTTTAGATACAGCATGAAATGGTTTAATAAATGATAAGAACATTCTAGTTTCAGAATCTCGAACAGCCTTAATTCTCTGAATATAAGCATTGATGTAGGTAATAGGACAAAAGCGTCCATCGGCTGGATAGGCAGCAAACTCAACTTCTGCCAAATGTTTTTTTGGCGTTGACTGTTTCAGTAATTCTCCAATACGAAACTTACACACTGATTGTTTTAAAGTCATATTTGTTAAGTCCAAGAGATGTAGAGTCTGAATTCGCTGGCCACTTAAAAGAGCGAGTATTGTGACAGTTTTCAGAGTTAATTGTTTACGGGACAATGATTTTTCAGGAGATAACCGGGTTAAATAGTTTAAAACAACCTCTGTATCCCACGTTACAAAAGTTTTAGGCAAAGCTGGCCTTAAATTAAACATACCTTTTAAAAGGCGAATAACAAAATGATGAGACCCTGCTGGTCGATTATCTAAAATCACATAAGTTGAAAGGGCTGATCTTGCAGTATTTATTGCACTGTAGCTTAGCCCTGAATCAAAAAGTATGGTAAGGAAAGACGCTACCTGTTCCACAGTTGGATTGTTGGGATCAATTTATCGTTCAGTGCAAAACAAGCTCCATCGCCGAAGGTAGGTAGCATATTGTTTCCTTGTACCTGGCCTCCAGGATGCAAGAAGAATTTCTGTAGACCGCTTTGAAAAACCTGCTGTTTGTAAAGACTTCCTGATGGAGCAAGTCCACTATTAGGATTAGCCCGTTCTCGGAAGCCCGAATGAAGTTCCTAGATTTCGGTTGATATCTTTGGGCATTGTTTAGTGGGACTTCCAATAAGCCAGGACTACTTTTTTGAGTATTCATGTGACTCAATGAAGTAGTAGTTTGTCTAAAAAAATATATGAAAGGTGAAGATTGAATAAAAGTGGCGGATTGAGCTGTCTGACGTGGGGGTGATTGGGCCCCTGACAACAATGTGACTTGTGTCGTCTGCACCCCTGTCCCCTTCGGAAGTGAAAATCTTGAGATTTCTCCCTTATTGGTCTGTCAAAATTTTAACTGCAGACTTCTCTAGGGTGGTTCCGAGTTTCCACCAGGGCTTTTAGCTGGGCAAATGTTTCTGACCGAGTGACAGAGCCAAACGTTAACATTATGGCAAATTAAAAATTAATTGTGTACTGATGCCTGATAAGTGGCATGCCATGAGTCTCATCTTCCGAAGGGGGAAAACTCTGTTCAGATCGCTGGGATGGTGCAAGATTTTGTTGTTTCTGGGCAGTAGAAGAGGTGAATGTATCAACATTCTTAAAACCTTCGCAAACCACACTTGAGTGGGCCACACCGGTGCTACCAAGATGGCGTCCGCCTCCTCCCTTTCTAATTTCTGTAGTACAGCTGAGATCAAACTGAAAGGACAGAAAATATAGCTAAATTCATTTTTCCATGATAAGGTAAAAGCATCACACCAAATGGAACCTGGATCTGGCTTCCAGGAGACGTATCTCTATATCTGAGAATTAAGGCGAGAGGCAAACAAGTCCAAAGAAGGGGGGCCTAATTCGTCACAAATTTGACGAAAAATATTAGGACATAACTTCCATTCTTTACAACTGTGATTTTTCCGTGATTCAACGTCAGCTTTTACATTTTTATGAGAAGGGAGGTAACTAGCAGTTAACCAGATATTCTTTCCCTTACACCATATGAAAATTTTCCTTGTCAATGTATAGCAATCAATGGTCTTGCCTCCCAAATTATTCAAATAAGCAACTGCGGTTGTATTATCAACTTGAGCTAAGATATGGGTATTTTCCATATTGCAACAAAAGGATTTTAACGTTAAAAATACAGCTAACAACTCAAGGTAGTTAATATGATATTGTGACCAGTTGCCACCTGTACATTTATCACCATATACTCCTCCCCAAGCGCTCATGGAAGCGTCCAACTGTAATGTTACAGTAGGGGCAGGATGTACAATTCTTAGTACTGAGGTGTCTACATTATCAATCCACCAATTTAGATCTAACTTAGCGGTATCGCTGAGACTCATAAAATCGTCAAAATTTCCCTGAGCTAGTTTTAAGGCAGCAGATTTGTCAATTTCTAGCTGTTTATAAAATAAATGGCCATATTCTACACCGGGCAACTGGATAGAAGAAGACCAACAGCTTGAGCCACTCGACGAATTGTAATACGTTTGGCTTTTAACAGCTCTTTACAAGTAGCTTTCCCTTTTTCAGCTTTATCTGGTAACATTTTAACTGTCATATCAACTGAATTGATAAGAAAACCAAGATATCCTATTGATTGGACTGGCTGCAATGCAGATTTATCAGGGTGAATTGTATATCCCAAACATTTTAACAAATCCAGTGTTAAATTAGTGCTGTATTTACAGTCTTCAGGTGTGTCGCCAATAAGTATTACATCATCAATGTAAGCCACAAGTAAGACACCTTTAGAACGCAGGACTGAACAAGGAATTTTCAAGAATTTTGTAAAAACACGTGGGGCAGATGAGAGTCCATTTGGGAGAGAAGTGTATTGATACATCTGGTTTTCCCATCGGAATCTGAGAAACTTTCGATCATTTTCCGCTATAGCCAAGGAATAATACGCATCTTTTAGATCGATGTTAGTAAAATAACAGTATCTCTTCATGAGGTTCAAAACGGATTGCAGAGGCACTGTCACTGAAATGTCATTTAGCGAAACATCCAATCAGATTTAGCTGTGATGTTCACTTTAATATACGTGCATTAGCTGACTGTCAACCAATCCATAGCCGTTCTCTTTCTGTCATTGTAATTCACTCTGCCGACTGGCTCCATGCACTGGTCGTAGGTAAAGACGCTTATACATTTCTTTATATATAGACATGAATTGCTATTTAGTATCAGATCGTGAAAAATAAGAATAAAACTCTTCTCAATGACTTAAATAAAATTCTTCATTTTTACTCAGGTATTTCTTATTCACGTTATTTGGTTTTTTCTATGATTTCCCCACCGTCTGTGTATTAGCAACTATTATACGATGTACTTTGATCAGATCGCTGGTCTAAAAAGTGTTGTAATAGTCTACACTGATGTATAATGTTCAATTATCATAGCCGCCCGATTTACCAAGAAACAACTGCGCATAATACACAGGTGAATACTTTCTGCAATCTATTCTCCTTAGGTTTCATAGGTAATTGAACTCCACATTGTTTCTATGAACTCTCTGCGAGACAACTCTGTGGTGAGGGGGAAGAGCTAAGTTGCAGGGATTAGAAATGACCAAGTATAATTATAGGGAGCAGTACTGGTGACTAGTGATGAACGAGTAATCGATTAATAGTGACCAGTTTGGGGTTTGGTACCTACCAGTTAATACAACACTACAGGGCAACCGTAGTGTTGACCGTTTTAACAGGTTAACCGTTTTAACAGCACCACAAGTCAAACCGTTCACACAATCCTCCTTTCTGATAGCTGCAAAGATTTTGGCGCACGCTTTCCAATTTTACGGTAACAGCGAACGTATTAGAAAATAGTTCTGAACTTGGAGTTTAATTTCGGCAACCAGGATATCGGACAAGCGCAATGCGTCTTCTGAATTTATCTTTCAGGTCGAGTTCGATTATGAATTCGGCGAACGCCGAAAAGGGGAAACTCTCAATCGAACGACATTCTTGTTCGCACCACGTATTCCCCAAGTAGCCAGACTGCACTCTGATTTCAAGATGGTACCCATGCTATTCAAATGTAGATAAAGAAGTTAACATGGCAAGCATTTGCTTACTTCCGTTAGTGCCTACACGTTAGATTTTAACACTGAAGAACAGCCACATTTTGCTTACATCTGACATACCCTCGACGTACGCGGAATACCAAATCGAAATGGACTTTAGTGTCAAATTGCACTCCGATATCGATGTGACTTTTAAAGCGTGTTTTAATTAACCTATCCCTTCCAATCGATCCAAAGATTATAATATTTCATTGTGTATCATTTTATAATAAGAACATATTTGGAAGCTATATCGGAATCAATACTGGGGTTAAGCTGGTAACGTGGACATTAGACTATTTGTTGATAACACCACAAGATGTAATTTGTAAGTAAACAAACCTTTAGTGGTGTGTAACACACCAAACAATTGTACGTGGTTGGTGTATCTATAGCATAGTTTGTACCTAGATTTCATCTATTAGTTTATCTATTACAGTGGCCGCCAATTAGTTGCCAAAATTCCACTTTTTCGTCTATTCTGATTACCACGGCTGTAAGAGATTTTAAAAGCCTCTGAAAAACTAAATGATTGACATTTGGATTAGATCCATACAGATAGTCCTTGAAAAGTAAACGCATTGAAATAACGGAGACGAACGTTATTCATTCTACGCCTTAGTTATTTAAAACAATAGTTTAGTACAATTTTGAGCATAGACGCACTAAAAATCTTCTGAGTTATACGTCTTGTGGAAATAAGCCTAATATTTCTACATTCTGTTTTAACAGCAAAAAAAAAAAAATCATTTTGGCAGTTCATACCACTTTGAGTTGATCGTACATGACTAACCAGAGTTGAATTAACATGGCTGGTAAAAGATTTTGATATTTAATAGCTCCTATTGTTGACAAGATGTTTAAACAGGTTTCGGAATCTTGCATATTATCGAACGTTCTTTTTGCGTTTTTCAGCGTTTTATTTGGCGGAAGTGGCTGGCTGTGTGCATAATGAATGTAGTTCTAGATGTGCTGCCAAGGGCTATGATGGCTATTGTGACAGATTTACCGGCTGGTGTTTGTGTGCAGATAGGATCTCGAGTAAGTATTGTTTAGATTTATAACTCTTAAGTTGCGTTAAATTTGTTTCAAAACATCCACTAAAAAGAACAAAAATGGAGCGGAAAAATGCGCAAAATGGATGTCCTTATTTGCAGTGACCTAATTGACCACCGCTGTTGGGTATCACGTCACTACACTTTATCATCGAAGGTCAGAGTGAGCATATACACATCAGCACTTTTGTCGAGTTGTAATCGAGTAATCTGAATAGTTTCACCTATCTCTTATACACTGTAAAATGTTACCCGTAAATTTTACAGTGCACACTACATTGATATTTTGATGATTAGGGTTTTTCGCCTCACTCAAAATTATTTTACTTATATTGCGGCGTTACCAGGTTGGGTTCGGGAAAAAACCGAGCCATTAACAGGAGGAAACCTCCAACATTCAGCTAGCATCTGGCAACTCTCCCACATAGGAAGCCCTATTGAAAAATAAACACTTCAAATTTCATTGGATTGAGTGAGATTTAAATCCAAGACTCATATATGTAAGGCCGAGAGACTGTTAATCTGCTGACTGAGCGTTAAAGACCTAACAGCGTTAAAGACCTAACAGTATACATTCAAAACATCATTTGCGTCTGACCCTTCATTTTCTGCACTTTTTACTGTAAACAATTAAAAAAAATGACGTGTAAATGTTTTTATGATTCGTTTTGTGACAACCCAAAATATTTATTTGTCCTATAGATATGTTTAAATTATTTCCCTAAGAAAATGTAAATGCATCTAAATTTTTCCTTGCAGGGAGAGGATAGCGAGATGGTGTGGCGAAAACTATGTCGTAACGTTAGTTAAAGCAATTAAAGTCAAAGCTACACTCAGTACCTTCTTAAATTTGTTATTTTCAAAGTCTGTATTTGTTTGGTCTTTCACATGCTTTCCAGCTATGGTCACGGGTTCTCATCCGTATCAATTTAAAAAACGGCGTTTTTCTCTGATCGGCTCCATGGACCATACCGCACAGTCCATACCCCCCCCCCCCCCTCTGCCTAGGAGGTAGCCATGTTAGAGTTATTGAAGAATGGCTTCCCTCGAGTATGGAAGAATATATCTTCCATACCCTCGGAAAGCCATTCAATAACTTTAGCATGGCTACCTCCTAGGCAGAAGGGGGTGGTATGGACTGTGCGGTATGGTCCACGATAGAAGGGAAACGTAAATTATCCTTTGAAGATAGCGGCAAAGAAGAAACACTAATTAAAACGTCTAGACCGCAGAAATAACGTTACAGCAATGAGCAACTGAAGACGCCGATTAAAATAAATCCATTCAAATTTGGTCTAATCCTTAAAAAGTTTTGAAGTGAGAGAAATCAATACACAATAGTCGGCGAATTATTACAGCATTTGCTAACACACAAGTCAAAATTTCCACGCCCTTACATTTCTGTTCTTCTGGAAATAACAACGGTTTTTAGGGGGGGGGGGGGTCAATAACATTTCAGTAGAAGTCAATCCCGAAGAAATCCACCCGTTTTAAAAAAAAATATACAAAGTAACAAACATTGAAATATTACAAGGAGCCTCGTTGGCGTGATAGTTTCTCAGTCTGACACAGACCTCGGCGGATCAGTCTGTTAGATTGATTGATTGTTTGGTGTTTTACGCCGCGCTCAAGATTATTTCACTTATATAGCGGCGTTGCCAGTTTTATTGTGGGAGGAAACCGGGCTCTATGCCCGGAGGAAACCCACGACCTTCCGTTGGTAACTGGCAACCATCCCACATAGGTCGTTCGAGTGAAAACCCAGTCAGAAAATTTTCCAATTTTTTTGGACTGAGTGGGAATCGAACCCGCGACCCAAAGGTGGAACAGTCTGTTAGAGTGACAGTTCCTAAAGCCCGGTATAAACTGAGAGTTTTGCTGCGACCCGACCCGACGCGACTGTACCCGACTCGAATCGGGTTCAGTCGGCTTGAGTTGCGTCGCTTGTTTGAAGTCACGTGACTGTAGTAAAGTTTCTGATTGGCCTACGGATTCAGACTCTCTACGACGATCGTCGCAAGAGTGGATACACTGTCTGACCAGACCCGACTCGACCCGATTCTTGAACAAATATCTAGCACGTCCAGATCACTCCCGACCCGACGAAACTGAAGCCGACTGACACGGATTTGCGTCGTGGACTGGTATACACTACACTTTTTCTCTGCGACGCGACGCGATTTTCCAGTCGGATCGATTCGGGTCGCAGCAAATCTCTCAGTGTATACCGGGCTTTAGTCTGATAGGCCTACACACCTCCGTGGCCCAGTCTGTTATTAGGATAATCCTTTAGTCTGACACAAGGCTTCTAATGATGCAGCACGGTGAGTTCAACCAAATACAATTTTTTACTCGATTGCCATTAGCGGAAGAGTTGCCAGGCTCGAGTGATCGTCCCTCAGTTTCACACATAACCTTCCATTGATGCGGCGTGGGTTCGACTCACAGACAGACCGTATGTGGAAGAGTTGCCAGGTACTCGCCGAAGGTCAGGGTCCGGTCTCCTCCCCCACTAAACCGGACAACTCCCCATATGAGTAAAATAATCTTGAGCGCGGCGTAAACAATCAATCAATCAATAAATAGATGTTTCAAACTCTGTAATAAAGCTCTAAACTGCAAGGGCAAAACAAGATGGCCAAGATGTGGAGACAATTGAAATTTAAACGAGACTTACCTGTAAGTTGAAGTTTGAAGATAATTCTACCGAGCTTTAAAGTTCACGAAGGTATAACATGAGATTGCGCGAGATCTCACCAGTAGGCGTATTTCAAAGAATGTGTGGACCAATGCTACACAAAAAAGGGACGGGAAATAACATAACTGCTTGGGTAGGGCATGTTATCCCTTCGTGAACTGTAAAGCTCGGTAGAATTATCTTCAAACTTCAACTTACAGGTAAGTCTCGTTTAAATTTCAATTCTACCTCGCTTTAGTTCACTCCGGGATTCCATGAGATATTCAAAGCAAGCATTGGGGCACAAAATAAAAACCCTCAAGAAGTAACACAGTTATCAGAACATACTATGTATTTGCTTCAAATAATAACTGTTTACATATCATGACTGGTCTTTTAATAAAGCACTTCCAAAAACACCAGGTGTATGGATTGGTTTCTTGTAAAAATTAGCGAAATTAGATTTTTGACTCCAGCCAGCAGTTTTCATGATGGTGCTTAGAGGCATAGAAATTTAATTGCCTTACTTGTAGAGGCTGAGCGTGTACTATGTGGAGTGAATATGTCCATATTAATTCCTGTTTGTGTAAGTACAGTTTTTAACCAGCGAGATATTGAATCTTTAGATACAGCATGAAATGGTTTAATAAATGATAAGAACATTCTAGTTTCAGAATCTCGAACAGTCTTAGTTTTCTGAATATAAGCATTGATGTAGGTAATAGGACAAAGGCGTCTATCGGCTGGATAGGCAGCAAACTCAACTTCTGCCAAATGTTTTTTTGGCGTTGACTGTTTCAGTAATTCTCCAATACGAAACTTACACACTGATTGTTTTAAAGTCATATTTGTTAAGTCCAAGAGATGTAGAGTCTGAATTCGCTGGCCACTTAAAAGAGCGAGTATTGTGACAGTTTTCAGAGTTAATTGTTTACGGGACAATGATTTTTCAGGTGATAACCGGGTTAAATAGTTTGAAACAACCTCTGTATCCCACGTTACAAAAGTTTTAGGCAAAGCTGGCCTTAAATTAAACATACCTTTTAAAAGGCGAATAACAAAATGATGAGACCCTGCTGGTCGATTATCTAAAATCACATAAGTTGAAAGGGCTGATCTTGCAGTATTTATTGCACTGTAGCTTAGTCCTGAATCAAAAAGTATGGTAAGGAAAGACGCTACCTGTTCCACAGTTGGATTGTGGGGATCAATTTGTCGTTCAGTGCAAAACAAGCTCCATCGCCGAAGGTAGGTAGCATATTGCCTCCAGGATGCAAGAAGAATTTCTGTAGACCGCTTTGAAAAACCTGCTGTTTGTAAAGACTTCCTGATAAGTGGCATGCCATGAGTCCCATCTTCCGAAGGGGGAAAACTCTGTTCAGATCGCTGGGATGGTGCACGATTTTGTTGTTTCTGGGCAGTAGAAGAGGTGAATGTATCAACATTTTTAAAACCTTCGCAAACCACACTTGAGTGGGCCACACCGGTGCTACCAAGATGGCGTCCGCCTCCTCCCTTTCTAATTTCTGTAGTACAGCTGAGATCAAACTGAAAGGACAGAAAATATAGCTAAATTCATTTTTCCATGATAAGGTAAAAGCATCACACCAAATGGAACCTGGATCTGGCTTCCAGGAGACGTATCTCTATATCTGAGAATTAAGGCGAGAGGCAAACAAGTCCAAAGAAGGGGGGCCTAATTCGTCACAAATTTGACGAAAAATATTAGGACATAACTTCCATTCTTTACAACTGTGATTTTTCCGTGATTCAACGTCAGCTTTTACATTTTTATGAGAAGGGAGGTAACTAGCAGTTAACCAGATATTCTTTCCCTTACACCATATGAAAATTTTCCTTGTCAATGTATAGCAATCAATGGTCTTGCCTCCCAAATTATTCAAATAAGCAACTGCGGTTGTATTATCAACTTGAGCTAAGATATGGGTATTTTCCATATTGCAACAAAAGGATTTCAACGTTAAAAATACAGCTAACAACTCAAGGTAGTTAATATGATATGTGGCTTCCAATTGTGACCAGTTGCCACCTGTACATTTATCACCATATACTCCTCCCCAAGCGCTCATGGAAGCGTCCGACTGTAATGTTACAGTAGGGGCAGGATGTACAATTCTTAGTACTGAGGTGTATACATTATCAATCCACCAGTTTAGATCTAACTAAGCGGTATCGCTGAGACTCATAAAATCGTCAAAATTTCCCTGAGCTAGTTTTAAGGCAGCAGATTTGTCAATTTCTAGCTGTTTATAAAAGAATTGGCCATATTCTACACCCGGGCAACTGGATAGAAGAAGACCAACAGCTTGAGCTACTCGACGAATTGTAATACGTTTGGCTTTTAACAGCTCTTTACAAGTAGCTTTCACTTTTTCAGCTTTATCTGGTAACATTTTAACTGTCATATCAACTGAATTGATAAGAAAACCAAGATATCCTATTGATTGGACTGGCTGCAATGCAGATTTATCAGGGTGAATTGTATATCCCAAACATTTTAACAAATCCAGTGTTAAATTAGTGCTGTATTTACAGTCTCCAGGTGTGTCGCCAATAAGTATTACATCATCAATGTAAGCCACAAGTAAGACACCTTTAGAACGCAGGACTGAACAAGGAATTTTCAACAATTTTGTAAAAACACGTGGGGCAGATGAGAGTCCATTTGGGAGAGAAGTGTATTGATACATCTGGTTTTCCCATCAGAATCTGAGAAACTTTCGATCATTTTCCGCTATAGCCACGGAATAATACGCATCTTTTAGATCGATGCTAGTAAAATAACAGTATCTCTTCATGAGGTTCAAAACGGATTGCAGAGAATCCATCTTAAAGTGATGGTACACAACATGTTTGTTAAATTCAGATAAATTTAGTATCATACGGTAAGTACCGTTCTGCTTTTTCCGCAAAAAAATGGGAGATAAATATTCACCAATGTCATGATCACATCGTTCTAATACGTGTTTCTCCTCAAGTCTACAAATTTCTTCCTTTATTAAAGCTTTCTCCGTTTCATTCAAACGGCTTTGTCGGGGAAGGACATATTGCTTGGGATCAGATGCTAATTCAATTTTGTAACCTTTGACAGTATTAATTATCCATGGGTCGGATGTAAGTTTTTCCCAATAAAAAATATGTTGTACGAGTTTTCCCGCAGAAGAACAGACAGTGTCTGTCAATGTACTATTGATCTTAAAAACATCAATACTAACCTCACCTTTTAACTGAGGCGTGTGTTCCTGGTTCGTTCCTTCCTGGGTCGGTGGCCGGTTTGGGACCGTGTCAGCCTGTTGTTGTATTGGCCTTTTGGTCCGTAACGACGACCTAAAAAACGCTGTCTAGAGCGCGGTCTTTGCTGGACAAAACGACCAAGCTTGTTTGACTCGTTGATATCTTTTAGTCGCTTTGTAAGGTCGTCACCAAATAAAAATCTAGACACAGGTACATCCTTTGTACAAATAGATTGATACCATTGATTTAAGTTAGGTTTCATCATGTCACGCCGACGGGAATTAAGCTTATAATTAGCCTGGCCAAGAATAGCAATAGCATCAGTAGCTCGTCTTATATTTACTTTACGAACTTCAGATTCATTTTCAGAGTTGTTCGGTTTGTTCACAACCAAAGTGTCAAGTAATGGTATTATAGCTGCCATAGCCTTGATTAGGTCTACTTGAATAGCCTGCATAGAAAGGTCACGGGATTTTACCGGTCGGTCAACTCTATTCCAAATTTCTGGATTTACTCTATAGTTTCAAGTAAATTTGAACAATTTTCAGGGCGATGGTATTTTTCAAGACGCTCTTTCAGCTTATCATCCGGTATTTTAGTTTCCACTATTTTACTCACCAAGTCGGCTACTTCGGTGGAAACAGAACTCGATGTTTTCTCCTGTGATCCATAGTCTAGAGCTATTTCATTCAACCAGTGACTGGGAGATTGGATGTTCACATCGGAACCGACGGACTGATTAAACAATCCAAATCCAGATTTGACTTGACAGGTGTGTCACGCCTCGGCCGTTTTTCGACAGGTTGGTCGTCACCACTGGCAGAGGACGACCACGCACTTTGGTTAGATTTACCGTGGTCTCTGTCCATCATAGCATCATTTAGCCGGCTGTTGCAGCGAGTTTTGTCACAACGTACGAGTTTTATTCCAACTCACGAGATTTGTTACAATGTTGACGAGTTTTGTCACAAAAGGTTACGAGTTTTGTCACAAGAGCGCCAGCTTTTGTTATATGTCCCAAGTTTTGTTCCAACCCTGCCGAGTTTTGTTACAAAATCAATGTTACGAGTTTTGATACAAACCGTCAACAGTTTTTGTAACAGTTTTAATAGGACACGAGTTTTGATACAAAGATCCAACAGCCTTTGTCCCAAAATGTCAGCTGCAGGCAATTTTATAGTGGCTGATAGCTTTGCTCTCCGAAAACTTTCGACGGAACATTTAGTCGCCACCTTGTCCGCTCGTGGGTCCGTCCGTCATGATTTCTTGTCCTGACCATGTCCCGCTTAATATTTTGAGGATTGGTTTGAAATTTGACCGGTACATGTATTTGTCCTTTTTGTGGCAATGGTCACATTCTGTCGATATTTGTTGTCTTGGCCATATTTCGTTTAATATTTAGAGGACTATTTTGAAACCTGGCTGGTTTTCTCTTTGAACAAATTGTTACTCAACTAATACAACACTCAGGACGCAGATTGGAAGAAAAGCGAGATTTTCACTATCAGCAAATAAGTGGTTTTCTTATGATATGTGCATGCTCCCTATCACTTCAATATGAACAAACAAACCGTTCACTGTCCCGTTGGCAAAACGATATTGCTATCTCTTTTTTAAACGTACACGAAATTATAAAACAGTGCATACGAGCTCATTTGCATTTCGGTTTTCAGTTGCGTGGTTTCAACAGGAATTAAGTCTGGATGCAAGCATATGTTCCACAATAAAACATGACCCCCCTCCTTACCCCCTTTCAATACATAACAAAAATAAGAACTGAGATTGAAATTCTTATTATGTTCGAGCGTTTTTTTTTATTGAACAAACACAATACACCATGCATGTTTTGCGTAAAATACTGTCCCAAATCATCTACTCTATCCAAGTTAAAATCTGCATGTCCCCATTCCGTGTTTTACCTTGGCGGACTACTCCACTCAAACCCGTAAACCGAACAGCTCGTTTTGATTGGATGCGAGTAAAACTTCTCGCAGCTAATCGAAACCTCCGGCATTTACACTGTAAATAACGCAATGGCGGCTGTGTACACCTAGGACTTTTGTTTAACGAGTGCTGATTGGCCAAGACCACCAGTGGGCGCTGTTCGATTCACGGGTTTGAGTGGAGTAGTCCGCCAAGGTAAACACGGACGGGGGACGTGCAGATTTTAACTTGGCTTGCGAAGATGGTCCCAAATGGACTTCTTACTTGACAGTCTGATAACTTCGGGGATTTACTTGTGTGAAATACCCTCTGATAGACTGCAGGTCATTTTGAATGTGGCGACCAAAAAGGTAGCCGTGAAACGTACAATTTCCATATCCTCTTGAGGGCCCTACAGTTTCGGTACATTTCAGAAATCCTCCAATGCTTCAATTTTAAAACTGATCGAGTCTGAAAGTTAACTTCCTTTAATTTAATTGTTGGTTTACCCTCAGTACAGGCGTATTTGTCTGTGATTTGCACTCTGCAGGATTTTATAGACTATCTTACTTGGATCCTGTTTCAAAAAGAGGCGTATCTATGTATTTTTTGCGTAACTTTCATACTAACGTATCACTACAGTATGGGTTGCTATGGCAGTTACGTGAAAACTTAAACAGGTTCCCGATCGTTAGTCTGTATTTCTCAGATAAAGTTCGCAAAATTATACCGTGTAGTTAGATCGCCCACACGTCTTAAAACAATAGGGCGTTTGTGTGCATGCTCAGGTTCAGAATTTGTTTACATTGCGGGTACCTGAAAAATCTGTTTTTCAATTTCAAATTAAAAATAGTAAATGATGCCAAAACTTTCAATTTCTGGCAAAAATAGAAAGTTCCCAACTTCTGACTGGGGAAAATACAGAAAACCACCCACTTTTTTTTAATGTAAACAGTATTCTGGATTTTCGCTGCAAGTGTGCCTTTAAAGAGATCGAATAATCTGTTCTCAAAGTAACACTGATTATTTTACTAGTTTAAAGGGGCATGAGCTGCCAAAATTCATACTTTTTAAATAATTTCTGATCGTCGTGACAGTAAGAGGCTTTGAGGGCTATCGAAAAACTAAATGATTGGCGTTGGAATGAAGAAAATCCATACAATATGTGGCCTGAACGAACCGAAAACGTCTTCATTAAGGAAACAAAATTTAAATAACCGGGACGACCATTCATTTATTCTAAGCCAAAGTTAGTTCAAAACAATACTTTATCGTACATTTTCGAGACTGTATGCATTTTGAAGCTTCTGAACTATACGTCTTGGGAAAAATAGCCAATAATTTCAACATTCTGTTTTAACGTCAAAATATCAGCATTTTGGCAGCTCATGCCACTTTAAGTAGAAATGGAAACGTTATATGGTTTGCCTGCTACCCGGTACAATTATGTCGAATCACCCAAAATGAACGAAAAAAAGCTTTGCCTTGAATTGAACTTTACCTGTTAGTCTGTACAGGTAGGCCTATGACGAATTACACAAATGAAGACGATTTTACCCAAATTAATTATTCTTCATCGTCGCGTTCCCAAGGCTTTGCAGGGAAATCCCCCCCCCCCTTTCCCTAGCCAGGCTGTTCATAGTAACCGTTCAATCTCATAATTTTAACCAGAAACATATATTGACGTACTAAAGTGGAATTACATGTAGAAGCCGCTTTGTGGTGTATCGGGCAACTATTGAAGGTATGCCAATCACAATTTCCCCCATACTGTTTATTTGGGTAATTTTTTTATTTGGCTTGGCTTTATTTGGAAATTCAGCATACTAATACTGGCAAACAAGGTCGGCCTACACATCGCGGCTTCGAGGTCAATTCATGGGAAGGTTTTGTTTTCGTTCTTTTGGTGAAAAATTGTCTTTGTGTTGGTAATTCGGCATATTTTGTCTAAATTGGGTACCAGGTAATTCACATATCCGAAAAAACAATAAAACCCATCGCCACTTCGAACTTTCCAGTGTCACCAGGAGTAGGTCCATTGTTATATACATGAAAATCAATAATCAGCATTTGATTTTTTTCTTTGTGTTGATTTAACTACCATTCCAAAATAAATTATGGTAATCTAATTTACTCCCAACTCCATCTACTTTTTAAAAAAAGGTTATAAACATCAGCCAACAGTTGTTACAAATCCTGTCGACTGTTTGTATCAAAACTCGTGACATGTAAAATTTGGTACAAAAGCTGTCGACTGTTTATATCAAAACCCGTGACGTGTTTAGAACAAAACTGGTCAAGATTGGAACAAAACTCGTGAGTTGTGACAAAACTCGTCGACCTTGTTACAAAACTCGTGAGTTGGAATAAAACTCGTACGTTGTGATAAAACTCGTTGCAACACGGCCGATATTCTGGCTCATACCCGTGATAGCCGAAAGCATTTGACCTTGCAAAAGTTTTATTTCCTCAAAACCAGTGTCTGGCATTTTTATTGGGGTTTTAAAAGAGGGTTCTACCGTTTCGGTAGCAATATCAACCTCGGCTTGGGTCAAGCTTTTCTGTGTGCTACGATAAGCACGTGGCGACCGCGTGTCGCGGGATTTTGCAGATTTCTTAGACGACGACGTTGATGGCTTCGTAGTATAGTTCTCGATGCTGAAAACATCTTGATCGTCGTCGAGAGCCAAGGTTGTCCCGGACGGCTCGGCCATTAGTGAAGCTGTGAGTTATAAACAAAAAACGATTCAACCGCTGGCCTCAAAAACACGTCCGCAGCCTACAAAGGTAAGTTAGCGCATGCCTACTGGTGAGATCTCGCGCAATCTCATGGAATCCCGGAGTGAACTAAAGCGAGGTAGAATCTTGAATTTACGGATTGTGCAATCCTCAATCACCCATTTGTAGCAACTGTGGGGGGGGGGGGGGGGGGGGGTGAGTCATTCTGCAGCATATGGTAAATATACTACAAAAAAGAATGCAAAAAGGCTCAGTACATCAAACAATCAAAACATACATATGTTGAGGTTTCGGGAATCCTAAGGGAAGACTTAAGATAAAATACTACAATTAAACGAGACTTTAATTAAAGTTGAAGTTTGATTGGGATTTTACTAATCATTGGTGACGAATGGAGTAATCATGTGAGATAACGCGAGTTAGCTAGCCTTCAGGTTTCAAAGTGATCAGTGATCACATCAAATGGAGTAATCAGGGCGCGTAACACACATGGGTGGACACAAGATTACTCCATTCGTCACCAATGATTAGTAGAATCCCAATCAAACTTCAACTTTAATTAAAGTCTCGTTTAATTGTAGTATTCTACCACATCATTGGTGACCTCATTCCGATATCACGTGAGATTTTAAAGCGATGTGATCAGGAATCGGATAGGAAAAAATGAGTGATGAAATTCACAATGAAAAAGATGTATTTATTTAATACAGACGTGAACTTTAACAACACTACATCCGTGCGCTTTAAACCAAACTGCGCAGAGTAGGCTGATACGTCACATATGGTTTTACACAATGGGCAAAGGAAACAATGCCGTCTACATTATCTAAGTCACCGTTTCATACTTCGTCATTCATTTACTTCTGATGGTAATCATATATAGCGTTTCCGCTCAAAAGTCAAATGACATGTACATTCCTATCGACTCCAGTTTGATAATATTTATGAAAAACTTGATATGACGGTAAGTAATTTTAATTATTTTGTATCGGGGGTAATTTTTGTGTATATATTGAAAGGTAAGCATGTGTGTAATTGTAGAAAACAATGTGCCCGGAGGAAACCCACGACCTTTTGTTGGTAACTGGTAACCATCCCACATAGGTCGTTCGAGTGAAAACCCAGTCAGAAAATTTTTCAATTTTGTTTGGACTGAGTGGGATTCGAACCCGCGACCCATTGGTGGAAGGCTGTTGGGATCGAGCGTCTAACGCTCTACCTACTGAGGCCACGGAGGCCCCCGAATATTGTAGAAGGGTCGCCATTTCGTAACAATGTATGATACGATTCAATTGTACATCGACAATTGTACACCGATGCCTTGAAACGAATGACCAACCTTTTCTGTCTGAATATCAATTTCCCTTTTCTCGAATTATAGGTCATGGAGTTTCCTTTTTGAAACATGACTACCCTCCGTAGCGTTCGGGCCTCACACTAACGCTACATGCCAGAGCTAGTATGGGTATGAAAGTTTGGTGTCTGTATTTTATCTTAAACAAAAAAAAAACAGTAAAAATATTGTCCATGTGGTGGCAGGGTTATTTTTCTATTTGGATCGTCACCTAACTTCGCAGAGGTCTAACTTCTGGAATGTTTAGAGTTTATAGTCCGCGTAGCGACTTGATTGGTTTGACATGTATGAAAGGCCAAACGCGCCATAAATAGCAACGTATTACGTTGCTCTCAAAACACAACATGTTGAAACACAACGCAACGTGAGTATATGAATCGTCCAATCAAAGTGCTTTATTTGTACTTTTAAACCCTCTTACGTTGCGCCGAAAACTTAGAACATGTAATCTAGCGTGAACCAGGTTCGTCACGTTGCTCAGAGCAACGCAGATCCTTAGGACTACATGTAGTATGAAAACCACTACATGTAGTATGAAAACCGGAAACGTCTTGTTAGACGAATTGTGTTAGTTGACCAATCACATAGGCCTATATGCGCGGGAAATTTAAACAGAACGTACAACCGGAAACAATCTTGCTACGTTGCTCTGGAACCAATGAAAGCGAGTCTTACATATGTATTTGATGGGTGTGATTTCTCCCGCAAAGTGAGACTGTCATCTGTATATTGTTGAAAGTTTAAACAACAACAACCTAAGCTGGAAATATCCAAACTCTATCGCCTAAGTAGGCCTACATGTATGTTGATGTTGTGGTGGCCAATAAAGTTGTAAAGTGTAACACATTAAGTGTGACCATGAAACAGCTTTTTGCCATAATTTTGGGACAAAGCAACTGCTAATGCTATGATTATGAATATTATAAGTGAGTGATGAAATGTGAAGCCTGAAGGTAGGTCTATTGGTAAGTAAATACTCACTTTATTTACAAGTAAGCCTATCCTGTATTAATAAAAAATGTCCCTACATGGTGTATTTGTAATGTTTTCAGTCGAATAAGTGGAAATTGTTTAAGTAGACCATTACTAATTCAATAATATTAAATGCCTACACTACAGGTACCTAGTTATTTATGTTTGGATACTTATTGGTCGGTACCAGGTCGACGACCATAGATCGATGTCAGAATTATCAAATAACGCAGTAAGATCTTTACTTTAGTGAAGTAGTCTACCATTACAACTCGTCAACTGTCTTCAATTTAATTTTCAGATTTATCCTTATATTTGAAAATAATCAAAATGAGAAAGCTAAACCAAAAAACGCCAAAACTAATAGCTTATCGAACATGTTTGACCTATCACCATTTCTGCTCTTGTTTTTAAAGTGAAAAATTTCACCAATATTTCATGTTAACTTAGGTTAACTTTTTAGGTTAACTGATAACACATAGTTCGCAATATGTTAAGTGGATTGAAGTTATTCTGATACGCTCACACGGGCTTCTTCAATACCACCAATAAGTTATGGTGGTATTGAAGAAGCCCGTGCGAGCGTATCTGAATAACTTCATTTCACTTAACATATTGCAAACTAGTTAACACAATGATTGATTGATGTTTTGTGCTGCACTCTTGAAAGATTATTTCACTTATATGGGGGCATAGCCAGGATAAGTGGGTGAGGAAACCGGGTTATTTGCCCGGGGGCACCGGGCATCTTTTTTTTTACAAATGGCGATCGAGTGAAAAGTCTAATCAGAAATTTTTCATTGTTTATTTGCCCTGGGTGGGATTCGAACCTGTGCCACATCGATGGAAGGCCTGTCTTGGACGAAGGTAATATCGCTCTAACCAACTGAGCTCTCTAGCCCCCATCACAATGAAACAGGACAGATGCACTACTGTTTGATATGGAACAATGCTTTAATACTTATGCTATGAATTTATTTAAAGAGTCAATAAATCCTCTTTTTTTCTTTTTGTTGAAGGATGTCCATAAAGATGTTGATGAGTTCCTGTTGAAAAAAAAGTTTTGGACAGAAACAAATAACTATGTTGGAGAGGCTGAGCTATTTTGCAAAAATATTTCCTGGATTGTACCAATCATATTGCGCAAAACTGTAACCATGCTGCATTTATCCCTGAAATCCCCATGGACAATGGGCCTATTAAGAACATGTATTTGTGCTAGGGGTTTTGATGCGGGGGACATACATTTAGGCCTATACTTGTATTCAGTATCTCCAGTAGGGTGTCCAAAATAGCTATCAACGAATTGATGGCGTTCAAGACAAATAAGTTCTTTGAGAACAGTGCGAAATTTTATATGGAGCAATAAAGCTAAAGTTATACTTGAATTGAGTGTGTTAATCTTCTATGTTATTTCTGATTGAGATTTGGGGATTCTTAGAGGTACCAAGAACAACCAAATGAAGGAATTAAACAAATGTGTGCCTATTCCAATGTTACCTATAGAAAAATGGGGTTTCCAGATTGTCAATGACCATCATGCAATGGAATAACCCACCCAAAACTATTTGTGGAAAAATGTGCCAAATACACTCATGCAATGAATTTAAAATCTAACTGTTTAACCAAATAGAGTGTTTTACTTAAATGATATAGTGAAAAAAGAGCTTTACCTATATGTCACTTGTAAGCCCCCATTTCAAATTATCATAAGCTGGATGAGTCACTGAAGGATATGTTGGGATGGCCCTGGTTTACATTTAATTTGATTATGGTAAATGTTTAAGAAAATAGTGTTTAGTCAGAGATTAACATCTAATGGCCAAAATTTCTATTAACCATAAAAACATTTGTCTCGTTCATAACCTTAAAAAAAGTTTGAACCCTGTATAAAATGTGTGAAAAAAACTCCTTCTTAAAAAAACCGGTCCCGTCCCAAAATAAATTTTGCCTGGTCTCTAATCGCTTAAATACATTTGGTAAAAATAAAAGTAAGCTTCAGGATTGATAAAAAAAACAAACAGTTGTTTAGAATTGATTCAGGTTTTTCTTGAATAGATCATTTGAGTCGTCAAATTAGGAGAGTGCTGGGTAATTCTAGTAATCAATCCTCTGAGCTGTCTCACAACATTGAACCCTACCAAAGCTAGGTGTAGCAGGGACCTTTTTAAAGCAGTTTTTCTTGTAGGCTCCGCTCATTGATTGGTGTCATACATATATATATATATCCATTTTCTTTGGTGGTTGATTAATATTGTCCTTGGCTTCATTCATTTGTTCATCTGAATTATACAAATCTCTAATACTATATGAACTGACAAACAATAAATATCATGAACTGATCTTCTTTGTTACTTCAGTGTAATGTTTTCAGAAGGAGAGAGAATGCTATTTAACAAAATATTAAAAGGGCACCTTTTTATTGGCGTTGAAGTGGAATAAGGTTTCAAATTTGAAAATAAAAACTGTTTTTCATAGGCACTGATTTTAATGATAATATTAAGTCATTCAAAGAGAGCATAATTAGCCTTTTTAATAATTTGCTGAATTTCTTTTTTTTGTTTTGAAATTGACAATTTATACCCATGTGGATATATTTCCGGCAGCCTTGCCTAAATTAGCTATCATCTGTGTGAGCATTTATTTACATCCATGTGGAAATTATTTTTCACACATGTAAAACTTAATTTTGGACCCTTATGGAAATTAATATGAACCCATGCAGACATTAACTTGCACCTCATTGTCTGACTTGAGCAAATGTTCTGTGTAAAGCAGACAAATATAAATCAGACCTATTTAATACAAATGGTAAACACATTTCACTGGTGGACAGCTTGTACACACTGGTGGACATCCTGTACACACTGGTGGACATCTCGTACATACTGGACATCTCGTACACACTGGTGGACATCTCGTACATACTGGACATCTCGTACACACTGGTGGACATCTCGTACACACTGGTGGACATCCCGTACACACTGGTGGACATCTCGTACATACTGGACATCCCGTACACACTGGTGGACATCTCGTACACACTGGTGGACATCTCGTACATACTGGACATCCCGTACACACTGGTGGACATCTTGTACACACTGGTGGACATCTCGTACACACTGGTGGACATCTCATACATACTGGACATCTCCTACACACTGGTGGACATCTTGTACACACTGGTGGACATCCCGTACACACTGGTGGACATCCCGTACACACTGGTGGAAATGTTGTACACACTGGTGGACATCCCGTACACACTGGCGGACATCTCATACACACTGGCGGACAGCTCGTACACACTGGCGGACAGCTCGTACATACTGGTGGACATCCCGTACACACTGGTGGACATCCCGTACACACTGGTGGACATCTCGTACACACTGGTGGACATCTTGTACACACTGGTGGACATCTTGTACACACTGGTCGACATCTCGTACACACTAGTGGACATCCCGTACACACTGGCGGACATCTCGTACACACTGGTGGACATCTCGTACATACTGGACATCTTGTACACACTGGTGGACATCCCGTACACACTGGTGGACATCTTGTACACACTGGTGGACATCTCGTACATACTGGACATCTCGTACATACTGGACATCTCGTAAATACTGGACATCTCGTACACACTGGTGGACATCTCGTACATACTGGACATCCCGTACACACTGGTGGACATCTTGTACACACTGGTGGACATCTCGTACATACTGGACATCTCGTACACACTGGTGGACATCTCATACATACTGGACATCCCGTACACACTGTTGGACATCTTGTACACACTGGTGGACATCCGATACACACTGGTAGACATCTTGTACACACTGGTGGACATCCCGTACACACTGGTGGACATCTCCTACATACTGGACATCTCGTACATACTGGACATCTCGTACACACTGGTGGACATCTCGTACACACTGGTGGACATCTCGTACATACTGGACATCCCGTACACACTGGTGGACATGTTGTACACACTGGTGGATATCCCATACACATTGGTGGACATATTGTACACATTGGTGGACATCCCGTACACTCTGGTGGACATCTTGTACATACTGGACATCTCATACATACTAGTGGACATCTTGTACACACTGGTGGACGTCTTGTACACACTGGTGGACATCTCATACACACTGGTGGACATCTTGTACATACTGGACATCTCATACATACTGGTGGACATCACATACATACTGGTGGACATCCCGTACACACTGATGGACATCTCATACATACTGGACATCCCCTACATACTACTGGACATCTTGTACATATTGGTAGACATCCCGTACATACTGGTGGACATCTCATACATACTAGTGGACATCTTGTACACACTGGTGGACATCTTGTACACACAGGTGGACATCTCGTACATACTGGTGGACATCTTGTACATACTGGTGGACATCTCATACATACTGGTGGACATCTCATACATACTAGTGGACATCTTGTACACACTGGTGGACATCTTGTACACACTGGTGGACATCTTGTACATTTTGGCGGACATCTCATACATACTGGTGGACATCTCATACATACTAGTGGACATCTTGTACACACTGGTGGACATCTTGTACATTTTGGCGGACATCTCATACATACCAGTGGACTAGTGAACATCTCGTCATTACCAGTGAAGACTGGGCAGCTACTGGTGAACATGTGTGCATGCTTGCATGAAGCACACCTAACTTCTGGGTGCTCTTAGCTCATCTCAGTAGCATGGGACATAAGTACTGTATAACTATTGTAACCTTCAGTTAAGATCGCTTTGTGCAACTCGACCATTGTGATTTTCCAGTTAAAACCTGTTAACATCTGAAAATTACCAGGACACCTATAATTATTACTATCTTTCATAATTATGAAATAAAGGTGTAGATCATTTAAGTTGTCAAATTAGGATTTAGGAGGGTGTTGGGTATTTCTAGTAATCAATCCTAGTAATGGCATCTCTTAGATAAGTATTAAGGGTCTTCTAACTATAATTAGCATGACTACCTCTCCAACTATATCTGGAGACAAGGTGTGCAGCTTAAAATATCAATCAATCTGTTTAATTACGAGTCGTTTACCACATAGATATGAGCTAACATCTGGCACCAGGTTAATTTCTCTAAAAAATGAGATTGTTATAACAGCACTCCCAGTCCAAAGAAAACACTCTTACTAGGTTTTCAAACAATTGCCTCTGGTGGAATGGTTACCATTTGTCAGCTGAAGCTCAGTGGTCTCCTCTCCCACTAAAACTGGCAACCCAATTATACATGCACTAGTAAATAATCTCAGGTGTGGTGTTAATCAATAAATAATCAATCTGGGCATAAATGCCATTCCAAATGGTTTTACATGGTACAGTGTAAACAATAGTCCCATCAATTGATCTTTATATGCTGCTGAGAATCAAACTTAGGCCTACATCCCCTGATGTTAAATTCCGTTTATCAAGCATTTTTCGGCTTTATTATTTTTCTTCGGCTTTAAAGTGGCATGAGCTGCAAAAATCCACACTTTTTTCATATTTTCCGATCGTCCCGACAGCAAGTGGCTTTTAAGGCCATCGAAAAACTAAATGATTGGCGTTGGAATGACAAAAATCCATACAATATGTGGTCTGCACGAACCGAAAACGTGTTCGCAAAGTAAACAAAATTCAAATAACCAGGACGACCATTCATTCATTCTAAGCCAAAGTTTGTTCAAAACAATACTTAATCGTACATTTTCGAGACTAGAAGCACTAAAAAGCTTCTGAATTATACATCTTGAGAAAATAGCCAATAATTTCAACATTTTGTTTTAACATCAAAATATCAACATTTTGGCAGCTCATGCCCCTTTAAGTAAAGCCTTTCACTGCGTATGAGAGTTCGGATTTCATGTTATCTTCAATTGTTTAGTTTATTGATAGCTAGGCCTACCTTTTTTTTAAAAAGTGAATAAATGCTTATGGATAACCATTTCTTCAGTTCTTGGTTTATTGGGTGACGACGTTTCGATGTAGTTCTTACATTGTTATCAAAGAACTATCGAAACGTTGTGATCCAATAAACCGGACTATTTGCCTGGCCGGCAAAATAAGTACAACAGGATGAGACACAGGAATGTGGCTAACCAAGAAGTAGTTATCCATAACACCTTATTGTAACCGTTCAACTTCTAAATGCCATAGAAAGATTTAATTGATTGATTGATGTTTTACGCCGCACTGAAGATTACAGTTCACTTATATGGCGGTGCTGCCAGGTTTAGTGGGGGAGGAAACCGGGCTCATTGCCCGAAGGAAACCACCGACCTTCAGCGAGTACCTGACAACTCTTCCACATACGGCGACCAAGTGAAAAAAATCCACTACCGGAAAAGATTTGAAATTTGTATTCAGTACCTGTAAATTGTTTTGACTATCTGAATTTATGGGTTTTTTATTTTATTTTTGACAGCTTATTAAGCAAATTTTAACACTTTTTCAGTCTTGATTTTTTGTCTGATCAAAACGATAATTGACCGTTTGATAATAATATTAAGATTAGAAGATAGACATTTACTTGGTGCCACTAATTAGGATAATAGAAAACTAAAGGAAGTATACATGTAAATTGTAATATTGAGTATCATAACTTTTACTACTAAGCAGTAGGCCTACGTATAACTGATAGTTATACAACTTTTATACAAGTTACAACAACAACGTCAGTTTCTATCGAGTGATTGTAAGACAAATAACTTTTAACCAGTCCAAACTCAAAATTATTTTAAGTTAAATAGATGGACACACATTTATAGTGAACCTTACATTAGTCATTAGGTAGAATTGCATTCATTTTTGTCTACGGCACGTTGTTTTGTTTACTTTTTGTCTCCAGTCGAAATTAGATGACGTCAGTCAGTGTTGGGTTTTGGAATGACAGTCTCACTTTGCGGGAGAAATCACACACATCAAATACATATGTAAGACTCGCTTTCATTGGTTCCAGAGCAACGTATCAAGATTGTTTCCGGTTGTACGTTGTGTTTAAATTTCCCGCGCATATAGGCCTATGTGATTGGCCAACTAACATAATTCGTCTAAGAAGACGTTTCCGGTTTTCAAACTACATTTAGTGGTTTTCATACTACATGTAGTCATAAGTAACTGCGTTGCTCTGAGCAACGTAACGAACCTAGTTCACGTTAGAATAATTATTCGGAGCAACGTAAGGAGGTTTAAAAGTACAAATAAAGCACTTTGATTGGACGATTCATATACTCACGTTGCGTTGTGTTTCAACATGTTGTGTTTTGAGAGCAACGTAATACGTTGCTATTTATGGCGCGTTTGGCCTTTCATAGACATGGCTCGTGCTGCACTCAGCGCGCGCCGATTGGCTCAGATCAGTTTGGATGGGGTTTCCTGAGCATTTTTTGCACGAATTTTCTTTCACTCTTCGAACGTTATTGAATGCAGTTAGGCGTGTGTTTGACATAATTCAAAAACTTGATAAGGACTTTTTGTTTACCAAAGATGATATTTTTTCTTTTGAAGAATATGATATTTATTACCCATATACAGTTACATTGTTAAAACATAATTGTCAACATGTGTACATAATTATTACATGCACTTTGCTCAATCCCAGTTACAGCTATATTTAATAATTTAAAAATCGTTTTCGTTAAATCTTGGTAAAACTTGGCATACATCATAAAACATGAACATACATCATGAACGAATCCCTTTCTCTAACATTGAAAGCTTGGTTGAGAACAAAGTAAGGAAACTATTAGACGATTTGATAAGCCAAGCGATAAAGTCTGCTGTTCAACCTTTAACTGCTCAAATAACAAGTCTTGCCTCCGATTTAAAAACCACAATCCAAAAAAATTATGAGAGAGATAGCTTACCGTTATCGAAAAATATCAGAAAACCATTGGTGATCTTTCCACTGAAATTTCTAAACTGAATACAACAATAATTGAAGACAAAAAGGCAACAGCTGAATTTAAATCTAAGACCGAAAAGGAGATAATGGAACTTAAAAATGAGAACTTTAAAATGCATGATAAAGCTGAACAATACAGTCGGCGGGATTGTGTGAGAATCTCAGGACTAAAAGTTGGGGAAGGCGAGACAACTGACACCGCTATTTGTAAAATGGCTAAAGATATCGGCCTGTCTCTAGATATGGGTGATATTTCCAGGTCACATCTAATTGGTCGACAAAAACAACAGATCATTGCTAAGTTTACCAGCTACAGAAAGAAATCCGAATTACTGTCTAAAAGAAGATCATTGAGAGATAATCCTATGTATTCTAATGTTTATGTAAATGAAGATCTGACAAAAAATAGATACGATTTGTTTAAAATGGCACTTGTCTTGAAAAAAGAGCGGAAGATCCACTCTACTTGGACATTCGATGGTCTTATATTTTATAAGATTGGAGAAAACGGAAACAAACTTCTAATCCACACCTTGAGCGATATTAAACACCTGCAGCAAACAAGCATGAAGGAGTGCGGATTCTCAGTGACACACTTTCAAGTGATTGCCAATAGAATGTCTACATGCATTACATACACTCATTGCTAATAACTATAACCACCTTCTATGACACTTTAATATGACTTTTAGTATGTCTCAATTATGTGTATCAGTCTGAGTTACTGTGTGTCCACACAGACGAAGCCTGTCCGCTATAAAATGTACTGTACAGGTATCTATGACCCAGAATTAACAAACTGTACTGTACATGCATCTGTGACCTAGAATTAAGCATTTAAACAACCTAAATGGATCGGTCGCCGGGAAAAATTCTTGAAGATCAAGTGTTTCCCTTATCAGTTAGGCAATGTATCATGCACATGCGCATGTACCGATTCTGGTGGAACAATTCCAAGTGGCGTCAAATTAAATGCTTGTAAATGTTATTTTCTATGCATATATTCCCTTACTAACTTCCTATTACAAGAACATTGTCCGTAAACCTAACAATATATATACGAAGTTTATTCACCTCAAACACGATTGATTAACTATAAAAAAGCCCAATTTGGTTTTTACACACTTGTGCATATCCGGAGAACCAGTAAGCGTCAAGCAACAAATGTTGTAAATTTTCCAACTAATTATGATCAGTTTTTGGCTCTAAAGAAAGCTTTCATAAATTTGAGATTATTCGGGAGCTCATACGATAACACAAACATGATACATAGAACTAACCTTGCTCCCATAATTAACCTAAAGTATAAAATTATTTTCTACATTTTTCAATCAACACTATGGTTCATTAGATATATGCACTTCTCTTGTTTTTATGACTTCTATCTATTATATCCCCATTATATCCCACGAATATTTGATGAACATGCGCAATCCTCTCCAGAAATCGCTGTGAATATATTTACATTATGGCGACTATAGCGCAACATAGAGTGGCTATCGGGGCCTGGTATAATTATATTTTCTACAAAGAAATAATGCTATTGCAGAAACTTCAGCGTTACTGTTGTAGTTCTCTAAAGTTAAACAGGCCTTGATAATATTCTTTCCTTGTGTTTAGGTGAAAATTGTCATGTTTTGCTTTTAATGGGTGACTTCAATGACAGATGTTCCTCATGGAATAACTTCCACGAGAACTTAAAATGGAATTATACGATCTATTGAAAACTTATTTCAACTTATTCAAGAACCAACTATATATTGATCTGTATATTGATCTGTAACTGTTTCTTGATGAGCTCACTTGAGTTCAAGAGAATAAATACCAATACCAATACCAAGAACCAACTCGATATAATGATTGTGGTGGTCATATCCTAGATCTGTTAATAACTGATAATTTTGGCTTTTTGACGGACTACGGAGTTACCTCCCCCATGTCAAATCTCGACCATTGTACTCTCTACTGTACTATTAATATTAACAAAGAAAACAAACCTAAATGCTACAAACGACATATATGGGATTATAAATGTTCTGACTTAGTACTTCTTAACAAACTCTTAAGTACTACTCCTTGGGGTACTATATGTGGAATGTTTGAAGACATACATGACCGAGTATTTGTTTGGAATGAACTTTTTCTCTCATGTTGTGCGGAAGCTATCCCCAACAAAGAAATAACTGTTAGACCACGTGATAAACCGTGGATGACCAACGATGTTAGGCGAAAAATTAGAGAAAGAGATAGATCCTTCAAAAAATTCAAACGAACCCACTCTGAACAGGATCAATTTATATTCTACCTCGCTCGAAGAGAAGTAAATATCGCCAAACGAAATGCAGTTCGACGATACTCCGAACGTCTACGTCTAAAACTGTCTGATCCTTCCATTGATTCAAAAACCTACTGGTCACTTAGGATCCAAGGTTAAGCCATCAATACCTCCCCTTCATATAAGTAATCGTAATATATCTGATAATCTTAAAAAAGCAGATGAATTCTGCATTTTTTTTGCATCCCATTCAACACTTCCTATAAATACAACAGAGTTACCTCCCTTCAGTTTTCTGACAGATAGCCGCCTCAGTACGGTCACAACCTCTGTAAGTGAAGTAAATACTTTACTTAACAAGTTAAAAATTAACAAGGCAGGGGGTCCTGATCATATCACAAATTTCATGTTAAAACATGCCTCAAAGTCTATTTCTCCCTCATTGTGTGAATTATTCAATTATTCCCTAGCAACAAGTACTTTTCCTTCTGACTGAAAACTTGCAAACGTTAGCCCAGTTTTCAAACAAGGGGATAGACATCAATTAAGTTATTACAGACCTATCTCTCTGCTATCTGGCCTATAGAAAATTTTAGAAAAAAATAGTATATTAAAGTTTGTATGATTATCTGACCAATAATAACTTGCTAATACCTAATAACTCGGGCTTCAAACAATGTGACTCTACTGTAAAACAACTGTTGAAAATTGTTCATGATATTTATGAAAGTCTTGACAAAGGAAAGGATGTATGTCTGGTGTTCCTTGAGATGAGCAAGGCATTCGATAAAGTGTGGCATGACGGTTTGTTGTTCAAACTTCGACAGTTGGGAGTTGTGGATCCAATCTTAAGCTGGATTCAAAGTTACCTTCTTGGCAGAAAAATAAAAGTGCGTATAAATGGTGTCGAATCTAGGACCCAACCCTTACAGGCAGGAGTGCCCCAGGGGTCTGTTTTGGGCCCCCTTTGTCCCTAGTCTACATGAATGACATAAGCAGAAGTATAGAGAGTGATCTACACATATTTGCAGACGACACGTCTCTAAAAACGAGAGTAGACAACCCTTTAGAATCAGAACGGAAACTAAATAGAGACCTACACCGGCTCTCTAAATGGGCAGAACAATGGCTAGTCACTTATAACCCTAAGAAAACAGTTAACCTCATGATATCCCTAAAAACTGTTGTTCCACAATTAAACTTGTTTTTGAATGGAATAAATGTAAAGAGTGTTCAGTCCCATAAACACTTAGGAATATACTTACAGCATAATGGAAAGTGGGACGAACACATTCGTCATATAATAAAAAAGGCAAATACCAAACTTTCTGTGATTACAAGGGCTAACAAGTCATTAAGTAGGAAATGCCTATGTAACCTGTATTCGAGTGTTGTTCGTTCAACGTTAGAGTATGGCGATGTTCTTTTTGACAGTTGTTCAATTGAACTATCGCAAAAAATTGAAAAAAGTCCAAAGACACGCCACCGTCATCTGTTCTGGTGGACTTAGCCGCACTCCAACAAAAGCCTTGCTCGCGGAACTCAACTGGGAACCACTGCATTACAGGCGGAAGTGCCACAGACTAGTACTACTTTACAAAATCCTTAATGGTCTCGCTCCATCTTACCTGACTAATGTAGTTAACTCTGTGTCCCATGAAAGCCATTATGTTTTAAGAAACAATACAAACATATACAACTTTAGATGTAGGCTGCAAACATTTTCCAATTTTTTTTTTCTCCAAAAACGATCAAAGAGTGGAACATGATCCCTAACGAAAACAGATCTGGTTCGATAGAAGGCTTAAAACGCCACCTTTCTCTAATTTCAGACTCTAGGAGTCTGTGCAAACTATACAATATGTTTAGCAGCCAACACGCAGTTCATCTTTGTAGAATAAGAATGGGACTGAGCACTCTACAAAATGACTTGTTCACATACAATTTATCTGACAATCAGTCCTGTCCTCAGTGTCAGGCACAATGTGAAAATAGCAGGCACTATCTCCTGGAATGCCCCGCATATGACCCTCAGAGGAAGCGCATGCTCAATAGTATTAAGTCATTATTATGTCCTGGTGTATCCATGACCATATTTTTTACCAACTTATTCAAGCTATTTTTCTCACCTAATGCAATTTGGCTGCAAAGAATTAAGAGATCAAACAAATTTGGAATTATTAAATGCCGTGCACCTTTTTATTAAAGAGACCAAAAGATTTGAAACTACATTATTTAATCCTGTACAAGGAAATTAGGTTACTGGCTATGACCTAGGGTTAAAATATTACGTACTGTTATACTGTGTGTACCTTTAATTTGTACCATTTTAATTTGTATTCCTTATATTTTCTGTATGTTTTGTATTTCGAGGAGATCCACTCGTGGCCCTAGGGCTGTTGGTAATCCTCGTAAAATAAATAAAGCATTAAATTAAAAACATGGTTAAATTTATTGAAAAACCTTTCACAATTCTACACTTTAAAAATAAATGAATCTGTGTCTGAAGAGGAAGAAAAAAAAACAACACATTTATCATAGAGTTAAAATGTTTCTCATCTTAAAAACAAACATTTATCAAATTGTGATATAAAATGCTTTTAATGCCCCGAGAACGTCATATTATCTCGGATTGTGGTAGTGCAAACTATAGAATATCAGAGTTAATTGGTTACTATTTAAATCCTAGCTTTATCTAAAAATACTGATGATTTGTTAGCCGAATTATCTGAGAAATCAATTCCACGGGATGTGATTTTGGTTACTCTAGGTGTGAAGTATGTATACAAATATTGGCATAGACTTGGGTTTAAATTCCATAAAATCAGCATTCCAAATATTCCCGGACAACAATGTAGAATTGTTGGAACTTAACCTAAAAGGCAATGGTTTTCAATTTAGTGGGACGATCCTCCAGTAAATTAAAGGATGTTGCATTGCCATTTGTATGGCTGAGTGAGAGAGTAACATACTTCGCAAATGTCACAAGTACCTTTCATTTGCCTTCGGTTTCTGCATGATATTTTTATCATAAAACCTCATGCGTTCGAAGACCTTCATATTTTCATTGATACTCTTATTTCTCATGATCCCAGCTTTAAACTACAGCCTACTGTTGATTACACTTATGTGGGTTTCGTGGATGTAATTTTTTTTACAAAGTTCATAAAAACGACTCGGTATCTAGATTATAAAGTATTCGTCCAGCCTACTCAGGTGCATAATAGGCCACACCGCCTTCTCCACGTTTTCAAAGGAGACATTTAGTCTCAGCTTTTTTGATTGTTTTAATCGGACTTGTTCTGTTCTTTTAACGGCTCTTTTCTCCAAGGGGTATTTTGTTAGGTTACTCAGATCTATTAAATCCGAGGCATTAAGACAAATAAATTCTCTCTTCAGCTTCCGACACCTTGCTTCTCTGTCACGGGTGTATCATTACCATCCAGGTACGTTTCTCTCAGGTTCAACAATGGAGTGCCTTAAGACGCGATGTAGTAGATTTATGCGTACCAGATCGAGTACAAAAATCCATCTTTTCACTTCTGCTGCAGATACCAAACACTAACACGTATGGAAAGGGAAAGTGTTTGCATTCAAACGTTACAAACTGTTTACTCTTTGGGTTTAAACTTGGACTCGGGATTGTGTCCGTTATAGTATTATACAACTTGTGTTGCAGTATAGTTTTGCCAGCATACAAATGGCCCACATTATAAAAGATTGATTAACTGATGTTTTACGCCGCACTCGAGATTATTTGCCAGGTTAAGTGGGCGATGAAACCGGGATCATTGCCCGAAGAAAACTCCCGACATTCGGCGAATACCTGGCAACTCTTCCACATACGGCAAACGAGTGGAAAATCCACTCAGAAATATGATCTGAGTGTGATTTGAACCCCCGCCGCATCGATGGAAGGTCTGTGTGGGACTCTAACCCGAGGACCACCGAGACTCTTCATAATAACAGAAGAAAACAAACTGTTTCAAAGTAAAATGGCTAAAAATCAGTCATTGCTGTTAAAAAAGAACAAGAGTTTCAGAGATCTATTAACCATAACCAAACTCCCTTGTCCAACATCTACTTGGGAACCAAGTTGCATATTTTCACTTTATTTTCCAACTACCATATCTTGTTCAATTTCCGTTTTTCAAGACTTCCTTCCATACCTGAAAGGGGCTTCGGTGGTCCAAAGTGCGGGTTCGAATCCCACTTAGACCCCAAATTGAAAAATTTCTTACTGGAGTTTTCACTCTTCCGAAGTCGGGGCTTTCCTCCGAATACTAAGCCTGTTAAACTCCGCCATATTTAAGTGAAATATACAACATCAATTAATAAATGCATAGCCGAAGATCCATATCCGTACAGCTTTGTCAATATATCACAAAGTATTTCAGAAAATTTTCCTGACTAAAGTGAAGCTGTCTTCAACCTACGGGAATATCAGGGGTTTGTGTTTATTGCAACAACCTATGACTAGGTATAAAGATTTAAATTACATACCCCCTTGTAACACAACTAAATACTCCATTACTATTTTAGTAAAAAAGATTTTCCCTGTGCCCATGCGATTTAGTATTTATGAAGTTTATATGCCGTGAAACTTATTAAATGAGGTTGGCAATAGCAGGTATTGACTGCTGTATATGGTTGGTTGGCTGTTTTAGCTTATTGGCACGTCCATTCGTATGAATGATGAACGCCATACTAGTGAGTAATTATTACCTTGAGCGATTAAGAAAACTGTGATGTTTGAACACACTATAGCAATATATTGAATGTCTCTGTACAGGAGTATATGTTAGTACGATTGAGAACGACTTAATAACCTCTTAAGATGTTAAAACATGCATACTGCGGTATATAATCTCTCGGCTTTGATTATTGGCTTGAGTATCACTCCAAAATATATTGCTTAAAACATAGTACCATTAAAAATAAGGAGAATACTGTTAGATTTACGTTATTAAAGACAATACAAAATACTAAACTAAATTTAGAATAAGCTGATGTATTTTCTTAAAACCGCTGTGAAGGGTAGCATAAGCTTCAATACATTCCAATTGGCCCAGTAATGCAAGCATTTAGAGTTTATCGGAAAATGATTCTAGCTTTCTAGGTTTAAGCTTCTTCTAAGTGCTACTTTAACATAATATTCCAGTTTCGTGTAACAAAAAAGCTGCTAAAATACACTTTAAATGAAAGGATAATTTCCACAATGGGCTTTAAAGATAACACATCGACATGTTGGCAGTTCATTCCACATGAAAACAAAATTGACTATAAAGTTAATTCTCTGACATTAATTTTAGTAGGAGACAGTGTGTCTGACTGATGGGTTGAACAGCTGCAACGCATAATTAAATTTCTGATTTGTGAAAGGGGGGGTTGTTTTCATAATTATCTTCTATTCTACTTCGAAATGAAGTAAATTATAAACTAATTACTTGGCCTCTGAAACAGATTTATAAACTTGGATCATGACAATATTAAAGCACACTTATTGAACATCACAGTCGAGAAGGTAAGTTATTTTCAACAACATATATATAATCATGTATCTCTCATCGCATGTCGTCAAATTGCACAAAACTACGTTTTGGTACCCATGGAAATGAGATAAAGTCGGGCTTCTATTTAAGGTCTAGGCTATTTTTTAAGTGTTATTCTCTTTTAAATTGTATTTGAGACATTTGTGGATAAAAGCTGTTTAATTATACCTCACCAAGAAAAAGTTCAAAACCTTTGATAATTTTTTTCTGACTTATCACTAAAACCAAAACCAATATAATCTATTTTCGACTTGCTACATCTTTAATTTCACCACAGTTTTTCAGATCCAAAAAGCTATTCTGGTTGGCTAACAAGCAGAGATGAGTCGCAATGCAATGTGTTTCTACGTCTTGGCAGTCGTGCTGTTGTTCCAAGGTATAAAATGAAAAAAACAAACTAACACATTATAATTCATTTCGTATATAACCCTTTTTTTCATGTTCAATAGATTCCACGGTTTCGAATCCCACTCAGGCAAAAAAAAAAAAAAATTCAGAGTGATTTTCACTCGATCGCTGTATGAGAAAGATTTGCAAGGTTCTCGCCGAAGTTCGTAGGTTTCCTCAATGCAACGAGACTGTTTTCCTTTCTTGTTAAACCTAGTAAAGCCGCTATATAATTTCGTGCGGCGTAAAGATCAATCAATCAATCAATCAATCAATCGACCAAAGATTGCACCAACTGAAAAAATCAGAAATCGTTTAAAATCGGTTTAAATATTAGGCACGTGAGGTGACTGAGAATATGAACTCAAAACAATTATTATTGAGATACCGGAAGGCTTCGAAGGAAATTTGAAAGTTTGGACGAAAATCACATACCGTGTACACCCGCGTATAATGCTCACCAAAAAGTGTAGAAGTCAATACCTGGAAATTACTTGAGATTACGAAACGGTAGCATGCGAAAAGTAACAAATTGAGCAGTACAAGCATCCTGCAGTCCTGGCAAAGCGGTAAGCCGGTCACCTTTGAACACTACACGCTGAGCAGAGTTAATTGTCTTATTATTTCTTGTCATTCTTTACTAATTTCTTACGGTCTTTTGTATGTATATTGTTTGGGTTTTTTTTAATTTAAAACGGTTTCATATGCGTGTTTTATTTATAACTAAAATGTCGATTTTGTTTCCCAGATTAGACTTCGTGTATTTTTTTTGTTTTATTCATATCATATTGTTTGCCGATACGTTGGTTTTGATGTTGGGTGTTTTAAATTTTCCTTGGTAAAACTTGATCAAAACAATATATACCGTTTCCCATATTTGTCATAAAGGCTGATCAAAAAACCCTATCAGCTTGGACGGGGTCTTAAATGTCAGGCACTGTCACTGAAATGTCATTTAGCGAAACATCCAATCAGATTTAGCTGTGATGTTCACTTTAATATACGTGCATTAGCTGACTGTCAACCAATCCACAGCCGTTCTCTTTCTGTCGGTGTAATTCACTCTGCCGACTGGCTCCATGCACTGGTCGTATGTAAAGACGCTTATACATTTCTTTATATATAGACATGAATTGCTATTTAGTATCAGATCTTGAAAAATAACAATAAAACTCTTATCAATGACTTAAATAAAATTCTTCATTTTTACTCAGGTATTTCTTATTCTCGTTATTTTGGGATTACTCTGGGACCCGGGTTCGATTCCCTTTTCAGGAAAAAAAATCGGTAGAAGAATTTCTGCCATATTTTCAAGAAAGTGTAATCCCAAAATAACGAGAATACTGTTATACTCACTTTCTAAAAGACACTATCTAAGTAACCTCAAGGTATTTCTTATTTTGTGATGTTGTTTTCCCCTGGCTAAGTTTCTTCTATGATTTCCCCACCGTCTGTGTATTATCAACTGTTATACGATGTACTTTGATCAGATAGCTGGTCTAAAAAGTTTTGTACTAGTCTACACTGATGTATAATGTTCAATTATCATAGCCGCACGCTTTCCAATTTTACGGTAACAGCGAACGTATTAGAAAATGGTTCTGAACTTGGAGTTTAATTTCGGCAACCAGGATATCGGACAAGCGCAATGCGTCTTCTGAATTTATCTTTCAGGTCGAGTTCGATTATGAATTCGGCGAACGCCGAAAAGGGGAAACTCTCAATCAAACGACATTCTTGTTCGCGCCACGTATTCCCCAAGTAGCCAGACTGCACTCAGATTTCAAGATGGTACCCAAACTATTCAAATGTAGATAAAGAAGTTAACATGGCAAACATTTGCTTACTTCCGTTAGTGCCTACACGTTAGATTTAAACACTGAAGAAGCTGGGGTTAAGCTGGTAACGTGGACATTAGACTATTTGTTGATAAAACCACAAGATCGCAATGTAACTTGTAAGTAAACAAACCTTTAGTGGTGTGTAACACACCAAACTATCGTACGTGGTTGGTGTATCTATAGCATAGTTTGTACCTAGATTTCAGAACAAGCAGAGTTTATCTATTACAGTGGCCGCCAATTAGCTGCCAAAATTCCACTTTTTCGTCTATTCTGATTACCACGGCAGTAAGAGATTTTAAAAGCCTCGGAAAAACTAAATGATTGACATTTGGATTAGGAAAATCCATACAGATAGTCCTTGAAAAGTAAACGCATTGAAATAACGGGGACGAACGTTATTCATTCTAAGCCTTAGTTATTTAAAACAATAGTTTAGTACAATTTTGAGCATAGACGCACTAAAAATCTTCTGAGTTATACGTCTTGTAAAAATCAGCCTAATATTTCTACATTCTGTTTTAACAGCAAAAAAAAATCATTTTGGCAGTTCATACCACTTTGAGTTGATCTTACATGACTAACCAGAGTTGAATTAACATGGCTGGTAAAGGATTTTGATATTCAATAGCTCCTATTGTTGACAAGATGTTTAAACAGGTTTCGGAATCTTGCATATTATCGAACGTTCTCTTTGCGTTTTTCAGCGTTTTATTTGGCGGAAGTGGCTGGCTGTGTGCCTAATGAATGTAGTTCTGGATGTGCTGCCCGGAAAGACGGCAATAGTGGCTATTGTGGCCTATTTACCGGCCGGTGTATGTGTGTCTCGAGTAAGTATTGTTTAGATTTATAACTCCTAAGTTGCGTTAAATTTGTTTTAATACATCCACTAAAAAGAACAAAAATGGAGCGGAAGAATGCGCAAAATGGATGTCCTTATTTGCAGTGACCTCATTGACCCCCGCTGTTGGGTATCACGTCACCACACTTTATCATCGAAGGTCAGAGTGAGCATATACACATCAGCACTTTTGTCAAGTTGTAATCGAGTAATATAAATAGTTTCACCTATCTCTTATACACTGTAAAATGTAACCCGTAAATTTTACGGTAGAATACTGGCAGCTGGGCTGGGCAGCTTTCTACCGTAAAAATAAGGGTAGACCGTAAAATCAACTAGCCACATTCCTATTCAGTGAATGTGAAAAAACATTATGAAATCAGCAGGTGGAAATCCGCCCTGTCACAAGGAGACAACGTCTTCATATAACCGAAATACGGTTGAGCAGGATGTAAAACCCCAATCACTCACTCACTCACTCAAATACATGTGTGTTAAATTAACTATCTTAATGACAATTTTTTCCTTATATTAAGTCGCCTACGGCGAGATTCGAACCTCTAACCTTCCATACAGGAGCTGCGCAGATCTATATGCGCACTAGCCATAACCGTAACCTTTAACCACTACACTTACTACAAATATGAAGAGTTGGTGGCCCCATTTCCATGCCTTACTATCGCTTCGGTGTGCGCATGCGCACTTCCGTTTTTTTGCACCCTTTGACCCGCAATGACGTATTTTGGACGAATCCTTCACGGAAACAACCGAGGAGATCAGATCTCGTTAGCTCGGAAACGACAACTCTGTCTCAAAGTTATTTTACGGTACACGACCGTAAAGCTTCCACTGAAGTATAAAACTGCAATTTACCGTTAATTTTAAAATATTCTACTGTAGAATCGCCGGGAAACGGTTACAATGTAGATTACCTGTGAGCAAACGGCACCTCAGATTAATCGTGTAAGTACCGATTACATACTTTAACTATATGGTGTCTTTAGAAGCATCGTTTATGTGTTGTCTAGAAGTACAGTGCACACTACATTGATATTTTGATGATTAGGGTTTTTCGCCTCACTCAAAATTATTTTACTTATATTGCGGCGTTACCAGGTTGGGTGCGGGAAAAAACCGAGTCATTTACAGGAGGAAACCTCCAACTTTCGGCTAGCATCTGGCAACTCTCCCACATAGGAAGCCTTATTGAAAAATAAACACTTCAAATTTCATTTGATTGAGTGAGATTTAGATCCAAGACTCATATATGTAAGGCCGAGAGACTGTTAATCTGCTGACTGAGCGTTAAAGACCTAACAGCGTTAAAGACCTAACAGTATACATTCAAAACATCATTTGCGTCTGACCCTTCATTTTCTGCACTTTTTACTGTAAACAATTAAAAAAATGACGTGTAAAGGTTTTTATGATTCGTTTTGTGACAACCCAAAATATTTATTTGTCCTATAGATATGTTTAAATTATTTCCCTTAAGAAAATGTAAATGCATCTAAATTTTTCCTTGCAGGGAGAGGATAGCGAGATGGTGTGGCGAAAACTATGTCGTAACGTTAGTTAAAGCAATTAAAGTCAAAGCTACACTCAGTACCTTCTTAAATTTGTTATTTTCAAAGTCTGTATTTGTTTGGTCTTTCACATGCCTTCCAGCTATGGTCCTCGGGTTCTCATCCGTATCAATTTAAAAAACGGCGTTTTTCTCTGATCGCCTCCATGGACCATACCGCACAGTCCATACCCCCCCCCCCTCTGCCTAGGAGGTAGCCATGTTAGAGCTATTGAAGAATGGCTTCCCTCGAGTATGGAAGAATATATCTTCCATACTCGAGGGAAGCCATTCAATAACTCTAGCATGGCTACCTCCTAGACAGAAGGGGGTGGTATGGACTGTGCGGTATGGTCCACGATAGAAGCGAAACGTAAATTATCCTTTAAAGATAGCGGCAAAGAAGAAACACTAATTAAAACGTCTAGACCGCAGAAATAACGTTACAGCAATGAGCAACTGAAGACGCCGATTAAAATAAATCCATTCAAATTTGGTTTAATCCTTAAACAGTTTTGAAGTGAGAGAAATCAATACACAATATTCGGCGAATTATTATAGCATTTGCTAACACACACGTCAAAATTTCCACGCCCTTACATTTATGTTCTTCAGGAAATAACAACGGTTTTTAGGAGGGGAGGGGGGGGGGGGTGAATAACATTTCAGTAGAAGTCAATCCCGAGAAATCCACCCGTTTTAAACAAAAATATACAAAGTAACAAACATTGAAATATTACAAGGAGCCTCGTTGGCGTGATAGTTTCTCACTCTGACACAGACCTCGGCGGATCAGTCTGTTAGATTGATTGATTGTTTGGTGTTTTACGCCGCGCTCAAGATAATTTCACTTATATGGCGGCGTTGCCAGTTTTAGTGTGGGAGGAAACCGGGCTCTGTGCCCGGAGGAAACCCACGACCTTTTGTTGGTAACTGGTAACCATCCCACATAGGTCGTTCGAGTGAAAACCCAGTCAGAAAATTTTTCAATTTTGTTTGGACTGAGTGGGATTCGAACCCGCGACCCATTGGTGGAAGGCTGTTGGGATTGAGCGTCTAACGCTCTACCTACTGAGGCCACGGAGGCCCCCGAATATTGTAGAAGGGTCGCCATTTTGTAACGATGTATGATACGATTCAATTGTACATCGACAATTGTACACCGATGCCTTGAAACGAATGACCAACCTTCTCTGTCTGAATATCAATTTCCCTTTTCTCGAATTATAGGTCATGGAGTTTCCTTTTTGAAACATGACTACCCTCCGTAGCGTTCGGGCCTCACACTAACGCTACATGCCAGAGCTAGTATGGGTATGAAAGTTTGGTGTCTGTATTTTATCTTAGAAAAAAAAAACAGTACAAATATTGTCCATGTGGTGGCAGGGTTATTTTTCTATTTGGATCGTCACCTAACTTCGCAGAGGTCTAACTTTTGGAATGTTTGGAGTTTATAGTCCGCGTAGCGACTTGATTAGTTTGACATGTATGAAAGGCCAAACGCGCCATAAATAGCAACGTATTACGTTGCTCTCAAAACACAACATGTTGAAACACAACGCATCGTGAGTATATGAATCGTCCAATGAAAGTGCTTTATTTGTACTTTTAAACCCTCTTACGTTGCTCCGAAAACTTAGAACATGTAATCTAGCGTGAACCAGGTTCGTCACGTTGCTCAGAGCAACGCAGATCCTTAGGACTACATGTAGTATGAAAACCACTATATGTAGTATGAAAACCGGAAACGTCTTTTTAGACGAATTGTGTTAGTTGACCAATCACATAGGCCTATATGCGCGGGAAATTTAAACAGAACGTACAACCGGAAACAATCTTGCTACGTTGCTCTGGAACCAATGAAAGCGAGTCTTACATATGTATTTGATGGGTGTGATTTCTCCCGCAAAGTGAGACTGTCATCTGTATATTGTTGAAAGTTAAAACAACAACAACCTAAGCTGGATATATCCAAACTCTATCGCCTAAGTAGGCCTACATGTATGTTGATGTTGTGGTGGCCAATAAAGTTGTAAAGTGTAACACGTTAAGTGTGACTGCGGACCATGAAACAGCTTTTTGCCATAATTTTGGCACAAAGCAACTGCTAATGCTATGATTATGAATATTATAAGTGAGTGATGAAATGTGAAGCCTGAAGGTAGGTCTATTGGTAAGTAATTTATTTACAAGTAAGCCTATCCTGTATTAATAAAAATGTCCCTACATGGTGTATTTGTAATGTTTTCAGTCAGTAAAATATGAGAATCGAATAAGTGGAAATTGTTTAAGTAGACCATTACTAATTCAATAATATTAAATGCCTACACTACAGGTACCTAGTTATTTATGTTTGGATACTTATTGGTCGGTACCAGGTCGACGACCATAGATCGATGTCAGAATTATCAAATAACGGAGTAAGATCTTTACTTTAGTGAAGTAGTCTACCATTACAACTCGTCAACTGTCTTCAATTTAATTTTCAGATTTATCCTTATATTTGAAAATAATCAAAATGAGAAAGCTAAACCAAAAAACTCCAAAACTAATAGCTTATCGAACATGTTTGACCTATCACCATTTCTGCTCTTGTTTTTAAAGTGAAAAATTTCGTTTTTTCACCAATATTTTATGTTAACTTCGGTTAACTTTTTAGGTTAACTGATAACACATAGTTCGCAATATGTTAAGTGGATTGAAGTTATTCTGATACGCTCACACGGGCTTCTTCAATACCACCAATAAGTTATGGTGGTATTGAAGGAGCCCGTGCGAGCGTATCAGAATAACTTCATTCCACTTAACATATTGCGAACTAGTTAACACAATGATTGATTGATGTTTTGTGCTGCACTCTTAAAAGATTATTTCACTTATATGGGGGCATAGCCAGGATAAGTGGGTGAGGAAACCGGGCTATTTGCCCGGGGGCACCGGGCAACTTTTTTTACAAATGGCGATCGAGTGAAAAGTCTAATCAGAAATTTGTCATTGTTTATTTGCCCTGGGTGGGATTCGAACCTGTGCCACATCGATGGAAGGCCTGTCTTGGACGAAGGTAATATCGCTCTAACCAACTGAGCTCTCTAGCACCCATCAAAATGAAACAGGACAGATGCACTACTGTTTGATATGGAACAATGCTTACTTATGCTATGAATTTATTTAAAGAGTCAATAAATCCTCTTTTTTTTCTTTTTGTTGAAGGATGTCCATAAAGATGTTGATGAGTTCCTGTTAAAAAAAAGTTTTGGACAGAAACAAATAACTATGTTGGAGAGGCTGAGCTATTTTGCAAAAATATTTCCTGGATTGTACCAATCATATTGCGCAAAACTGTAACCATGCTACATTTATCCCTGAAATCCCCATGGACAATGGGCCTATTAAGAACATGTATTTGTGCTAGGGGTTTTGATGCGGGGGACATACATGTAGGCCTATACTTGTATTCAGTATCTCCAGTAGGGTGTCCAATATAGCTATCAACGAATTGATGGCGTTAAAGACAAATAAGTTCTTTGAGAACAGTGCGAAATTTTATATGGAGCAATAAAGCTAAAGTTATACTTGAATTGAGTGTGTTTATCTTCTATGTTATTTCTGATTGAGATTTGGGGATTCTTAGAGGTACCAAGAACAACCAAATGAAGGAATTAAAAAAATGTGTGCCTATTCCAATGTTACCTATAGAAAAATGGGGTTTCCAGATTGTCAATAACCATCATGCAATGGAATAACCCACCCAAAACTATTTGTGGAAAAATGTGCTAAATACACTCATGCAATGAATTTAACATCTAACTGTTTAACCAAATAGAGTGTTTTACTTAAATGATATAGTGAAGAAAGAGCTTTACCTATATGTCACTTGTAAGCCACCCATTTCAAATTTTCATAAGCTGGATGAGTCACTGAAGGATATGTTGGGATGGCCCTGGTTTACATTTAATTTGATTATGGTAAATGTTTAAGAAAATAGTGTTTAGTCAGAGATTAACATCTAATGGCCAAAATTTCTATTAACCATAAACAAATTTGTCTCGTTCATAACCTTAAAAAAAGTTTGAAATCTGTATAAAATGTGTGAAAAAAACTCCTGGTCCCTTCTTTAAAAAACCGATCCCGTCCCAAAATAAATTTTGCCTGGTCTCTAATCGCTTAAATACATTTGGTAAAAATAAAAGTAAGCTTCAGGATTGATAAAAAAACAGTTGTTTAGAATTGATTCAGGTTTTTCTTGAATAGATCATTTAAGTCGTCAAATTAGGAGAGTGCTGGGTAATTCTAGTAATCAATCCTCTGAGCTGTCTCACAACATTGAACCCTACCAAAGCTAGGTGTAGCAGGGACCTTTTTAAAGCAGTTTTTCTTGTAGGCTCCGCTCATTGATTGGTGCCATAAATATATATATATATATATATCCATTTTCTTTGGTGGTTGATTAATATTGTCCTAGGCTTCATTCATTTGTTCATCTGAATTATACAAATCTCTAATAGGCACTGATTGTAATGATAATATTAAGTCATTCAAAGAGAGCATAATTAGCCTTTTTAATAATTTGCTGTATTTCTTTTTTTTTGTTTTGAAATTGACAATTTATACCCATGTTGATATATTTCCGGCAGCCTTGCTTAAATTAGCTACCATCTGTGTGAGCATTTATTTACATCCATGTGGAAATTATTTTGCACACATGTAAAACTTAATTTTGGACCCTTATGGAAATTAATATGAACCCATGCAGAAATTAACTTGCACCTCATTGTCTGACTTGAGCAAATGTTCTGTGTAAAGCAGACAAATATAAATCAGACCTATTTAATACAAATGGTAAAAAAATTTCAAATGGGTGTAAATTTTCTCAAGGATCATAAACTAATTCCAGAGTGATACACATTACTTTTGTAGTTGCTCGTAATTACTAGTGAACATCTCGTAACTACTAGTGAACGAACTGTAATTGCTAGTTAACGTCTTGTAATTACTAGTGAAAATCTTGTAATTACTAGTGAACGACCTGTAATTACTAGTGAACGACCTGTAATTGCTAGTGAAAGTCTTGTAATTATTAGTGGACATCTCCTACACACTGGTGGACATCTCGTACACACTGGTGGACATCTTGACACCCTTCGCGGAGATCTCGTACACACTGGCGGACATCTCCTACACACTGGCGGACATCTCATACACACTGGGGGACAGCTCGTACACACTGGGGGACAGCTCGTACATACTGGTGGACGTCTCGTACACACAGGCGGACGTCTCGTACACACTGGCGGACAGCTCGTACACACTGGTGGACATCCTGTACACACTGGTGGACATCCCGTACACACAGGTGGACATCGTGTACACACTGGCGGACATCTCGTACACACTGGCGGACATCTCGTACACCCTGGCGGACAGCTCGTACACACTGGCTGACATCTGGTACACACAGGCGGACAGCTCGTACATACTGGTGGACATCCCGTACACACTGGTGGACATCCCGTACACACTGGTGGACATCGTGTACACAGTGGTGGACATCTTGTACACACTGGTGGACATCTTGTACACACTGGTGGACATCTTGTACACACTGGTGGACATCCCGTACACACTGGTGGACATCTAGTACATACTGGACATCTCTATCACACTGGTGGACATCTCGTACATACTGGTGGACATCTTTTACACACTGGTGGACATCTTGTACACACTGCTTGACATCTTGTACACACTGGTTGACATCTTGTACACACTGGTGGACATCTTGTACACACTGGTGGACATCCCGTACACACTGGTGGACATCATTACACACTGGTGGACATCTTGTACATACTGGACATCTCGTACACACTGGTGGACATCTTGTACACACTGGTGGACAGCTTGTACACACTGGTGGACATCCCGTACACACTGGTGGACATCTCGTACATACCGGACATCTCGTACAAACTGGTGGACATCTCGTACATACTGGACATCTCGTACACACTGGTGGACATCTTGTACACACTGGTGGACATCGTGTACACACTGGTGGATATATCATACATACTGGACATCTCGTACACACTGGTGGACATCTCGTACATACTGGACATCGTGTACACACTGGTGGACATCTCATACATACTAGTGGACATCCCGTACACATTGGTGGACATCTTGTACACACTGGTGGACATCTTGTACACACTGGTGGACATCTTGTACACACTGGTGGACATCTCGTACATACTGGTGGACATCTCGTACATACTGGACATCCCGTACACACTGGTGGACATCTTGTACACACTGGTGGACATCTCGTACACACTGGTGGACATCTCATACATACTGGACCTCTCGTACACACTGGTGGTCATCTTGTACACACTAGTTTACATCCCGTACACACTAGTCGACATCCCGTACACACCGGTGGACATGTTGTACACACTGGTGGACATCCCGTACACACTGGCGGACATGTTGTACACACTGGTGGACATCTCGTACACACTGGTGGACATCTTGTACACACTGGTGGACATCTTGTACACACTGGTCGACATCTCGTACACACTGGTGGACATCCCGTACACACTGGCGGACATCTCGTACAGACTGGTGGACATCTCGTACATACTGGACATCTTCTACACACTGGTGGACATCCCGTACACACTGGTGGACATCTTGTACACACTGGTGGACATCCCGTACACACTGGTGGACAGCTCGTATATATTGGACATCTCGTACATACTGGACATCTCGTATACACTGGTGGACATCTCGTACATACTGGATATTCCGTACACACTGGTGGACATCTCGTACACACTGATGGACATCTCGTACACACTGGACATCCCGTACACACTGGTGGACATCTTGTACACACTGGTGGACATCCTGTACACACTGGTAGACATCTTGTACACACTGGTGGACATCCCGTACACACTGGTGGACATCTCATACATACTGGACATCTCGTACATACTGGACATCTCGTACACACTGGTGGACATCTCGTTCATACTGGACATTCCGTACACACTGGTGGACATGTTGTACATACTGGTGTACATCTCATACACACTGGTGTACATCTTGTACATACTGGACATCTCATACATACTGGTGGACATCACATACATACTGGTGGACGTTTCGTACATACTGGTGGACATCCCGTACACACTGATGGACATCTCATACATACTGGACATCCCGTACATACTAGTGGACATCTTGTACATATTGGTAGACATCCCGTACATACTGGTGGACATCTCGTACATACTGGTGGACATCTTGTACATACTGGACATCCCATACATACTAGTGGACATCTTGTACATACTGGTGGACATCTCATACATACTGGTGGACATCTCGTACATACTGGTGGACATCTCATACATACTGGTGGACATCTCATACATACTAGTGGACATCTTGTACACACTGGTGGACATCTTGTACACACAGGTGGACATCTCGTACATACTGGTGGACATCTTGTACATACTGGTGGACTAGTGAACATCTCGTAATTACCAGTGAAGACTGTGCAGCTACTGGTGAACATGTGTGCATGCTTGCATGAAACACACTTAACTTCTGGGTGCTCTTAGCTCATTTCAGTAGCATGGGACATAAGTACTGTATAACTATTGTAACCTTCAGTTAAGATCGTTTTGTGCAACTCGACCATTGTGATTTTCCAGTTAAAACCTGTTAACATTTGAAAATTACCAGGGCATCTATAATAATTACTATCTCTCATAATTATGAAATAAAGGTGTAGATCATTAAAGTTGTCAAATTAGGATTTAGGAGGGTGCTGGGTATTTCTAGTAATCAATCCTAGTAATGGCATCCCTTAGATAAGTATTAAGGGTCTTCTAACTATAATTAGCATGACTACCTCTCCAACTATATCTGGAGACAAGGTGTACAGCTTAAAATATCAATCAATCTGTTTTATTACGAGTCGTTTACCACATAGATATGAGCTAACATCTGGCACCAGGTTAATTTCTCTAAAAAAATGAGATTGTTATAACAGCACTCCCAGTCCAAAGAAAACACTCTTACTAGGTTTTCAAACAATTGCCTCTGGTGGAATGGTTACCATTTGTCAGCTGAAGCTCCGTGGTCTCCTCTCCCACTAAAACTGGCAACCCAATTATACATGCACTAGTAAATAATCTCAGGTGTGGTGTTAATCAATAAATAATCAATCTGGGCATAAATGCCATTCCAAATGGTTTTACATAGTACAGTGTAAACAATAGTCCCATCAATTGATCTTTATATGCTGCTGAGAATCAAACTTAGGCCTACATCCCCTGATGTTAAATTCCGTTTATCAAACATTTTTCGGCTTTATTATTTTTCTTCGGCTTTAAAGTGGCATGAGCTGCAAAAATTCACACTTTTTTCATAATTTCTGATCGTCCCGACAGCAAGTGGCTTTTAAGGCCATCGAAAAACTAAATGATTGGCGTTGGAATGACGAAAATCCATACAATATGTGGTCTGCACGAACCGAAAACGTGTTCGCAAAGTAAACAAAATTCAAATAACCAGGACGACCATTCATTCATTCTAAGCCAAAGTTTGTTCAAAACAATACTTAATTGTACATTTTGGAGACTAGAAGCACTAAAAAGCTTCTGAATTATACATCTTGAGAAAATAGCCAATAATTTCAACATTTTGTTTTAACATCAAAATATCAACATTTTGGCAGCTTATGCCCCTTTAAGTAAAGCCTTTTACTGCGTATGAGAGTTCGGTTTTCATGTTATCTTTAATTGTTTAGTTTATTGATAGCTAGGCCTACTTTTATTTTAAAAAGTGAATAAATGCTTATGGATAACCACTTCTTTAGTTCTTGGTTTATTGGGTGACGACGTTTCGATGTAGTTCTTACATTGTTATCAAAGAACTATCGAAACGTTGTGACCCAATAAACCGGACTATTTGCCTGGCCGGCAAAATAAGTATAACAGGATGAGACACATGAATGTGGATAACCAAGAAGTAGTTATCCATAACACCTTATTGTAACCGTTCAACTTCTAAATGCCATAGAAAGATTTAATTGATTGATTGATGTTTTACGCCGCACTGAAGATTACAGTTCACTTATATGGCGGTGTTGCCAGGTTTAGTGGGGGAGGAAACCGGGCTCATTGCCCGAAGGAAACCCCCGACCTTCAGCGAGTACCTGGCAACTCTTCCACATACGGCGACCAAGTGAAAAAAATCCACTACCGGAAAAGATTTGAAATTTGTATTCAGTACCTGTAAATTGTTTTGACTATCTGAATTTATGGGTTTTTTATTTTATTTTTGACAGCTTATTAAGCAAATTTTAAAACTATTTCAGTCTTGATTTTTTGTCTGATCAAAACGATAATAGACCGTTTGATAATAATATTAAGATTAGAAGATAGACATTTACTTGGTGCCAATAATTAGGATAATAGAAAACTAAAGGAAGTATACATGTAAATTGTAATATTGAGTATCATAACTTTTACTACTAAGCAGTAGGCCTACTTATAACTGATAGTTATACAACTTTTATACAAGTTACAACAACAACGTCAGTTTCTATCGAGTGATTGTAAGACAAATAACTTTTAACCAGTCCAAACTCAAAATTATTTTAAGTTAAATAGATGGACACACATTTATAGTGAACCTTACATTAGTCATTAGGTAGAATTGCATTCATTTTTGTCTACGGCACGTTGTTTTGTTTACTTTTTGTCTCCAGTCGAAATTAGATGACGTCAGTCAGTGTTGGGTTTTGGAATGACAGTCTCACTTTGCGGGAGAAATCACACACATCAAATACATATGTAAGACTCGCTTTCATTGGTTCCAGAGCAACGTATCAAGATTGTTTCCGGTTGTACGTTGTGTTTAAATTTCCCGCGCATATAGGCCTATGTGATTGGCCAACTAACATAATTCGTCTAAGAAGACGTTTCCGGTTTTCAAACTACATGTAGTGGTTTTCATACTACATGTAGTCATAAGTAACTGCGTTGCTGTGAGCAACGTAACGAACCTAGTTCACGTTAGAATAATTATTCGGAGCAAGGTAAGGAGGTTTAAAAGTACAAATAAAGCACTTTGATTGGACGCTTCATATACTCACGTTGCGTTGTGTTTCAACATGTTGTGTTTTGAGAGCAACGTAATACCTTGCTATTTATGGCGCGTTTGGCCTTTCATAGACATGGCTCGTGCTGCACTCAGCGCGCGCCGATTGGCTCAGAGCAGTTTGGATGGGGTTTCCTGAGCATTTTTTGCACGAATTTTCTTTCACTCTTCGAACGTTATTGAATGCAGTTAGGCGTGTGTTTGACATAATTCAAAAACTTGATAAGGAATTTTTGTTTACCAAAGATGATATTTTTTCTTTTGAAGAATATGATATTTATTACCCATATACAGTTACATTGTTAAAACATAATTGTCAACATGTGTACATAATTATTACATGCACTTTGCTCAATCCCAGTTACAGCTATATTTAATCATTTAAAAGTCGTTTTCGTTAAATCTTGGTAAAACTTGGCATACATCATAAAACATGAACATACATCATGAACGAATCCCTTTCTCTAACATTGAAAGCTTGGTTGAGAACAAAGTAAGGAAACTATTAGACGATTTGATAAGCCAAGCGATAAAGTCTGCTGTACAACCTTTAACTGCTCAAATAACAAGTCTTGCCTCCGATTAAAAACCACAATCCAAAAAAATTATGAGAGAGATAGCCTACCGTTATCGAAAAATATCAGAAAACCATTGGTGATCTTTCCACTGAAATTTCTAAACTGAATACAACAATAATTGAAGACAAAAAGGCCACAGCTGAATTTAAATCTAAGACCGAAAAAGAGATAATGGAACTAAAAAATGAGAACTTTAAATTGCATGATAAAGCTGGACAATACAGTCGGCGGGATTGTGTGAGAATCTCAGGACTAAAAGTTGCGGAAGGCGAGACAACTGACACCGCTATTTGTAAAATGGCTAAAGATATCGGCCTGTCTCTAGATATGGGTGATATTTCCAGGTCACACCTAATTGGTCGACAAAAACAACAGATCATTGTTAAGTTTACCAGCTACAGAAAGAAATCCGAATTACTGTCTAAAAGAAGAGCATTGAGAGATAATCCTATGTATTCTAATGTTTATGTAAATGAAGATCTGACTAAAATTAGATACGATTTGTTTAAAATGGCACTTGTCTTGAAAAAAGAGCGGAAGATCCACTCTACTTGGACATTCGATGGTCTTATATTTTATAAGATTGGAGAAAACGGGGACAAACTTCAAATCCACACCTTGAGTGATATTAAACACCTGCAGCAAACAGGCATGAAGGAGTAAGGATTCTCAGTGACACACTTTCAAGTGATTGCCAATAGAATGTCTACATGCTTTACAGACAGACTCATTGCTAATAACTACAACCACCTTCTATGACACTTTAATATGACTTTTAGTATGTCTCAATTATGTGTATCAGTCTAAGTTACTGTGTCCACACACACGAAGCCTGTCGGCTATAAAATGTACTGTACAGGTATCTATGACCCAGAATTAACAAACTGTACTGTACATGCATCTGTGACCTAGACTTAAGCATTTAAACAACCTAAATGGATCGGTCGCCGGGAAAAATTCTTGAAGATCAAGTGTTTCCCTTATCATTTAGGCAATGTATCATGTACATACACACGTACCGATTCTGGTGGAACAATTCCAAGTGCCGTCAAATTAAATGCTTGTAAATATCATTTTCTATGCATATATTCCCTTACTAACTTCCTATTACAAGAATATTGTCCGTAAACCTAACAATATATATACGAAGTTTATTCACCTCAAACACGATTGATTAACTATAAAAAAGCCTAATATGGTTGGCACTTTTATATTATTTTTTTACACACTTGTGCATATCCGGAGAACCAGTAAGCACCAAGCAACAAATGTTGTAAATTTTCCAACTAATTATGATCAGTTTTTGGCTCTAAAGAAAGCTTTCATCAATTTGAGATTATTCGGGAGCTCATACGATAACACAAACATGATACATAGAACTAACCTTGCTCCCATATTTAACCTAAAGTATAAAAGTATTTTCTACATTTTTCAATCAACAATATGGTTCATTAGATATATGCACTTCTCTTGTTTTTATGACTTCTATCTATTATATCCCCATTATATCCCACGAATATTTGATGAGCATGCGCAATCCTCTCCAGAAATCGCTGTGAATATATTTACATTATGGCGACTATAGCGCAACATAGTGTGGCTATCGGGGCCTGGTATAATTATATTTTCTACAAAGAAATACTGCTATTGCAGAAACTTCAGCGTTACTGTTGTTATTCTCTAAAGTTAAACATGGCTCTATATTCCATCAGATGCTTTATTATAACAGCTGTGTTTAGTTTAATCCTAAACAAAAATTATTTCTTTGTGATATTGATGATAATACTTTTACTTTGTGGAGACATGCACAAAAACCCAGGACCATCATCTAACCTTAAGTGTTGTCACATTAATGCACGAAGCCTTCTCTCTAGAGAAAATGACCACTTATCTACCCTAACCACCTTAGACGAAATTAATACAGTACTATGTAGGGAATATGATTATTTGTGTCTCAGAAAGTTTGTTGTGTGAGGAGATTCCAGACGATATGGTGGGACTGGACGGCTACTGTATCGAACGAAAAGATAGAAATCGTCATGGTGGTGGTGTGGCCATTTACTATAAATCAAATTTTAATATTAAAAGACGGCGTGATCTAGAATTGGGAAATGAAATACTATGGACAACCATTGAACATCATAATCGTAACATTATTCTAGCAGTATGCTATCGCCCACCCAACCAAGGAGCTAGAGAGCGTGATATTTTCCTAAATAACCTTGATACTATGCTTTCCTTACGTTTAGGTGAAAATTGTCATGCTTTGCTTTTAATGGGTGACTTCAATGACAGATGTTCCTCATGGAATAACTTCCACGAGAAAAGTGAACTTAAAATGGAATTATACGATATATTATTAGGGAAAAACTTATTTCAACTTATTCAAGAACCAGCTATATATTGATCTGTATATTGATCTGTAACTGTTTCTTGATGAGCTCACTTGAGTTCAAGAGAATAAATACCAATACCAATACCAAGAACCAACTCGATATAATGATTGTGGTGGTCATATCCTAGATCTGTTAATAACTGATAATTTTGGCTTTTTGACGGACTACGGAGTTACCTCCCCCTTGTCAAATCTCGACCATTGTACTCTCTACTGTAATATTAATATTAACAAAGAAAACAAACCTAAATGCTACAAACGACATATATGGGATTATAAATGTTCTGACCTAGTACTTCTTAACAAACTCTTAAGTACTACTCCTTGGGGCACTATATGTGGAATGTTTGAAGACATAGACGGCCGAGTATTTGTTTGGAATGAACTTTTTCTCTCATGTTGTGCGGAAGCTATCCCCAACACAGAAATAGCTGTTAGACCACGTGATAAACCGTGGATGACCAACGATGTTAGGCGAAAAATTAGTGAAAGAGATAGATCCTTCAAAGAATTCAAACGAACCCACTCTGAACATGATCAATTTATATTCTACCTTGCTCGAAGAGAAGTAAATATCGCCAAACGAAATGCAGTTCGACGATACTCCGAACGTCTACGTCTAAAACGTCTACGTCTGATCCTTCCATTGATTCAAAAACCTACTGGTCACTTATGAAATCAGTCTTAGGATCCAAGGTTAAGCCATCAATACCTCCCCTTCATATAAGTAATCGTCATATATCTGATAATCTTCAAAAAGCAGATGAATTCTGCAATTTGTTTGCATCCCATTCAACACTTCCTATAAATACAACAGAGTTACCTCCCTTGAGCTTTCTGACAGATAGTCGCCTCACTACGATCACAACCTCTGTAAGTGAAGTAAATAATTTACTAAACAAATTAAAAATTAACAAGGCAGGGGGTCCTGATCATATCACAAATTTCATGTTAAAACATGCCTCAAAGTCTATTTCTCCCTCATTGTGTGATTTATTCAATTATTCCCTAGCAACAAGTACTTTTCCTTCTGACTGGAAACTTGCGTTAGCCCAGTTTTCAAACAAGGGGATATACATCAATTAAGTTATTACAGGCCTATCTCTCTGCTATATTAAAGTTTGTATGATTATCTGACCAATAATAACTTGCTAATACCTAATAACTCAGGCTTCAAACAATGTGACTCTACTGTAAAAGAACTGTTGAAAATTGTTCATGATATTTATGAAAGCCTTGACAAAGGAAAGGACGTATGTCTGGTGTTGCTTGATGTGAGCAAGGCATTCGATAAAGTGTGGCATGACGGTTTGTTGTTCAAACTTCGACAGTTGGGAGTTGTGGATCCAATCTTAAGCTGGATTCAAAGTTACCTTCTTGGCAGAAAAATAAAAGTGCGTATAAATGGTGTCGATTCTAGGACGCAACCCTTACAGGCAGGAGTGCCCCAGGGGTCTGTTTTTGGGCCCCTTTCGTTTATAGTCTACATGAATGACATAAGCAGAAATATAGAGAGTGATCTACACATATTTGCAGACGACACGTCTCTAAAAACGAGAGTAGACAACCCTTTAGAATCAGAACTGAAACTAAATAGAGACCTACACCGGCTCTCTAAATGGGCAGAACAATGGCTAGTCACTTATAACCCTAAGAAAACAGTTAACCTCATGTAAAGAGTGTTCAGTCCCATAAACACTTAGGAATATACTTACAGCATGATGGAAAGTGGGACGAACACATTCGTCATATAATAAAAAAGGCAAATACCAAACTTTCTGTGATTACAAGGGCTAAAAAGTCATTAAGTAGGAAATGCCTATGTAACCTGTATTCGAGTGTTGTTCGTTTAACGTTAGAGTATGGCGATGTTCTTTTTGACAGTTGTTTAATTGAACTATCGCAAAAAATTGAAAAAGTCCAAAGACACGCCACCGTCATCTGTTCTGGTGGACTCAGCCGCACTCCAACAAAAGCCTTGCTCGCGGAACTCAACTGGGAACCACTGCATTACAGGCGGAAGTGCCACAGACTAGTACTACTTTACAAAATCCTTAATGGTCTCGCTCCATCTTACCTGACTAACGTAGTTAACTCTGTGTCCCATGAAAGCCATTATGTTTTAAGAAACAATACAAACATATACAACTTTAGATGTAGGCTGCAAACATTTTCCAATTTTTTTTCTCCAAAATCGATCAAAGAGTGGAACATGATCCCTAACGAAAACAGATCTGGTTCGATAGAAGGCTTAAAACGCCAGCTTTCTCTAATTTCAGACTTTAGGAGTCTGTGCAAAATATACAATATGTTTAGCAGCCAACACGCAGTTCATCTTTGTAGAATGAGAATGGGACTGAGCACTCTACAAAATGACTTGTTCACATACAATTTATCTGACAATCAGTCCTGTCCTCAGTGTCAGGCACAATGTGAAAATAGCAGGTACTATCTCCTGGAATGCCCCGCATACGCCACTCAGAGGAAGCGCATGCGCAATAGTATTAAGTCATTATTATGTCCTGGTGTATCCATGACCATATTTTTACCAACTTATTCAAGCTATTTTTCTCACCTAATGCAATTTGGCTCCAAAGAATTAAGAGATCAAACAAATTTGGAACTATTAAATGCCGTGCACCTTTTTATTAAAGAGACCAAAAGATTTGAAACTACAATATTTAATCCTGTACAAGGAAATGAGTTTACTGGCTATGACCTAGGGTTAAACTATTACGTACTGTTATACTGTGTGTACCTTTAATTTGTACCATTTTAATTTGTATTCCTTATATTTTCTGTACGTTTTGTATTTCGAGGAGATTCACTCGTGGCCCTAGGGCTGTTGGTAATCCTCGTAAAATAAATAAAGCATTAAATTAAAAACATGGTTAAATTTATTGAAAAACCTTTCACAATTCTACACTTTAAAAATAAATAAATCTGTGTCTGAAGAGGATGAAAAAAACCCCACATTTATCATAGAGTTAAAATGTTTCTCATCTTAAAAACAAACATTTATCAAATTGTGAAATAAAATGCTTTTAATGCCCCCAGAACCTCATATTATCTCGGATTGTGGTAGTGCAAAATATAGAATATCAGAGTTAATTGGTTACTATTTAAATCCTAGCTTTATCTAAAAATACTGATGATTTGTTAGCCGAATTATCTGAGAAATCAAATCCACGGGATGTGATTTTGGTTACTCTAGGTGTGAAGTATGTATACAAATATTGGCATAGACTTGGGTTTAAATTCCATAAAATCAGCATTCCAAATATATCCGGACAACAATGTAGAATTGTTGGAACTTAACCTAAAAGGTAATGGTTTTGAATTTAGTGGGACGATCTTCCAGTAAATTAAAGGATGTTGCATTGCCATTTGTATGGCTGAGTGGGAGAGTAACATACTTCGCAAATGTCACAAGTACCTTTCATTTGCCTTCGGTTTCTGCATGATATTTTTATCATAAAACATCATGCGTTGGAAGACCTTCATATTTTCATTGATACTCTTATTTCTCATGATCCCAGCTTTAAACTACAGTCTACTGTTGATTACACTTACGTGGATTTCGTGGATGTAATTTTTTTTACAAAGTTCATAAAAAACGACTGGGTATCTAGATTTAAAATACACTTTAAATGAAAGGAAAAATCCGGATAATTTCCACAATGGGCTTTAAAGATAACACATCGACATGTTGGCAGTTCATTCCACATGACAAAATGGACTATAAAACTAATTCTTTGACAATAATTTTAGTAGGAGACAGTGTGTCTGACTGATGGGTCCAACAGCTGCAACGCATAATTAAATTTCTGATTTGTGAAAGGGGGGGTTGTTTTCATAATTATCTTCTATTCTACTTCGAAATGAAGCAATTTATAAACTAATTACTTGGCCTCTGAAACAGATTTATAAACTTGGATCATGACAATATTAAAGCACACTTATTGAACATCACAGTCAAGAAGGTAAGTTATATGACCCAGAGATAAACATTAGTCGTGACTCTGTATCTAGGAAGTTTGATATTTTAACTAATCAGAAAAACAAACATAACCTTACTCATTCAGAATGTCTTGCCTTAAGTAAGCTAAGGAGAAATCCAAACATAGTTATTAAACCTGCTGATAAAGGTTCGGCAACAGTTATTATGTCAAAACAGGATTATATTGAAGAGATAGAACGGCAGCTAAGCAACCCTCTTCATTACAAAAAACTTGATAAGGAAATTTGGCCTGAAAATGTTAGGAAGTTTAATAAAAATCTTGTTTCTCTTCAAGATAAAGGCTTACTTAATGAAAAACAGTATCGCTATTTGGAATCTGATCATAACTCTAAAAACAGGGTTTTCTATATTCTTCCGAAAATTCACAAACCCATTGAAAAATGGCCGAAGCCTACAATGCCCCCTGGGCGTCCTATTATCTCAGATTGTGGCAGTGAAAGTTACAGAATATCAGAGCTAATTGATTACTATCTAAAACCAATAGCGAATCGGCATCCTAGCTTTATAAAAAATACGGATGATTTATTGGCCAAATTATCTGAGAAATCCATCCCACAAGATGTGATTTTAGTTACTCTGGATGTGGAGTCTATGTATACAAACATTGACATAGATCTGGGTCTTAAATCCATAAAATCAGCATTCCAAAGATATCCTGACCACCGTCGTCCGGATAAAGACATTTTAGAATTGCTGGAACTCAGCTTAAAAGGAAACGATTTTGAATTCAATGGGGAGATCTTTCAGCAAATTAAAGGGTGTGCTATGGGGAAACGTTTTAGTCCTAACTTTGCCTCTATTTTTATGGCTGAGTGGGAGAGTGACATTCTTCACAAATGTCACAAACAACCTTTTATTTACCTTCGGTATCTGGATGACATTTTTATCATTTGGCAACATACGTTGGAAGACCTTCATATTTTCATTGATACTCTTAATTCTCACGACTCAAGCATTAAATTACAGCCTACTATTGATCACACTTCTGTGGATTTTTTGGATGTAACTATTTACAAGGGCCATACATATCATACTACTGGGTATCTAGATTACAAAGTATTCTTCAAACCTACTGACACGCATCAGCTGCTACATGCTGGGTCATACCATCCTCCTCACACTTTCAAGGGAGTCATTAAATCTCAGATATTTAGATTCTATAGAAACTGTAGTTCTTTAGATTTTTTTAACCAGGCTTGTTCTGTTCTTTTTAAATCTCTCCTCCCTAGGAAGTATTCTATTAGATTACTCCGAAGAATTAAATCTAACACAGTAAGACAAATCATGTTCCCCCCTTCATCCCCCGATACGCTTACCTCCCCTTCACGAGTGTACCATTACCGTCCAACATTTCTCTCAGGTACATCAATGAAATGCCTTAAGACGCGATGCAAACTCGATATATACGTACCCGATCGCGGTACCTTTTTCGGAGAAAAAACTCGCGACAAATATCAAATGGCAGAGAATCTTAATTGTGACTCCTCTAATATCGTGTATGTAATCACGTGCAAAAAATGTCGCAAACAGTACGTCGGAGAAACTCAGAATTCTCTACGACAAAGAGCAGCCAACCATTTATCTAGTATAAGACTTAAACATGATGTACCCGTGGCACAACATTTCAATACTCAAGGTCATTCGGTCAAGGACCATTTTGAAATTATGCCTATTGAGAAAATCCCTTTTCTCACTTCCGCTGCAGATACCAAACACAAACGTTTGGAAAGGGAAAGTTTTTGGATTCAAACATTACAAACTATTTATCCTTTGGGTTTGAACTTGGACCCCGGAAGATGTCGTGAAAAAACTATAATACCATTTGTGTTTCAGTATAACAAAGCTAGCATTGCTATGGCCAAGATTATAGTAGAAGAATACAAACTACTTCAAAGTAAACTTGCTCGACCTCTGACCCAAAGGCCAGTCATTGCTTATAAAAAGAACAAGAGTTTGAAAGACATACTGGTCAGGGCTAAACTCCCCTGTCTGCCTTCTACCTAGGTTTTCTGGGAAAGGGGTGTAGGGGGGGGGGATGGGGGAATTTTCACTGTCTTTTCCCATGACCCCATAATATATAGTCTGACGATATTCTTACTATAGCTTAAGATGCATAAGCATTGTCAATGCAATACAAAGTGTTCCAGAAAATTCTACTGACTAAGGCCAAGCTCCTGTCAGTCGTTAACCTAATGAAATATCATAGGTTTACTTTATTACAACAATTTATGATGGGGTATAAAGGTCTAAATGATATACCTCTTTTTAACACAATTAGAAACTTGTCTCCGTGGTTATTTTAGACAAGAAGATTTTCCCTGTGCCCGTGTGTTTTAGTGCTCATAAATATATATAATCATGTATCTCTCATCGCATGTCGTCAAATTGCACAAAACTACGTTTTGGTACCCATGGAAATGAGATAAAGTCGGGCTTCTATTTAAGGTCTAGGCTATTTTTTAAGTTTTATTCTCTTTTAAATTGTATTTGAGACACTTGTGGATAAAAGCTGTTTAATTATACCTCACCAAGAAAAAGTTAAAACCCATATCAAAACCTTTGATAATTTTTTTCTGACTTATCACTAAAACCAAAACCAATATAATCTATTTTCGACTTATTGCTACATCTTTAATTTCACCACTGTTTTTCAGATCCAAAAAGCTAGTCTGGTTGGCTAACAAGCAAAGATGAGTCGCAATGCAATGTGTTTCTACGTCTTGGCAGTCGTGCTGTTGTTCCAAGGTATGAAATGAAAAAAAAACTAACCCATTATAATTCATTTCGTATATAACCCTTTTTTCATGTTCAATAGATTCCACGGTTTCGAATCCCACTCAGGCCAAAACAAATTTCTGAGATGATTTTTACTCGATCGCTGTATGTGAAAGATTTGCAAGGTTCTCGCCGATTTTCGTAGGTTTCCTCAATGCAACGAGACTGTTTTCCTTTCTTGTTAAACCTAGTAAAGCCGCTATATAATTTCGTGCGGCGTAAAGATCAATCAATCAATCAATCGACCACAGATTGCACCAGCTGTCTCTAATTGGTTACCCGATTTGTGAATTTGCTATTTAGAGTAAGAGAGTTTAAGGTGAAATGTACACCGTCAACTGAAATCGCTCGGGATTTTCCTCCTTTTACTTTAAATGTGAACAGACTGTTAACAGCCAGAGCCCATGTATGGTTCGAAATCAGCTCGTTTCCATCGCCAATATATATAGCAGATAGAGATCAATTCAGAACAAAAACCGACCGCTGTTCTGTCAACTGCACTGATGGTTTCTTTGTGTTGTTTACTGTATTGCAAATCGTATTGCTTTGTTTTTTTTTGAGAGGGAGGGGGGGGGGGGGGATACGCTTTCTTGAAAAAATCAGAAATCCTTTAAAATCGGTTTAAATATTAGGCACGTGAGGTGACTGAGAATATAAACTCAAAACAATTATTATTGAGTTACCGTAAGGCTTCGAAGGAAATTTGAAAGTTTGGACGAAAATCACATACCGTGTACACCCGAAAAAAGTGTAGAAGTCAATACCTGGGAAGTACTTGAGATTACGAAACAGTAGCATGCGAAAAGTAACAAATTGAGCAGTATAAGCATCCTGCAGTCCTGGCAAAGCGGTAAGCCGGTCACCTTTGAACACTACACGCTGAGCAGAGTTAATTGTCTTATTATTTCTTGTCATTCTTTACTAATTTCTTACGGTCTTTTGTATGTATATTGTTTGTTTTTTTTAATGTTAAACGGTTTCATACGCGTGTTTTATTTATCACTAAAAATCGATTTTGTTTCCCAGATTAGACTTCGTGTAGTTTTTTTGTTGGTTTTATTCATATCATATTGTTTGCCGATACGTTGGTTTTGATGTTGGGTGTTTTAAATTTTCCTTGGTAAAACTTGATCAAAACAATATATACCGTTTTCCATATTTGTCATAAAGGCTGATCAAAATAACCCTATCACCTTGGACGGGGTCTTAAATGTCAGGCACTGTCACTGAAATGTCATTTAGCGAAACATCCAATCAGATTTAGCTGTGATGTTCACTTTAATATACGTGCATTAGCTGACTGTCAACCAATCCACATCCGTTCTCTTTCTGTCGTTGTAATTCACTCTGCCGACTGGCTCCATGCACTGGTCGTAGGTAAAGACGCTTATACATTTCTTTATATATAGACATGAACTGCTATTTAGTATCAGATCTTGAAAAATAACAATAAAACTCTTCTCAATGACTTAAATAAAATTCTTCATTTTTACTCAGGTATTTCTTATTCACGTTATTTTAGGATTACTCTGGGACCCGGGTTCGATTCCCGTTTCAGGAAAAAAAATCGGTAGAAGAATTTCTGCCATATTTTCAAGAAAGTGTAATCCCAAAATAACGAGAATACTGTTATACTCAATTTCTAAAAGACACTATCTAAGTAAACTCAAGGTATTTTTTATTTTGTGATGTTGTTTTCCACTGGCTAAGTTTCTTCTATGACTTCCCCACCGTCTGTGTATTACCAACTGTTATACGATGTACTTTGATCAGGTCGCTGGTCTAAAAAGTTTTGTACTAGTCTACACCGGTGTATAATGTTCAATTATCATAGCCGCACGCTTTCCAATTTTACGGTAACAGCGAACGTATTAGAACATGGTTCTGAACTTGGAGTTTAATTTCGGCAACCAGGATATCGGACAAACGCAATGTGTCTTCTGAATTTATCTTTCAGGTCGAGTTCGATTATGAATTCGGCAAACGCCGAAAAGGGGAAACTCTCAATCGAACGACATTCTTGTTCGCACCACGTATTCCCCAAGTAGCCAGACTGCACTCTGATTTCAAGATGGTACCCAAGCTATTCAAATGTAGATAAAGAAGTTAACATGGCAAGCATTTGCTTACTTCTGTTAGTGCCTACGCGTTAGATTTTAGCACTGAAGAACAGCCACATTTTGCCTAAACCAGACATACCCTCGATGTACGCGGAATACCAAATCGAAATCGACTTTAGTGTCAAATTGCACTCCGATATCGATGTGACTTTTAAAGCGTGTTTTAAGTAACCTATCCCTTCCAATCGATCCAAAGATTATAATATTTCATTGTGTATCATTTTATAATAAGAACATATTTGGAAGCTATATCGGAATCAATACTGGGGTTAAGCTGGTAACGTGGACATTAGACTATTTGTTGATAAAACCACAAGATCGCAATGTAACTTGTAAGTAAACAAACCTTTAGTGGTGTGTAACACACCAAACTATCGTACGTGGTTGGTGTATCTATAGCATAGTTTGTACCTAGATTTCAGGACAAGCAAAGTTTATCTATTACAGTGGCCGCCAATTAGCTGCCAAAATTCCACTTTTTCGTCTATTCTGATTACCACGGCAGTAAGAGATTTTAAAAGCCTCGGAAAAACTAAATGATTGACATTTTGATTAGGAAAATCCATACAGATAGTCCTTTAAAAAGAAAACGCATTGAAATAACGGGGACGAACGTTATTCATTCTAAGCCTTAGTTATTTAAAACAATAGTTTAGTACAATTTTGAGCATAGACCCACTAAAAGTCTTCTGAGTTATACGTCTTGTGAAAATAAGCCTAATATTTCTACATTCTGTTTTAACAGCAAAAAACAAAAATTATTTTGGCAGTTCATACCACTTTGAGTTGATCTTACATGACTAACCAGAGTTGAATTAACATGGCTGGTAAAGGCTTTTGATATTTAATAACTCCTATTGTTGACAAGATGTTTAAACAGGTTTCGGAATCTTGCATATTATCGAACGTTCTTTTTGCGTTTTTCAGCGTTTTATTTGGCGGAAGTGGCTGGCTGTGAGCCTAATGAATGTAGGTCTGTATGTGCTGCCCAGAAAAGGGGCACTAGTGGCTATTGTGACAATTCTACCGGCTGGTGTTTGTGTATCTCGAGTAAGTATTGTTTAGATTTCTAACTCCTAAGTTGCGTTAAATTTGTTTTAAAACATCCACTAAAAAGAAAAAAAATGGAGCGGAGAAATGCGCAAAATGGATGTCCTTATTTGCAGTGACCTAATTGACCACCGCTGTTGGGTATCACGTCACCACACTTTATCATCGAAGGTCAGAGTGAGCATATACACATCAGCACTTTTGTCGAGTTGTAATCGAGTAATATGAATAGTTTCACCTATCTCTTATGCACTGTAAAATGTAACCCGTAAATTGGAAAAAATACGGTAAAAATAAGGGTAGACCGTAAAATCAACTAGCCACATTCCTAATCAGTGAATGTGAAAAAACATTTTGAAATCAGCAGGCTAAGAAATACAGGACTTTAAATCGTCAACACCAGCATGGATCTGTTAATGTAGATTTTCAAATGTTATGTACCCCCAACGAAATAGTAAAACTGACTACTTCTGCAAGTTGACAAACATATATTTATTTGAAAAAATGCTGATGAAAATTCTCACTTAGGGCAGGTATCTCTATCTAAACTTTCAAATACATGTGTGTTAAATTAACTATCTTAATGACAATTTTTTTCTTATATTAAGTCGCCTACGGCGGGATTCGAACCTCTAACCTTCCATACAGGAGCTGCGCAGATCTATATGCGCACTAGCCATAACCGTAACCTTTAACCACTACACTAACTACAAATATGAAGGGTAATTGGTGGCCCCATTTCCATGCCTTACTAGCGCTTCGGTGTGCGCATGCGCACTTCCGGTTTTTTTTGCACCCTTTGACCCGCAATGACGTATTTTGGACGAACCCTTCACGGAAACAACCGAGGAGATCAGATCTCGTTAGCTCGGAAACGACAACTCTGTCTCGAAGTTATTTTACGGTACACGACCGTAAAGCTTCCACTGAAGTATAAAACGGCAATTTACCGTTAATTTTAAAATATTCTACTGTAGAATCGACGGGAAACGGTTACGATGTAAATTACCTGTGAGCAAACGGCACCTCAGATTAATCGTGTAAGTACCGATTACATACTTTAACTATATGGTGTCTTTAGAAGCATCGTTTATGTGTTGTCTAGAAGTACAGTGCACACTACATTGATATTTTGATGATTAGGGTTTTTCGCCTCACTCAAAATTATTTTACTTTGCGGCGTTACCAGGTTGGGTGCGGGAAAAAAACCGAGTCATTTACAGGAGGAAACCTCCAACTTTCGGCTAGCATCTGGCAACTCTCCCACATAGGAAGCCCTATTGAAAAATAAACACTTCAAATTTCATTGGATTGAGTGAGATTTAAATCCAAGACTCATATATGTAAGGCCGAGAGACTGTTAATCAGTATACATTCAAAACATCATTTGCGTCTGACCCTTCATTTTCTGCACTTTTTACTGTAAACAATTAAAAAAAATGACGTGTAAAGGTTTTTATGATTCGTTTTGTGACAACCCAAAATATTTCTTTGTCCTATAGATATGTTTAAATTATTTCCCTAAGAAAATGTAAATGCATCTAAATTTTCCCTTGCAGGGAGAGGATAGCGAGATGGTGTGGCGAAAACCATGTCGTAACGTTAGTTAAAGCAATTAAAGTCAAAGCTACACTCAGTACCTTCTTAAATTTGTTATTTTCAAAGTTTGTATTTGTTTGGTCTTTCACATGCCTTCCAGCTATGGTCCATGGGTTCTTATCCGTATCAATTTAAAAAACGGCGTTTTTCTCTGATCGCCTCCATGGACCATACCGCACAGTCTATATCCCCCCCTCTGCCTAGGAGGTAGCCATGTTAGAGTTATTGAAGAATGGCTTCCCTCGAGTATGGAAGAATATATCTTCCATACCCTCGGGAAGCCATTCAATAACTCTAGCATGGCTACCTCCTAGGCAGAAGGGGGTGGTATGGACTGTGCGGTATGGTCCACGATAGAAGGGATACGTAAATTATCCTTTGAAGATAGCGGCAAAGAAGAAACACTAATTAAAACGTCTAGACCGCAGAAATAGCGTTACAGCAATGAGCAACTGAAGACGCCGATCAAAATAAATCTATTCAAATTTGGTCTAATCCTTAAAAAGTTTTGAAGTGAGAGAAATCAATACATAATAGTCGGCGAATTATTACAGCATTTGCTAACACACAAGTCAAAATTTCCACGCCCTTACATTTCTGTTCTTCAGAAAAAAAACGGTTTTTAGGGGGGGGGGGGGATCAATAACATTTCAGTAGAAGTCAATCCCGAAGAAATCCACCCGTTTTAAACAAAAATATACAAAATAACAAACATTGAAATATTACAAGGAGCCTCGCTGGCGTGATAGTTTCTCACTCTGACACAGACCTCGGCGGATCAGTCTGTTAGATTGATTGATTGTTTGGTGTTTTACGCCGCGCTCAAGATTATTTCACTTATATGGCGGCGTTACCAGTTTTATTGTGGGAGGGAACCGGGCTCTATGCCCGGAGGAAACCCACGACCTTCCGTTGGTAACTGGCAACCATCCCAGGTCGTTCGAGTGAAAACCCAGTCAGAAAATTTTCCAATTTTTTTGGACTGAGTGAGAATCGAACCCGCGACCCATAGGTGGAACAGTCTGTTAGAGTGACAGTTCCTAAAGCCCGGTATACACTGAGAGTTTTGCTGCGACCCGACCCGACGCGACTGTACCCGACTCGAATCGGGTTCAGTCGGCTTGAGTTGCGTCGCTTGCTTGAAGTCACGTGACTGTAGTAGAGTTTCTGATTGGCCTACGGATTCAGACTCTCTAGGACGATCGTCGCAAGAGTGGATACACTGTCTGACCAGACCCGACTCGACCCGATTCTTGAACAAATATCTAGCACGTCCAGATCACTCCCGATCCGACGCAACTGAAGCCGACTGACACCGATTTGCGTCGTGGACTGGTATACACTACACTTTTTCTCTGCGACGCGACGCGATTTTCCAGTCGGATCGATTCGGGTCGCAGCAAATCTCTCAGTGTATACCGGGCTTTAGTCTGATAGGCCTACACACCTCGGTGGCCCAGTCGGTTATTAGGATAACCCTTTAGTCTGACACAAGGCTTCTAATGATGCAGCACGGTGAGTTCAACCAAATACAATTTTTTACTCGATTGCCATTAGCGGAAGAGTTGCCAGGCTCGAGTGATCGTCCCTCAGTTTCACACATAACCTTCCATTGATGCGGCGTGGGTTCGACTCACAGACAGACCGTATGTGGAAGAGTTGCCAGGTACTCGCCGAAGGTCAGGGGTTCCCTTCGGCCTATGAGTCCGGTCTCCTCCCCCACTAAACCGGACAACTCCCCATATGAGTAAAATAATCTTGAGCGCGGCGTAAACAATCAATCAATCAATAAATAGATGTTTCAAACTCTGTAATAAAGCTCTAAACTGCAAGGGCAAAACAAGATGGCCAAGATGTGGAGACAATTGAAATTTAAACGAGACTTACCTGTAAGTTGAAGTTTGAAGATAATTCTACCGAGCTTTAAAGTTCACGAAGGGATAACATGAGATTGCGCGAGATCTCACCAGTAGGCATATTTCAAAGAATGTGTGGACCAATGCTACACAAAAAAGGGGCGGTAAATAACATAACTGCTTGGGTAGGGCATGTTACCCCTTCGTGAACTTTACAGCTCGGTAGAATTATCTTCAAACTTCAACTTACAGGTAAGTCTCGTTTAAATTTCAATTCTACCTCGCTTTAGTTCACTCCGGGATTCCATGAGATATTCAAAGCAAGCATTGGGGCACAAAATAAAAACCCTCAAGAAGTAACACAGTTATCAGAACATACTATGTATTTGCTTCAAATAATCACTGTTTACATATCATGACTGGTCTTTTAATAGAGCACTTCCAAAAACACCAAGTGTATGGATTGGTTTCTTGTAAAAGTTAGCGAAAGTAGATTTTTGACTCCAGCCAGCAGTTTTCATGATGGTGCTTAGAGGCACAGAACATTTAATTGCCTTACTTGTAGAGGCTGAGCGTGTACTATGTGGAGTGAATATGTCCATATTAATTCCTGCTTGTGTAAGTACAGTTTTTAACCAGCGAGATATTGAATCTTTAGATACAGCATGAAATGGTTTAATAAATGATAAGAACATTCTAGTTTCAGAATCTCGAACAGCCTTTATTCTCTGAATATAAGCATTGATGTAGGTAATAGGACAAAGGCGTCCATCGGCTGGATGGGCAGCAAACTCAACTTCTGTCAAATGTTTTTTTGACGTTGACTGTTTCAGTAATTCTCCAATACGAAACTTACACACTGATTGTTTTAAAGTCATATTTCTTAAGGCCAAGAGATGTAGAGTCTGAATTCGCTGGCCACTTAAAAGAGCGAGTATTGTGACAGTTTTCAGAGGTAATTGTTTACGGGACAATGATTTTTCAGGCGATAACCGGGTTAAATAGTTTAAAACAACCTCTGTATCCCACGTTACAAAAGTTTTAGGCAAAGCTGGCCTTAAATTAAACATACCTTTTAAAAGGCGAATAACAAAAATGATGAGACCCTGCTGGTCGATTATCTAAAATCACATAAGTTGAAAGGGCTGATCTTGCAGTATTTATTGCACTGTAGCTTAGTCCTGAATCAAAAAGTATGGTAAGGAAAGACGCTACCTGTTCCACAGTTGGATTGTGGGGATCAATTTGTCGTTCAGTGCAAAACAAGCTCCATCGCCGAAGGTAGGTAGCACATTGCCTCCAGGATGCAAGAAGAATTTCTGTAGACCGCTTTGAAAAACCTGCTGTTTGTAAAGACTTCCTGATAAGTGGCATGCCATGAGTCTCATCTTCCGAAGGGGGAAAACTCTGTTCAGATCGCTGGGATGGTGCAAGATTTTGTTGTTTCTGGGCAGTAGAAGAGGTGAATGTATCAACATTCTTAAAACCTTCGCAAACCACACTTGAGTGGGCCACACCGGTGCTACCAAGATGGCGTCCGCCTCCTCCCTTTCTAATTTATGTAGTACAGCTGAGATCAAACTGAAAAGACAGAAAATATAGCTAAATTCATTTTTCCATGATATGGTAAAAGCATCACACCAAATGGAACCTGGATCTGGCTTCCAGGAGACGTATCTCTCTATTTGAGAATTAAGGCGAGAGGCAAACAAGTCCAAAGAAGGGGGGCCTAATTCGTCACAAATTTGACGAAAAATATTAGGACATAACTTCCATTCTTTACAACTGTGATTTTTCCGTGATTCAACGTCAGCTTTTACATTTTTATGAGAAGGGAGGTAACTAGCAGTTAACCAGATATTCTTACCCTTACACCATATGAACATTTTCCTTGTCAATGTATAGCAATCAATTGTCTTGCCTCCCAAATTATTCAAATAAGCAACTGCGGTTGTATTATCAACTTGAGCTAAGATATCGGTATTTTCCATATTGCAACAAAAGGATTTCAACGTTAAAAATACAGCTAACAACTCAAGGTAGTTAATATGATATGTGGCTTCCAATTGTGACCAGTTGCCACCTGTACATTTATCACCATATACTCCTCCCCAAGCGCTCATGGAAGCGTCCGACTGTAATGTTACAGTAGGGGCAGGATGTACAATTCTTAGTACTGAGGTGTCTACATTATCAATCCACCAATTTAGATCTAACTTAGCGGTATCGCTGAGACTCATAAAATCGTCAAAATTTCCCTGAGCTAGTTTTAAGGCAGCAGATTTGTCAATTTCTAGCTGTTTATAAAATAATTGGCCATATTCTACACCGGGCAACTGGATAGAAGAAGACCAACAGCTTGAGCTACTCGACGAATTGTAATACGTTTGGCTTTTAACAGCTCTTTACAAGTAGCTTTCACTTTTTCAGCTTTATCTGGTAACATTTTAACTGTCATATCAACTGAATTGATAAGAAAACCAAGATATCCTATTGATTGGACTGGCTGCAATGCAGATTTATCAGGGTGAATTGTATATCCCAAACATTTTAACAAATCCAGTGTTAAGTTAGTGCTGTATTTACAGTCTTCAGGTGTGTTGCCAATAAGTATTACATCATCGTTACAAGCCACAAGTAAGACACCTTTAGAACGCAGGACTCAACAAGGAATTTTCAACAATTTTGTAAAAACACGTGGGGCAGATGAGAGTCCATTTGGGAGAGAAGTGTATTGATACATCTGGTTTTCCCATCGGAATCTGAGAAACTTTCGATCATTTTCCGCTATAGCCACGGAATAATACGCATCTTTTAGATCGATGCTAGTAAAATAACAGTATCTCTTCATGAGGTTCAAAACGGATTGCAGAGAATCCATCTTAAAGTGATGGTACACAACATGTTTGTTAAATTCAGAGAAATTTAGTATCATACGGTAAGTACCGTTCTGCTTTTTCCGCAAAAAAATGGGAGATAAATATTCACCAATGTCATGATCACATCGTTCTAATACGTGTTTCTCCTCAAGTCTACAAATTTCTTCCTTTATTAAAGCTTTCTCCGTTTCATTCAAACGGCTTTGTCGGGGAAGGACATATTGCTTGGGATCAGATGCTAATTCAATTTTGTAACCTTTGACAGTATTAATTATCCATGGGTCGGATGTAAGTTTTTTCCAATAAAAATATGTTGTACGAGTTTTCTGGCAGAAGAATAGACAGTGTCTGTCAATGTACTATTGATCTTAAAAACATCAATACTAACCTCACCTTTTAACTGAGGCGTGTGTTCCTGGTTCGTTCCTTCCTGGGTCGGTGGCCGGTTTGGGACTGTGTCAGCCTGTTGTTGTATTGGCCTTTTGGTCCGTAACGACGACCTAAAAAACGCTGTCTAGAGCGCGGTCTTTGCTGGACAAAACGACCAAGCTTATTTGACTCGTTGATATCTTTTAGTCGCTTTGTAAGGTCGTCACCAAATAAAAATCTAGACACGGGTACATCCTTTGTACAAATAGATTGATACCATTGATTTAAGTTAGGTTTCATCATGTCACGCCGACGGGAATTAAGCTTATAATTAGCCTGGCCAAGAATAGCAATAGCATCAGTAGCTCGTCTTATATTTACTTTACGAACTTCAGATTCATTTTCAGAGTTGTTCGGTTTGTTCACAACCAAAGTGTCAAGTAATGGTATTATAGCTGCCATAGCCTTGATTAGGTCTACTTGAATAGCCTGCATAGAAAGGTCACGGGATTTTACCGGTCGGTCAACTCTATTCCAAATTTCTGGATTTACTCTATAGTTTCAACTAAATTTGAACAATTTTCAGGGCGATGGTATTTTTCAAGACGCTCTTTCAGCTTATCATCCGGTATTTTAGTTTCCACTATTTTACTCACCAAGTCGGCTACTTCGGTGGAAACAGAACTCGATGTTTTCTCCTGTGATCCATAGTCTAGAGCTATGTCATTCAACCAGTGACTGGGAGATTGGATGTTCACATCGGAACCGACGGACTGATTAAACAATCCAAATCCAGATTTGACTTTACAGGTGTGTCACGCCTCGGCCGTTTTTCGACAGGTTGGTCGTCACCACTGGCAGAGGACGACCACGCACTTTGGTTAGATTTACCGTGGTCTCTGTCCATCATAGCATCATTTAGCCGGCTGTTGCAGCGAGTTTTGTCACAACGTACGAGTTTTATTCCAACTTACGAGATTTGTTACAATGTTGACGAGTTTTGTCACAAAAGGTTACGAGTTTTGTCACAAGAGCGCCAGCTTTTGTTACATGTCCCAAGTTTTGTTCCAACCCTGCCGAGTTTTGTTACAAAATCAATGTTTCGAGTTTTGATACAAACCGTCAACAGTTTTTGGCACAGTTTTAATAGGGCACGAGTTTTGATACAAAGATCCAACAGCTTTTGTCCCAAAATGTCAGCTGCAGGCAATTTTATAGTGGCTGATAGCTTTGCTCTCCGAAAACTTTCGACGGAACATTTAGTCACCACCTTGTCCGCTCGTGGGTCCGTCCGTCATGATTTCTTGTCCTGACCATGTCCCGCTTAATATTTTGAGGATTGGTTTGAAATTTGACCGGTACATGTATTTGTCCTTTTTGTGGCAATGGTCACATTCTGTCGATATTTGTTGTCTTGGCCATATTTCGTTTAATATTTAGAGGACTATTTTGAAACTTGGCTGGTTTTCTCTTTGAACAAATTGTTACTCAACTAATACAACACTCAGGACGCAGATTGGAAGAAAAGCGAGATTTTCACTATCAGCAAATAAGTGGTTTTCTTATGATATGTGCATGCTCCCTATCACTTCAATATGAACAAACAAACCGTTCACTGTCCCGTTGGCAAAACGATATTGCTATCTCTTTTTTAAACGTACACGAAATTATAAAACAGTGCATACGAGCTCATTTGCATTTCGGTTTTCAGTTGCGTGGTTTCAACAGGAATTAAGTCTGGATGCAAGCATATGTTCCACAATAAAACATGACCCCCCTCCTTACCCCCTTTCAATACATAACAAAAATAAGAACTGAGATTGAAATTCTTATTATGTTCGAGCGTTTTTTTTTATTGAACAAACACAATACACCATGCATGTTTTGCGTAAAATACTGTCCCAAATTATCTACTCTATCCAAGTTAAAATCTGCATGTCCCCATTCCGTGTTTTACCTTGGCGGACTACTCCACTCAAACCCGTAAACCGAACAGCTCGTTTTGATTGGATGCGAGTAAAACTTCTCGCAGCTAATCGAAACCTCCGGCATTTACACTGTAAATAACGCAATGGCGGCTGTGTACACCTAGGACTTTTGTTTAACGAGTGCTGATTGGCCAAGACCACCAGTGGGCACTGTTCGATTCACGGGTTTGAGTGGAGTAGTCCGCCAAGGTAAACACGGAAGGGGGACGTGCAGATTTTAACTTGGCTTGCGAAGATGGTCCCAAATGGACTTCTTACTTGACAGTCTGATAACTTCGGGGATTTACTTGTGTGAAATACCCTCTGATAGACTGCAGGTCATTTTGAATGTGGCGACCAAAAAGGTAGCCGTGAAACGTACAATTTCCATATCCTCTTGAGGGCCCTACAGTTTCGGTACATTTCAGAAATCCTCCAATGCTTCAATTTTAAAACTGATCGAGTCTGAAAGTTAACTTCGGTTAATTTAATTGTTGGTTTACCCTCAGTACAGGCGTATTTGTCTGTGATTTGCACTCTGCAGGATTTTATAGACTATCTTACTTGGATCCTGTTTCACAAAGAGGCGTATCTATGTATTTTTTGCGTAACTTTCATACTAACGTATCACTACAGTATGGGTTGCTATGGCAGTTACGTGAAAACTTAAACAGGTTCCCGATCGTTAGTCTGTATTTCTCAGATAAAGTTCGCAAAATTATACCGTGTAGTTAGATCGCCCACACGTCTTAAAACAATAGGGCGTTTGTGTGCATGCTCAGGTTCAGAATTTGTTTACATTGCGGGTACCTGAAAAATCTGTTTTTCAATTTCAAATTAAAAATAGTAAATGATGCCAAAACTTTCAATTTCTGGCAAAAATAGAAAGTTCCCAACTTCTGACTGGGGAAAATACAGAAAACCACCCACTTTTTTTTAATGTAAACAGTATTCAGGATTTTCGCTGCAAGTGTGCCTTTAAAGAGATCGAATAATCTGTTCTCAAAGTAACACTGATTATTTTACTAGTTTAAAGGGGCATGAGCTGCCAAAATTCATACTTTTTTAATAATTTCTGATCGTCGCGACAGTAAGAGGCTTTGAGGGTTATCGAAAAACTAAATGATTGGCGTTGGAATGAAGAAAATCCATACAATATGTGGCCTGAACGAACCGAAAACGTCTTCATTAAGGAAACAAAATTTAAATAACCGGGACGACCATTCATTTATTCTAAGCCAAAGTTAGTTCAAAACAATACTTTATCGTACATTTTCGAGACTGTATGCATTTTGAAGCTTCTGAATTATACGTCTTGAGAAAAATAGCCAATAATTTCAACATTCTGTTTTAACGTCAAAATATCAGCATTTTGGCAGCTCATGCCACTTTAAGTAGAAATGGAAACGTTATATGGTTTGCCTGCTACCCGGTACAATTATGTCGAATCACCCAAAATGAACGAAAAAAAGCTTTGCCTTGAATTGAACTTTACCTGTTAGTCTGTACAGGTAGGCCTATGACGAATTACACAAATGAAGACGATTTTACCCAAATTAATTATTCTTCATCGTCGCGTTCCCAAGGCTTTGCAGGGAAATCCCCCCCCCCCTTTCCCTAGCCAGGCTGTTCATAGTAACCGTTCAATCTCATAATTTTAACCAGAAACATATATTGACGTACTAAAGTGGAATTACATGTAGAAGCCGCTTTGTGGTGTATCGGGCAACTATTGAAGGTATGCCAATCACAATTTCCCCCATACTGTTTATTTGGGTAATTTTTTTATTTGGCTTGGCTTTATTTGGAAATTCAGCATACTAATACTGGGAAACAAGGTCGGCCTACACATCGCGGCTTCGAGGTCAATTCATGGGAAGGTTTTTTTTTCGTTCTTTTGGTGAAAAATTGTCTTTGTGTCGGTAATTCGGCATATTTTGTCTAAATTGGGTACCAGGTAATTCACATATCCGAAAAAACAATAAAACCCATCGCCACTTCGAACTTTCCAGTGTCACCAGGAGTTATATACATGAAAATCAATAATCAGCATTTGATTTTTTTCTTTGTGTTGATTTAACTACCATTCCAAAATAAATTATGGTAATCTAATTTACTCCCAACTCCATCTACTTTTTAAAAAAAGGTTATAAACATCAGCCAACAGTTGTTACAAATCCTGTCGACTGTTTGTATCAAAACTCGTGACATGTAAAATTTGGTACAAAAGCTGTCGACTGTTTATATCAAAACCCGTGACGTGTTTAGAACAAAACTGGTCAAGATTGGAACAAAACTCGTGAGTTGTGACAAAACTCGTCGACCTTGTTACAAAACTCGTGAGTTGGAATAAAACTCGTACGTTGTGATAAAACTCGTTGCAACACGGCCGATATTCTGGCTCATACCCGTGATAGCCGAAAGCATTTGACCTTGCAAAAGTTTTATTTCCTCAAAACCAGTGTCTGGCATTTTTATTGGGGTTTTAAAAGAGGGTTCTACCGTTTCGGTAGCAATATCAACCTCGGCTTGGGTCAAGCTTTTCTGTGTGCTACGATAAGCACGTGGCGACCGCGTGTCGCGGGATTTGGCAGATTTCTTAGACGACGACGTTGATGGCTTCGTAGTATAGTTCTCGATGCTGAAAACATCTTGATCGTCGTCGAGAGCCAAGGTTGTCCCTGACGGCTCGGCCATTAGTGAAGCTGTGAGTTATAAACAAAAAACGATTCAACCGCTAGCTTCAAAAACACGTCCGCAGCCTACAAAGGTAAGTTAGCGCATGCCTACTGGTGAGATCTCGCGCAATCTCATGGAATCCCGGAGTGAACTAAAGCGAGGTAGAATCTTGAATTTACGGATTGTGCAATCCTCAATCACCCATTTGTAGCAACTGTGGGGGGGGGGGAGTCATTCTGCAGCATATGGTAAATATACTACAAAAAAGAATGCAAAAAGGCTCAGTACATCAAACAATCAAAACATACATATGTTGAGGTTTCGGAAATCCTAAGGGAAGACTTAAGATAAAATACTACAATTAAACGAGACTTTAATTAAAGTTGAAGTTTGATTGGGATTTTACTAATCATTGGTGACGAATGGAGTAATCATGTGAGATAACGCGAGTTAGCTAGCCTTCAGGTTTCAAAGCGATCAGTGATCACATCAAATGGAGTAATCAGGGCGCGTAACACACATGGGTGGACACAAGATTACTCCATTCGTCACCAATGATTAGTAGAATCCCAATAAAACTTCAACTTTAATTAAAGTCTCGTTTAATTGTAGTATTCTACCACATCATTGGTGACCTCATTCCGATATCACGTGAGATTTTAAAGCGATGTGATCAGGAATCGGATAGGAAAAAATGAGTGATGAAATTCACAATGAAAAAGATGTATTTATTTAATACAGACGTGAACTTTAACAACACTACATCAGTGCGTTTTAAACCAAACTGCGCAGAGTAGGCTGATACGTCACATATGGTTTTACACAATGGGCAAAGGAAACAATGCCGTCTACATTATCTAAGTCACCGTTTCATACTTCGTCATTCATTTACTTCTGATGGTAATCATATATGGCGTTTCCGCTCAAAAGTCAAATGACATGTACATTCCTATCGACTCCAGTTTGATAATATTTATGAAAAACTTGATATGACGGTAAGTAATTTTAATTATTTTGTATCGGGGGTAATTTTTGTGTATATATTGAAAGGTAAGCATGTGTGTAATTGTAGAAAACAATGTGCCCGGAGGAAACCCACGACCTTTTGTTGGTAACTGGTAACCATCCCACATAGGTCGTTCGAGTGAAAACCCAGTCAGAAAATTTTTCAATTTTGTTTGGACTGAGTGGGGTTCGAACCCGCGACCCATTGGTGGAAGGCTGTTGGGATCGAGCGTCTAACGCTCTACCTACTGAGGCCACGGAGGCCCCCGAATATTGTAGAAGGGTCGCCATTTTGTAACAATGTATGATACGATTCAATTGTACATCGACAATTGTACACCGATGCCTTGAAACGAATGACCAACCTTTTCTGTCTGAATATCAATTTCCCTTTTCTCGAATTATAGGTCATGGAGTTTCCTTTTTGAAACATGACTACCCTCCGTAGCGTTCGGGCCTCACACTAACGCTACATGCCAGAGCTAGTATGGGTATGAAAGTTTGGTGTCTGTATTTTATCTTAAAAAAAAAAAAACAGTAAAAATATTGTCCATGTGGTGGCAGGGTTATTTTTCTATTTGGATCGTCACCTAACTTCGCAGAGGTCTAACTTCTGGAATGTTTAGAGTTTATAGTCCGCGTAGCGACTTGATTGGTTTGACATGTATGAAAGGCCAAACGCGCCATAAATAGCAACGTATTACGTTGCTCTCAAAACACAACATGTTGAAACACAACGCAACGTGAGTATATGAATCGTCCAATCAAAGTGCTTTATTTGTACTTTTAAACCCTCTTACGTTGCGCCGAAAACTTAGAACATGTAATCTAGCGTGAACCAGGTTCGTCACGTTGCTCAGAGCAACGCAGATCCTTAGGACTACATGTAGTATGAAAACCACTACATGTAGTATGAAAACCGGAAACGTCTTGTTAGACGAATTGTGTTAGTTGACCAATCACATAGGCCTATATGCGCGGGAAATTTAAACAGAACGTACAACCGGAAACAATCTTGCTACGTTGCTCTGGAACCAATGAATGCGAGTCTTACATATGTATTTGATGGGTGTGATTTCTCCCGCAAAGTGAGACTGTCATCTGTATATTGTTGAAAGTTTAAACAACAACAACCTAAGCTGGAAATATCCAAACTCTATCGCCTAAGTAGGCCTACATGTATGTTGATGTTGTGGTGGCCAATAAAGTTGTAAAGTGTAACACATTAGGTGTGACTATGAAACAGCTTTTTGCCATAATTTTGGGACAAAGCAACTGCTAATGCTATGATTATGAATATTATAAGTGAGTGATGAAATGTGAAGCCTGAAGGTAGGTCTATTGGTAAGTAAATACTCACTTTATTTACAAGTAAGCCTATCCTGTATTAATAAAAAATGTCCCTACATGGTGTATTTGTAATGTTTTCAGTCGAATAAGTGGAAATTGTTTAAGTAGACCATTACTAATTCAATAATATTAAATGCCTACACTACAGGTACCTAGTTATTTATGTTTGGATACTTATTGGTCGGTACCAGGTCGACGACCATAGATCGATGTCAGAATTATCAAATAACGGAGTAAGATCTTTACTTTAGTGAAGTAGTCTACCATTACAACTCGTCAACTGTCTTCAATTTAATTTTCAGATTTATCCTAATATTTGAAAATAATCAAAATGAGAAAGCTAAACCAAAAAACGCCAAAACTAATAGCTTATCGAACATGTTTAACCTATCACCATTTCTGCTCTTGTTTTTAAAGTGAAAAATTTCACCAATATTTTATGTTAACTTAGGTTGACTTTTTAGGTTAACTGATAACACATAGTTCGCAATATGTTAAGTGGATTGAAGTTATTCTGATACGCTCACACGGGCTTCTTCAATACCACCAATAAGTTATGGTGGTATTGAAGAAGCCCGTGCGAGCGTATCAGAATAACTTCATTCCACTTAACATATTGCGAACTAGTTAACACAATGATTAATTGATGTTTTGTGCTGCACTCTTGAAAGATTATTTCACTTATATGGGGGCATAGCCAGGATAAGTGGGTGAGGAAACCGGGCTATTTGCCCGGGGGCACCGGGCATCTTTTTTTTACAAATGGCGATCGAGTGAAAAGTCTAATCAGAAATTTTTCATTGTTTATTTGCCCTGGGTGGGATTCGAACCTGTGCCACATCGATGGAAGGCCTGTCTTGGACGAAGGTAATATCGCTCTAACCAACTGAGCTCTCTAGCCCCCATCACAATCAAACAGGACAGATGCACTACTGTTTGATATGGAACAATGCTTACTTATGCTATGAATTTATTTAAAGAGTCAATAAATTCTCTTTTTTTTCTTTTTGTTGAAGGATGTCCATAAAGATGTTGATGAGTTCCTGTTGAAAAAAAAGTTTTGGACAGAAACAAATAACTATGTTGGAGAGGCTGAGCTATTTTGCAAAAATATTTCCTGGATTGTACCAATCATATTGCGCAAAACTGTAACGATGCTGCATTTATCCCTGAAATCCCCATGGACAATGGGCCTATTAAGAACATGTATTTGTGCTAGGGGTTTTGATGCGGGGGACATACATGTAGGCCTATACTTGTATTCAGTATCTCCAGTAGGGTGTCCAAAATAGCTATCAACGAATTGATGGCGTTCAAGACAAATAAGTTCTTTGAGAACAGTGCGAAATTTTATATGGAGCAATAAAGCTAAAGCTATACTTGAATTGAGTGTGTTAATCTTCTATGTTATATCTGATTGAGATTTGGGGATTCTTAGAGGTACCAAGGACAACCAAATGAAGGAATTAAAAAAATGTGTGCCTATTCCAATGTTACCTATAGAAAAATGGGGTTTCCAGATTGTCAATGAGCATCATGCAATGGAATAACCCACCCAAAACTATTTGTGGAAAAATGTGCTAAATACACTCATGCAATGAATTTAACATCTAACTGTTTAACCAAATAGAGTGTTTTACTTAAATGATATAGTGAAAAAAGAGCTTTACCTATATGTCACTTGTAAGCCACCCATTTCAAATTATCATAAGCTGGATGAGTCACTGAAGGATATGTTGGGGTGGCCCTGGTTTACATTTAATTTGATTATGGTAAATGTTTAAGAAAATAGTGTTTAGTCAGAGATTAACATCTAATGGCCAAAATTTCTATTAACCATAAAAAATTTTGTCTCGTTCTTAACCTTAAAAAAAAGTTTGAACCCTGTATAAAATGTGTGAAAAAACTCCTGGTTCCTTCTTAAAAAAACCGGTCCCGTCCCAAAATAAATTTTGCCTGGTGTCTAATCGCTTAAATACATTTGGTTAAAATAAAAGTAAGCTTCAGGATTGATAAAAAAACAGTTGTTTAGAATTGATTCAGGTTTTTCTTGAATAGATCATTTAAGTCGTCAAATTAGGAGAGTACTGGGTAATTCTAGTAATCAATCCTCTGAGCTGTCTCACAACATTGAACCCTACCAAAGCTAGGTGTAGCAGGGACCTTTTTAAAGCAGTTTTTCTTGTAGGCTCCGCTCATTGATTGGTGTCATAAATATATATATATATATCCATTTTCTTTGGTGGTTGATTAATATTGTCCTTGGCTTCATTCATTTGTTCATCTGAATTATACAAATCTCTAATACTATATGAACTGACAAACAATAAATATCATGAACTGATCTTCTTTGTTACTTCAGTGTAATGTTTTCAGAAGGAGAGAGAATGCTATTTAACAAAATATTAAAAGGGCACCTTTTTATTGGCGTTGAAGTGGCATAAGGTTTCAAATTTGAAAATAAAAACTGTTTTTCATAGGCACTGATTGTAATGATAATATTAAGTCATTCAAAGAGAGCATAATTAGCCTTTTTAATAGTTTGCTGTATTTCTTTTTTTTTGTTTTGAAATTGACAATTTATACCCATGTGGATATATTTCCGGCAGCCTTGCCTAAATTAGCTACCATCTGTGTGAGCATTTATTTACATCCATGTGGAAATTATTTTTCACACATGTAAAACTTAATTTTGGACCCTTATGGAAATTAATATGAACCCATGCAGAAATTAACTTGCACCATATTGTCTGACTTGAGCAAATGTTCTGTGTAAAGCAGACAAATATAAATCAGACCTATTTAATACAAATGGTAAAAACATTTCAAATGGGTGTACATTTTCTCAAGGATCTAAAACTAATTCAAGAGTGGTACACATTACTTTTGTAGTTGCTCGTAATTACTAGTGAACATCTCGTATTTACTAGTGAACGGACTGTAATGGCTAGTGAACGTCTTGTAATTACTAGTGAAAATCTTGTAATTACTAGTGAACGACCTGTAATTACTAGTGAACGACCTGTAATTGCTAGTGAAAGTCTTGAAATTATTAGTGGACATCTCCTACACACTGGTGGACATCTCGTACACACTGGTGGACATCTTGACACCCTGGCGGACATCTCGTACACACTGGCGGACATCTCCTACACACTGGCGGACATCTCATACACACTGGGGGACAGCTCGTACACACTGGTGGACATCTCGTACACCATAGCAGACATCTCGTACACACTGGCGGACAGCTCGTACACACTGGCTGACATTTCGTACACACTGTCGGACAGCTCGTACATACTGGTGGACATACTGGTGGACATCCCGTACACACTGGTGGACATCCCGTACACACTGGTGGACATCTCGTACACACTGGTGGACATCTTGTACACACTGGTGGACATCTTGTACACACTGGTCGACATCTCGTACATACTGGCGGACATCTCATACACACTGGTGGACATCTCGTACATTCTGGACATCTTGTACACACTGGTGGACATCCCGTACACACTGGTGGACATCTTGTACACACTGTTGGACATCCCGTACGCACTGGTGGACATCTCGTACATACTGAACATCTCGTACATACTGGACATCTCGTACACACTGGTGGACATCTCGTACATGCTGGACATCCCGTACACACTGGTGGACATCTTGTACACACTGGTGGACATCTTGTACACACTGGTGGACATCTCGTACATACTGGACATCTCGTACATACTGGACATCTCGTACACACTGATGGACATCTCGTACATACTGGACATCTTGTACACACTGGTGGACATCTTGTATACACTGGTGGACATCTCGTACATACTGGCGGACATCTCATACACACTGGACATCTCATACATACTAGTGGACATATCGTACACACTGGTGGACATCCCGTACACGCTGGTGGACATCTTGTACATACTAGTGGACATCTTGTACACACTGGTGGACATGTTGTACACACTGGTGGACATGTTGTACACACTGGTGGACATCCCATACACATTGGTGGACATATTGTACACATTGGTGGACATCCCGTACACACTGGTGGACATCTTGTACATACTGGACATCTCATACATACTAGTGGACATGTCGTACACACTGGTGGACATCCCGTACACACTGGTGGACATCTTGTACATACTGGACATCTCATACATACTGGTGGACATCACATACATACTGGTGGACGTTTCGTACATACTGGTGGACATCCCGTACACACTGATGGACATCTCATACATACTGGACATCCCGTACATACTAGTGGACATCTTGTACATATTGGTAGACATCCCGTACATACAGGTGGACATCTCGTACATACTGGTGGACATCTCATACATACTAGTGGACATCTTGTACACACTGGTGGACATCTTGTACACACAGGTGGACATCTCGTACATACTGGTGGACATCTTGTACATACTGGTGGACATCTCATACATACTGGTGGACATCTCATACATACTAGTGGACATCTTGTACACACTGGTGGACATCTTGTACACACTGGTTGACATCTCGTACATACTGGCGGACATCTCATACATACCAGTGGACTAGTGAACATCTCGTAATTACCAGTGAAGACTGGGCAGCTACTGGTGAACATTTGTGCATGCTTGCATGAAGCACACTTAACTTCTGAGTGCTCTTAGCTCATCTCAGTAGCATGGGACATAAATACTGTATTACTATTGTAACCTTCAGTTAAGATCACTTTGTGCAACTCGACCATTGTGATTTTCCAGTTAAAACCTGTTAACATTTGAAAATTACCAGGGCACCTATAATTATTACTATCTCTCATAATTATGGAATAAAGGTGTAGATCATTTAAGTTGTCAAATAAGGATTTAGGAGGGTGCTGGGTATTTCTAGTAATCAATCCTAGTAATGGCATCTCTTAGATAAGTATTAAGGGTCTTCTAACTATAATTAGCATGACTACCTCTCCAACTATATCTGGAGACAAGGTGTGCAGCTTAAAATATCAATCAATCTGTTTAATTACGAGTCGTTTACCACATAGATATGAGCTAAAATCTGGCACCAGGTTAATTTCTCTAAAAAAATGAGATTGTTATAACAGCACTCCCAGTCCAAAGAAAACACTTTTACTAGGTTTTCAAAAAATTGCCTCTGGTGGAATGGTTACCATTTGTCAGCTGAAGCTCAGTGGTCTCCTCTCCCACTAAAACTGGCAACCCAATTATACATGCACTAGTAAATAATCTCAGGTGTGGTGTTAATCAATAAATAATCAATCTGGGCATAAATGCCATTCCAAATGGTTTTACATAGTACAGTGTAAACAATAGTCCCATCAATTGATCTTTATATGCTGCTGAGAATCAAACTTAGGCCTACAGCCCCTGATGTTAAATTTCGTTTATCAAGCATTTTTCGGCTTTATTATTTTTCTTCGGCTTTAAATGGCATGAGCTGCAAAAATTCACACTTTTTTCATAATTTCTGATCGTCCCGACAGCAAGTGGCTTTTAAGGCCATCGAAAAACTAAATGATTGGCGTTGGAATGACGAAAATCCATACAATATGTGGTCTGCACGAACCGAAAACGTGTTCGCAAAGTAAACAAAATTCAAATAACCAGGACGACCATTCATTCATTCTAAGCCAAAGTTTGTTCAAAACAATACTTAATCGTACATTTTCGAGACTAGAAGCACTAAAAAGCTTCTGAATTATACATCTTGAGAAAATAGCCAATAATTTCAACATTTTGTTTTAACATCAAAATATCAACATTTTGGCAGCTCATGCCCCTTTAAGTAAAGCCTTTCACTGCGTATGAGAGTTCGGTTTTCATGTTATCTTCAATTGTTTAGTTTATTGATAGCTAGGCCTACTTTTATTTTAAAAAGTGAATAAATGCTTATGGATAACCACTTCTTCAGTTCTTGGTTTATTGGGTGACGACGTTTCGATGTAGTTCTTACATTGTTATCAAAGAACTATCGAAACGTTGTGACCCAATAAACCGGACTATTTGCCTGGCCGGCAAAATAAGTAAAACAGGATGAGACACATGAATGTGGCTAACCAAGAAGTAGTTATCCATAACACCTTATTGTAACCGTTCAACTTCTAAATGCCATAGAAAGATTTAATTGATTGATTGATTTTTTACGCCGCACTGAAGATTACAGTTCACTTATATGGCGGTGTTGCCAGGTTTAGTGGGGGAGGAAACCGGGCTTATTGCCCGAAGGAAACCCCCGACCTTCAGCGAGTACCTGGCAACTCTTCCACATACGGCGACCAAGTGAAAAAAATCCACTACCGGAAAAGATTTGAAATTTGTATTCTGTACCTGTAAATTGTTTTGACTATCTGTATTTATGGGTTTTTTATTTTATTTTTTAAGCAAATTTTAACACTATTTCAGTCTTGATTTTTTGTCTGATCAAAACGATAATTGACCGTTTGATAATAATATTAAGATTAGCAGATAGACATTTACTTGGTGCCAATAATTAGGATAATAGAAAACTAAAGGAAGTATACATGTAAATTGTAATATTGAGTATCATAACTTTTACTACTAAGCAGTAGGCCTACTTATAACTGATAGTTATACAACTTTTGTACAAGTTACAACAACAACGTCAGTTTCTATCGAGTGATTGTAAGACAAATAACTTTTAACCAGTCCAAACTCAAAATTATTTTAAGTTAAATAGATGGACACACATTTATAGTGAACCTTACATTAGTCATTAGGTAGAATTGCATTCATTTTTGTCTACGGCACGTTGTTTTGTTTACTTTTTGTCTCCAGTCGAAATTAGATGACGTCAGTCAGTGTTGGGTTTTGAAATGACAGTCTCACTTTGCGGGAGAAATCACACACATCAAATACATATGTAAGACTCGCTTTCATTGGTTCCAGAGCAACGTATCAAGATTGTTTCCGGTTGTACGTTGTGTTTAAATTTCCCGCGCATATAGGCCTATGTGATTGGCCAACTAACATAATTCGTCTAACAAGACGTTTCCGGTTTTCAAACTGCATGTAGTGGTTTTCATACTACATGTAGTCATAAGTAACTGCGTTGCTCTGAGCAACGTAACGAACCTAGTTCACGTTAGAATAATTATTCGGAGCAACGTAAGGAGGTTTAAAAGTAAAAATAAAGCACTTTGATTGGACGATTCATATACTCACGTTGCGTTGTGTTTCAACATGTTGTGTTTTGAGAGCAACGTAATACGTTGCTATTTATGGCGCGTTTGGCCTTTCATAGACATGGCTTGTGCTGCACTCAGCGCGCGCCGATTGGCTCAGAGCAGTTTGGATGGGGTTTCCTGAGCATTTTTTGCACGAATTTTCTTTCACTCTTCGAACGTTATTGAATGCAGTTAGGCGTGTGTTTGACATAATTCAAAAACTTGATAAGGAATTTTTGTTTACCAAAGATGATATTTTTTCTTTTGAAGAATATGATATTTATTACCCATATACAGTTACATTGTTAAAACATAATTGTCAACATGTGTACATAATTATTACATGCACTTTGCTCAATCCCAGTTACAGCTATATTTAATAATTTAAAAGTCGTTTTCGTTAAATCTTGGTAAAACTTGGCATACATCATAAAACATGAACATACATCATGAACGAATCCCTTTCTCTAACATTGAAAGCTTGGTTGAGAACAAAGTAAGGAAACTATTTAGACGATTTGATAAGCCAAGCGATAAAGTCTGCCGTACAACCTTTAACTGCTCAAATAACAAGTCTTGCCTCCGATTTAAAAACCACAATCCAAAAAATTTATGAGAGAGATACCGTTATCGAAAAATATCAGAAAACCATTGGTGATCTTTCCACTGAAATTTCTAAACTGAATACAACAATAATTGAAAACAAAAAGGCAACAGCTGAATTTAAATCTAAGACCGAAAAGGAGATAATGGAACTTAAAAATGAGAACTTTAAAATGCATGATAAAGCTGAACAATACAGTCGGCGGGATTGTGTGAGAATCTCAGGACTAAAAGTTGGGGAAGGCGAGACAACTGACACCGCTATTTGTAAAATGGCTAAAGATATCGGCCTGTCTCTAGATATGGGTGATATTTCCAGGTCACATCTAATTGGTCGACAAAAACAACAGATCATTGCTAAGTTTACCAGCTACAGAAAGAAATCCGAATTACTGTCTAAAAGAAGAGCATTGAGAGATAATCCTATGTATTCTAATGTTTATGTATTTTTATGAACACTAAAACACACGGGCACAGGGAAAATCTTCTTGTCTAAAATAACCACGGAGACAAGTTTCTAATTGTGTTAAAAAGAGGTATACCATTTAGACCTTTATACCCAATCATAAATTGTTGTAATAATGTAAACCTATGATATTTCATTAGGTTGACGACTGACAGGAGCTTGGCCTTAGTCAGTAGAATTTTCTGGAACACTTTGTATTACATTGACAATGCTTACGCATCTTAAGCTATAGTAAGAATATTGTCAGACTATATATTATGGGGTCCTGGGAAAAGACAGTGAAAATTAGCCCCCCCCCCCCATACCCTTTCCCAGAAAACCTAGGTAGAAGGCAGACAGGGGAGTTTAGCCCTGACCAGTATGTCTTTCAAACTCTTGTTCTTTTTATAAGCAATGACTGGCCTTTGGGTCAGAGGTCGAGCAAGTTTACTTTGAAGTAGTTTGCATTCTTCTACTCTAATCTTGGCCATAGCGATGCTAGCTTTGTTATACTGAAACACAAATGGTATTATAGTTTTTTCACGACATCTTCCGGGGTCCAAGTTCAAACCCAAAGGATAAATAGTTTGTAATGGTGGAATCCAAAAACTTTCCCTCTCCAAACGTTTGTGCTTGGTATCTGCAGCGGAAGTGAGAAATGGGATTTTCTCAATAGGCATGATTTCAAAATGGTCCTTGACCGAATGACCTTGTGTATTGAAATGTTGTGCCACGGGTACATCATGTGTAAGTCTTATACTAGATAAATGGTTGGCTGCTCTTTGTCGTAGAGAATTCTCCGACGTACTGTTTGCGACATTTTTTGCGCGTGATTAGATACACGATATTAGAGGAGTCACAATTAAGATTCTCTGCCATTTGATATTTGTTGCGAGTTTGTTCTCCGAAAAAGGTTCCGCGATCGGGTACGTATATATCGAGTTTGCATCGCGTCTTAAGGCATTTCATTGATGTACCTGAGAGAAATGTGGACGGTAGTGGTACACTCGTGAAGCGGAGGTAAGCGTATCGGGGGATGAAGGGGGAAACATGATTTGTCTTACTGTGTTAGATTTGATCCTTCGGAGTAATCTAATAGAATACTTCCTAGGGAGGAGAGCTTTAAAAAGAACAGAACAAGCCTGGTTAAAAAAATATAAAGAACTACAGTTTCTATAGAATCTAAAAATCTGAGATTTAATGACTCCCTTGAAAGTGTGAGGAGGATGGTATGACCCAGCATGTAGCAGCTGAACCGTGTCAGTAGGTTTGAAGAATAATTTGTAATCTAGATACCCAGTAGTATGATATGTATGACCCTTGTAAATAGTTACATCAAAAAAATCCACAGAAGTGTGATCAATAGTAGGCTGTAATTTAATGCTTGAGTCGTGAGAATTAAGAGTATCAATGAAAATATGAAGGTCTTCCAACGTATGTTGCCAAATGATAAAAATGTCATCCAGATACCGAAGGTAAATAAAAGGTTGTTGGTGACATTTGTGAAGAATATCACTCTCCCACTCAGCCATAAAAATAGAGGCAAAGTTAGGACTAAAACGTTTCCCCATAGCACACCCTTTAATTTGATGAAATGTTTATGTAAACGAAGATCTGACAAAAAATAGATACGATTTGTTTAAAATGGCATTTGTCTTGAAAAAAGAGCGGAAGATCCACTCTACTTGGACATTCGATGGTCTTATATTTTATAAGATTGGAGAAAACGGGGACAAACTTCTAATCCACACCTTGAGCGATATTAAACACCTGCAGCAAACAAGCATGAAGGGGTAAGGATTCTCAGTGACACACTTTCAAGTGATTGCCCATAGAATGTCTACATGCATTACAGACAGACTCATTGCTAATAACTTTAACCACCTTCTATGACACTTTAATATGACTTTTAGTATGTCTCAATTATGTGTATCAGTCTGAGTTACTGTGTGTCCACACAGACGAAGCCTGTCCGCTATAAAATGTACTGTACAGGTATCTATGACCCAGAATTAACAAACTGTACTGTACATGCATCTGTGACCTAGAATTAAGCATTTAAACAACCTAAATGGATCGGTCGCCGGGAAAAATTCTTGAAGATCAAGTGTTTCCCTTATCAGTTAGGCAATGTATCATGCACATGCGCATGTACCGATTCTGGTGGAACAATTCCAAGTGGCGTCAAATTAAATGCTTGTAAATATTATTTTCTATGCATATATTCCCTTACTAACTTCCTATTACAAGAACATTGTCCGTAAACCTAACAATATATATACGAAGTTTATTCACCTCAAACACGATTGATTAACTATAAAAAAGCCCAATTTGGTTTTTACACACTTGTGCATATCCGGAGAACCAGTAAGCGTCAAGCAACAAATGTTGTAAATTTTCCAACTAATTATGATCAGTTTTTGGCTCTAAAGAAAGCTTTCATAAATTTGAGATTATTCGGGAGCTCATACGATAACACAAACATGATACATAGAACTAACCTTGCTCCCATAATTAACCTAAAGTATAAAATTATTTTCTACATTTTTCAATCAACACTATGGTTCATTAGATATATGCACTTCTCTTGTTTTTATGACTTCTATCTATTATATCCCCATTATATCCCACGAATATTTGATGAACATGCGCAATCCTCTCCAGAAATCGCTGTGAATATATTTACATTATGGCGACTATAGCGCAACATAGAGTGGCTATCGGGGCCTGGTATAATTATATTTTCTACAAAGAAATAATGCTATTGCAGAAACTTCAGCGTTACTGTTGTAGTTCTCTAAAGTTAAACAGGCCTTGATAATATTCTTTCCTTGTGTTTAGGTGAAAATTGTCATGCTTTGCTTTTAATGGGTGACTTCAATGACAGATGTTCCTCATGGAATAACTTCCACGAGAACTTAAAATGGAATTATACGATCTATTGAAAACTTATTTCAACTTATTCAAGAACCAACTATATATTGATCTGTATATTGATCTGTAACTGTTTCTTGATGAGCTCACTTGAGTTCAAGAGAATAAATACCAATACCAAGAACCAACTCGATATAATGATTGTGGTGGTCATATCCTAGATCTGTTAATAACTGATAATTTTGGCTTTTTGACGGACTACGGAGTTACCTCCCCCATGTCAAATCTCGACCATTGTACTCTCTACTGTACTATTAATATTAACAAAGAAAACAAACCTAAATGCTACAAACGACATATATGGGATTATAAATGTTCTGACTTAGTACTTCTTAACAAACTCTTAAGTACTACTCCTTGGGGTACTATATGTGGAATGTTTGAAGACATACATGACCGAGTATTTGTTTGGAATGAACTTTTTCTCTCATGTTGTGCGGAAGCTATCCCCAACAAAGAAATAACTGTTAGACCACGTGATAAACCGTGGATGACCAACGATGTTAGGCGAAAAATTAGAGAAAGAAATAGATCCTTCAAAAAATTCAAACGAACCCACTCTGAACAGGATCAATTTATATTCTACCTCGCTCGAAGAGAAGTAAATATCGCCAAACGAAATGCAGTTCGACGATACTCCGAACGTCTACGTCTAAAACTGTCTGATCCTTCCATTGATTCAAAAACCTACTGGTCACTTATGGAATCAGTCTTAGGATCCAAGGTTAAGCCATCAATACCTCCCCTTCATATAAGTAATCGTAATTTATCACCATTGAGAGAAATTTCTTGACATTTGATTGGTCGAAACGCCCAGAATGTGAGTCTGCATCCCAGTGCTTTCCGTGTATATATTTGATTCTGTATAACCCCGGAGTTAAGATCTCACGCGCTGTTATTACCACGGAGTGAAGGTCTTGGTGCGTCACAGCATTCTTCAGTCAAGACGAAATCCTATTGTGACGTCAGTTTAGAATGTTGTTTCGTCAGCATTGAACGTTATACTTGTCTCAAAGATCGTGAAAACCCGATATATCTTTGCAACGTCACAATAGAATTTATTTCTTTCGCGACATCATTTAGACCTTGCTCAATACACTCAACCCATGACATTTTTGTGAACTAATCGAATAAAGAACAGCTGATTAAACTCAGTTTTAAGTAAACAAGCTGCTCTGGATGGTGATAAATTCGTTATATGACGGCCTTGCGTGGGTATACGGGTAGATATTTGGTGTCTGACAGATATTTTTCCTCGGCTTCGCCTCGGAAAAATATTAATGTCAGACACCAAATATCTACCCGTATACCCACGCAAGGCCGTCATATAACTAATAATATCTGATAAGCTTCAAAAAGCAGATGAATTCTGCAATTTTTTTGCATCCCATTCAACACTTCCTATAAATACAACAAAGTTACCTCCCTTCAGCTTTCTGACAGATAGTCGCCTCAGTACGATCACAACCTCTGTAAGTGAAGTAAATACTTTACTTAACAAGTTAAAAATTAACAAGGCAGGGGGTCCTGATCATATCACAAATTTCATGTTAAAACATGCCTCAAAGTCTATTTCTCCCTCATTGTGTGAATTATTCTATTATTCCCTAGCAACAAGTACTTTTCCTTCTGACTGGAAACTTGCGTTAGCCCAGTTTTCAAACAAGGGGATAGACATCAATTAAGTAATTACAGACCTATCTCTCTGCTATCTGGCCTATCGAAAATTTTAGAAAAAATAGTATATAAAAGTTTGTATGATTATCTGACCAAAAATAACTATTAGTTAATACCTAATAACTCGGGCTTCAAACAATGTGACTCTACTGTAAATCAACTGTTGAAAATTGTTCATGATATTTATGAAAGCCTTGACAAAGGAAAGGATGTATGTCTGGTGTTCCTTGAGGTGGGCAAGGCATTCGATAAAGTGTGGCATGACGGTTTGTTGTTCAAACTTCGACAGTTGGGAGTTGTGGATCCAATCTTAAGCTTGATTCAAAGTTACCTTCTTGCCAAAAAATAAAAGTGCGTATAAATGGTGTCGAATCTAGGACCCAACCCTTACAGGCAGGAGTGCCCCAGGGGCCTGTTTTGGGGCCCCTTTTGTTCCTAGTCTACACGAATGACATAAACAGAAATATAGAGAGTGGTCTACACATATTTGCAGACGACACGTCTCTAAAAACGAGAGTAGACAACCCATTAGAACCAGAACTGAAACTAAATAGAGACCTACACAGGCTCTCTAAATGGGCAGAACAATGGCTAGTCACTTATAACCCTAAGAAAACAGTTAACCTCATGATGTCCCTAAAAACTGTTGTTTCACAATTAAACTTGTTTTTGAATGGAATAAATGTAAAGAGTGTTCAGTCCCATAAACACTTAGGAATATACTTACAGCATAATGGAAAGTGGGACGAACACATTCGTCATATAATAAAAAAGGCAAATACCAAACTTTCTGTGATTACAAGGGCTAAAAAGTCATTAAGTAGGAAATGCCTATGTAACCTGTATTCTAGTGTTGTTCGTTCAACGTTAGAGTATGGCGATGTTCTTTTTGACAGTTGTTCAATTGAACTATCGCAAAAAATTGAAAAAGTCCAAAGACACGCCATCTGTTCTGGTGGACTTAGCCGCACTCCAACAAAAGCCTTGCTCGCGGAACTCAACTGGGAACCACTGCATTACAGGCGGAAGTGCCACAGACTAGTACTACTTTACAAAATCCTTAATGGTCTCGCTCCATCTTACCTGCCTAATGTAGTTAACTCTGTGTCCCATGAAAGCCATTATGTTTTAAGAAACAATACAAACATATACAACTTTAGATGTAGGCTGCAAACATTTTCCAATTCGTTTTTTCCAAAAACGATCAAAGAGTGGAACATGATCCCTAACGAAAACAAATCTGGTTCGATAGAAGGCTTAAAACGTCACCTTTCTCTAATTTCAGACTCTAGGAGTCTGTGCAAAATATACAATATGTTTAGCAGCCAACACGCAGTTCATCTTTGTAGAATGAGAATGGGACTGAGCACTCTACAAAATGACTTGCTCACATACAATTTATCTGACAATCAGTCCTGTCCTCAGTGTCAGGCACAATGTGAAAATAGCAGGCACTATCTCCTGGAATGCCCCGCATACGCCACTCAGAGGAAGCGCATGCTCAATAGTATTAAGTTATTATTATGTCCTGTTGTATCCATGACCATATTTTTACCAACTTATTCAAGATATTTTTCTCACCTTATGAAATGTGGCTCCAAAGAATTAAGAGATCAAACAAATTTGGAATTATCAAATGCCGTGCACCTTTTAATTAAAGAGACCAAAAGATTTGAAACTACATTATTTAATCCTGTACAAGGAAATTAGGTTACTGGGGTTAAAATATTACGTACTGTTATACTGTGTGTACCTTTAATTTGTACCATTTTAATTTGTATTCCTTATATTTTCTGTATGTTTTGTATTTCGGGGAGATCCACTCGTTGGTAATCCTCGTAAAATAAATAAAGCATTAAATTAAAAACATGGTTTAATTTATTGAAAAACCTTTCACAATTCTACACTTTAAAAATAAATGAATCTGTGTCTGAAGAGGAAGAAAAAAACCCCACATTTATCATAGACTTAAAATGTTTCTCTTCTTAAAAACAAACATTTATCAAATTGTGATATAAAATGCTTTTAATGCCCCCAGAACGTCATATTAACTCAGATTGTGGTAGTGCAAAATATAGAATATCAGAGTTAATTGGGTACTATTTAAATCCTAGCTTTATCTAAAAATACTGATGATTTGTTAGCCGAATTATCTGAGAAATCAATTCCACGGGATGTGATTTTGGTTACTCTAGTTGTGAAGTATGTATATTTATGGACACTAAAACACACGGGCACAGGGATAATCTTCTTGTCTAAAATAACCACGGAGACAAGTTTCTAATTGTGTTAAAAAGAGGTATATCATTTAGACCTTTATACCCCATCATAAATTGTTGTAATAAAGTAAACCTGACGACTGACAGGAGCTTGGCCTTAGTCAGTAGAATTTTCTGGAACACTTTGTATTACATTGACAATGCTTACGCATCTTAAGCTATAGTAAGAATATCGTCAGACTATATATTATGCCACTCTCCCCATACCCTTTCCCAGAAAACCTAGGTAGAAGGCAGACAGGGGAGTTTAGCCCTGACCAGTATGTCTTTCAAACTCTTGTTCTTTTTATAAGCAATGACTGGCCTTTGGGTCAGAGGTCGAGCAAGTTTACTTTGAAGTAGTTTGTATTCTTCTACTATAATCTTGGCCACAGCGATGCTAGCTTTGTTATACTGAAACACAAATGGTATTATAGTTTTTTCACGACATCTTCCGGGGTCCAAGTACAAACCCAAAGGATAAATAGTTTGTAATGTTTGAATCCAAAAACTTTCCCTTTCCAAACGTTTGTGCTTCGTATCTGCAGCGGAAGTGAGAAATGGGATTTTCTCAATAGGCATGATTTCAAAATGGTCCTTGACCGAATGACCTTGAGTATTGAAATGTTGTGCCACGGGTACATCATGTTTAAGTCTTATACTAGATAAATGGTTGGCTGCTCTTTGTCGTAGAGAATTCTGAGTTTCTCCGACGTACTGTTTGCGACATTTTTGGTATGTATACATATATTGACATAGACTTGGGATTAAATTCCATTAGCCGAGAAATCTGGGCTCTGCCGATTTTTTTCTCTCCGTGTTCGTCATAAGGCGACAAGACACATAAGTAGCCATATAATACCAGTCGCCGTAAGACCGATAATCCGGGCTAAAATTCCATAAAATCAGCATTCCAAATATTCCCTGACAACAATGTAGAATTGTTGGAACTTAACCTAGAAGGTAATGGTTTTGAATTCAGTGGGACGATTTTCCAGCAAACTAAAGGATGTGGTATTACGTTTTTATCGCTGAGTGGGAGAGAGACATACTTCGCAAATGTCACAAGTGCCTTTCGTTTGCCTTCGGTTTCTGTACGATATTTTTATCATAAAACCTCATGCGTTGGAAGACCTTCATATTTTTATTGATACTCTTATTTCTCATGATCCCAGCTTTAAACTACAGCCTACTATTGATTACACTTATGTGGATTTCGTGGATGTAATTTTGTTTACAAAGTTCCTAAAATGACTCGGTATCTAGATTATAAAGTATTCTTCCAGCCTACTCAGATGCATAATAGGCCACACCACCTTCTCCACGTTTTCAAAGGAGACATTTAGTCTCAGTTTTTTTGATTGTTTTAATCGGACTTGTTCTGTTCTTTTAACGGCTCTTTTCTCTAAGGGGTATTTTGTTAGGTTACTTAGATCTATTAAATCTGAGGCATTAAGACAAATAAATTCTCTCTTCAGCTTCCGACACCTTGCTTCTCTGTCACGGGTGTATCATTACCATCCAGGTACGTTTCTTTCAGGTTCAACAATGGAGTGCCTTAAGACGCGATGTAGTCGATGTATGCGTACCAGATCGAGTAAAAAAATCCCTCTTTTCACTTCTGTTGCAGATACCAAACACAAAAACGTATGGAAAGGGAAAGTGTTTGCATTCAAACGTTACAAACTGTTTACTCTTTGGGTTTAAACTTGGACTCGGGATTGTGTCCGTTATAGTATTATACTCTAGCCCGAGAACCACCGAGACTCTTCATAATAACAGAAGAAGACAAACTGTTTCAAAGTAAAATGGCTAAAAATCAGTCATTGCTGTTAAAAAAGAACAAGAGTTTCAGAGATCTATTAACCATAACCAAACCCCCTTGTCCAACATCTACTTAGGAACCAAGTTGCATATTTTCACTTTATTTTCCAATTACCATATCTTGTTCAATTTCCGTTTTTCAAGACTTCCTTCCATACCTGAAAGGGGATTCGGTGGTCCAAAGTGCGGGTTCGAATCCCACTTAGACCCCAAAAAATTGAAAAATTTCTTAGTGGAGTTTTCACTCTTCCGAAGTCGGGGCTTTCCTCCGAATACTAAGCCTGTTAAACTCCGCCATATTTAAGTGAAATATACAACATCAATTAATAAATGCATAGCCGAAGATCCATATCCGTACAGCTTTGTCAGTATATCACAAAGTATTTCAGAAAATACCGGCTTACCGCTTTGCCAGGACTGCAGGATGCTTGTACTGCTCAATTTGTTACTTTTCGTGACTAAAGTGAAGCTGTCTTCAACCTACGGGAATATCAGGGGTTTGTGTTTATTGCAACAACCTATGACTAGGTATAAAGATTTAAATTACATACCCCCCTTTTAACACAACTAAATACTCCATTACAATTTTAGTCAAAAAGATTTTCCCTGTGCCCATACGATTTAGTATTTATAAAGTTTATATGCCGTGAAACTTATTAAATGAGGTTGGCAACAGCAGGTATTGACTGCTGTATATGGTTGGTTGGCTGTTCTAGCTTATTGGCACGTCCATTCGTATGAATGATGTACGCCATACTAGTGAGTAATTATTACCTTGAGCGATTAAGAAAACTGTGATGTTTGAACACAATATAACAATATATCGAATGTCTCTGTACAGGAGTATATGTTAGTACGATCGAGAGCGACTTAACCTATTAAGGTGTTAAAACATGCACACTGCGGTATATAATCTCTCGGCTTTGATTACTGGCTTGAGTATCACTCCAAATTATGGAAAAAAATATTGCTTAAAACATAGTACCATTAAAACTACACAACAAGAACTCAAAACTATAATCTATATAGACCGATTCATCAAACTGTTGTCTCGTCACACTTTCTGAAGTATTATGGCCCAAAAGAATGGAACAAGTTATCAACTGAATTAAAAAGTATCAAATCCTTATCCCTCTTCAAAGTTTCAATCAAAAATCACATTTTAAACGGAAACATCCTAACATAATCTGAATGTGGTTACCTTTGATATAAATTGCCTGTTGTATGTATATATGTATGGATATATGTATTAATAAGTATGTTTATTATTTATTGCTTGTGGACAAGAGCTCCACACCTAACTAACTCTATAAATGCCCTACTTAAAGTGAAATGGTTTAAGGCAATACATGTACATATTATGCATATTTATACAATTGTATTTTTTGTTTCATCATGATTCACATGCATTTACTCACCCACCATGATTCATATGTGTAAATTAAATTAACGAACTTTAAGGGATAGAACAAGCCCCCTGGGCTTTATTCCCGCCCACTGTATAGAGTTTTCTTGATCTTTTGTATTTGTTTCGGGTGAATAAAATTAAATTGAAATTGAATTGAATTAAAAATAAGGAGAATACTGTTAGATTTACGTTATTAAAGACAATACATAATACTAAACTAAGTTTAGAATAAGCTGATGTATTTTCTTGAAACCGCTGTGAACGGTAGCTTAAGCTTCAATACATTCCAATTGGCACAGTAATGCAAGCATTTAGAGTTTTTCGGAAAATGATTCTAGCTTTCTAGGTTTAAGCTTCTTCTAAGTGCTACTTTAACATAATATTCCAGTTTCGTGTAACAAAAAAGCTGCTAAAATACACTTTAAATGAAAGGAAAAATCCTGATAATTTCCACAATGGGCTTTAAAGATAACACATCGACACGTTGGCACTTCATTCCACATGAAAACAAAATGGACTATAAAACTAATTCTCTGACAATAATTTTAGTAGGAGACAGTGTGTCTGACTGATGGATCCAACAGCTGCAACGCATAATTAAATTTCTGATTTGTGAAAGGGGGGGGGGGGGGGTGTTTTCATAATTATCTTCTATTCTACTTCGAAATGAAGCAAATTATAAACTAATTACTTGGCCTCTGAAACAGATTTATAAACTTGGATCATGATAATATTAAAGCACACTTATTGAACATCACAGTCAAGAAGGTAAGTTATTTTCAACAACATATATATAAACCATGTATCTCTCATCGCATGTCTTCAAATTGCACAAAACTACGTTTTGGTACCTATGGAAATGAGATAAAGTCGGGCTTCTATTTAAGGTCTAGGCTATTTTTTAAGTTTTATTCTCTTTTAAATTGTATTTGAGACACTTGTGGATAAAAGCTGTTTAATTATACCTCACCAAGAAAAAGTTAAAACCCTTATCAAAAGCTTTGATAATTTTTTTTCTGACTTATCACTAAAACCAAAACCAATATAATCTATTTTCGACTTATTGCTACATCTTTAATTTCACCACAGTTTTTCAGATCCAAACAGCTGGTTGGCTAACAAGCAGAGATGAGTCGCAATGCAATGTTTTTCTACGTCTTGGCAGTCGTGCTGTTGTTCCAAGGTATGAAATGAAAAAAAAACTAACACATTATAATTCATTGCGTATATAACCCTTTTTTTCAAGTTCAATAGATTCCACGGTTTCGAATCCCACTCAGGCCAAACAAAATTTCTGAGATGATTTTCACTCGATCGCTGTATGTGAAAGATTTGCAAGGTTCTCGCCGAAGTTCGTAGGTTTCCTCAATGCGACGAGACCTTTTTCCTTTCATGTTAAACCTAGTAAAGCCGCTATATAATTTCGTGCGACGTAAAGATCAATCAATCAATCAATCAATCGACCAAAGATTGCACCAGCTGTCTCTAATTGGTTACCCGATTTGGGAAACTGCTATTTAGCGTAAGAGAGTTTAAGGTGAAATGTACACCGTCAACTGAAATCGCTCGGGATTTTCCTCCTTTTACTTTAAATGTGAACAGACTGTTAACAGCTAGAGCCCATATATGGTTCGAAATCAGCTCGTTTCCATCGCCAATATATACAGCAGAAAGAGATCAATTCAGAACACAAACCGACCGCAGTTCTGTCAACTGCACTGATGGTTTCTTTGTGTTGTTTACTGTATTGCAAATCGTATTGCTTTGTTTTTTTTGAGAGGGAGGGGGGGGGATACGCTTTCTTGAAAAAATCAGAAATCGTTTAAAATCGGTTTAAATATTAGGCACGTGAGGTGACTGAGAATATAAACTCAAAACAATTATTATTGAGTTACCGGAAGGCTTCGAAGGAAATTTGAAAGTTTGGACGAAAATCACATACCGTGTACACCCGCGTATAATGCTCACCAAAAAGTGTAGAAGTCAATACCTGGAAATTACTTGAGATTACGAAACAGTAGCATGCGAAAAGTAACAAATTGAGCAGTACAAGCATCCTGCAGTCCTGGCAAAGCGGTAAGCCGGTCACCTTTGAACACTACACGCTGAGCAGAGTTAATTGTCTTATTATTTCTTGTCATTCTTTACTAATTTCTTACGGTCTTTTGTATGTATATTGTTTGGGTTTTTTTTAATTTAAAACGGTTTCATAGGCGTGTTTTATTTATAACTAAAATGTCGATTTTGTTTCCCAGATTAGACTTCGTGTATTTGTTTTGTTTTATTCATATCATATTGTTTGCCGATACGTTGGTTTTGATGTTGGGTGTTTTAAATTTTCCTTGGTAAAACTTGATCAAAACAATATATACCGTTTCCCATATTTGTCATAAAGGCTGATCAAAAAACCCTATCAGCTTGGACGGGGTCTTAAATGTCAGGCACCGTCACTGAAATGTCATTTAGCGAAACATCCAATCAGATTTAGCTGTGATGTTCACTTTAATATACGTGCATTAGCTGACTGTCAACCAATCCACAACCGTTCTCATTCTGTCGTTGTAATTCACTCTGCCGACTGGCTCCATGCACTGGTCGTAGGTAAAGACGCTTATACATTTCTTTATATATAGACATGAATTGCTATTTAGTATCAGATCTTGAAAAATAAGAATAAAACTATTCTCAATGACTTAAATAAAATTCTTCATTTTTGCTCAGGTATTTCTTATTCTCGTTATTTTGGGATTACTCTGGGACCCGGGTTCGATTCCCTTTTCAGGAAAAAAAATCGGTAGAAGAATTTCTGCCATATTTTCAAGAAAGTGTAATCCCAAAATAACGAGAATACTGTTATACTCACTTTCTAAAAGACACTATCTAAGTAAACTCAAGGTATTTCTTATTTTGTGATGTTGTTTTCCCCTGACTAAGTTTCTTCTATGATTTCCCCACCGTCTGTGTATTAGCAACTGTTATACGATGTACTTTGATCAGATCGCTGGTCTAAAAAGTTTTGTATTAGTCTACACTGATGTTCAATTATCATAGCCGCCCCGATTTACCAAGAAAAAACTGCGCATAATACACAGGTGAATACTTTCTGCAATCTATTCTCCTTAGGTTTCATAGGTAATTGAACTCCACATTGTTTCTATGAACTCTCCGCGAGACAACTCTGTGGTGAGGGGGAAGAGCTAAGTTGCAGGGATTAGAAATGACCAAGTATAATTATAGGGAGCAGTACTGGTGACTAGTGCTGGATGAGTAATCGGTTAATAGTGACCAGTTTGGGGTTTGGCACCACAAGTCAAACCTTTCACACAATCCTCCTTTCTGATAGCTGCAAAGATTTTGACGCACGCTTTCCAATTTTACGGTAACAGCGAACGTATTAGAAAATCGACTTTAGTGTCAAATTGCACTCCGATATCGATATGACTTTTAAAGCGTGTTTTAAGTAACCTATCCCTTCCAATCGATCCAAAGATTATAATATTTCATTGTGTATCATTTTATAATAAGAACATATTTGGAAGCTATATCGGAATCAATACTGGAGTTAAGCTGGTAACGTGAACATTAGACTATTTGTTGATAAAACCACAAGATCGCAATGTAACTTGTAAGTAAACAAACCTTTAGTGGTGTGTAACACACCAAACTATCGTACGTGGTTGGTGTATCTATAGCATAGTTTGTACCTAGATTTCAGAACGAGCAGAGTTTATCTATTACAGTGGCCGCCAATTAGCTGCCAACATTCCACTTTTTCGTCTATTCTGATTACCACGGCAGTAAGAGATTTTAAAAGCCTCGGAAAAACTAAATGATTCACATTTGGATTAGGAAAATCCATACAGATAGTCCTTGAAAAGTAAACGCATTGAAATAACGGGGACGAACGTTATTCATTCTAAGCCTTAGTTATTTAAAACAATAGTTTAGTACAATTTTGAGCATAGACGCACTAAAAATCTTCTTAGTTATACGTCTTGTGAAAATAAGCCTAATATTTCTACATTCTGTTTTAACCACAGTTCATACGACTTTGAGTTGATCTTACATGACTAACCAGAGTTGAATTAACATGGCTGGTAAAGGATTTTGATATTTAATAGCTCCTATTGTTGACAAGATGTTTAACCAGGTTTCGGAATCTTGCATATTATCGAACGTTCTTTTTGCGTTTTTCAGCGTTTTATTTGGCGGAAGTGGCTGGCTGTGTGCCTAATGAATGTAATTCTGAATGTGCTGCCCAGAGAGAGGGCTATGGTGGCTATTGTGACAAACATACCGGCTGGTGTTTGTGTGTAGATATCTTGAGTAAGTATTGTTTAGATTTATAAGTCCTAAGTTGCGTTAAATTTGTTTTAAAACATCCACTAAAAAGAAAACAAGCCAAGTAGCTAGCAGGTCCCCCGCCATAAATGTTGTTTGGAAACTAGTTGCTCATTATACATTGTATATAATCACCATATATCTGATGTTCAATGATTGTGGGAGTGTGGTCTGATTTATGTAAAGGAAGTTGTCCACACTCTGACCCCAATGACCTCTATGACCTAAAAATATAGGGCGACATCCCAGAAAATCGAACTTGATCAAGGTCTCTCTAATGTGTCTCTATATACCAAAAATGAAAGATCTGCATCTTGCGGTTCTTAAGCTATCGCGTTCACAAGCAAATTTCAGACTTTGACCTCAATGACCTCTGTGACCTAAAAAAAAGGTCGACATCACCGAAAATCGAACTTGACCAAGGTCTCTCTAATGTGTCCCTATATACCAAAAATGAAAGATTTGCATATTGCGGTTCTTAAGCTATCGCGTCCACAAGAAATTGGGACGGACGGAAGGACGGAAAGACGGAAGGACGGACGGAAGGACGAAAGGACGAACGGGCAGCATTTCCAAGTCCCCCTTCCACTTAGGTGGCGGGGGACAAAAAATGGAGCGGAAAAATGCGCAAAATGGATGTCCTTATTTGCAGTGACCTAATTGACCACCGCTGTTGGGTATCACGTCACCACACTTTATCATCGAAGGTCAGAGTGAGCATATACACATCAGCACTTTTAATCGAGTAATATGAATAGTTTCACCTATCTCTCATACACTGTAAAATGTAACCCGTAAATTTTACGGTAGAATACTGGCAAGCTTTCTACCGTAAAAATAAGGGTAGACCGTAAAATCAACTAGCCACATTCCTAATCAGTGAATGTGAAAAAACATTATGAAATCAGGCTAAGAAATACAGGACTTTAAATCGTCAACCCCAGCATGGATCTGTTAATGTAGATTTTCAAATGTTATGTACCCCCAACGAAATAGTAAAACTGACTACTTCTGCAAGTTGACAAACATATATTTATTTGAAAAAATGCTGATGATAATTCTCACTTAGGGCAGGTATTTCTATCTACACTTTCAAATACATGTATGTTAAATTAACTATCTTAATGACAATTTTTTTCTTATATTTAATCGGCTTCGGCAGGATTCGAACCTCTAACGTCCCATACAGGAGCTGCGCAGATCTATATGCGCACTAGCCATAACCGTAGCCTTTAACCACAACACTAACTACAAATATGAAGGGTAATTGGTGGCCCCATTTCCATGCCTTACTAGCGCTTCGGTGTGCGCATGCGCACTTCCGTTTTTTCGCACCCTTTGACCCGCAATGACGTATTTTGGACGAATCCTTCACGGAAACAACCGAGGAGATCAGATCTCGTTAGCTCGGAAACGACAAAGTTATTTTACGGTACACGACCGTAAAGCTTCCACTGAAGTATAAAACTGCAATTTACCGTTAATTGTAAAATATTCTACTGTAGAATCGACGGGAAACGGTCACAATGTAGATTACCTGTGAGCAAACGGCACCTCAATCAATTAATGATTCAATCAGATTAATCGTGTACCGATTGCATACTTTAACTATATGGTGTCTTTAGAAGCATCGTTTATGTGTTGTCTAGAAGTACAGTGCACACTACATTGATATTTTGATGATTAGGGTTTTTCGCATCACTCAAAATTATTTTACTTATATTGCGGCGTTACCAGGTTGGGTGCGGGAAAAAACCGAGTCATTTACAGGAGGAAACCTCCAACTTTCGGCTAGCATCTGGCAACTCTCCCACATAGGAAGCTTTATTGAGAAATAAACACTTCAAATTTCATTGGATTGAATGAGATTTAAATCCAAGACTCATATATGTAAGGCCGAGAGACTGAGCGTTAAAGACCTAACAGTAGGCCCTATACATTCAAAACATCATTTGCGTTTGACCCTTCATTTTCTGCACTTTTTACTGTAAATAATTAAAAAAAAATGACGTGTAAAGGTTTTTATGATTCGTTTTGTGACAACCAACAATATTTATTTGTCCTATAGATATGTTCAAATTATTTTCCTAAGAAAATGTAAATGCATCTAAATTTTCCCTTGCAGGGGTTGGATAGCGAGATGGTGTGGCGAAAACTATGTCGGAACGTTAGTTAAAGCAATTAAAGTCAAAGCTACACTCAGTACCTTCTTAAATTTGTTATTTTCAAAGTATGTATTTGTTTGGTCTCTGTCTTCCACATGCCTTCCAGCTATGGTCCCGGGTTCTCATCAGTATCAATTTAAAAAACGGCGTTTTTCTCTGATCGCCTCCATGGACCATACCGCACAGTCCATATCCCCCCCTCTGCCTAGGAGGTAGCCATGTTAGAGTTATTGAAGAATGGCTTCCCTCGAGTATGGAAGAATATATCTTCCATACCCTCGGGAAGCCATTCAATAACTCTAGCATGGCTACCTCCTAGGCAGAAGGGGGTGGTATGGACTGTGCGGTACGGTCCACGATAGAAGGGAAACGTAAATTATCCTTTGAAGATAGCGGCAAAGAAGAAACACTAATTAAAACGTCTAGACCGCAGAAATAACGTTACAGCAATGAGCAACTAAAGACGCCGATTAAAATAAATCCATTCAAATTTGGTCTAATCCTTAAAAAGTTTTGAAGTGAGAGAAATCAATACACAATAGTCGGCGAATTATTACAGCTTTTGCTAACACACAAGTCAAAATTTCCACGCCCTTACATTTCTGTTCTTTAGGAAATAACAACGGTTTTTAGGGGGGGGGGGGGTCAATAGCATTTCAGTAGAAGTCAATCCCGAAGAAATCCACCCGTTTTAAACAAAAAAATACAAAGTAACAAACATTGAAATATTACAAGGAGCCTCGTTGGCGTGATAGTTTCTCACTCTGACACAGACCTCGGCGGATCAGTCTGTTAGATTGATTTATTGATTGATTGTTTGGTGTTTTACGCCGCGCTCAAGATTATTTCACTTATATAGCGGCGTTGCCAGTTTTATTGTGGGAGGAAACCGGGCTCTATGCCCGGAGGAAACCCACGACCTTCCGTTGGTAACTGGCAACCATCCCACATAGGTCGTTCGAGTGAAAACCCAGTCAGAAAATTTTCCAATTTTTTGGGACTGAGTGGGAATCGAACCCGCGACCCATAGGTGGAACAGTCTGTTAGAGTGACAGTTCTTAAAGCCGGTATACACTGAGAGTTTTGCAGCGACCCGACCCGACGCGACTGTGCCCGACTCGAATCGGGTTCAGTCGGCTTGAGTTGCGTCGCTTGTTTGAAGTCACGTGACTGTAGTAAAGTTTCTGATTGGCCTACGGATTCAGACTCTCTACGACGATCGTCGCAAGAGTGGATAAACTGTCTGACCAGACCCGACTCGACCCGATTCTTGAACAAATATCTAGCACGTCCAGATCACTCCCGACCCGACGCAACTGAAGCCGACTGACACCGATTTGCGTCGTGGACTGGTATACACTACACTTTTTCTCTGCGACGCGACGCGATTTTCCAGTCGGATCGATTCGGGTCGCAGCAAATCTCCCAGTGTATACCGGGCTTTAGTCTGATAGGCCTACACACCTCGGTGGCCCAGTCGGTTATTAGGATAATCCTTTAGTCTGACACAAGGCTTCTAATGATGCAGCACGGTGAGTTCAACCAAATACAATTTTTTACTCGATTGTCATTAGCGGAAGAGTTGCCAGGCTCGAGTGATCGTCCCTCAGTTTTACACATAACCTTCCATTGATGCGGCGTGGGTTCGACTCACAGACAGACCGTATGTGGAAGAGTTGCCAGGTACTCGCCGAAGGTCAGGGGTTCCCTTCGGCCTATGAGCTCGGTCTCCTCCCCCACTAAACCGGACAACTCCCCATATGAGTAAAATAATCTTGAGCGCGGCGTAAACAATCAATCAATCAATAAATAGATGTTTCAAACTCTGTAATAAAGCTCTAAACTGCAAGGGCAAAACAAGATGGCCAAGATGTGGAGACAATTGAAATTTAAACGAGACTTACCTGTAAGTTGAAGTTTGAAGATAATTCTACCGAGCTTTAAAGTTCACGAAGGGATAACATGAGATTGCGCGAGATCTCACCAGTAGGCATATTTCAAAGAATGTGTGGACCAATGCTAAACAAAAAAGGGCGGGAAATAACATAACTGCTTGGGTAGGGCATGTTATCCCTTCGTGAACTTTAAAGCTCGGTAGAATTATCTTCAAACTTCAACTTACAGGTAAGTCTCGTTTAAATTTCAATTCTACCTCGCTTTAGTTCACTCCGGGATCCCATGAGATATTCAAAGCAAGCATTGGGGCACAAAATAAAAACCCTCAAGAAGTAACACAGTTATCAGAACATACTATGTATTTGCTTCAAATAATCACTGTTTACATATCATGACTGGTCTTTTAATAAAGCACTTCCAAAAACACCAGGTGTATGGATTGGTTTCTTGTAAAAATTAGCGAAAGTAGATTTTTGACTCCAGCCAGCAGTTTTCATGATGGTGCTTAGAGGCACAGAACATTTAATTGCCTTAAATTGCTTGTGTAAGTACAGTTTTTAACCAGCGAGATATTGAATCTTTAGATACAGCATGAAATGGTTTAATAAATGATAAGAACATTCTAGTTTCAGAATCTCGAACAGCCTTAATTCTCTGAATATAAGCATTGATTTAGGTAATAGGACAAAGGCGTCCATCGGCTGGATAGGCAGCAAAATCAACTTCTGCCAAATGGTTTTTTGGCGTTGACTGTTTCAGTAATTCTCCAATACGAAACTTACACACTGATTGTTTTAAAGTCATATTTGTTAAGTCCAAGAGATGTAGAGTCTGAATTCGCTGGCCACTTAAAAGAGCGAGTATTGTGACAGTTTTCAGAGTTAATTGTTTACGGGACAATGATTTTTCAGGCGATAACCGGGTTAAATAGTTTAAAACAACCTCTGTATCCCACGTTACAAAAGTTTTAGGCAAAGCTGGCCTTAAATTAAACATACCTTTTAAAAGGCGAATAACAAAATGATGAGACCCTGCTGGTCGATTATCTAAAATCACATAAGTTGAAAGGGCTGATCTTGCAGTATTTATTGCACTGTAGCTTAGTCCTGAATCAAAAAGTATGGTAAGGAAAGACGCTACCTGTTCCACAGTTGGATTGTGGGGATCAATTTGTCGTTCAGTGCAAAACAAGCTCCATCCCCGAAGGTAGGTAGCACATTGCCTCCAGGATGCAAGAAGAATTTCTGTAGACCGCTTTGAAAAACCTGCTGTTTGTAAAGACTTCCTGATAAGTGGCATGCCATGAGTCTCATCTTCCGAAGGGGGAAAACTCTGTTCAGATCGCTGGGATGGTGCAAGATTTTGTTGTTTCTGGGCAGTAGAAGAGGTGAATGTATCAACATTCTTAAAACCTTCGCAAACCACACTTGAGTGGGCCACACCGGTGCTACCAAGATGGCGTCCGCCTCCTCCCTTTCTAATTTATGTAGTACAGCTGAGATCAAACTGAAAAGACAGAAAATATAGCTAAATTCATTTTTCCATGATATGGTAAAAGCATCACACCAAATGGAACCTGGATCTGGCTTCCAGGAGACGTATCTCTCTATTTGAGAATTAAGGCGAGAGGCAAACAAGTCCAAAGAAGGGGGGCCTAATTCGTCACAAATTTGACGAAAAATATTAGGACATAACTTCCATTCTTTACAACTGTGATTTTTCCGTGATTCAACGTCAGCTTTTACATTTTTATGAGAAGGGAGGTAACTAGCAGTTAACCAGATATTCTTTCCCTTACACCATATGAACATTTTCCTTGTCAATGTATAGCAATCAATTGTCTTGCCTCCCAAATTATTCAAATAAGCAACTGTGGTTGTAATCAACTTGAGCTAAGATATGGGTATTTTCCATATTGCAACAAAAGGATTTCAACGTTAAAAATACAGCTAACATCTCAAGGTAGTTAATATGATATGTGGCTTCCAATTGTGACCAGTTGCCACCTGTACATTTATCACCATATACTCCTCCCCAAGCGCTCATGGAAGCGTCTGACTGTAATGTTACAGTAGGGACAGGATGTACAATTCTTAGTACTGAGGTGTCTACATTATCAATCCACCAATTTAGATCTAACTTAGCGGTATCGCTGAGACTCATAAAATCGTCAAAATTTCTCTGAGCTAGTTTTAAGGCAGCAGATTTGTCAATTTCTAGCTGTTTATAAAATAATTGGCCATATTCTACACCCGGGCAACTGGATAGAAGAAGACCAACAGCTTGAGCTACTCGACGAATTGTAATACGTTTGGCTTTTAACAGCTCTTTACAAGTAGCTTTCACTTTTTCAGCTTTATCTGGTAACATTTTAACTGTCATATCAACTGAATTGATAAGAAAACCAAGATATCCTATTGATTGGACTGGCTGCAATGCAGATTTATCAGGGTGAATTGTATATCCCAAACATTTTAACAAATCCAGTGTTAAATTAGTGCTGTATTTACAGTCTTCAGGTGTGCCGCCAATAAGTATTACATCATCAATGTAAGCCACAAGTAAGACACCTTTAGAACGCAGGACTGAACAAGGAATTTTCAACAATTTTGTAAAAACACGTGGGGCAGATGAGAGTCCATTTGGGAGAGAAGTGTATTGATACATCTGGTTTTCCCATCGGAATCTGAGAAACCTTCGATCATTTTCCGCTATAGCCACGGAATAATACGCATCTTTTAGATCGATGCTAGTAAAATAACAGTATCTCTTCATGAGGTTCAAAACGGATTGCAGAGAATCCATCTTAAAGTGATGGTACACAACATGTTTGTTAAATTCAGATAAATTTAATATCATACGGTAAGTACCGTTCTGCTTTTTCCGCAAAAAAATGGGAGATAAATATTCACCAATGTCATGATCACATCTTTCTAATACGTGTTTCTCCTCAAGTCTACAAATTTCTTCCTTTATTAAAGCTTTCTCCGTTTCATTCAAACGGCTTTGTCAGGGAAGGACATATTGCTTGGGATCAGATGCTAATTCAATTTTGTAACCTTTGACAGTATTAATTATCCATGGGTCGGATGTAAGTTTTTCCCAATAAAAAATATGTTGTACGAGTTTTCCCGCAGAAGAATAGACAGTGTCTGTCAATGTACTATTGATCTTAAAAACATCAATACTAACCTCACCTTTTAACTGAGGCGATCCGCCCGTGTGTTCCTGGTTCGTTCCTTCCTGGGTCGGTGGCCGGTTTGGGACTGTGTCAGCCTGTTGTTGTATTGGCCTTTTGGTCCGTAACGACGACCTAAAAAACGCTGTCTAGAGCGCGGTCTTTGCTAGACAGAACGACCAAGCTTATTTGACTCGTTGATATCTTTTAGTCGCTTTGTAAGGTCGTCACCAAATAACAATCTAGACACAGGTACATCCTTTGTACAAATAGATTGATACCGTTGATTTAAGTTAGGTTTCATCATGTCACGCCGACGGGAATTAAGCTTATAATTAGCCTGGCCAAGAATAGCAATAGCATCAGTAGCTCGTCTTATATTTACTTTACGAACTTCAGATTCATTTTCAGAGTTGTTCGGTTTGTTCACAACCAAAGTGTCAAGTAACGGTATTATAGCTGCCATAGCCTTGATTAGGTCTACTTGAATAGCCTGCATAGAAAGGTCACGGGATTTTACCGGTCGGTCAACTCTATTCCAAATTTCTGGATTTACTCTAGTTTCAACTAAATTTGAACAATTTTCAGGGCGATGGTATTTTTCAAGAAGCTCTTTCGGCTTTTTATCCGGTATTTTAGTTTCCACTATTTTACTCACCAAGTCGGCTACTTCGGTGGAAACAGAACTCGATGTTTTCTCCTGTGATCCATAGTCTAGAGCTATGTCATTCAACCAGTGACTGGGAGATTGGTTGTTCACATCGGAACCGCCGGCATGCGACGGACTGATTAAACAATTCAAATCCAGATTTGACTTTACAGGTGTGTCACGCCTCGGCCGTTTTTCGACAGGTTGGTCGTCACCACTGGCCGAGGACGACCACACACTTTGGTTAGATTTACCGTGGTCTCTGTCCATCATAGCATCAGTTAGCCGGCCGTGATAGCCGAAAGCATTTGACCTTGCAAAAGTTTTATTTCCTCAAAACCAGTGTCTGGCATTTTTATTGGGGTTTTAAAAGAGGGTTCTACCGTTTCGGTAGCAATATCAACCTCGGCTTGGGTCAAGCTTTTCTGTGTGCTACGATAAGCACGTGGCGACCGCGTGTCGCGGGATTTTGCAGATTTCTTAGACGACGACGTTGATGGCTTCGTAGTATAGTTCTCGATGCTGAAAACATCTTGATCGTCGTCGAGAGCCAAGGTTGTCCCGGACGGCTCGGCCATTAGTGAAGCTGTGAGTTATAAACAAAAAACGATTCAAATACCGCTGGCCTCAAAAACACGTCCGCAGCCCACAAAGGTAAGTTAGCGCATGCCTACTGGTGAGATCTCGCGGAATCTCATGGAATCCCGGAGTGAACTAAAGCGAGGTAGAATCTTGAATTTACGGATTGTGCAATCCTCAATCACCCATTTGTAGCAACTGTGGGGGAAGTCATTCTGCAGCATATGGTAAATATACTACAAAAAAGAATGCAAAAAGGCTCAGTACATCAAACAATCAAAACATACATATGTTGAGGTTTTGGAAATCCTAAGGGAAGACTTAAGATAAAATACTACAATTAAACGAGACTTTAATTAAAGTTGAAGTTTTATTGGGATTTTACTAATCATTGGTGACGAATGGAGTAATCATGTGAGATAACGCGATTTAGCTAGCCTTCAGGTTTCAAAGCGATCAGTGATCACATCAAATGGAGTAATCAGGGCGGGTAACACACATGGGTGGGCACAAGATTACTCCATTCGTCACCAATGGTTAGTAGAATCCCAATCAAACTTCACCTTTATTAAAGTTTCGTTTAATTGTAGTATTCTACCACATCATTGGTGACCTCATTCCGATATCACGTGAGATTTTAAAGCGATGTGATCAGGAATCGGATAGGAAAAAATGAGTGATGAAATTCACAATGAAAAAGATGTATTTATTTAATACAGACGTGAACTTTAACAACACTACATCCGTGCGTTTTAAACCAAACTGCGCAGAGTAGGCTGATACGTCACATATGGTTTTACACAATGGGCAAAGGAAACAATGCCGTCTACATTATCTAAGTCACCGTTTCATACTTCGTCATTCCTTTACTTCTGATGGTAATCATATATGGCGTTTCCGCTTAAAAGTCAAATGACATGTACATTCCTATCGACTCCAGTTTGATAATATTTATGAAAAACTTGATGTGACGGTAAGTAATTTTAATTATTTTGGATCGGGGGTAATTTTTGTGTATATATTGAAAGGTAAGTATGTGTGTAATTGTAGAAAACAATATTCTAATGAGCTAGGAGCTCGAATATTGTACATTGATTGATTGATTGGTGTTATACGCCGCGCTCAAGAGTATTTTACTTATATGGCGGCGTTGCCAGTTTTAGTGTGGGAGGAAACCGGGCTCTGTGCCCGGAGGAAACCCACGACCTTTTGTTGGTAACTGGTAACCATCCCACATAGGTCGTTCGAGTGAAAACCCAGTCAGAAAAGTTTTCAATTTTGTTTGGACTGAGTGGGATTCGAACCCGCGACCCATTTGTGGAAGGCTGTTGGGATTGAGCGTCTAACGCTCTAGCTACTGAGGCCACGGAGGCCCCCGAATATTGTGGAAGGTTCGCCATTTTGTAACGATGTATGATACGATTTAATTGTACATCGACAATTGTACACCGATGCCTTGAAACGAATGACCAACCTTTTCTGTCTGAATATCAATTTCCCTTTTCTCGAATTATAGGTCATGGAGTTTCCTTTTTGAAACATGACTACCCTCCGTAGCGTTCGGGCCTCACACTAACGCTACATGCCAGAGCTAGTATGGGTATGAAAGTTTGGTGTCTGTATTTTATCTTAAAAAAAAACAGTAAAAATATTGTCCATGTGGTGGCAGTTTTTTTTTTTCTATTTGGATCGTCACCTAACTTCGCAGAGGTCTAACTTCTGGAATGTTTGGTGTTTATATTCCGCGTAGCGACTTGATTGGTTTGACATGTATGAAAGGCCAAACGCGCCATAAATAGCAACGTATTACGTTGCTCTCAAAACACAACATGTTGAAACACAACGCAACGTGAGTATATGAATCGCCCAATCAAAGTGCTTTATTTTTACTTTTAAACCCTCTTACGTTGCTCCGAAAACTTAGAACATGTAATCTAGCGTGAACCAGGTTCGTCACGTTCCTCAGAGCAACGCAGATCCTTAGGACTACATGTAGTATGAAAACCACTACATGTAGTATGAAAACCGGAAACGTCTTGTTAGACGAATTGTGTTAGTTGACAAATCACATAGACCTATATGCGCGGGAAATTTAAACAGAACGTACAACCGGAAACAATCTTGCTACGATGCTCTGGAACCAATGAAAGCGAGTCTTACATATGTATTTGATGGGTGTGATTTCTCCCGCAAAGTGAGACTGTCATCTGTATATTGTTGAAAGTTAAAACAACAACAACCTAAGCTGGAAATATCCATACTCTATCGCCTAAGTAGGCCTACATGTATGTTGATGTTGTGGTGGCCAATAAAGTTGTAAAGTGTAACACGTTAAGTGTGACTGCGGACCATGAAACAGCTTTTTGCCATAATTTTGGGACAAAGCAACTGCTAATGCTATGATTATGAATATTATAAGTGAGTGATGAAATGTGAAGCCTGAAGGTAGGTCTATTGGTAAGTAAATACTCACTTTATTTACAAGTAAGCCTATCCTGTATTAATAAAAATGTTCCTACTTGGTGTATTTGTAATGTTTTCAGTCAGTAAAATATGAGAATCGAATAAGTGGAAATTGTTTAAGTAGACCATTACTAATTCAATAATATTAAATGCCTACACTACAGGTACCTAGTTATTTATGTTTGGATACTTATTGGTCGGTACCAGGTCGACGACCATAGATCGATGTCAGAATTATCAAATAACGCAGTAAGATCTTTACTTTAGTGAAGTAGTCTACCATTACAACTCGTCAACTGTCTTCAATTTAATTTTCAGATTTATCCTTATATTTGAAAATAATCAAAATGAGAAAGCTAAACCAAAAAACGCCAAAACTAATAGCTTATCGAACATGTTTGACCTATCACCATTTCTGCTCTTGTTTTTAAAGTGAAAAATTTCACCAATATTTTATGTTAACTTAGGTTAACTTTTTAGGTTAACTGATAACACATAGTTCGCAATACGTTAAGTGGATTGAAGTTATTCTGATACGCTCACACGGGCTTCTTCAATACCACCAATAAGTTATGGTGGTATTGAAGAAGCCCGTGCGAGCGTATCAGAATAACTTCATTCCACTTAACATATTGCGAACTAGTTAACACAATGATTGATTGATGTTTTGTGCTGCACTCTTGAAAGATTATTTCACTTATATGGGGGCATAGTCAGGATAAGAAGGTGAGGAAACCGGGCTATTTGCCCGGGGGCACCGCGCATATTTTTTTACAAATGGCGATCGAGTGAAAAGTCTAATCAGAAATTTTTCATTGTTTATTTGCCCTGGGTGGGATTCGAACCTGTGCCACATCGATGGAAGGCCTGTCTTGGACGAAGGTAATATGGCTCTAACCAACTGAGCTCTCTAGCCCCCATCACAATGAAACAGGACAGATGCACTACTGTTTGATATGGAACAATGCTTACTTATGCTATGAATTTATTTAAAGAGGCAATAAATCCTCTTTTTTTTTTCTTTTTGTTGAAGGATGTCCATAAAGATGTTGATGAGTTCCTGTTGAAAAAAAAGTTTTGGACAGAAACAAATAACTATGTTTCTATCATATGGCGCAAAACTGTAACCATGCTGCATTTATCCCTGAAATCCCCATGGACAATGGGCCTATTAAGAACATGTATTTGTGCTAGGGGTTTTGATGCGGGGGACATACATGTAGGCCTATACTTGTATTCAGTATCTCCAGTAGGGTGTCCAAAATAGCTATCAACGAATTGATGGCGTTCAAGACAAATAAGTTCTTTGAGAACAGTGCGAAATTTTATATGGAGCAATAAAGCTAAAGTTATACTTGAATTGAGTGTGTTAATCTTCTATGTTATTTCTGATTGAGATTTGGGGATACTTAGAGGTACCAAGAACAACCAAATGAAGGAATTAAAAAAATGTGTGCCTGTTCCAATGTTACCTATAGAAAAATGGGGTTTCCAGATTGTCAATGACCATCATGCAATGGAATAACCCACCCAAAAGTATTTGTGGAAAAATGTGCTAAATACACTCATGCAATGAATTTAACATCTAACTGTTTAACCAAATAGAGTGTTTTACTGAAATGATATAGTGAAAAAAGAGCTTTACCTATATGTCACTTGTAAGCCACCCATTTCAAATTATCATAAGCTGGATGAGTCACTGAAGGATATGTTGGGATGGCCCTGGTTTACATTTAATTTGATTATGGTAAATGTTTAAGAAAATAGTGTTTAGTCAGAGATTAACATCTAATGGCCAAAATTTCTATTAACCATAAAAAAATTTGTCTCGTTCATAACCTTAAAAAAAGTTTGAACCCTGTATAAAATGTGTGAAAAAAACTCCTGGTTCCTTCTTAAAAAAACCGGTCCCGTCCCAAAATAAATTTTGCCTGGTCTCTAATCGCTTAAATACATTTGGTAAAAATAAAAGTAAGCTTCAGGATTGATAAAAAAAAAAAAAACAGTTGTTTAGAATTGATTCAGGTTTTTCTTGAATAGATCATTTAAGTTGTCAAATTAGGAGAGTGCTGGGTAATTCTAGTAATCAATTCTCTGAGCTGTCTCACAACATTGAACCCTACCAAAGCTAGGTGTAGCAGGGACCTTTTTAAAGCAGTTTTTCTTGTAGGCTCCGCTCATTGATTGGTGTCATAAATATATATATATATATCCATTTTCTTTGGTGGTTGATTAATAGTGTCCTTGGCTTCATTCATTTGTTCATCTAAATTTTACAAATCTTTAATACTATATGAACTGACAAACAATAAATATCATGAACTGATCTTCTTTGTTACTTCAGTGTAGTGTTTTCAGAAGGAGAGAGAATGCTATTTAACAAAATATTAAAGGGCACCTTTTTATTGGCGTTGAAGTGGCATAAGTTTTCAAATTTGAAAATAAAAACTGTTTTTCATAGGCACTGATTGTAATGATAATATTAAGTCATTCAAAGAGAGCATAATTAGCCTTTTTAATAATTTGCTGTATTTCTTTTTTTTTGTTTTGAAATTGACAATTTATACCCATGTGGATATATTTCCGGCAGCCTTGCCTACATTAGCTACCATCTGTGTGAGCATTTATTTACATCCATGTGGAAATTATTTTTCACACATGTAAAACTTAATTTTGGACCCTTATGGAAATTAATATGAACCCATGCAGAAATTAACTTGCACCTCATTGTCTGACTTGAGCAAATGTTCTGTGTAAAGCAGACAAATATAAATCAGACCTATTTAATACAAATGGTAAAAACATTTCAAATGGGTGTAAATTTTCTCAAGGATCATAAACTAATTCCAGAGTGGTACACATTACTTTTGTAGTTGCTCGTAAATACTAGTGAACATCTCGTAATTACTAGTGAACGAACTGTAATTGCTAGTGAACGTCTTGTAATTACTAGTGAAAATCTTGTAATTACTAGTGAACGACCTGTAATTACTAGTGAACGACCTGTAATTGCTAGTGAAAGTCTTGTAATTATTAGTGGACATCTCCTACACACTGGTGGACATCTCGTACACACTGGTGGACATTTTGACACCCTGGCGGACATCTCGTACACACTGGCGGACATCTCCTACACACTGGCGGACATCTCATACACACTGGGGGACAGCTCATACACACTGGCGGACATCTCGTACACCATGGCGGACATCTCGTACACACTGGCGGACAGCTTGTACACACTGGCGGACATCTCGTACACACTGTCGGACAGCTCGTACATACTGGTGGACATCCCGTACACTCTGGTGGACATCCCGTACACACTGGTGGACATCTCCTACACACTGGTGGACATGTTGTACACACTGGTGGACATCCCGTACACAATGGCGGACATCTCGTACACACTGGTGGACATCTCGTACATACTGGACATCTTGTACACACTGGTGGACATACCGTACACACTGGTGGACATCTTGTACACACTGGTGGACATCCCGTACGCACTGGTGGACATCTCGTACATACTGGACATCTCGTACATACTGGACATCTCGTACACACTGGTTGACATCTCGTACATACTGGACATCCCGTACACACTGGTGGACATCTTGTACACACTGGTGGACATCTCGTACATACTGGACATCTCGTACATACTGGACATCTCGTACACACTGGTGGACATCTCGTACATACTGGACATCCCGTACACACTGGTGGACATCTTGTACACACTGGTGGACATCCCGTACACACTGGTAGACATATTGTACACACTGGTGGACATCCCATACACTCTGGTGGACATCTCGTACATACTGGACATCTCGTACATACTGGACATCCCGTACACACTGGTGGACATGTTGTACACACTGGTGGACATCCCATACACATTGGTGGACATATTGTACACACTGGTGGACATCTTGTACATACTGGACATCTCATACATACTAGTGGACATCTTGTACACACTGGTGGACATGTTGTACACACTGGTGGACATCCCATACACATTGGTGGACATATTGTACACACTGGTGGACATCTTGTACATACTGGACATCTCATACATACTAGTGGACATCTTGTACACACTGGTGGACATCCCGTACACACTGCATGGTGGACATCTCATACACACTGGTGGACTTCTTGTACATACTGGACACCTCATACATACTGGTGGACATCACATACATACTGTTGGACGTTTCGTACATACTGGTGGACATCCCGTACACACTGATGGACATCTCATACATACTGGACATCCCGTACATACTAGTGGATATCTTGTACATATTGGTAGACATCCCGTAGATACTGGTGGACATCTCATACATACTGGTGGACATCTCATACATACTAGTGGACATCTTGTACACACTGGTGGACATCTTGTACACACAGGTGGACATCTCGTACATACTGTTGGACATCTTGAACATACTGGTGGACATCTCATACATACTGGTGGACATCTCATACATACTAGTGGACATCTTGTACACACTGGTGGACATCTTGTACACACTGGTGGACATCTCGTACATACTGGCGGACATCTCATACTTACCAGTGGACTAGTGAACATCTCGTAATTACCAGTGAAGACTGGGCAGCTACTGGTGAACATGTGTGCATGCTTGCATGAAGCACACTTAACTTCTGAGTGCTCTTAGCTCATCTCAGTAGCATGGGACATAAGTACTGTATAACTATTGTAACCTTCAGTTAAGATCGCTTTGTGCAACTCGACCATTGTGATTTTCCAGTTAAAACCTGTTAACATTTGAAAATTACCAGGGCACCTATAATTGTTACTATCTCTCATAATTATGAAATAAAGGTGTAGATCATTTAAGTTGTCAAATTAGGATTTAGGAGGGTGCTGGGTATTTCTAGTAATCAGTCCTAGTAATGGCATCTCTTAGATAAGTATTAAGGGTCTTCTAACTATAATTAGCATGACTACCTCTCCAGCTCAGTGGTCTCCTCTCCCACTAAAACTGGCAACCCAATTATACATGCACTAGTAAATAATCTCAGGTGTGGTGTTAATCAGTAAATAATCAATCTGGGCATAAATGCCATTCCAAATGGTTTTACATAGTACAGTGTAAACAATAGTCCCATCAATTGATCTTTATATGCTGCTGAGAATCAAACTTAGGCCTACATCCCCTGATGTTAAATTCCGTTTATCAAGCATTTTTCGGCTTTATTATTTTTCTTCGGCTTTAAAGTGGCATGAGCTGCAAAAATTCACACTTTTTTCATAATTTCTGATCGTCCCGACAGCAAGTGGCTTTTAAGGCCATCGAAAAACTAAATGATTGGCGTCGGAATGACGAAAATCCATACAATATGTGGTCTGCACGAACCGAAAACGTGTTCGCAAAGTAAACAAAATTCAAATAACCAGGACGACCATTCATTCATTCTAAGCCAAAGTTTGTTCAAAACAATACTTAATCGTACATTTTCGAGACTAGAAGCACTAAAAAGCTTCTGAATTATACATCTTGAGAAAATAGCCAATAATTTCAACATTTTATTTTAACATCAAAATATCAACATTTTGGCAGCTCATGCCCCTTTAAGTAAAGCCTTTCACTGCGTATGAGAGTTCGGTTTTCATGTTATCTTCAATTGTTTAGTTTATTGATAGCTAGGCTTACTTTTATTTTAAAAAGTGAATAAATGCTTATGGATAACCACTTCTTCAGTTCTTGGTTTATTGGGTGACGACGTTTCGATGTAGTTCTTACATTGTTATCAAAGAACTATCGAAACGTTGTGACCCAATAAACCGGACTATTTGCCTGGCCGGCAAAATAAGTATAACAGGATGAGACACATGAATGTGGCTAACCAAGAAGTAGTTATCCATAACACCTTATTGTAACCGTTCAACTTCTAAATGCCATAGAAAGATTTAATTGATTGATGTTTTACGCCGCACTGAAGATTATGATTGGCGTCGGAATGACGAAAATCCATACAATATGTGGTCTGCACGAACCGAAAACGTGTTCGCAAAGTAAACAAAATTCAAATAACCAGGACGACCATTCATTCATTCTAAGCCAAAGTTTGTTCAAAACAATACTTAATCGTACATTTTCGAGACTAGAAGCACTAAAAAGCTTCTGAATTATACATCTTGAGAAAATAGCCAATAATTTCAACATTTTATTTTAACATCAAAATATCAACATTTTGGCAGCTCATGCCCCTTTAAGTAAAGCCTTTCACTGCGTATGAGAGTTCGGTTTTCATGTTATCTTCAATTGTTTAGTTTATTGATAGCTAGGCTTACTTTTATTTTAAAAAGTGAATAAATGCTTATGGATAACCACTTCTTCAGTTCTTGGTTTATTGGGTGACGACGTTTCGATGTAGTTCTTACATTGTTATCAAAGAACTATCGAAACGTTGTGACCCAATAAACCGGACTATTTGCCTGGCCGGCAAAATAAGTATAACAGGATGAGACACATGAATGTGGCTAACCAAGAAGTAGTTATCCATAACACCTTATTGTAACCGTTCAACTTCTAAATGCCATAGAAAGATTTAATTGATTGATTGATGTTTTACGCCGCACTGAAGATTACAGTTCACTTATATGGCGGTGTTGCCAGGTTTAGTGGGGGAGGAAACCGGGCTCATTGCCCGAAGGAAACCCCCGACCTTCAGCGAGTACCTGGCAACTCTTCCACATACGGCGACCAAGTGAAAAAAATCCACTACCGGAAAAGATTTGAAATTTGTATTCAGTACCTGTAAACTGTTTTGACTATCTGAATTTATGGGTTTTTTATTTTATTTTTGACAGATTATTAAGCAAATTTTAACACTATTTCAGTCTTGATTTTTTGTCTGATCAAAACGATAATTGACCGTTTAAGATTAGAAGATAGACATTTACTTGGTGCCAATAATTAGGATAATAGAAAACTAAAGGAAGCATACATGTAAATTGTAATATTGAGTATCATAACGTTTACTACTAAGCAGTAGGCCTACTTATAACTGATAGTTATACAACTTTTATACAAGTTACAACAACAACGTCGGTTTCTATCGAGTGATTGTAAGACAAATAACTTTTAACCAGTCCAAACTCAAAATTATTTTAAGTTAAATAGATGGACACACATTTATAGTGAACCTTACATTAGTCATTAGGTAGAATTGCATTCATTTTTGTCTACGGCACGTTGTTTTGTTTACTTTTTGTCTCCAGTCGAAATTAGATGACGTCAGTCAGTGTTGGGTTTTGGAATGACAGTCTCACTTTGCGGGAGAAATCACACACATCAAATACATATGTAAGACTCGCTTTCATTGGTTCCAGAGCAACGTATCAAGATTGTTTCCGGTTGTACGTTGTGTTTAAATTTCCCGCGCATATAGGCCTATGTGATTGGCCAACTAACATAATTCGTCTAACAAGACGTTTCCGGTTTTCAAACTACATGTAGTGGTTTTCATACTACATGTAGTCATAAGTAACTGCGTTGCTCTGAGCAACGTAACGAACCTAGTTCACGTTAGAATAATTATTCGGAGCAACGTAAGGAGGTTTAAAAGTAAAAATAAAGCACTTTGATTGGACGATTCATATACTCACGTTGCGTTGTGTTTCAACATGTTGTGTTTTGAGAGCAACGTAATACGTTGCTATTTATGGCGCGTTTGGCCTTTCATAGACATGGCTCGTGCTGCACTCAGCGCGCGCCGATTGGCTCAGAGCAGTTTGGATGGGGTTTCCTGAGCATTTTTTTCACGAATTTTCTTTCACTCTTCGAACGTTATTGAATGCAGTTAGGCGTGTGTTTGACATAATTAAAAAACTTGATAAGGAATTTTTGTTTACCAAAGATGATATTTTTTGTTTTGAAGAATATGATATTTATTACCCATATACAGTTACATTGTTAAAACATAATTGTCAACATGTGTACATAATTATTACATGCACTTTGCTCAATCCCAATTACAGCTATATTTAATAATTTAAAAGTCGTTTTCGTTAAATCTTGGTAAAACTTGGCATACATCATAAAAACATGGTTAAATTTACTGAAAAACCTTTCACAATTCTACACTTTAAAAATAAATGAATCTGTGTCTGAAGAGGAAGAAAAAAAAACACATTTATCATCGAGTTAAAATGTTTCTCATCTTAAAAACAAACATTTATCAAATTGTGATATAAAATGCTTTTAATGCCCCCAGAACGTCATATTATCTCGGATTGTGGTAGTGCAAAATATAGAATATCAGAGTTAATTGGTTACTATTTAAATCCTAGCTTTATCTAAAATACTGATGATTTGTTAGCCGAATTATCTGAGAAATCAATTCCACGGGATGTGATTTTGGTTACTCTAGGTGTGGAGTATGTATACAAATATTGGCATAGACTTGGGTTTAAATTCCATAAAATCAGCATTCCAAATATTCCCGGACAACAATGTAGAATTGTTGGAACTTAACCTAAAAGGCAATGGTTTTGAATTTAGTGGGACGATCTTCCAGTAAATTAAATGATGTTGTACTGCCATTTGTATGGCTGAGTGGGAGAGTAACATACTTCGCAAATGTCACAAGTACCTTTCATTTGCTTTCGGTTTCTGCATGATATTTTTTATCATAAAACCTCATGCGTTGGAAGATCTTCATATTTTCATTGATACTCTTTATTCTCATGATCCCAGCTTTAAACTACAGCCTACTGTTGATTACACTTATGTGGATTTCGTGGATGTAATTTTTTTTTACAAAGTTCATAAAAACGACTCGGTATCTAGATTATAAAGTATTCTTCCAGCCTACTCAGATGCATAATAGGCCACACCACCTTCTCCACGTTTTCAAAGGAGGCATTTAGTCTCAGCTTTTTTATTGTTTTAATCGGACTTGTTCTGTTCTTTTAACGGCTCTTTTCTCCAAGGGGTATTTTGTTAGGTTACTTAGATCTATTAAATCTGAGGCATTAAGACAAATAAATTCTCTCTTCAGCTTCCGACACCTTGCTTCTCTGTCACGGGTGTATGATTACCATCCAGGTACGTTTCTCTCAGGTTCACCAATGGAGTGCCTTAAGACGCGATGTAGTCGATGTATGCGTACCAGATCGAGTAAAAAAAATCCCTCTTTTCACTTCTGTTGCAGATACCAAACACAAAAACGTATGGAAAGGGAAAGTGTTTGCATTCAAACGTTACAAACTGTTTACTCTTTGGGTTTAAACTTGGACTCGGGATTGTGTCCGTTATAGTATTATACAACTTGTGTTGCAGTATAGTTTTGCCAGCATACAAATGGCCCACATTATAAAAGATTGATTAACTGATGTTTTACGCCGCACTCGAGATTATTTGCCAGGTTAAGTGGGCGATGAAACCGGGATCATTGCCCGAAGAAAACTCCCGACATTCGGCGAATACCTGGCAACTCTTCCACATACGGCAAACGAGTGGAAAATCCACTCAGAAATATGATCTGAGTGTGATTTGAACCTCCGCCGCATCGATGGAAGGTCTGTGTGGGACTCTAACCCGAGGACCACCGAGACTCTTCATAATAACATAAGAAGACAAACTGTTTCAAAGTAAAATGGCTAAAAATCAGTCATTGCTGTTAAAAAAAGAACAAGAGTTTCAGAGATCTATTAACCATAACCAAACTCCCTTGTCCAACATCTACTTAGGAACCAAGTTGCATATTTTCACTTTATTTTCCAACTACCATATCTTGTTCAATTCCCGTTTTTCAAGACTTCCTTCCATACCTGAAAGGGGCTTCGGTGGTCCAAAGTGCGGGTTCGAATCCCACTTAGACCCCCAATTGAAAAATTTCTTAGTGGAGTTTTCACTCTTCCGAAGTCGGGGCTTTCCTCCGAATACTAAGCCTGTTAAACTCCGCCATATTTAAGTGAAATATACAACATCAATTAATAAATGCGTAGCCGAAGATCCATATCCGTACAGCTTTGTCAATATATCACAAAGTATTTCAGAAAATTTTCCTGACTAAAGTGGAGCTGTCTTCAACCTACGGGAATATCAGGGGTTTGTGTTTATTGCAACAACCTATGACTAGGTATAAAGATTTAAATTACATACCCCCTTTTAACACAACTAAATACTCCATTACTATTTTAGTAAAAAAGATTTTCCCTGTGCCCATGCGATTTAGTATTTATAAAGTTTATAGGGCGTGGAACTTATTAAATGAGGTTGACAATAGCAGGTATTGACTGCTGTATATGGTTGGTTGGCTGTTTTAGCTTATTGGCACGTCCATTCGTATAATTGATGTACGCCATACTAGTGAGTAATTATTACCTTGAGCGATTAAGAAAACTGTGATGTTTGAATACAATATAACAATATATTGAATGTCTCTGTACAGGAGTATATGTTAGTACGATCGAGAGCGACTTAACCTCTTAAGGTGTTAAAACATGCACACTGCGGTATATAATCTCTCGGCTTTGATTACTGGCTTGAGTATCACTCCAAATTATGGAAAAAATATTGCTCAAAACATAGTACCATTAAAAATAAGGAGAATACTGTTAGATTTACGTTATTAAAGACAATACATAATACTAAACTAAGTTTAGAATAAGCTGATGTATTTTCTTGAAACCGCTGTGAAGGGTAGCATAAGCTTCAATACATTCCAATTGGCACAGTAATGCAAGCATTTAGAGTTTTTCGGAAAATGATTCTAGCTTTCTAGGTTTAAGCTTCTTCTAAGTGCTACTTTAACATAATATTTCAGTTTCGTGTAACAAAAAAGCTGCTAAAATACACTTTAAATGAAAGGAAAAATCCTGATAATTTCCACAATGGGCTTTAAAGATAACACATCGACACGTTGGCACTTCATTCCACATGAAAACAAAATGGACTATAAAACTAATTCTCTGACAATAATTTTAGTAGGAGACAGTGTGTCTGACTGATGGGTCCAACAGCTGCAACCCATAATTAAATTTCTGATTTGTGAAAGGGGGGGTTGTTTTCATAATTATCTTCTATTCTACTTCGAAATGAAGCAAATTATAAACTAATTACTTGGCCTCTGAAACAGATTTATAAACTTGGATCATGATAATATTAAAGCACACTTATTGAACATCACAGTCAAGAAGGTAAGTTATTTTCAACAACATATATATAAACCATGTATCTCTCATCGCATGTCGTCAAATTGCACAAAACTACGTTTTGGTACCTATGGAATTGAGATAAAGTCGGGCTTCTATTTAAGGTCTAGGCTATTTTTTAAGTTTTATTCTCTTTTAAATTGTATTTGAGACACTTGTGGATAAAAGCTGTTTAATTATACCTCACCAAGAAAAAGTTAAAACCCTTATCAAAAGCTTTGATAATTTTTTTTCTGACTTATCACTAAAACCAAAACCAATATAATCTATTTTCGACTTATTGCTACATCTTTAATTTCACCACAGTTTTTCAGATCCAAACAGCTGGTTGGCTAACACGCAGAGATGAGTCGCAATGCAATGTTTTTCTACGTCTTGGCAGTCGTGCTGTTGTTCCAAGGTATGAAATGAAAAAAAAACTAACACATTATAATTCATTTCGTATATAACCCTTTTTTTCAAGTTCAATAGATTCCACGGTTTCGAACCCCACTCAGGCCAAACAAAATTTCTGAGATGATTTTCACTCGATCGCTGTATGTGAAAGATTTGCAAGGTTCTCGCCGAAGTTCGTAGGTTTCCTCAATGCGACGAGACCTTTTTCCTTTCATGTTAAACCTAGTAAAGCCGCTATATAATTTCGTGCGACGTAAAGATCAATCAATCAATCAAGCAATCGACCAAAGATTGCACCAGCTGTCTCTAATTGGTTACCCGATTTGGGAAACTGCTATTTAGCGTAAGAGAGTTTAAGGTGAAATGTACACCGTCAACTGAAATCGCTCGGGATTTTCCTCCTTTTACTTTAAATGTGAACAGACTGTTAACAGCTAGAGCCCATATATGGTTCGAAATCAGCTCGTTTCCATCGCCAATATATACAGCAGAAAGAGATAAATTCAGAACACAAACCGACCGCAGTTCTGTCAACTGCACTGATGGTTTCTTTGTGTTGTTTACTGTATTGCAAATCGTATTGCTTTGTTTTTTTTTGAGAGGGAGGAAGGGGGGGGATACGCTTTCTTGAAAAAATCAGAAATCGTTTAAAATCGGTTTAAATATTAGGCACGTGAGGTGACTGAGAATATAAACTCAAAACAATTATTATTGAGTTACCGGAAGGCTTCGAAGGAAATTTGAAAGTTTGGACGAAAATCACATACCGTGTACACCAGCGTATAATGCTCACCAAAAAGTGTAGAAGTCAATACCTGGAAATTACTTGAGATTACGAAACGGTAGCATGCGAAAAGTAACAAATTGAGCAGTGCAAGCATCCTGCAGTCCTGACAAAGCGGTAAGCCGGTCACCTTTGAACACTACACGCTGAGCAGAGTTAATTGTCTTATTATTTCTTGTCATTCTTTACTAATTTCTTACGGTCTTTTGTATGTATATTGTTTGTGTTTTTTTTAATTTAAAACGGTTTCATAGGCGTGTTTTATTTATAACTAAAATGTCGATTTTGTTTCACAGATTAGACTTCGTGTATTTTTTTTTGTTTTATTCATATCATATTGTTTGCCGATACGTTGGTTTTGATGTTGGGTGTTTTAAATTTTCCTTGGTAAAACTTGATCAAAACAATATATACCGTTTCCCATATTTGTCATAAAGGCTGATCAAAAAACCCTATCAGCTTGGACGGGGTCTTAAATGTCAGGCACCGTCACTGAAATGTCATTTAGCGAAACATCCAATCAGATTTAGCTGTGATGTTCACTTTAATATACGTGCATTAGCTGACTGTCAACCAATCCACAACCGTTCTCTTTCTGTCGTTGTAATTCACTCTGCCGACTGGCTCCATGCACTGGTCGTAGGTAAAGACGCTTATACATTTCTTTATATATAGACATGAATTGCTATTTAGTATCAGATCTTGAAAAATAACAATAAAACTCTTCTCAATGACTTAAATAAAATTCTTCATTTTTACTCAGGTATTTCTTATTCTCGTTATTTTGGGATTACTCTGGGACCCGGGTTCGATTCCCTTTTCAGGAAAAAAAATCGGTAGAAGAATTTCTGCCATATTTTCAAGAAAGTGTAATCCCAAAATAACGAGAATACTGTTATACTCACTTTCTAAAAGACACTATCTAAGTAAACTCAAGGTATTTCTTATTTTGTGATGTTGTTTTCCCCTGACTAAGTTTCTTCTATGATTTCCCCACCGTCTGTGTATTAGCAACTGTTATACGATGTACTTTGATCAGATCGCTGGTCTAAAAAGTTTTGTACTAGTCTACACTGATGTTCAATTATCATAGCCGCCCCGATTTACCAAGAAAAAACTGCGCATAATACACAGGTGAATACTTTCTGCAATCTATTCTCCTTAGGTTTCATAGGTAATTGAACTCCACATTGTTTCTATGAACTCTCCGCGAGACAACTCTGTGGTGAGGGGGAAGAGCTGAGATGCAGGGATTAGAAATGACCAAGTATAATTATAGGGAGCAGTACTGGTGACTAGTGATGAACGAGTAATCGATTAATAGTGACCAGTTTGGGGTTTGGCACCACAAGTCAAACCGTTCACACAATCCTCCTTTCTGATAGCTGCAAAGATTTTGACGCACGCTTTCCAATTTTACGGTAACAGCTAACGTATTAGAAAATGGTTCTGAACTTGGAGTTTAATTTCGGCAACCAGGATATCGGACAAGCGCAAAGCGTCTTCTGAATTTATCTTTCAGGTCGAGTTCGATTATGAATTCGACGAACGCCGAAAAGGGGAAACTCTCAATCGAACGACATTCTTGTTCGCCACGTATTCCCCAAGTAGCCAGACTGCACTCTGATTTCAAGATGGTACCCATGCTATTCAAATGTAGATAAAGAAGTTAACATGGCAAGCATTTGCTTACTTCCGTTAGTGCCTACACGTTAGATTTTAACACTGAAGAACAGCCACATTTTGCTTACATCAGACATACCTTCGACGTACGCGGAATACCAAATCGAAATCGACTTTAGTGTCAAATTGCACTCCGATATCGATGTGACTTTTAAAGCGTGTTTTAAGTAACCTATCCCTTCCAATCGATCCAAAGATTATAATATTTCATTGTGTATCATTTTATAATAAGAACATATTTGGAAGCTATATCGGAATCAATACTGGGCTTAACCTGGTAACGTGGACATTAGACTATTTGTTGATAACACCACAAGATGTAATTTGTAAGTAAACAAACCTTTAGTGGTGTGTAACACACCAAACAATTGTACGTGGTTGGTGTATCTATATCATAGTTTGTACCTAGATTTCAGAACGAGCAGAGTTTATCTATTACAGTGGCCGCCAATTAGTTGCCAAAATTCCACTTTTTCGTCTATTCTGATTACCACGGCTGTAAGAGATTTTAAAAGCCTCTGAAAAACTAAATGATTGACATTTGGATTAGGAAAATCCATACAGATAGTCCTTGAAAAGTAAACGCATTGAAATAACGGGGACGAACGTTATTCATTCTAAGCCTTAGTTATATAAAACAATAGTTTAGTACAATTTTGAGCATAGACGCACTAAAAATCTTCTTAGTTATACGTCTTGTGAAAATAAGCCTAATATTTCTACATTGTTTTAACAGCAAAAAAAAAAATTATTTTGGCAGTTCATACCAGTTTGAGTTGATCGTACATGACTAAGCAGAGTTGAATTAACATGGCTGGTAAAAGATTTTGATATTTAATAGCTCCTATTGTTGACAAGATGTTTAAACAGGTTTCGGAATCTTGCATATTATCGAACGTTCTTTTTGCGTTTTTCAGCGTTTTATTTGGCGGAAGTGGCTGGCTGTGTGCATAATGAATGTAGGTCTAGATGTGCTGCCAAGGGCTATGATGGCTATTGTGACAGATTTACCGGCTGGTGTTTGTGTGTAGATAGGATCTCGAGTAAGTATTGTTTAGATTTATAACTCCTAAGTTGCGTTAAACTTGTTTCAAAACATCCACTAAAAAGAACAAAAATGGAGCGGAAAAATGCGCAAAATGGATGTCCTTATTTGCAGTGACCTCATTGACCACCGCTGTTGGGTATCACGTCACCACACTTTATCATCGAAGGTCAGAGTGAGCATATACACATCAGCACTTTTGTCGAGTTGTAATCGAGTAATATGAATAGTTTCACCTATCTCTTATACACTGTAAAATGTAACCCGTAAATTTTACAGTGCACACTACATTGATATTTTGATGATTAGGGTTTTTCGCCTCACTCAAAATTATTTTACTTATATTGCGGCGTTACCAGGTTGGGTTCGGGAAAAAAACCGAGCCATTAACAGGAGGAAACCTCCAACATTCGGCTAGCATCTGGCAACTCTCCCACATAGGAAGCCCTATTGAAAAATAAGCACTTCAAATTTCATTGGATTGAGTGAGATTTAAATCCAAGACTCATATATGTAAGGCCGAGAGACTGTTAATCTGCTGACTGAGAGTTAAAGACCTAACAGCGTTAAAGACCTAACAGTATACATTCAAAACATCATTTGCGTCTGACCCTTCATTTTCTGCACTTTTTACTGTAAACAATTAGAAAAAATGACGTGTAAATGTTTTTATGATTCGTTTTGTGACAACCCAAAATATTTATTTGTCCTATAGATATGTTTAAATTATTTCCCTAAGAAAATGTAAATGCATCTAAATTTTTCCTTGCAGGGAGAGGATAGCGAGATGGTGTGGCGAAAACTATGTCGTAACGTTAGTTAAAGCAATTAAAGTCAAAGCTACACTCAGTACCTTCTTAAATTTGTTATTTTCAAAGTCTGTATTTGTTTGGCCTTTCACATGCTTTCCAGCTATGGTCACGGGTTCTCATCCGTATCAATTTAAAAAACGGCGTTTTTCTCTGATCGGCTCCATGGACCATACCGCACAGTCCATACCCCCCCCCCCCCCCTCTGCCTAGGAGGTAGCCATGTTCGAGTTATTGAAGAATGGCTTCCCTCGAGTATGGAAGAATATATCTTCCATACCCTCGGGAAGCCATTCAATAACTCTAGCATGGCTACCTCCTAGGCAGAAGGGGGTGGTATGGACTGTGCGGTATGGTCCACGATAGAAGGGAAACGTAAATTATCCTTTGAAGATAGCGGCAAAGAAGAAACACTAATTAAAACGTCTAGACCGCAGAAATAACGTTACAGCAATGAGCAACTGAAGACGCCGATTAAAATAAATCCATTCAAATTTGGTCTAATCCTTAAAAAGTTTTGAAGTGAGAGAAATCAATACACAATAGTCGGCGAATTATTACAGCATTTGCTAACACACAAGTCAAAATTTCCACGCCCTTACATTTCTGTTCTTCAGGAAATAACAACGGTTTTTAGGGGGGGGGGGGTCAATAACATTTCAGTAGAAGTCAATCCCGAAGAAATCCACCCGTTTAAAAAAAAATATACAAAGTAACAAACATTGAAATATTACAAGGAGCCTCGTTGGCGTGATAGTTTCTCAGTCTGACACAGACCTCGGCGGATCAGTCTGTTAGATTGATTGATTGATTGTTTGGTGTTTTACGCCGCGCTCAAGATTATTTCACTTATATAGCGGCGTTGCCAGTTTTATTGTGGGAGGAAACCGGGCTCTATGCCCGGAGGAAACCCACGACCTTCCGTTGGTAACTGGCAACCATCCCACATAGGTCGTTCGAGTGAAAACCCAGTCAGAAAATTTTCCAATTTTTTTGGACTGAGTGGGAATCGAACCCGCGACCCATAGGTGGAACAGTCTGTTAGAGTGACAGTTCCTAAAGCCCGGTATACACTGAGAGTTTTGCTGCGACCCGACCCGACGCGACTGTACCCGACTCGAATCGGGTTCAGTCGGCTTGAGTTGCGTTGCTTGTTTGAAGTCACGTGACTGTAGTAAAGTTTCTGATTGGCCTACGGATTCAGACTCTCTACGACGATCGTCGCAAGAGTGGATACACTGTCTGACCAGACCCGACTCGACCCGATTCTTGAACAAATATCTAGCACGTCCAGATCACTCCCGACCCGACGAAACTGAAGCCGACTGACACCGATTTGCGTCGTGGACTGGTATACACTACACATTTTCTCTGCGACGCGACGCGATTTTCCAGTCGGATCGATTCGGGTCGCAGCAAATCTCTCAGTGTATACCGGGCTTTAGTCTGATAGGCCTACACACCTCGGTGGTCCAGTCTGTTATTAGGATAATCATTTAGTCTGACACAAGGCTTCTAATGATGCAGCACGGTGAGTTCAACCAAATACAATTTTTTACTCGATTGCCATTAGCGGAAGAGTTGCCAGGCTCGAGTGATCGTCCCTCAGTTTCACACATAACCTTCCATTGATGCGGCGTGGGTTCGACTCACAGACAGACCGTATGTGGAAGAGTTGCCAGGTACTCGCCGAAGGTCAGGGTCCGGTCTCCTCCCCCACTAAACCGGACAACTCCCCATATGAGTAAAATAATCTTGAGCGCGGCGTAAAACAATCAATCAATCAATAAATAGACGTTTCAAACTCTGTAATAAAGCTCTAAACTGCAAGGGCAAAACAAGATGGCCAAGATGTGGAGACAATTGAAATTTAAACGAGACTTACCTGTAAGTTGAAGTTTGAAGATAATTCTACCGAGCTTTAAAGTTCACGAAGGTATAACATGAGATTGCGCGAGATCTCACCAGTAGGCATATTTCAAAGAATGTGTGGACCAATGCTACACAAAAAAGGGACGGGAAATAACATAACTGCTTGGGTAGGGCATGTTATCCCTTCGTGACCTTTAAAGCTCGGTAGAATTATCTTCAAACTTCAACTTACAGGTAAGTCTCGTTTAAATTTCAATTCTACCTCGCTTTAGTTCACTCCGGGATTCCATGAGATATTCAAAGCAAGCATTGGGGCACAAAATAAAAACCCTCAAGAAGTAACACAGTTATCAGAACATACTATGTATTTGCTTCAAATAATCACTGTTTACATATCATGACTGGTCTTTTAATAAAGCACCTCCAAAAACACCAGGTGTATGGATTGGTTTCTTGTAAAAATTAGCGAAATTATATTTTTGACTCCAGTCAGCAGTTTTCATGATGGTGCTTAGAGGCACAGAAAATGTAATTGCCTTACTTGTAGAGGCTGAGCGTGTACTATGTGGAGTGAATATGTCCATATTAATTCCTGCTTGTGTAAGTACAGTTTTTAACCAGAGAGATATTGAATCTTTAGATACAGCATGAAATGGTTTAATAAATGATAAGAACATTCTAGTTTCAGAATCTCGAACAGCCTTAATTCTCTGAATATAAGCATTGATGTAGGTAATAGGACAAAAGCGTCCATCGGCTGGATAGGCAGCAAACTCAACTTCTGCCAAATGTTTTTTTGGCGTTGACTGTTTCAGTAATTCTCCAATACGAAACTTACACACTGATTGTTTTAAAGTCATATTTGTTAAGTCCAAGAGATGTAGAGTCTGAATTCGCTGGCCACTTAAAAGAGCGAGTATTGTGACAGTTTTCAGAGTTAATTGTTTACGGGACAATGATTTTTCAGGAGATAACCGGGTTAAATAGTTTAAAACAACCTCTGTATCCCACGTTACAAAAGTTTTAGGCAAAGCTGGCCTTAAATTAAACATACCTTTTAAAAGGCGAATAACAAAATGATGAGACCCTGCTGGTCGATTATCTAAAATCACATAAGTTGAAAGGGCTGATCTTGCAGTATTTATTGCACTGTAGCTTAGCCCTGAATCAAAAAGTATGATAAGGAAAGACGCTACCTGTTCCACAGTTGGATTGTTGGGATCAATTTATCGTTCAGTGCAAAACAAGCTCCATCGCCGAAGGTAGGTAGCATATTGTTTCCTTGTACCTGGCCTCCAGGATGCAAGAAGAATTTCTGTAGACCGCTTTGAAAAACCTGCTGTTTGTAAAGACTTCCTGATGGAGCAAGTCCACTATTAGGATTAGCCCGTTCTCGGAAGCCCGAATGAAGTTCCTAGATTTCGGTTGATATCTTTGGGCATTGTTTAGTGGGACTTCCAATAAGCCAGGACTACTTTTTTGAGTATTCATGTGACTCAATGAAGTAGTAGTTTGTCTAAAAAAATATATGAAAGGTGAAGATTGAATAAAAGTGGCGGATTGAGCTGTCTGACGTGGGGGTGATTGGGCCCCTGACAACAATGTGACTTGTGTCGTCTGCACCCCTGTCCCCTTCGGAAGTGAAAATCTTGAGATTTCTCCCTTATTGGTCTGTCAAAATTTTAACTGCAGACTTCTCTAGGGTGGTTCCGAGTTTCCACCAGGGCTTTTAGCTGGGCAAATGTTTCTGACCGAGTGACAGAGCCAAACGTTAACATTATGGCAAATTAAACATTAATTGTGTACTGATGCCTGATAAGTGGCATGCCATGAGTCTCATCTTCCGAAGGGGGAAAACTCTGTTCAGATCGCTGGGATGGTGCAAGATTTTGTTGTTTCTGGGCAGTAGAAGAGGTGAATGTATCAACATTCTTAAAACCTTCGCAAACCACACTTGAGTGGGCCACACCGGTGCTACCAAGATGGCGTCCGCCTCCTCCCTTTCTAATTTCTGTAGTACAGCTGAGATCAAACTGAAAGGACAGAAAATATAGCTAAATTCATTTTTCCATGATAAGGTAAAAGCATCACACCAAATGGAACCTGGATCTGGCTTCCAGGAGACGTATCTCTATATCTGAGAATTAAGGCGAGAGGCAAACAAGTCCAAAGAAGGGGGGCCTAATTCGTCACAAATTTGACGAAAAATATTAGGACATAACTTCCATTCTTTACAACTGTGATTTTTCCGTGATTCAACGTCAGCTTTTACATTTTTATGAGAAGGGAGGTAACTAGCAGTTAACCAGATATTCTTTCCCTTACACCATATGAAAATTTTCCTTGTCAATGTATAGCAATCAATTGTCTTGCCTCCCAAATTATTCAAATAAGCAACTGCGGTTGTATTATCAACTTGAGCTAAGATATGGGTATTTTCCATATTGCAACAAAAGGATTTTAACGTTAAAAATACAGCTAACAACTCAAGGTAGTTAATATGATATTGTGACCAGTTGCCACCTGTACATTTATCACCATATACTCCTCCCCAAGCGCTCATGGAAGCGTCCAACTGTAATGTTACAGTAGGGGCAGGATGTACAATTCTTAGTACTGAGGTGTCTACATTATCAATCCACCAATTTAGATCTAACTTAGCGGTATCGCTGAGACTCATAAAATCGTCAAAATTTCCCTGAGCTAGTTTTAAGGCAGCAGATTTGTCAATTTCTAGCTGTTTATAAAATAAATGGCCATATTCTACACCGGGCAACTGGATAGAAGAAGACCAACAGCTTGAGCCACTCGACGAATTGTAATACGTTTGGCTTTTAACAGCTCTTTACAAGTAGCTTTCCCTTTTTCAGCTTTATCTGGTAACATTTTAACTGTCATATCAACTGAATTGATAAGAAAACCAAGATATCCTATTGATTGGACTGGCTGCAATGCAGATTTATCAGGGTGAATTGTATATCCCAAACATTTTAACAAATCCAGTGTTAAATTAGTGCTGTATTTACAGTCTTCAGGTGTGTCGCCAATAAGTATTACATCATCAATGTAAGCCACAAGTAAGACACCTTTAGAACGCAGGACTGAACAAGGAATTTTCAATAATTTTGTAAAAACACGTGGGGCAGATGAGAGTCCATTTGGGAGAGAAGTTTATTGATACATCTGGTTTTCCCATCGGAATCTGAGAAACTTTCGATCATTTTCCGCTATAGCCAAGGAATAATACGCATCTTTTAGATCGATGTTAGTAAAATAACAGTATCTCTTCATGAGGTTCAAAACGGATTGCAGAGGCACTGTCACTGAAATGTCATTTAGCGAAACATCCAATCAGATTTAGCTGTGATGTTCACTTTAATATACGTGCATTAGCTGACTGTCAACCAATCCATAGCCGTTCTCTTTCTGTCATTGTAATTCACTCTGCCGACTGGCTCCATGCACTGGTCGTAGGTAAAGACGCTTATACATTTCTTTATATATAGACATGAATTGCTATTTAGTATCAGATCGTGAAAAATAAGAATAAAACTCTTGTCAATGACTTAAATAAAATTCTTCATTTTTACTCAGTTATTTCTTATTCACGTTATTTGTTTTTTTCTATGATTTCCCCACCGTCTGTGTATTACCAACTATTATACGATGTACTTTGATCAGATCGCTGGTCTAAAAAGTGTTGTAATAGTCTACACTGATGTATAATGTTCAATTATCATAGCCGCCCGATTTACCAAGAAACAACTGCGCATAATATATTTATGGACACACTGCGCATAATACACAGGTGAATACTTTCTGCAATCTATTCTCCTTAGGTTTCATAGGTAATTGAACTCCACATTGTTTCTATGAACTCTCTGCGAGACAACTCTGTGGTGAGGGGGAAGAGCTAAGTTGCAGGGATTAGAAATGACCAAGTATAATTATAGGGAGCAGTACTGGTGACTAGTGATGAACGAGTAATCGATTAATAGTGACCAGTTTGGGGTTTCGTACCTATTAGTTAATACAACACTACAGGGCAACCGTAGTGTTGACCGTTTTAACAGGTTAACCGTTTTAACAGCACCACAAGTCAAACCGTTCACACAATCCTCCTTTCTGATAGCTGCAAAGATTTTGGCGCACGCTTTCCAATTTTACGGTAACAGCGAACGTATTAGAAAATGGTTCTGAACTTGGAGTTTAATTTCGGCAACCAGGATATCGGACAAGCGCAATGCGTCTTCTGAATTTATCTTTCAGGTCGAGTTCGATTATGAATTCGGCGAACGCCGAAAAGGGGAAACTCTCAATCGAACGACATTCTTGTTCGCACCACGTATTCCCCAAGTAGCCAGACTGCACTCTGATTTCAAGATGGTACCCATGCTATTCAAATGTAGATAAAGAAGTTAACATGGCAAGCATTTGCTTACTTCCGTTAGTGCCTACACGTTAGATTTTAACACTGAAGAACAGCCACATTTTGCTTACATCTGACATACCCTCGACGTACGCGGAATACCAAATCGAAATGGACTTTAGTGTCAAATTGCACTCCGATATCGATGTGACTTTTAAAGCGTGTTTTAATTAACCTATCCCTTCCAATCGATCCAAAGATTATAATATTTCATTGTGTATCATTTTATAATAAGAACATATTTGGAAGCTATATCGGAATCAATACTGGGGTTAAGCTGGTAACGTGGACATTAGACTATTTGTTGATAACACCACAAGATGTAATTTGTAAGTAAACAAACCTTTAGTGGTGTGTAACACACCAAACAATTGTACGTGGTTGGTGTATCTATAGCATAGTTTGTACCTAGATTTCATCTATTAGTTTATCTATTACAGTGGCCGCCAATTAGTTGCCAAAATTCCACTTTTTCGTCTATTCTGATTACCACGGCTGTAAGAGATTTTAAAAGCCTCTGAAAAACTAAATGATTGACATTTGGATTAGATCCATACAGATAGTCCTTGAAAAGTAAACGCATTGAAATAACGGGGACGAACGTTATTCATTCTACGCCTTAGTTATTTAAAACAATAGTTTAGTACAATTTTGAGCATAGACGCACTAAAAATCTTCTGAGTTATACGTCTTGTGGAAATAAGCCTAATATTTCTACATTCTGTTTTAACAGCAAAAAAAAAAAATCATTTTGGCAGTTCATACCACTTTGAGTTGATCGTACATGACTAACCAGAGTTGAATTAACATGGCTGGTAAAAGATTTTGATATTTAATAGCTCCTATTGTTGACAAGATGTTTAAACAGGTTTCGGAATCTTGCATATTATCGAACGTTCTTTTTGCGTTTTTCAGCGTTTTATTTGGCGGAAGTGGCTGGCTGTGTGCATAATGAATGTAGTTCTAGATGTGCTGCCAAGGGCTATGATGGCTATTGTGACAGATTTACCGGCTGGTGTTTGTGTGCAGATAGGATCTCGAGTAAGTATTGTTTAGATTTATAACTCCTAAGTTGCGTTAAATTTGTTTCAAAACATCCACTAAAAAGAACAAAAATGGAGCGGAAAAATGCGCAAAATGGATGTCCTTATTTGCAGTGACCTAATTGACCACCGCTGTTGGGTATCACGTCACTACACTTTATCATCGAAGGTCAGAGTGAGCATATACACATCAGCACTTTTGTCGAGTTGTAATCGAGTAATCTGAATAGTTTCACCTATCTCTTATACACTGTAAAATGTTACCCGTAAATTTTACAGTGCACACTACATTGATATTTTGATGATTAGGGTTTTTCGCCTCACTCAAAATTATTTTACTTATATTGCGGCGTTACCAGGTTGGGTTCGGGAAAAAAACCGAGCCATTAACAGGAGGAAACCTCCAACATTCGGCTAGCATCTGGCAACTCTCCCACATAGGAAGCCCTATTGAAAAATAAACACTTCAAATTTCATTGGATTGAGTGAGATTTAAATCCAAGACTCATATATGTAAGGCCGAGAGACTGTTAATCTGCTGACTGAGCGTTAAAGACCTAACAGCGTTAAAGACCTAACAGTATACATTCAAAACATCATTTGCGTCTGACCCTTCATTTTCTGCACTTTTTACTGTAAACAATTAAAAAAAATGACGTGTAAATGTTTTTATGATTCGTTTTGTGACAACCCAAAATATTTATTTGTCCTATAGATATGTTTAAATTATTTCCCTAAGAAAATGTAAATGCATCTAAATTTTTCCTTGCAGGGAGAGGATAGCGAGATGGTGTGGCGAAAACTATGTCGTAACGTTAGTTAAAGCAATTAAAGTCAAAGCTACACTCAGTACCTTCTTAAATTTGTTATTTTCAAAGTCTGTATTTGTTTGGTCTTTCACATGCTTTCCAGCTATGGTCACGGGTTCTCATCCGTATCAATTTAAAAAACGGCGTTTTTCTCTGATCGGCTCCATGGACCATACCGCACAGTCCATACCCCCCCCCCCCCCTCTGCCTAGGAGGTAGCCATGTTAGAGTTATTGAAGAATGGCTTCCCTCGAGTATGGAAGAATATATCTTCCATACCCTCGGGAAGCCATTCAATAACTTTAGCATGGCTACCTCCTAGGCAGAAGGGGGTGGTATGGACTGTGCGGTATGGTCCACGATAGAACGGAAACGTAAATTATCCTTTGAAGATAGCGGCAAAGAAGAAACACTAATTAAAACGTCTAGACCGCAGAAATAACGTTACAGCAATGAGCAACTGAAGACGCCGATTAAAATAAATCCATTCAAATTTGGTCTAATCCTTAAAAAGTTTTGAAGTGAGAGAAATCAATACACAATAGTCGGCGAATTATTACAGCATTTGCTAACACACAAGTCAAAATTTCCACGCCCTTACATTTCTGTTCTTCTGGAAATAACAACGGTTTTTAGGGGGGGGGGGTCAATAACATTTCAGTAGAAGTCAATCCCGAAGAAATCCACCCGTTTTAAAAAAAAATATACAAAGTAACAAACATTGAAATATTACAAGGAGCCTCGTTGGCGTGATAGTTTCTCAGTCTGACACAGACCTCGGCGGATCAGTCTGTTAGATTGATTGATTGTTTGGTGTTTTACGCCGCGCTCAAGATTATTTCACTTATATAGCGGCGTTGCCAGTTTTATTGTGGGAGGAAACCGGGCTCTATGCCCGGAGGAAACCCACGACCTTCCGTTGGTAACTGGCAACCATCCCACATAGGTCGTTCGAGTGAAAACCCAGTCAGAAAATTTGTCAATTTTTTTGGACTGAGTGGGAATCGAACCCGCGACCCAAAGGTGGAACAGTCTGTTAGAGTGACAGTTCCTAAAGCCCGGTATAAACTGAGAGTTTTGCTGCGACCCGACCCGACGCGACTGTACCCGACTCGAATCGGGTTCAGTCGGCTTGAGTTGCGTCGCTTGTTTGAAGTCACGTGACTGTAGTAAAGTTTTTGATTGGCCTACGGATTCAGACTCTCTACGACGATCGTCGCAGAGTGGATACACTGTCTGACCAGACCCGACTCGACCCGATTCTTGAACAAATATCTAGCACGTCCAGATCACTCCCGACCCGACGAAACTGAAGCCGACTGACACGGATTTGCGTCGTGGACTGGTATACACTACACTTTTTCTCTGCGACGCGACGCGATTTTCCAGTCGGATCGATTCGGGTCGCAGCAAATCTCTCAGTGTATACCGGGCTTTAGTCTGATAGGCCTACACACCTCGGTGGCCCAGTCTGTTATTAGGATAATCCTTTAGTCTGACACAAGGCTTCTAATGATGCAGCACGGTGAGTTCAACCAAATACAATTTTTTACTCGATTGCCATTAGCGGAAGAGTTGCCAGGCTCGAGTGATCGTCCCTCAGTTTCACACATAACCTTCCATTGATGCGGCGTGGGTTCGACTCACAGACAGACCGTATGTGGAAGAGTTGCCAGGTACTCGCCGAAGGTCAGGGTCCGGTCTCCTCCCCCACTAAACCGGACAACTCCCCATATGAGTAAAATAATCTTGAGCGCGGCGTAAACAATCAATCAATCAATAAATAGACGTTTCAAACTCTGTAATAAAGCTCTAAACTGCAAGGGCAAAACAAGATAGCCAAGATGTGGAGACAATTGAAATTTAAACGAGACTTACCTGTAAGTTGAAGTTTGAAGATAATTCTACCGAGCTTTAAAGTTCACGAAGGTATAACATGAGATTGCGCGAGATCTCACCAGTAGGCATATTTCAAAGAATGTGTGGACCAATGCTACACAAAAAAGGGACGGGAAATAACATAACTGCTTGGGTAGGGCATGTTATCCCTTCGTGAACTTTAAAGCTCGGTAGAATTATCTTCAAACTTCAACTTACAGGTAAGTCTCGTTTAAATTTCAATTCTACCTCGCTTTAGTTCACTCCGGGATTCCATGAGATATTCAAAGCAAGCATTGGGGCACAAAATAAAAACCCTCAAGAAGTAACACAGTTATCAGAACATACTATGTATTTGCTTCAAATAATCACTGTTTACATATCATGACTGGTCTTTTAATAAAGCACTTCCAAAAACACCAGGTGTATGGATTGGTTTCTTGTAAAAATTAGCGAAATTAGATTTTTGACTCCAGCCAGCAGTTTTCATGATGGTGCTTAGAGGCATAGAAAATTTAATTGCCTTACTTGTAGAGGCTGAGCGTGTACTATGTGGAGTGAATATGTCCATATTAATTCCTGCTTGTGTAAGTACAGTTTTTAACCAGCGAGATATTGAATCTTTAGATACAGCATGAAATGGTTTAATAAATGATAAGAACATTCTAGTTTCAGAATCTCGAACAGTCTTAGTTTTCTGAATATAAGCATTGATGTAGGTAATAGGACAAAGGCGTCTATCGGCTGGATAGGCAGCAAACTCAACTTCTGCCAAATGTTTTTTTGGCGTTGACTGTTTCAGTAATTCTCCAATACGAAACTTACACACTGATTGTTTTAAAGTCATAAAGTCCAAGAGATGTAGAGTCTGAATTCGCTGGCCACTTAAAAGAGCGAGTATTGTGACAGTTTTCAGAGTTAATTGTTTACGGGACAATGATTTTTCAGGTGATAACCGGGTTAAATAGTTTAAAACAACCTCTGTATCCCACGTTACAAAAGTTTTAGGCAAAGCTGGCCTTAAATTAAACATACCTTTTAAAAGGCGAATAACAAAATGACGAGACCCTGCTGGTCGATTATCTAAAATCACATAAGTTGAAAGGGCTGATCTTGCAGTATTTATTGCACTGTAGCTTTAGTCCTGAATCAAAAAGTATGGTAAGGAAAGACGCTACCTGTTCCACAGTTGGATTGTGGGGATCAATTTGTCGTTCAGTGCAAAACAAGCTCCATCGCCGAAGGTAGGTAGCATATTGCCTCCAGGATGCAAGAAGAATTTCTGTAGACCGCTTTGAAAAACCTGCTGTTTGTAAAGACTTCCTGATAAGTGGCATGCCATGAGTCCCATCTTCCGAAGGGGGAAAACTCTGTTCAGATCGCTGGGATGGTGCACGATTTTGTTGTTTCTGGGCAGTAGAAGAGGTGAATGTATCAACATTTTTAAAACCTTCGCAAACCACACTTGAGTGGGCCACACCGGTGCTACCAAGATGGCGTCCGCCTCCTCCCTTTCTAATTTCTGTAGTACAGCTGAGATCAAACTGAAAGGACAGAAAATATAGCTAAATTCATTTTTCCATGATAAGGTAAAAGCATCACACCAAATGGAACCTGGATCTGGCTTCCAGGAGACGTATCTCTATATCTGAGAATTAAGGCGAGAGGCAAACAAGTCCAAAGAAGGGGGGCCTAATTCGTCACAAATTTGACGAAAAATATTAGGACATAACTTCCATTCTTTACAACTGTGATTTTTCCGTGATTCAACGTCAGCTTTTACATTTTTATGAGAAGGGAGGTAACTAGCAGTTAACCAGATATTCTTTCCCTTACACCATATGAAAATTTTCCTTGTCAATGTATAGCAATCAATGGTCTTGCCTCCCAAATTATTCAAATAAGCAACTGCGGTTGTATTACCAACTTGAGCTAAGATATGGGTATTTTCCATATTGCAACAAAAGGATTTCAACGTTAAAAATACAGCTAACAACTCAAGGTAGTTAATATGATATGTGGCTTCCAATTGTGACCAGTTGCCACCTGTACATTTATCACCATATACTCCTCCCCAAGCGCTCATGGAAGCGTCCGACTGTAATGTTACAGTAGGGGCAGGATGTACAATTCTTAGTACTGAGGTGTATACATTATCAATCCACCAGTTTAGATCTAACTAAGCGGTATCGCTGAGACTCATAAAATCGTCAAAATTTCCCTGAGCTAGTTTTAAGGCAGCAGATTTGTCAATTTCTAGCTGTTTATAAAAGAATTGGCCATATTCTACACCCGGGCAACTGGATAGAAGAAGACCAACAGCTTGAGCTACTCGACGAATTGTAATACGTTTGGCTTTTAACAGCTCTTTACAAGTAGCTTTCACTTTTTCAGCTTTATCTGGTAACATTTTAACTGTCATATCAACTGAATTGATAAGAAAACCAAGATATCCTATTGATTGGACTGGCTGCAATGCAGATTTATCAGGGTGAATTGTATATCCCAAACATTTGAACAAATCCAGTGTTAAATTAGTGCTGTATTTACAGTCTCCAGGTGTGTCGCCAATAAGTATTACATCATCAATGTAAGCCACAAGTAAGACACCTTTAGAACGCAGGACTGAACAAGGAATTTTCAACAATTTTGTAAAAACACGTGGGGCAGATGAGAGTCCATTTGGGAGAGAAGTGTATTGATACATCTGGTTTTCCCATCAGAATCTGAGAAACTTTCGATCATTTTCCGCTATAGCCACGGAATAATACGCATCTTTTAGATCGATGCTAGTAAAATAACAGTATCTCTTCATGAGGTTCAAAACGGATTGCAGAGAATCCATCTTAAAGTGATGGTACACAACATGTTTGTTAAATTCAGATAAATTTAGTATCATACGGTAAGTACCGTTCTGCTTTTTCCGCAAAAAAATGGGAGATAAATATTCACCAATGTCATGATCACATCGTTCTAATACGTGTTTCTCCTCAAGTCTACAAATTTCTTCCTTTATTAAAGCTTTCTCCGTTTCATTCAAACGGCTTTGTCGGGGAAGGACATATTGCTTGGGATCAGATGCTAATTCAATTTTGTAACCTTTGACAGTATTAATTATCCATGGGTCGGATGTAAGTTTTTCCCAATAAAAAATATGTTGTACGAGTTTTCCCGCAGAAGAACAGACAGTGTCTGTCAATGTACTATTGATCTTAAAAACATCAATACTAACCTCACCTTTTAACTGAGGCGTGTGTTCCTGGTTCGTTCCTTCCTGGGTCGGTGGCCGGTTTGGGACCGTGTCAGCCTGTTGTTGTATTGGCCTTTTGGTCCGTAACGACGATCTAAAAAACGCTGTCTAGAGCGCGGTCTTTGCTGGACAAAACGACCAAGCTTGTTTGACTCGTTGATATCTTTTAGTCGCTTTGTAAGGTCGTCACCAAATAAAAATCTAGACACAGGTACATTCTTTGTACAAATAGATTGATACCATTGATTTAAGTTAGGTTTCATCATGTCACGCCGACGGGAATTAAGCTTATAATTAGCCTGGCCAAGAATAGCAATAGCATCAGTAGCTCGTCTTATATTTACTTTACGAACTTCAGATTCATTTTCAGAGTTGTTCGGTTTGTTCACAACCAAAGTGTCAAGTAATGGTATTATAGCTGCCATAGCCTTGATTAGGTCTACTTGAATAGCCTGCATAGAAAGGTCACGGGATTTTACCGGTCGGTCAACTCTATTCCAAATTTCTGGATTTACTCTATAGTTTCAAGTAAATTTGAACAATTTTCAGGGCGATGGTATTTTTCAAGACGCTCTTTCAGCTTATCATCCGGTATTTTAGTTTCCACTATTTTACTCACCAAGTCGGCTACTTCGGTGGAAACAGAACTCGATGTTTTCTCCTGTGATCCATAGTCTAGAGCTATTTCATTCAACCAGTGACTGGGAGATTGGATGTTCACATCGGAACCGACGGACTGATTAAACAATCCAAATCCAGATTTGACTTGACAGGTGTGTCACGCCTCGGCCGTTTTTCGACAGGTTGGTCGTCACCACTGGCAGAGGACGACCACGCACTTTGGTTAGATTTACCGTGGTCTCTGTCCATCATAGCATCATTTAGCCGGCTGTTGCAGCGAGTTTTGTCACAACGTACGAGTTTTATTCCAACTCACGAGATTTGTTACAATGTTGACGAGTTTTGTCACAAAAGGTTACGAGTTTTGTCACAAGAGCGCCAGCTTTTGTTACATGTCCCAAGTTTTGTTCCAACCCTGCCGAGTTTTGTTACAAAATCAATGTTACGAGTTTTGATACAAACCGTCAACAGTTTTTGTAACAGTTTTAATAGGACACGAGTTTTGATACAAAGATCCAACAGCCTTTGTCCCAAAATGTCAGCTGCAGGCAATTTTATAGTGGCTGATAGCTTTGCTCTCCGAAAACTTTCGACGGAACATTTAGTCGCCACCTTGTCCGCTCGTGGGTCCGTCCGTCATGATTTCTTGTCCTGACCATGTCCCGCTTAATATTTTGAGGATTGGTTTGAAATTTGACCGGTACATGTATTTGTCCTTTTTGTGGCAATGGTCACATTCTGTCGATATTTGTTGTCTTGGCCATATTTCGTTTAATATTTAGAAGACTATTTTGAAACCTGGCTGGTTTTCTCTTTGAACAAATTGTTACTCAACTAATACAACACTCAGGACGCAGATTGGAAGAAAAGCGAGATTTTCACTATCAGCAAATAAGTGGTTTTCTTATGATATGTGCATGCTCCCTATCACTTCAATATGAACAAACAAACCGTTCACTGTCCCGTTGGCAAAACGATATTGCTATCTCTTTTTTAAACGTACACGAAATTATAAAACAGTGCATACGAGCTCATTTGCATTTCGGTTTTCAGTTGCGTGGTTTCAACAGGAATTAAGTCTGGATGCAAGCATATGTTCCACAATAAAACATGACCCCCCTCCTTACCCCCTTTCAATACATAACAAAAATAAGAACTGAGATTGAAATTCTTATTATGTTCGAGCGTTTTTTTTTATTGAACAAACACAATACACCATGCATGTTTTGCGTAAAATACTGTCCCAAATCATCTACTCTATCCAAGTTAAAATCTGCATGTCCCCATTCCGTGTTTTACCTTGGCGGACTACTCCACTCAAACCCGTAAACCGAACAGCTCGTTTTGATTGGATGCGAGTAAAACTTCTCGCAGCTAATCGAAACCTCCGGCATTTACACTGTAAATAACGCAATGGCGGCTGTGTACACCTAGGACTTTTGTTTAACGAGTGCTGATTGGCCAAGACCACCAGTGGGCGCTGTTCGATTCACGGGTTTGAGTGGAGTAGTCCGCCAAGGTAAACACGGACGGGGGACGTGCAGATTTTAACTTGGCTTGCGAAGATGGTCCCAAATGGACTTCTTACTTGACAGTCTGATAACTTCGGGGATTTACTTGTGTGAAATACCCTCTGATAGACTGCAGGTCATTTTGAATGTGGCGACCAAAAAGGTAGCCGTGAAACGTACAATTTCCATATCCTCTTGAGGGCCCTACAGTTTCGGTACATTTCAGAAATCCTCCAATGCTTCAATTTTAAAACTGATCGAGTCTGAAAGTTAACTTCGGTTAATTTAATTGTTGGTTTACCCTCAGTACAGGCGTATTTGTCTGTGATTTGCACTCTGCAGGATTTTATAGACTATCTTACTTGGATCCTGTTTCAAAAAGAGGCGTATCTATGTATTTTTTGCGTAACTTTCATACTAACGTATCACTACAGTATGGGTTGCTATGGCAGTTACGTGAAAACTTAAACAGGTTCCCGATCGTTAGTCTGTATTTCTCAGATAAAGTTCGCAAAATTATACCGTGTAGTTAGATCGCCCACACGTCTTAAAACAATAGGGCGTTTGTGTGCATGCTCAGGTTCAGAATTTGTTTACATTGCGGGTACCTGAAAAATCTGTTTTTCAATTTCAAATTAAAAATAGTAAATGATGCCAAAACTTTCAATTTCTGGCAAAAATAGAAAGTTCCCAACTTCTGACTGGGGAAAATACAGAAAACCACCCACTTTTTTTTAATGTAAACAGTATTCTGGATTTTCGCTGCAAGTGTGCCTTTAAAGAGATCGAATAATCTGTTCTCAAAGTAACACTGATTATTTTACTAGTTTAAAGGGGCATGAGCTGCCAAAATTCATACTTTTTAAATAATTTCTGATCGTCGCGACAGTAAGAGGCTTTGAGGGCTATCGAAAAACTAAATGATTGGCGTTGGAATGAAGAAAATCCATACAATATGTGGCCTGAACGAACCGAAAACGTCTTCATTAAGGAAACAAAATTTAAATAACCGGGACGACCATTCATTTATTCTAAGCCAAAGTTAGTTCAAAACAATACTTTATCGTACATTTTCGAGACTGTATGCATTTTGAAGCTTCTGAACTATACGTCTTGGGAAAAATAGCCAATAATTTCAACATTCTGTTTTAACGTCAAAATATCAGCATTTTGGCAGCTCATGCCACTTTAAGTAGAAATGGAAACGTTATATGGTTTGCCTGCTACCCGGTACAATTATGTCGAATCACCCAAAATGAACGAAAAAAAGCTTTGCCTTGAATTGAACTTTACCTGTTAGTCTGTACAGGTAGGCCTATGACAACTATTGAAGGTATGCCAATCACAATTTCCCCCATACTGTTTATTTGGGTAATTTTTTTATTTGGCTTGGCTTTATTTGGAAATTCAGCATACTAATACTGGCAAACAAGGTCGGCCTACACATCGCGGCTTCGAGGTCAATTCATGGGAAGGTTTTGTTTTCGTTCTTTTGGTGAAAAATTGTCTTTGTGTTGGTAATTCGGCATATTTTGTCTAAATTGGGTACCAGGTAATTCACATATCCGAAAAAACAATAAAACCCATCGCCACTTCGAACTTTCCAGTGTCACCAGGAGTAGGTCCATTGTTATATACATGAAAATCAATAATCAGCATTTGATTTTTTTCTTTGTGTTGATTTAACTACCATTCCAAAATAAATTATGGTAATCTAATTTACTCCCAACTCCATCTACTTTTTAAAAAAAGGTTATAAACATCAGCCAACAGTTGTTACAAATCCTGTCGACTGTTTGTATCAAAACTCGTGACATGTAAAATTTGGTACAAAAGCTGTCGACTGTTTATATCAAAACCCGTGACGTGTTTAGAACAAAACTGGTCAAGATTGGAACAAAACTCGTGAGTTGTGACAAAACTCGTCGACCTTGTTACAAAACTCGTGAGTTGGAATAAAACTCGTACGTTGTGATAAAACTCGTTGCAACACGGCCGATATTCTGGCTCATACCCGTGATAGCCGAAAGCATTTGACCTTGCAAAAGTTTTATTTCCTCAAAACCAGTGTCTGGCATTTTTATTGGGGTTTTAAAAGAGGGTTCTACCGTTTCGGTAGCAATATCAACCTCGGCTTGGGTCAAGCTTTTCTGTGTGCTACGATAAGCACGTGGCGACCGCGTGTCGCGGGATTTTGCAGATTTCTTAGACGACGACGTTGATGGCTTCGTAGTATAGTTCTCGATGCTGAAAACATCTTGATCGTCGTCGAGAGCCAAGGTTGTCCCGGACGGCTCGGCCATTAGTGAAGCTGTGAGTTATAAACAAAAAACGATTCAACCGCTGGCCTCAAAAACACGTCCGCAGCCTACAAAGGTAAGTTAGCGCATGCCTACTGGTGAGATCTCGCGCAATCTCATGGAATCCCGGAGTGAACTAAAGCGAGGTAGAATCTTGAATTTACGGATTGTGCAATCCTCAATCACCCATTTGTAGCAACTGTGGGGGGGGGGGAGTCATTCTGCAGCATATGGTAAATATACTACAAAAAAGAATGCAAAAAGGCTCAGTACATCAAACAATCAAAACATACATATGTTGAGGTTTCGGAAATCCTAAGGGAAGACTTAAGATAAAATACTACAATTAAACGAGACTTTAATTAAAGTTGAAGTTTGATTGGGATTTTACTAATCATTGGTGACGAATGGAGTAATCATGTGAGATAACGCGAGTTAGCTAGCCTTCAGGTTTCAAAGCGATCAGTGATCACATCAAATGGAGTAATCAGGGCGCGTAACACACATGGGTGGACACAAGATTACTCCATTCGTCACCAATGATTAGTAGAATCCCAATCAAACTTCAACTTTAATTAAAGTCTCGTTTAATTGTAGTATTCTACCACATCATTGGTGACCTCATTCCGATATCACGTGAGATTTTAAAGCGATGTGATCAGGAATCGGATAGGAAAAAATGAGTGATGAAATTCACAATGAAAAAGATGTATTTATTTAATACAGACGTGAACTTTAACAACACTACATCAGTGCGCTTTAAACCAAACTGCGCAGAGTAGGCTGATACGTCACATATGGTTTTACACAATGGGCAAAGGAAACAATGCCGTCTACATTATCTAAGTCACCGTTTCATACTTCGTCATTCATTTACTTCTGATGGTAATCATATATAGCGTTTCCGCTCAAAAGTCAAATGACATGTACATTCCTATCGACTCCAGTTTGATAATATTTATGAAAAACTTGATATGACGGTAAGTAATTTTAATTATTTTGTATCGGGGGTAATTTTTGTGTATATATTGAAAGGTAAGCATGTGTGTAATTGTAGAAAACAATGTGCCCGGAGGAAACCCACGACCTTTTGTTGGTAACTGGTAACCATCCCACATAGGTCGTTCGAGTGAAAACCCAGTCAGAAAATTTTTCAATTTTGTTTGGACTGAGTGGGATTCGAACCCGCGACCCATTGGTGGAAGGCTGTTTGGATCGAGCGTCTAACGCTCTACCTACTGAGGCCACGGAGGCCCCCGAATATTGTAGAAGGGTCGCCATTTTGTAACAATGTATGATACGATTCAATTGTACATCGACAATTGTACACCGATGCCTTGAAACGAATGACCAACCTTTTCTGTCTGAATATCAATTTCCCTTTTCTCGAATTATAGGTCATGGAGTTTCCTTTTTGAAACATGACTACCCTCCGTAGCGTTCGGGCCTCACACTAACGCTACATGCCAGAGCTAGTATGGGTATGAAAGTTTGGTGTCTGTATTTTATCTTAAACAAAAAAAAACAGTAAAAATATTGTCCATGTGGTGGCAGGGTTATTTTTCTATTTGGATCGTCACCTAACTTCGCAGAGGTCTAACTTCTGGAATGTTTAGAGTTTATAGTCCGCGTAGCGACTTGATTGGTTTGACATGTATGAAAGGCCAAACGCGCCATAAATAGCAACGTATTACGTTGCTCTCAAAACACAACATGTTGAAACACAACGCAACGTGAGTATATGAATCGTCCAATCAAAGTGCTTTATTTGTACTTTTAAACCCTCTTACGTTGCGCCGAAAACTTAGAACATGTAATCTAGCGTGAACCAGGTTCGTCACGTTGCTCAGAGCAACGCAGATCCTTAGGACTACATGTAGTATGAAAACCACTACATGTAGTATGAAAACCGGAAACGTCTTGTTAGACGAATTGTGTTAGTTGACCAATCACATAGGCCTATATGCGCGGGAAATTTAAACAGAACGTACAACCGGAAACAATCTTGCTACGGACTATAAATCAGACCTATTTAATACAAATGGTAAAAACATTTCACTGGTGGACAGCTTGTACACACTGGTGGACATCCTGTACACACTGGTGGACATCTCGTACATACTGGACATCTCGTACACACTGGTGGACATCTCGTACATACTGGACATCTCGTACACACTGGTGGACATCTCGTACACACTGGTGGACATCCCGTACACACTGGTGGACATCTCGTACATACTGGACATCCCGTACACACTGGTGGACATCTCGTACACACTGGTGGACATCTCGTACATACTGGACATCCCGTACACACTGGTGGACATCTTGTACACACTGGTGGACATCTCGTACACACTGGTGGACATCTCATACATACTGGACATCTCCTACACACTGGTGGACATCTTGTACACACTGGTGGACATCCCGTACACACTGGTGGACATCCCGTACACACTGGTGGAAATGTTGTACACACTGGTGGACATCCCGTACACACTGGCGGACATCTCATACACACTGGCGGACAGCTCGTACACACTGGCGGACAGCTCGTACATACTGGTGGACATCCCGTACACACTGGTGGACATCCCGTACACACTGGTGGACATCTCGTACACACTGGTGGACATCTTGTACACACTGGTGGACATCTTGTACACACTGGTCGACATCTCGTACACACTAGTGGACATCCCGTACACACTGGCGGACATCTCGTACACACTGGTGGACATCTCGTACATACTGGACATCTTGTACACACTGGTGGACATCCCGTACACACTGGTGGACATCTTGTACACACTGGTGGACATCTCGTACATACTGGACATCTCGTACATACTGGACATCACGTACATACTGGACATCTCGGACACACTGGTGGACATCTCGTACATACTGGACATCCCGTACACACTGGTGGACATCTTGTACACACTGGTGGACATCTCGTACATACTGGACATCTCGTACACACTGGTGGACATCTCATACATACTGGACATCCCGTACACACTGTTGGACATCTTGTACACACTGGTGGACATCCGATACACACTGGTAGACATCTTGTACACACTGGTGGACATCCCGTACACACTGGTGGACATCTCCTACATACTGGACATCTCGTACATACTGGACATCTCGTACACACTGGTGGACATCTCGTACACACTGGTGGACATCTCGTACATACTGGACATCCCGTACACACTGGTGGACATGTTGTACACACTGGTGGATATCCCATACACATTGGTGGACATATTGTACACATTGGTGGACATCCCGTACACTCTGGTGGACATCTTGAACATACTGGACATCTCATACATACTAGTGGACATCTTGTACACACTGGTGGACGTCTTGTACACACTGGTGGACATCTCATACACACTGGTGGACATCTTGTACATACTGGACATCTCATACATACTGGTGGACATCACATACATACTGGTGGACATCCCGTACACACTGATGGACATCTCATACATACTGGACATCCCCTACATACTACTGGACATCTTGTACATATTGGTAGACATCCCGTACATACTGGTGGACATCTCATACATACTGGTGGACATCTCATACATACTAGTGGACATCTTGTACACACTGGTGGACATCTTGTACACACAGGTGGACATCTCGTACATACTGGTGGACATCTTGTACATACTGGTGGACATCTCATACATACTGGTGGACATCTCATACATACTGGTGGACATCTTGTACACACTGGTGGACATCTTGTACACACTGGTGGACATCTTGTACATTTTGGCGGACATCTCATACATACCAGTGGACTAGTGAACATCTCGTAATTACCAGTGAAGACTGGGCAGCTACTGGTGAACATGTGTGCATGCTTGCATGAAGCACACCTAACTTCTGGGTGCTCTTAGCTCATCTCAGTAGCATGGGACATAAGTACTGTATAACTATTGTAACCTTCAGTTAAGATCGCTTTGTGCAACTCGACCATTGTGATTTTCCAGTTAAAACCTGTTAACATCTGAAAATTACCAGGACACCTATAATTATTACTATCTCTCATAATTATGAAATAAAGGTGTAGATCATTTAAGTTGTCAAATTAGGATTTAGGAGGGTGCTGGGTATTTCTAGTAATCAATCCTAGTAATGGCATCTCTTAGATAAGTATTAAGGGTCTTCTAACTATAATTAGCATGACTACCTCTCCAACTATATCTGGAGACAAGGTGTGCAGCTTAAAATATCAATCAATCTGTTTAATTACGAGTCGTTTACCACATAGATATGAGCTAACATCTGGCACCAGGTTAATTTCTCTAAAAAATGAGATTGTTATAACAGCACTCCCAGTCCAAAGAAAACACTCTTACTAGGTTTTCAAACAATTGCCTCTGGTGGAATGGTTACCATTTGTCAGCTGAAGCTCAGTGGTCTCCTCTCCCACTAAAACTGGCAACCCAATTATACATGCACTAGTAAATAATCTCAGGTGTGGTGTTAATCAATAAATAATCAATCTGGGCATAAATGCCATTCCAAATGGTTTTACATGGTACAGTGTAAACAATAGTCCCATCAATTGATCTTTATATGCTGCTGAGAATCAAACTTAGGCCTACATCCCCTGATGTTAAATTCCGTTTATCAAGCATTTTTCGGCTTTATTATTTTTCTTCGGCTTTAAAGTGGCATGAGCTGCAAAAATTCACACTTTTTTCATATTTTCCGATCGTCCCGACAGCAAGTGGCTTTTAAGGCCATCGAAAAACTAAATGATTGGCGTTGGAATGACAAAAATCCATACAATATGTGGTCTGCACGAACCGAAAACGTGTTCGCAAAGTAAACAAAATTCAAATAACCAGGACGACCATTCATTCATTCTAAGCCAAAGTTTGTTCAAAACAATACTTAATCGTACATTTTCGAGACTAGAAGCACTAAAAAGCTTCTGAATTATACATCTTGAGAAAATAGCCAATAATTTCAACATTTTGTTTTAACATCAAAATATCAACATTTTGGCAGCTCATGCCCCTTTAAGTAAAGCCTTTCACTGCGTATGAGAGTTCGGATTTCATGTTATCTTCAAATGTTTAGTTTATTGATAGCTAGGCCTACCTTTTTTTTAAAAAGTGAATAAATGCTTATGGATAACCATTTCTTCAGTTCTTGGTTTATTGGGTGACGACGTTTCGATGTAGTTCTTACATTGTTATCAAAGAACTATCGAAACGTTGTGATCCAATAAACCGGACTATTTGCCTGGCCGGCAAAATAAGTACAACAGGATGAGACACAGGAATGTGGCTAACCAAGAAGTAGTTATCCATAACACCTTATTGTAACCGTTCAACTTCTAAATGCCATAGAAAGATTTAATTGATTGATTGATGTTTTACGCCGCACTGAAGATTACAGTTCACTTATATGGCGGTGCTGCCAGGTTTAGTGGGGGAGGAAACCGGGCTCATTGCCCGAAGGAAACCCCCGACCTTCAGCGAGTACCTGACAACTCTTCCACATACGGCGACCAAGTGAAAAAAATCCACTACCGGAAAAGATTTGAAATTTGTATTCAGTACCTGTAAATTGTTTTGACTATCTGAATTTATGGGTTTTTTATTTTATTTTTGACAGCTTATTAAGCAAATTTTAACACTTTTTCAGTCTTGATTTTTTGTCTGATCAAAACGATAATTGACCGTTTGATAATAATATTAAGATTAGAAGATAGACATTTACTTGGTGCCAATAATTAGGATAATAGAAAACTAAAGGAAGTATACATGTAAATTGTAATATTGAGTATCATAACTTTTACTACTAAGCAGTAGGCCTACGTATAACTGATAGTTATACAACTTTTATACAAGTTACAACAACAACGTCAGTTTCTATCGAGTGATTGTAAGACAAATAACTTTTAACCAGTCCAAACTCAAAATTATTTTAAGTTAAATAGATGGACACACGTTTATAGTGAACCTTACATTAGTCATTAGGTAGAATTGCATTCATTTTTGTCTACGGCACGTTGTTTTGTTTACTTTTTGTCTCCAGTCGAAATTAGATGACGTCAGTCAGTGTTGAATTTTGGAATGACAGTCTCACTTTGCGGGAGAAATCACACACATCAAATACATATGTAAGACTCGCTTTCATTGGTTCCAGAGCAACGTATCAAGATTGTTTCCGGTTGTACGTTGTGTTTAAATTTCCCGCGCATATAGGCCTATGTGATTGGCCAACTAACATAATTCGTCTAAGAAGACGTTTCCGGTTTTCAAACTACATTTAGTGGTTTTCATACTACATGTAGTCATAAGTAACTGCGTTGCTCTGAGCAACGTAACGAACCTAGTTCACGTTAGAATAATTATTCGGAGCAACGTAAGGAGGTTTAAAAGTACAAATAAAGCACTTTGATTGGACGATTCATATACTCACGTTGCGTTGTGTTTCAACATGTTGTGTTTTGAGAGCAACGTAATACGTTGCTATTTATGGCGCGTTTGGCCTTTCATAGACATGGCTCGTGCTGCACTCAGCGCGCGCCGATTGGCTCAGAGCAGTTTGGATGGGGTTTCCTGAGCATTTTTTGCACGAATTTTCTTTCACTCTTCGAACGTTATTGAATGCAGTTAGGCGTGTGTTTGACATAATTCAAAAACTTGATAAGGACTTTTTGTTTACCAAAGATGATATTTTTTCTTTTGAAGAATATGATATTTATTACCCATATACAGTTACATTGTTAAAACATAATTGTCAACATGTGTACATAATTATTACATGCACTTTGCTCAATCCCAGTTACAGCTATATTTAATAATTTAAAAATCGTTTTCGTTAAATCTTGGTAAAACTTGGCATACATCATAAAACATGAACATACATCATGAACGAATCCCTTTCTCTAACATTGAAAGCTTGGTTGAGAACAAAGTAAGGAAACTATTAGACGATTTGATAAGCCAAGCGATAAAGTCTGCTGTTCAACCTTTAACTGCTCAAATAACAAGTCTTGCCTCCGATTTAAAAACCACAATCCAAAAAAATTATGAGAGAGATAGCCTACCGTTATCGAAAAATATCAGAAAACCATTGGTGATCTTTCCACTGAAATTTCTAAACTGAATACAACAATAATTGAAGACAAAAAGGCAACAGCTGAATTTAAATCTAAGACCGAAAAGGAGATAATGGAACTTAAAAATGACAACTTTAAAATGCATGATAAAGCTGAACAATACAGTCGGCGGGATTGTGTGAGAATCTCAGGACTAAAAGTTGGGGAAGGCGAGACAACTGACACCGCTATTTGTAAAATGGCTAAAGATATCGGCCTGTCTCTAGATATGGGTGATATTTCCAGGTCACATCTAATTGGTCGACAAAAACAACAGATCATTGCTAAGTTTACCAGCTACAGAAAGAAATCCGAATTACTGTCTAAAAGAAGATCATTGAGAGATAATCCTATGTATTCTAATGTTTATGTAAATGAAGATCTGACAAAAAATAGATACGATTTGTTTAAAATGGCACTTGTCTTGAAAAAAGAGCGGAAGATCCACTCTACTTGGACATTCGATGGTCTTATATTTTATAAGATTGGAGAAAACGGAAACAAACTTCTAATCCACACCTTGAGCGATATTAAACACCTGCAGCAAACAAGCATGAAGGAGTAAGGATTCTCAGTGACACACTTTCAAGTGATTGCCAATAGAATGTCTACATGCATTACATACACTCATTGCTAATAACTATAACCACCTTCTATGACACTTTAATATGACTTTTAGTATGTCTCAATTATGTGTATCAGAGTTACTGTGTGTCCACACACACGAAGCCTGTCCGCTATAAAATGTACTGTACAGGTATCTATGACCCAGAATTAACAAACTGTACTGTACATGCATCTGTGACCTAGTATTAAGCATTTAAACAACCTAAATGGATCGGTCGCCGGGAAAAATTCTTGAAGATCAAGTGTTTCCCTTATCATTTAGGCAATGTATCATGTACATGCGCACGTACCGATGCTGGTGGAACAATTCCAAGTGGCGTCAAATTAAATGCATGTAAATATTATTCTCTATGCATATATTCCTATTATTTCTATTCCTATTAACTTCCTATTACAAGAATATTGTCCGTAAACCTAACAATATATATACGAAGTTTATTCACCTCAAACACGATTGATTAACTATAAAAAAGCCCAATTTGGTTGGCACTTTTATATTATTTTTTACACACTTGTGCATATCCGGAGAACCAGTAAGCACCAAGCAACAAATGTTGTAAATTTTCCAACTAATTATGATCATTTTTTGGCTCTAAAGAAAGCTTTCATAAATTTGAGATTATTCGGGAGCTCATACGATAACACAAACATGATACATAGAACTAACCTTGCTCCCATATTTAACCTAAAGTATAAAAGTATTTTCTACATTTTTTCAATCAACACTATGGTTCATTAGATATATATTCACTTCTCTTGTTTTTATGACTTCTATCTATTATATCCCCATTATATCCCACGAATATTTGATGAGCATGCGCAATCCTCTCCAGAAATCGCTGTGAATATATTTACATTATGGCGACTATAGCGCAACATAGATTGGCTATCGGGGCCTGGTATCATCATATTTTCTACAAAGAAATAATGCTATTGCAGAAACTTCAGCGTTACTGTTGTTGTTCTCTAAAGTTCATTCATTTCATTTATTCACCAAAGCATTTGAATATTAGACAGTCAAACAGGATCAATGTTATAGTCATAAATAAATAGTTACTGTCCTCCAATAGAAGAAAAAAATGGGACTTTGGCGGGAATAAAACCCCGTAGGGCTTGTTGTATCCCATAGAACTTAGTATATAAATGTTCGTCTAAAAAATATAGAATAAATAAGTAAAATATTCCAATTACGACGAATTTATAGGTTTCAAATACTCGGTGAATTAATATATATATATATGCATCCTTCTTGTGACCACACAAAGTACTCTCAATAACGTATTGCATGAAAACTGCCAGATATAATATAACAAAAGTATACAATTGGAGCAACATTTGTAAAAAAACACATAGATAAATAAGACTAAAAATTCTGAGCTAGATATCTCTTTAAGTTGGTTTTAAATAGAGATAATGACTGTGTGGACTTTAAACTAGTAGTCAATCCACTCACGCGGAGCTTTTGTTTTTAGTGAATAGAAGGAAAGATCAGTAAAATAAAAAGGTCTGTAGAAATTATACTGTCTTAGTCTTGTATTGTATCTGTCTAGTGTATACAGGGGGGTAAGGTAATTTCTGAAACTAATTGGTAGTGCATATGAATGGTAAAACAGTTTATGGCAGAACTGAAGGACATGAAACAGGTTTATTTGACCAAAAGGAATAATCTCAAGTGCTTTAAATATAGGATCTGTATGTGCCAAGTAGCCGGATAAGTTTATGATTCGAATAACTTTTTTTTGTAGGATTACCAAAGGTTTCAGATGTGTAGGATAGGTATTACCCCAGACAATATTGCAATAAGATAAATACGGGTATATGATGGAATAATATAGTATGAGCAGAGTTTTTCTTTGCAGACAAGATTTGATATTGTTTAATATACCAATGTTCCTAGACAAGTTTCATCAATGTGAGTACGCCAATTGAGACTGTTATTAAAATAAACCCCTAGGAATTTAAAACTTACGACTTCTTCTATCTTTGTATTGTTGATAGACAAAGTCGGCGATTTAAAAACATTATTTCTTGTCGGATTAATAAACATAAATTTGGTTTTGGATAAATTGAGAGACAACTTATTGGAGCAGAGCCATTCAAATAATTTACCGAGTTCCGTTGACATATTAATGCACAATATTTCAGGATTTTTGTCTGTCAAAATTGCACTTGTATCATCGGCAAAAAGTAAGAAGTGGAGGATAGATGAGCTATTACATATGTCGTTTATATAAAGCAGGAATAAAATGGGTCCCAAAATTGACCCTTGTGGAACCCCACATTTGATTTCGCCAGCCTCTGATAGAGTGCCATTATAGTTTAGATATTGTGAACGAGATAGTAAATAATCACGAAACCAAGTGTTTGAAACATCTCTAAAACCATAGAAGGCGAGTTTTTCAAGAAGGATTTCATGGTTCACGGTGTCGAACGCATTTGATAAATCTAAAAACGCAGTTATGCTGAATAATTTGGCTTCTTTGGCAGCTGTAAGTTTGTCATAGAGGGATAAGGCGGCCATGGATGTGGTATGATTTTGTCTGAAGCCAAACTGGTGTGCGAAAATTAGATCTTGTTCTTCAAGGAATACTGATATTTTGTTAGCAAATATTTTTTTAATTATTTTACTGAAGCAGGGTAGCATTGCTATTGGCCGATAGTTAGAAAACAATTGTTTGTCCGCAGTTTTATAAATAGGAGTCACCAGAGCAGTTTTTAGTGCAATCGGTACGATGCCATGTTCGAGTGACAGATTCACTAATCGGCATATTGGAGATGAAATCTGATCTACTATTAGCTTCATACAAGATGCCCTGACACCATCGATGCCAGCAGCACTATTTTTTAGGTTACAGATGACAGATTTAATATCAGCATCTGAGCATGTCCCAAAGGAAAAGGCTTGTGTATGGGTATTAGACAGGTAGGCACGATAGTCTTTTGCGGGTTCAGGAATAGTGGATTCTAAGTCACTAGCTACTGTACAAAAATATTCATTAAACTTGTCGAAGATCGACTAAAAAAGACAAAATTTAGAGAACTAATGACTCAAAGCTACAAGGACGGGAAAACGGTGAGATTTGTTCGTGGAAAATTATTTATCGGTGGTGTTGAGATGAAAGACAATCCGTAAGTAAGCCTACAGTTTTTGAATTTGAGTGCGGATACTGTTGTGTCAGTTTTCACATCTGTGTTTATTTTCAATGGACCTACCCAATATTTGAATGTTCTGACTGTTTATTTGCAAAAATTATAGACCTCATGCGCGGAAATTCACTGATTTTAAGAGATGATGTTTTGAAAACCACGTGCTTGCCGAACAATGACCCGTTGGCTTAGTAATACTTCACAGTGCAAGTATTAAAATATACTGTGTTTTACTATTACAAAAGAGCGGAGTGAAAACTTTCTTGGAACAAATGCTTAAATATGTACTGTAATTCAATACTGAAACTTTATGACCCCCCCCCTCCCCGGAAAAGTGTTTAAGCTTAGCAATGGACTGTAATTCAATATGGACACTTTATGCCCCCCCCCCCCCCCCAAGTGCTTAAATACGTACTGTGATTCAATACTGACACTTTATGCCCCCCCCCCCCCCAAAAGTGCTTAAATATGTACTGTGATTCAATACTGACACTTTATGCCCCCCCCCCTCCAAAGGGCTTTAATATGTACTGTGATTCAATGCTGACACTTCATGCCCCCCCTCCAAAGTGCTTAAATATGTACTGTGATTCAATACTGACACTTTATGCCCCCCCCCCCCTCCAAAGTGCTTAAATGTGTACTGCGATTCAATACTGACACAGTATGCCCCTCCCCCTGGAAAAAAGTGCTGAAACAATGTACTGTGATTTAATATTGATGTATTCATGTGGCCTTTACCACCACCACCCCCCCCCCCCTCTTAATGCACTTCAAACTAACAAACGTAGCGTAAATAATGTTTTAGTATGGGATCCCCGATGTGTGATCATCATCGATCAATGCATCATGCTAAAATGAACGGTGCACAGAGAATGCACTCTTATTGTTTTATACCTGTGTTTTCGAAATCATTTTTTACTTTATATTTATTATTTGTATTCTGTTATGTTAGTTTCGCGCACCTGTCTCCTGCCTTTAAGAAGTCTTGCCCCAAGTCACATAACATCCAAGCAAACAATGAAGTAAACAAATATAAACGAGTGAACCGCGTCTTTTTTTTAATATGGCATTCTATTCACTCTAATGTAATTTCTATGCGAACTCGTAATGCTTATAAGCTGCCAATAAATACACTTGAAGGAACAATATCCCGATACTCCATCTTTCAGGACCGCCCCAAACGGACGATTGGTCGTGATATCTTCTCTTCGCTACCGATTGTTTTATTCGCTCAATTAGATACCACGACTGGTCCCCTGCTCAATTGTTTACACAATCTTTACGATGAATTGGAAATCCATGTTAAACTCCATTGCTATATAATAGACCTTGGTGTATGTCGTCACAAATTTATCCATGTTCCCGACACGATCCAAACCGCTGACTACTTCGATAACATACTATTACTATGGCTGATACGATCTCTATATTTTCTATGAATTGTCGAGGGCTGGCTGAGACCAATAAAAGACGGGATGTATTTCACTATTTTCGGAAAAAGAAATTTTCGATAGTTTGCTTACAAGATACTCACACAGACCCAAAACAAGTCGATATTATTAAAAATGAATGGGGACATGATGCTATGGTGAGCCCTTTTTCGTCGCAGTCTCGTGGAGTTATAATTTTACTGAATAATAATTTCGACTATAAGATTAACAATATAATAAAAGATCCTCAAGGTAATTACCTAATATTAGATTTGACCATACAAGAAACCTCAGTGACCTTAGTTAACTTGTATGGGCCAAACAAAGACAAACCGTCATTTTATAATAAAATAAATAATTATGTCCAAGAACTAGATAACGCTTCTGTTATTATGTGTGGTGATTGGAACCTCGTTCTTGACCCGAACCTAGACTACGATAATTATAAACATACAAATAATCCCAATTCAAGAGAGACGGTCTTATATTTGATGAAACAAAATAAATATGTTGACCCGTGGAGAATTTTAAATGAAACCGAACGCAAATATTCTTGGCGAAAAAAGAGTCAGAGACAACAGGCACGGCTAGACTTTTTTTATTACGAGCGAAGATATATTTAATGTAACCACAGAGACGAGTATTAACCCAGGGTATAAAACTGACCATTCTTATATTACTTTGAAATGTAAATTTAATAATTCTGAACGTGGTAAAAGCTACTGGAAAATGAACTGCTCTCTTCTTAAGGGTGCAGCTTATGCTAATATGGTAAATAATATTATAACCCAAACTATTAAGGAGTATACACCAACTCCCTATAATATAGACAAAATAGAACAAATCGCTACAACAGATATCCAACTATGTATAGATGACCAATTATTTTTAGAAGTATTATTGATGAAAATAAGGGGGAAAAGTTTAAAATATGCAATTTCAAAGAAAAAGATAGAAAACGAAAAAGAAAAAGAACTAGAAAAAGAGATTTACTTATTAGAAAATGAAATAATGTCAAATTATCAAAATATAGAGGAAGAAAAAATGACAAAATTAGAAGAAGCAAAAATAGAATTAGGGAACATGAGAAGTGCAACAATTCATGGAATTATTACTAGAACCAAGACTAACTGGATGGCAGAAGGAGAAAGGCCAAGTAAATATTTTTAGGATTAGAAAAGAAGAATTTTACAAATAAAGTTATTACAAAGTTAACGACAGATTCTGGCACTGATCCTTACAAAACCGAAGACATTATTCTGGAACAAAAAAATTATTATAAAAAGTTATATACAAGACAAGATGTGGGTGTTAATGATCAAGAGCAGTTTATTAATGAACAAAATGTAAATCGGCTTACAGATAAACAATCAAAAGATTTGGATACTGATATCACACTTAGTGAACTAACGGCTGCTTTGAAAAATATGAAAAATGAAAAAAGCCCCGGTCTTGACGGTTATCCTGTAGAATTTTATAAAATGTTTTGGGGGAAAATAGGGGGTTTTTTCTTCCGGTCTTTAAACGCAGGAGTTTTAAAAGGCGAATTATCAGTGACACAAACACAAGGTGTTATAACATGCCTACCAAAGGCAAATAAAGCCCGTCACCTCATGAAAAACTGGAGGCCAATAACATTGCTAAATGTTAGTTATAAATTATTCTCAGCGGTACTTTCAAGTAGAATAAAAAGTGTTATTAATTCCTTACTCCATGAGGACCAGAAAGGTTTCATCCATGGTAGGTTTATTGGAGAAAATATTCGATTAACGCATGATTTAATGTTTGAAACAAAAGATAAGCAAATTCCGGGACTACTTCTGATGGTCGACTTTGAAAAAGTATTTGATTCTGTGTCTTGGTCATTTCTGTTTGATGTCTTGAAAGCTTATAATTTCGGCCCCAACATGCAAAGATGTATTAAATTATTACATGGGAAAATTCAAACTCGGGTAATTCAGAACGGTCACCTTTCCACCCCCTTCGAAAATGAAAGAGGCTGTAGGCAAGGTGATCCGATTTCTCCTTATATGTTTCTATTATGTGCGGAAATACTTGGCTCTATGATTCGGAAAAATAAAAAATTCAAAGGTATAAAAATCAACGATACCGAATTTAAGATAAGCCAATACGCCGACGATACTCAGCTAGCTCTCGACGGCTCAGAACAATCATTAAAAGAGGCCTTACATACTCTACAACAATTCCATGACACATTCGTACAAGAATTAAACTCTATCCTTTACAGATTTATCTGGAATGGTGGCCCTGACAAAATTAAACGTACGGTAATAACACAAGACTATAAACAAGGGGGCTTACGAATGACAAACATTTCATCTCTTATGCGTGCGCTAAAAATCTCGTGGATTCGTAGACTTCTTCTGCAGAACAATAAATGGAATAATTTGGTTAAAACTTATAAGTTGAAAGACACTGGTACTGATTATGGAAAATTTCTTATAAAACATACAAAAAATCCATTCTGGATTGATGTGTTTAGTGCATGGTATAAAATAGGTCATAACTTTATGCAGAAGACTGCTCAGGATATTTATAATGAACCTCTTTGGTATAACGCAAATTTTAAAGACAGCTCATTTTTTGTGACTGATTGGTACAATGAAAATATAAAATATATAAAAGACATTCTTGACCATAATGGTAACCTAACGTCCTTTGAAGTTGTCAAAAGAACATTTGGTATAAAGGGTACTTTTTTAGATTACAATAGACTACTAAAAAATATTCCAAAAGATTGGATTACCCGATTAAAAAATTACAAGCTACCCAACATGGTTACCGCCCCGGTTATCACACCGTATTATCAACTTTTGGCAGCGCGAGAGAGAGGCTGTAGACGTTTTTATGACCTACTTACTAATCAAGGTCAGCCTAAATTAGCCTCTGTCGAAAGATGGGAAGGTATCCTAGCAGTAACAGGTATAAAATGGCCGAATGTTTTTGGGAGCATCGATCATTGTACTCAAAATATTTCACTGAGAAATTTTCATTATAAATTGTTGCACAGGATACTACCAACAAAGTCATTTTTATACAAAATTGGCATAACAAATTGTAATTTATGTGACTACTGTAAGACAGAGATAGAAACATTGGAACATTTATTCATATCATGTACGTCTGTTAAATGTATTTGGGACGGTCTTGAAAGATGGCTGACCTTGGAAATTGGTATGAGGGGCAAGATAACGAATATGCATAAAATAATAGGATTTGACCACAGACAATGTAGTTTAAATACTCTCTTATTATTAACAAAGAAATATATATACGCAACAAAATTCCAAACTGCAAGGCTTTCTTGGAAAGCACTCCTTCAAATAATATACCAAAATTATAACGTAGAGAAATATGCTTCTTCCATTTGTAATGAGGAAGAAAAATTTAAAAAAAATGGGCCTTATTCGAAAATTGTTTTAAAGAGTATAAATACTGTATTTAATTGGCTACAGTGGAGACAGGTGGGCGAAATTATGAATAAAGAAATCTTTACAACCAAAAAGCTTTTAATGTCAAACGCGATATTAATTTCTTTCAATTTTATTTTTAAAAGACCCCAAGTGCCAAATATTTGTATTTATATTTGTTTTTTTTTATGCTTATATATATATATTTGAAATAATAAAAAAAAAAACTTGTTTGCTCTTTTATTTAGCTCTATGTTCTATCACATGCTTTATTATAACAGCTGTGTCTAGTTTAATCCTAAACAAAAATTATTTCTTTGTGATATTGATGACAATACTTTTACTTTGTGGAGACATCCACAAAAACGCAGGAACATCATCTAACCTTAAGTGTTGTCACATTAATGCACGAAGCCTTCTCTCTAGAGAAAATGACCACTTATCTACCCTAACCACCTTAGACGAAATTAATACAGTACTATGTAGGGAATATGATTATGATATAATTTGTGTCTCAGAAAGTTTGTTGTGTGAGGAGATTCCAGACGATATGGTGGGACTGGACGGCTACTGCATCGAACGAAAAGATAGAAATCGTCATGGTGGTGGTGTGGCCATTTACTATAAATCAAATTTAAATATTAAGAGACGGCGTGATCTAGAATTGGGAAATGAAATACTATGGACAACCATTGAACATCATAATCGTAACATTATTCTAGCAGTATGCTATCGCCCACCCAGCCAAGGAGCTAGAGAGCGTGATATTTTCCTAAATAACCTTGATGCTATGCTTTCCTTACGTTTAGGTGAAAATTGTCATGCTTTGCTTTTAATGGGTGATTTAAACACAGATGTTCCTCATCGAATAACTTCCACGAGAAAAATGAACTTAACATGGAATTATACGATCTATTGTTAGAGAAAAACTTATTTCAACTTATTCAAGAACCAACTCGATATAATGATCGTGGTGGTCATATCCTAGATCTGTTAAAGTGGCATGAGCTGCCAAAATGTTGACATTTTGACATTAGAACAGAATGTTTCAATTATCTGTTGTTTTTCTCAAGACGTATATTTCAGAAGCTTTTTAGTGTGTCTAGTCTCGAGAATGTACGATTTTAGAACTAACTTTGGCTTAGAATGAATGAATGGTCGTCCCGGTTATTTAAATTTTGTTTACTTTTCGAACACGTTTTCGATTCGTACAGGCCACATACTGTATGGATTTTCCTCATTCCAACGCTAATCGTTTAGTTTTGCGATGGGCTTCAAAGCCTCTTACTGTCGTGACAATCAGAAATTATGAAAAAGATGTGAATTTTGGCAGCTCATGCCACTTTAATAACTGATAATGTTGGCTTTTTGACGGACTACGGAGTTACCTCCCCCTTGTCAAATCTCGACCATTGTACTCTCTACTGTACTATTAATATTAACAAAGAAAACAAATCTAAATGCTACAAACGACATATATGGGATTATAAATGTTCTGACTTAGTACTTCTTAACAAACTCTTAAGTACTACTCCTTGGGGCACTATATGTGGAATGTTTGAAGACATAGATGACCGAGTATTTGTTTGGAATGAACTTTTTCTCTCATGTTGTGCGGAAGCTATCCCCAACAAAGAAATAACTGTTAGACCACGTGATAAACCGTGGATGACCAACGATGTTAGGCGAAAAATTAGAGAAAGAGATAGATCCTTCAAAAAATTCAAACGAACGCACGCTGAACATGATCAATTTATATTCTACCTCGCTCGAAGAGAAGTAAATATCGCCAAACGAAATGCAGTTCGACGATACTCCGAACGTCTACGTCTAAAACTGTCTGATCCTTCCATTGATTCAAAAACCTACTGGTCACTTATGAAATCAGTCTTAGGATCCAAGGTTAAGCCATCAATACCTCCCCTTCATATAAGTAATCGTCATATATCTGATAATCTTCAAAAAGCAGATGAATTCTGCAATTTGTTTGCATCCCATTCAACACTTCCTAAAAATACAACAGAGTTACCTCCCTTCTGCTTTCTGACAGATAGTCGCCTCAGTACGATCACAACCTCTGTAAGTGAAGTAAATACTTTACTTAACAAGTTAAAAATTAACAAGGCAGGGGGTCCTGATCATATGACAAATTTCATGTTAAAACATGCCTCAAAGTCTATTTCTCCCTCATTGTGTGATTTATTCTATTATTCCCTAGCAACAAGTACTTTTCCTTCTGACTGGAAACTTGCAAACGTTAGCCCAGTTTTCAAACAAGGGGACATACATCAATTAAGTAATTACAGACCTATCTCTCTGCTATCTGGCCTATCGAAAATTTTAGAAAAAAAAGTATATTAAAGTTTGTATGATTATCCGACCAATAATAACTTGCTAATACCTAATCACTCGGGCTTCAAACAATGTGACTCTACTGTAAATCAACTGTTGAAAATTGTTCATGATATTTATGAAAGCCTTGACAAAGGAAAGGATGTGTGTCTGGTGTTCCTTGAGGTGAGCAAGGCATTCGATAAAATGTGGCATGACGGTTTGTTGTTCAAACTTTGGCAGTTGGGAGTTGTGGATCCAATCTTAAGCTGGATTCAAAGTTACCTTCTTGGCAGAAAAAGAAAAGTGCGTATAAATGGTGTCGAATCTAGGACCCAACCCTTACAGGCAGGAGTGCCCCAGGGGTCTGTTTTGGGCCCCTTTTGTTCCTAGTCTACATGAATGACATAAGCAGAAATATAGAGAGTGATCTACACATATTTGCAGACGACACGTCTCTAAAAACGAGAGTAGACAACCCTTAGAATCAGAACTGAAACTAAATAGAGACCTACACCGGCTCTCTAAATGGGCAGAACAATGGCTAGTAACCCTAAGAAAACAGTTAACCTCACGATATCCCTAAAAACTGTTGTTCCACAATTAAACTTGTTTTTGAATGGAATAAATGTAAAGAGTGTTCAGTCCCATAAACACTTAGGAATATACTTACAGCATAATGGAAAGTGGGACGAACACATTCGTCATATAATAAAAAAGGCAAATACCAAACTTTCTGTGATTACAAGGGATAAAAAGTCATTAAGTAGGAAATGCCTATGTAACCTGTATTCGAGTGTTGTTCGTTTAACGTTAGAGTATGGCGATGTTCTTTTTGACAGTTGTTCAATTGAACTATCGCAAAAAATTGAAAAAGTCCAAAGACACGCCACCGTCATCTGTTCAGGTGGACTTAGCCGCACTCCAACAAAAGCCTTGCTCGCGGAACTCAACTGGGAACCACTGCATTACAGGCGGAAGTGCCACAGACTAGTACTACTTTACAAAATCCTTAATGGTCTCGCTCCATCTTACCTGACTAATGTAGTTAACTCTGTGTCCCATGAATGCCATTATGTTTTAAGAAACAATACAAACATATACAACTTTAGATGTAGGCTGCAAACATTTTCCAATTTTTTTTTTCCAAAAACGATCAAAGAGTGGAACATGATCCCTAACGAAAACAGATCTAGTTCGATAGAAGGCTTAAAACGCCACCTTTCTCTAATTTTAGACTTTTGGAGTCTTTGCAAAATATACAATATGTTTAGCAGCCAACACGCAGTTCATCTTTGTAGAATGAGAATGGGACTGAGCACTCTACAAAATGACTTGTTCACATACAATTTATCTGACAATCAGTCCTGTCCTCAGTGTCAGGCACAATGTGAAAATAGCAGGCACTATCTCCTGGAATGCCCCGCATATGCCACTCAGAGGAAGCGCATGCTCAATAGTATTAAGTCATTATTATGTCCTGGTGTATCCATGACCATATTTTTACCAACTTATTCAAGCTATTTTTCTCACCTAATGCAATTTGGCTCCAAAGAATTAAGAGATCAAACAAATTTGGAATTATTAAATGCCGTGCACCTTTTTATTAAAGAGACCAAAAGATTTGAAACTACATTATTTAATCCTGTACAAGGAAATTAGGTTACTGGCTATGACCTAGGGTTAAAATATTACGTACTGTTATACTGTGTGTACCTTTAATTTGTACCATTTTAATTTGTATTCCTTATATTTTCTGTATGTTTTGTATTTCGAGGAGATTCACTCGTGGCCCTAGGGCTGTTGGTAATCCTCGTAAAATAAATAAAGCAGTAAATTAAAAACATGGTTAAATTTATTGAAAAACCTTTCACAATTCTACACTTTAAAAATAAATGAATCTGTGTCTGAAGAGGAAGAAAAAAAAAACAAAACACATTTATCATAGAGTTAAAATGTTTCTCATCTTAAAAACAAACATTTATCAAATTGTGATATAAAATGCTTTTAATGCCCCCAGAACGTCATATTATCTCGGATTGTAGTAGTGCAAAATATAGAATATCAGAGTTAATTGGTTACTATTTAAATCCTAGCTTTATCTAAAAATACTGATGATTTGTTAGCCGAATTATCTGAGAAATCAATTCCACGGGATGTGATTTTGGTTACTCTAGGTGTGGAGAATGTATACAAATATTGGCATAGACTTGGGTTTAAATTCCATAAAATCAGCATTCCAAATATTCCCGGACAACAATGTAGAATTGTTGGAACTTAACCTAAAAGTGGGACGATCTTCCAGTAAATTAAAGGATGTTGCATTGCCATTTGTATGGCTGTGTGGTAGAGTAACATACTTCGCAAATGTCACAAGTACCTTTCATTTGCCTTCGGTTTCTGCATGATATTTTTATCATAAAACCTCATGCGTTGGAAGACCTTCATATTTTCATTGATACTCTTATTTCTCATGATCCCAGCTTTAAACTACAGCCTACTGTTGATTACACTTATGTGGATTTTGTGGATGTAATTTTTTTTACAAAGTTCATAAAAACGACTCGGTATCTAGATTATAAGGTATTCTTCCAGCCTACTCAGATGCATAATAGGCCACATCACCTTCTCCACGTTTTAAAAGGAGACATTTAGTCTCAGCTTTTTTGATTGTTTTAATCGGACTTGTTCTGTTCTTTTAACGGCTCTTTTCTCCAAGGGGTATTTTGTTAGGTTACTCAGATCTATTAAATCTGAGGCATTAAGACAAATAAATTTTCTCTTCAGCTTCCGACACCTTGCTTCTCTGTCACGGGTGTATCATTACCATCCAGGTACGTTTCTCTCAGGTTCACCAATGGAGTGCCTTAAGACGCCATGTAGTCGATATATGCGTACCAGATCGAGTAAAAAAGAATCCCTCTTTTCACTTCTGATGCAGATACCAAACACAAAAACGTATGGAAAGGGAAAGTGTTTGCATTCAAACGTTACAAACTGTTTAATCTTTGGGTTTAAACTTGGACTCGGGATTGTTTCCGTTATAGTATCATACTCTAACCCGAGGACCACCGAGACTCTTCATAATAACAGAAGAAGACAAACTGTTTCAAAGTAAAATGGCTAAAAATCAGTCATTGCTGTTAAAAAAGAACAAGAGTTTCAGAGATCTATTAACCATAACCAAACTCCCTTGTCCAACATCTACTTAGGAACCAAGTTGCATATTTTCACTTTATTTTCCAACTACCATATCTTGTTCAATTTCCGTTTTTCAAGACTTCCTTCCATACCTGAAAGGGGATTCGGTGGTCCAAAGTCCGGGTTCGAATCCCACTTAGACCCCAAAAAATTGAAAAATTTCTTAGTGGAGTTTTCACTCTTCCGAAGTCGGGGCTTTCCTCCGGATACTAAGCGTGTTAAACTCCGCCATATTTAAGTGAAATATACAACATCAATTAATAAATGCATAACCGAAGATCCATATCCGTACAGCTTTGTCAATATATCACAAAGTATTTCAGAAAATACCGGCTTACCGCTTTGCCAAGACTGCAGGATGCTTGTACTGCTCAATTTGTTACTTTTCGTGACTAAAGTGAAGCTGTCTTCAACCTACGGGAATATCAGGGGTTTGTGTTTATTGCAACAACCTATGACTAGGTATAAAGATTTAAATTACATACCCCCCTTTTAACACAACTAAATACTCCATTACTATTTTAGTCAAAAAGATTTTCCCTGTGCCCATGCGATTTAGTATTTATAAAGTTTATATGCCGTGAAACTTATTAAATGAGGATGGCAATAGCAGGTATTGACTGCTGTATATGGTTTGTTGGCTGTTTTAGCTTATTGGCACGTCCATTCGTATAATTGATGTACGCCATACTAGTGAGTAAGTTTTACCTTGAGCGATTAAGAAAACTGTGATGTTTGAACACAATATAACAATACATTGAATGTCTTTGTACAGGAGTATATGTTAGTACGATTGAGAACGACTTAACCTCTGAAGATGTTAAAACATGCATACTGCGGTATATAATCTCTCGGCTTTGATTACTGGCTTGAGTATCACTCCAAATTATGGAAAAAAATATATTGCTTAAAACATAGTACCATTAAACATAAGGAGAATACTGTTAGATTTACGTTATTAGAGACAATACATAATACTAAACTAAATTTAGAATAAGCTGATGTATTTTCTTGAAACCGCTGTGAAGGGTAGCATAAGCTTCAATACATTCCAATTGGCACAGTAATGCAAGCATTTAGAGTTTTTCGGAAAATAATTCTAGCTTTCTAGGTTTAAGCTTCTTCTAAGTGCTACTTTAACATAATATTCCAGTTTCGTGTAACAAAAAAGCTGCTAGAATACACTTTAAATGAAAGGAAAAATCCTGATAATTTCCACAATGGGCTTTAAAGATAACACATCGACACGTTGGCAGTTCATTCCACATGAAAACAAAATTGACTATAAAACTAATTCTCTGACATTAATTTTAGTAGGAGACAGTGTGTCTGACTGATGGGTTGAACAGCTGCAACGCATAATGAAATTTCTGATTTGTGAAAGGGGGGGTTGTTTTCATAATTAACTTCTATTCTACTTCGAAATGAAGCAAATTATAAACTAATTACTTGGCCTCTGAAACAGATTTATAAACTGGGATCATGACAATACCAAAGCACACTTATTGAACATCACAGTCGAGAAGGTAAGTTATTTTCAACAACATATATATAATCATGTATCTCTCATCGCATGTCGTCAAATTAAACAAAACTACGTTTTGGTACCCATGGAAATGAGATAAAGTCGGGCTTCTATTTAAGGTCTAGGCTATTTTTTTAAGTTTTATTCTCTTTTAAATTGTTTTTGAGACACTTGTGGATAAAAGCTGTTTAATTATACCTCACCAAGAAAAAGTTAAAACCCTTATCAAAAGCTTTGATAATTTTTTTTTCTGACTTATCACTAAAAACAAAACCAATATAATCTATTTTCGACTTATTGCTACATCTTTAATTTCACCACAGTTTTTCAGATCCAAACAGCTATTCTGGTTGGCTAACACGCAGAGATGAGTCGCAATGCAATGTTTTTCTACGTCTTGGCAGTCGTGCTGTTGTTCCAAGGTATGAAATGAAAAAAACTAACACATTATAATTCATTTCGTATATAACCCTTTTTTCAAGTTCAATAGATTCCATGGTTTTGAATCCCACTCAGGCCAAACAAAATTTCTGAGATGATTTTCACTCGATCGCTGTATGTGAAAGATTTGCAAGGTTCTCGCCGAAGTTCGTAGGTTTCCTCAATGCAACGAGACTGTTTTCCTTTCATGTTAAACCTAGTAAAGCCGCTATATAATTTCGTGCGACGTAAAGATCAATCAATCAATCAATCAATCGACCAAAGATTGCACCAGCTGTCTCTAATTGGTTACCCGATTTGGGAAACTGCTATTTAGCGTAAGAGAGTTTAAGGTGAAATGTACACCGTCAACTGAAATCGCTCGGGATTTTCCTCCTTTTACTTTAAATGTGAACAGACTGTTAACAGCTAGAGCCCATATATGGTTCGAAATCAGCTCGTTTCCATCGCCAATATATACAGCAGAAAGAGATCAATTCAGAACACAAACCGACCGCAGTTCTGTCAACTGCACTGATGGTTTCTTTGTGTTGTTTACTGTATTGCAAATCGTATTGCTTTGTTTTTTTTGAGAGGGAGGGGGGGGGGGGATACGCTTTCTTGAAAAAATCAGAAATCGTTTAAAATCGGTTTAAATATTAGGCACGTGAGGTGACTGAGAATATAAACTCAAAACAATTATTATTGAGTTACCGGAAGGCTTCGAAGGAAATTTGAAAGTTTGGACGAAAATCACATACCGTGTACACCCGCGTATAATGCTCACCAAAAAGTGTAGAAGTCAATACCTGGAAATTACTTGAGATTACGAAACGGTAGCATGCGAAAAGTAACAAATTGAGCAGTACAAGCATCCTGCAGTCCTGACAAAGCGGTAAGCCGGTCACCTTTGAACACTACACGCTGAGCAGAGTTAATTGTCTTATTATTTCTTGTCATTCTTTACTAATTTCTTACGGTCTTTTGTATGTATATTGTTTGGGTTTTTTTTATGTAAAACGGTTTCATAGGCGTGTTTTATTTATAATTAAAATATCGATTTTGTTTCCCAGATTAGAATTCGTGTATTTTTTTTGTTTTATTCATATCATATTGTTTGCCGATACGTTGGTTTTGATGTTGGGTGTTTTAAATTTTCCTTGGTAAAACTTGATCAAAACAATATATACCGTTTTCCATATTTGTCATAAAGGCTGATCAAAATAACCCTATCAGCTTGGACGGGGTCTTAAATGTCAGGCACCGTCACTGAAATGTCATTTAGCGAAACATCCAATCAGATTTAGCTGTGATGTTCACTTTAATATACGTGCATTAGCTGACTGTCAACCAATCCACAGCCGTTCTCTTTCTGTCGTTGTAATTCACTCTGCCGACTGGCTCCATGCACTGGTCGTAGGTAAAGACGCTTATACATTTCTTTATATATAGACATGAATTGCTATTTAGTATCAGATCTTGAAAAATAAGAATAAAACTCTTCTCAATGACTTAAATAAAATTCTTCATTTTTACTCAGGTATTTCTTATTCTCGTTATTTTGAGATTACTCTGGGACCCGAGTTCGATTCCCGTTTCAGGAGAAAAAAAATCGGTAGAAGAATTTCTGCCATATTTTCAAGAAAGTGTAATCCCAAAATAACGAGAATACTGTTATACTCACTTTCTAAAAGACACTATCTAAGTAAACTCAAGGTATTTCTTATTTTGTGATGTTGTTTTCCACTGGCTAAGTTTCTTCTATGATTTCCCCACCGTCTGTGTATTATCAACTGTTATACGATGTACTTTGATCAGATCGCTGGTCTAAAAAGTTTTGTACTAGTCTACACTGATGTTCAATTATCATAGCCGCCCGATTTACCAAGAAAAAACTGCGCATAATACACAGGTGAATACTTTCTGCAATATATTCTCCTAAGGTTTCATAGGTAATTGAACTCCACATTGTTTCTGTGGACTCTCCGCGAGACAACTCTGTGGCGAGGGGGGAGAGCTAAGTTGCAGGGATTAGAAATGACCAAGTATAATTATAAGGAGCAGTACTGGTGACTAGTGATGAACGAGTAATCGATTAATAGTGACCAGTTTGGGGTTTGGTACCTACCGGTTAATACAACACTACAGGGCAACCGTTCTTATTTTTTTTTAACAGCACCACAAGTCAAACCGTTCACACAATCCTCCTTTCTGATAGCTGCAAAGATTTTGACGCACGCTTTCCAATTTTACGGTAACAGCGAACGTATTAGAAAATGGTTCTGAACTTGGAGTTTAATTTCGGCAACCAGGATATCGGACAAGCGCAATGCGTCTTCTGAATTTATCTTTCAGGTCGAGTTCGATTATGAATTCGGCGAACGCCGAAAAAGGGGAAACTCTCAATCGAACGACATTCTTGTTCGCACCACGTATTCCCCAAGTAGCCAGACTGCACTCTGATTTCAAGATGGTACCCATGCTATTTAAATGTAGATAAAGAAGTTAACATGACAAGCATTTGCTTACTTCCGTTAGTGCCTACACGTTAGATTTTAACACTGAAGAAGAGCCACATTTTGCTTACATCAGACATACACGCGACGTACGCGGAATACCAAATCGAAATCGACTTTAGTGTCAAATTGCACTCTGATATCGATGTGACTTTTAAAGCGTGTTTTAATTAACCTATCCCTTCCAATCGATCCAAAGATTATAATATTTCATTGTGTATCATTTTATAATAAGAACATATTTGGAAGCTATATCGGAATCAATACTGGGGTTAAGCTGGTAACGTGGACATTAGACTATTTGTTGATAACACCACAAGATGTAATTTGTAAGTAAACAAACCTTTAGTGGTGTGTAACACACCAAACAATTGTACGTGGTTGGTGTATCTATAGCATAGTTTGTACCTAGATTTCAGAACGAGCAGAGTTTATCTATTACAGTGGCCGCCAATTAGTTGCCAAAATTCCACTTTTTCGTCTATTCTGATTACCACGGCTGTAAGAGATTTTAAAAGCCTCTGAAAAACTAAATGATTGACATTTGGATTAGGAAAATCCATACAGATAGTCCTTGAAAAGTAAACGCATTGAAATAACGGGGACGAACGTTATTCATTCTAAGCCTTAGTTATTTTAAACAATAGTTTATTACAATTTTGAGCGTAGACGCACTAAAAATCTTCTTAGTTTGCGTCTTGTGAAAATAAGCCTAATATTTCTACATTCTGTTTTAACAGCAAAAAAAAATCATTTTGGCAGTTCATACCACTTTGAGTTGATCGTACATGACTAACCAGAGTTGAATTAACATGGCTGGTAAAAGATTTTGATATTTAATAGCTCCTATTGTTGACAAGATGTTTAAACAGGTTTCGGAATCTTGCATATTATCGAACGTTCTTTTTGCGTTTTTCAGCGTTTTATTTGGCGGAAGGGGCTGGCTGTGTGCTTAATGAATGTAGGTCTGCATGTGCTACCCGGGGCTATAGTGGCCATTGTGACAAACTTACCGGCTGGTGTTTGTGTGGCAGTGAAGATGGGATCTCGAGTAAGTATTGTTTAGATTTATAACTCCTAAGTTGCGTTAAATTTGTTTCAAAACATCCACTAAAAAGAAAAAAAATGGAGCGGAAAAATGCGCAAAATGGATGTCCTTATTTGCAGTGACCTAATTGACCACCGCTGTTGGGTATCACGTCACCACACTTTATCATCGAAGGTCAGAGTGAGCATATACACATCAGCACTTTTGTCGAGTTGTAATCGAGTAATATGAATAGTTTCACCTATCTCTTATACACTGTAAAATGTAACCCGTAAATTTTACAGTGCACACTACTTTGATATTTTGATGATTAGGGTTTTTCGCCTCACTCAAAATTATTTTACTTATATTGCGGCGTTACCAGGTTGGGTTCGGGAAAAAAACCTAGCCATTAACAGGAGGAAACCTCCAACTTTCGGCTAGCATCTGGCAACTCTCCCACAAAGGAAGCCCTATTGAAAAATAAACACTTCAAATTTCATTGGATTGAGTGAGATTTAACTCCAAGACTCATATATGTAAGGCCGAGAGACTGTTAATCTGCTGACTGAGCGTTAAAGACCTAACAGTATACATTCAAAACATCATTTGCGTCTGACCCTTCATTTTCTGCACTTTTTACTGTGAACAATTAAAAAAAATGACGTGTAAAGGTTTTTATGATTCGTTTTGTGACAACCCAAAATATTTATTTGTCCTATAGATATGTTTAAATTATTTCCCTAAGAAAATGTAAATGCATATAAATTTTTCCTTGCAGGGAGAGGATAGCGAGATGGTGTGGCGAAAACTATGTCGTAACGTTAGTTAAAGCAATTAAAGTCAAAGCTACACTCAGTACCTTCTTAAATTTGTTATTTTCAAAGTCTGTATTTGTTTGGTCTTCCACATGCCTTCCAGCTGTGGTCCACGGGTTCTCATCCGTATCAATTTAAAAAACGGCGTTTTTCTCTGATCGCCTCCATGGACCATACCGCACAGTCCATACCCCCCCCCCCCCGCCTCTGCCTAGGAGGTAGCCATGTTAGAGTTATTGAAGAATGGCTTCCCTCGAGTATGGAAGAATATATCTTCCATACTCGAGGGAAGCCATTCAATAACTCTAGCATGGCTACCTCCTAGGCAGAAGGGGGTGGTATGGACTGTGCGGTATGGTCCATGATAGAAGGGAAACGTAAATTATCCTTTGAAGATAGCGGCAAAGAAGAAACACTAATTAAAACGTCTAGGCCGCAGAAATAACGTTACAGCAATGAGCAACTGAAGACGCCGATTAAAATAAATCCATTCAAATTTGGTCTAATCCTAAAAAAGTTTTGAAGTGAGAGAAATCAATACACAATAGTCGGCGAATTATTACAGCATTTGCTAACACACAAGTCAAAATTTCCACGCCCTTACATTTCTGTTCTTCAGGAAATAACAACGGTTTTTAGTGGGGGGGGGGGGGTCAATAACATTTCAGTAGAAGTCAATCCCGAAGAAATCCACCCGTTTTAAACAAAAATATACAAAGTAACAAACATTGAAATATTACAAGGATCCTCGTTGGCGTGATAGTTTCTCACTCTGACACAGATCTCGGCGGATCAGTCTGTTAGATTGATTGATTGATTGATTGTTTGGTGTTTTACGCCGCGCTCAAGATTATTTCACTTATATGGCGGCGTTGCCAGTTTTATTGTGGGAGGAAACAGGGCTCTATGCCCGGAGGAAACCCACGACCTTCCGTTGGTAACTGGCAACCATCCCACATAGGTCGTTCGAGTGAAAACCCAGTCAGAAAATTTTCCAATTTTTTTGGGACTGGGTGGGAATCGAACCCGCGACCCATAGGAGGAACAGTCTGTTAGAGTGACAGTTCCTCAAGCCCGGTATACACTGAGAGTTTTGCTGCGACCCGACCCGACGCGACTGTACCCGACTCGAATCGGGCTCAGTCGGCTTGAATTGCGTCGCTTGTTTGAAGTCACGTGACTGTAGTAAAGTTTCTGATTGGCCTACGGATTCAGACTCTCTACGACGATCGTCGCAAGAGTGGATACACTGTCTGACCAGACCCGACTCGACCCGATTCTTGAACAAATATCTAGCACGTCCAGATCACTCCCGACCCGACGAAACTGAAGCCGACTGACACTGATTTGCGTCGTGGACTGGTATACACTACACTTTTTCTCTGCGACGCGACGCGATTTTCCAGTCGGATCGATTCGGGTCGCAGCAAATCTCTCAGTGTATACCGGGCTTTAGTCTGATAGGCCTACACACCTCGGTGGCCCAGTCGGTTATTAGGATAATCCTTTAGTCTGACACAAGGCTTCTAATGATGCAGCACGGTGAGTTCAACCAAATACAATTTTTTACTCGATTGCCATTAGCGGAAGAGTTGCCAGGCTCGAGTGATCGTCCCTCAGTTTCACACATAACCTTCCATTGATGCGGCGTGGGTTCGACTCACAGACAGACCGTATGTGGAAGAGTTGCCAGGTACTCACCGAAGGTCAGGGGTTCCCTTCGGCCTATGAGTCCGGTCTCCTCCCCCACTAAACCGGACAACTCCCCATATGAGTAAAATAATCTTGAGCGCGGCGTAAACAATCAATCAATCAATAAATTGCAAGGGCAAAACAAGATGGCCAAGATGTGGAGACAATTGAAATTTAAACGAGACTTACCTGTAAGTTGAAGTTTGAAGATAATTCTACCGAGCTTTAAAGTTCACGAAGGGATAACATGAGATTGCGCGAGATCTCACCAGTAGGCATATTTCAAAGAATGTGTGGACCAATGCTACACAAAAATGGGCGGGAAATAACATAACTGCTTGGCAGGGCATGTTATCCCTTCGTGAACTTTAAAGCTCGGTAGAATTATCTTCAAACTTCAACTTACAGGTAAGTCTCGTTTAAATTTCAATTCTACCTCGCTTTAGTTCACTCCGGGATTCCATGAGATATTCCAAGCAAGCATTGGGGCACAAAATAAAAACCCTCAAGAAGTAACACAGTTATCAGAACATACTATGTATTTGCTTCAAATAATTACTGTTTACATATCATGACTGGTCTTTTAATAAAGCACTTCCAAAAACACCAGGTGTATGGATTGGTTTCTTGTAAAAATTAGCGAAATTAGATTTTTGACTCCAGCCAGCAGTTTTCATGATGGTGCTTAGAGGCACAGAACATTTAATTGCCTTACTTGTAGAGGCTGAGCGTGTACTATGTGGAGTGAATATGTCCATATTAATTCCTGCTTGTGTAAGTTTTTAACCAGCGAGATATTGAATCTTTAGATACAGCATGAAATGGTTTAATAAATGATAAGAACATTCTAGTTTCAGAATCTCGAACAGCCTTAATTCTCTGAATATAAGCATTGATGTAGGTAATAGGACAAAGGCGTCCATCGGCTGGATAGGCAGCAAACTCAACTTCTGCCAAATGTTTTTTGGCGTTGACTGTTTCAGTAATTCTCCAATACGAAACTTACACACTGATTGTTTTAAAGTCATATTTGTTAAGTCCAAGAGATGTAGAGTCTGAATTCGCTGGCCACTTAAAAGAGCGAGTATTGTGACAGTTTTCAGAGGTAATTGTTTACGGGACAATGATTTTTCAGGCGATAACCGGGTTAAATAGTTTAAATAGTTAAAAAGTTAAATAGTTGTCATATCAACTGAATTGATAAGAAAACCAAGATATCCTATTGATTGGACTGGCTGCAATGCAGATTTATCAGGGTGAATTGTATATCCCAAACATTTTAACAAATCCAGTGTTAAATTAGTGCTGTTTTTACAGTCTTCAGGTGTGTCGCCAATAAGTATTACATAATCACTGTAAGCCACAAGTAAGACACCTTTAGAACGCAGGACTGAACAAGGAATTTTCAACAATTTTGTAAAAACACGTGGGGCAGATGAGAGTCCATTTGGGAGAGAAGTTTATTGATACATCTGGTTTTCCCATCGGAATCTGAGAAACTTTCGATCATTTTCCGCTATAGCCACGGAGTGAGTGAGTGAGTGATTGGGGTTTAACGTCCTGCTCAACAGTATTTCGGTTATATGAAGACGTTGTCTCCTTGTGACAGGGCGGATTTCCACCGCTCTTTTAGGTGCTGTCTCACCGAGACGACTTGCCGAAGACAACCAGCAAGCCCCCTCACCCAGTCACAGTATACTGACACCGGGCCAACCAGTCGCTGCTCTAACTCCTATTGCTGGGCGCCAAGCGAAGCAGTAACACCTACCACTGTTAAAGTCTTTGGTCTGACTCGACCCGGGCTTGAACCCGGATCTCCCAGGCCTGAAGCGGACGCTCTACCGACTGAGCTATCGGGGCTGGTTATAGCCACGGAATAATACGCATCTTTTAGATCGATGCTAGTAAAATAACAGTATCTCTTCATGAGGTTCAAAACGGATTGCAGAGAATCCATCTTAAAGTGATGGTACACAACATGTTTGTTAAATTCAGATAAATTTAATATCATACGGTAAGCACCGTTCTGCTTTTTCCGCAAACAAATGGGAGATAAATATTCACCAATGTCATGATCACATCGTTCTAATACGTGTTTCTCCTCAAGTCTACAAATTTCTTCCTTTATTAAAGCTTTCTCAGTTTCATTCACACAGCTTTGTCGACGAAGGACATATTGCTTGGGATCAGATGCTAATTCAATTTTGTAACCTTTGACAGTATCAATTATCCATGGGTCGGATGTAAGTTTTTCCCAATAAAAAATATGTTGTACGAGTTTTCCCGCAGAAGAATAGACAGTGTCTGTCAATGTACTATTGGTCTTAAAAACATCAATACTAACCTCACCTTTTAACTGAGGCGATCCGCCCGTGTGTTCCTGGTTCGTTCCTTCCTGGGTCGGTGGCGGGTTTGGGACTGTGTCAGCCTGTTGTTGTATTGGCCTTTTGGTCCGTAACGACGACCTAAAAAACGCTGTCTAGAGCGCGGTCTTTGCTGGACAGAACGACCAAGCTTATTTGACTCGTTGATATCTTTTAGTCGCTTTGTAAGGTCGTCACCAAATAACAATCTAGACACAGGTACATCCTTTGTACAAATAGATTGATACCATTGATTTAAGTTAGGTTTCATCATGTCACGCCGACGGGAATTAAGCTTATAATTAGCCTGGCCAAGAATAGCAATAGCATCAGTAGCTCGTCTTATATTTACTTTACGAACTTCAGATTCATTTTCAGAGTTGTTCGGTTTGTTCACAACCAAAGTATCAAGTAATGGTATTATAGCTGCCATAGCCTTGATTAGGTCTACTTGAATAGCCTGCATAGAAAGGTCACGGGATTTTACCGGTCGGTCAACTCTATTCCAAATTTCTGGATTTACTCTAGTTTCAACTAAATTTGAACAATTTTCAGGGCGATGGTATTTTTCAAGAAGCTCTTTCAGCTTATCATCCGGTATTTTAGTTTCCACTATTTTACTCACCAAGTCGGCTACTTTGGTGGAAACAGAGCTCGATGTTTTCTCCTGTGATCCATAGTCTAGAGCTATGTCATTCAACCAGTGACTGGGAGATTGGTTGTTCACATCGGAACCGCCGGCATGCGACGGACTGATTAAACAATTCAAATCCAGATTTGACTTTACAGGTGTGTCACGCCTCGGCCGTTTTTCGACAGGTTGGTCGTCACCACTGGCAGAGGACGACCACGCACTTTGGTTAGATTTACCGTGGTCTCTGTCCATCATAGCATCAGTTAGCCGGCCGATATTCTGGCTCATACCCGTAAGCCGAAAGCTTTTGACCTTGCAAAAGTTTTATTTCCTCAAAACCAGTGTCTGGCCTTTTTATTGGGGTTTTAAAAGAGGGTTCTACCGTTTCGGTAGCAATATCAACCTCGGCTTGGGTCAAGCTTTTCTGTGTGCTACGATAAGCACGTGGCGACCGCGTGTCGCGGGATTTTGCAGATTTCTTAGACGACGACGTTGATGGCTTCGTAGTATAGTTCTCGATGCTGAAAACATCTTGATCGTCGTCGAGAGCCAAGGTTGTCCCGGACGGCTCGGCCATTAGTGAAGCTGTGAGTTATAAACAAAAAACGATTCAAATACCGCTGGCCTCAAAAACACGTCCGCAGCCCACAAAGGTAAGTTAGCGCATGCCTACTGGTGAGATCTCGCGCAATCTCATGGAATCCCGGAGTGAACTAAAGCGAGGTAGAATCTTGAATTTACGGATTGTGCAATCCTCAATCACCCATTTGTAGCAACTGTGGGGGAAGTCATTCTGCAGCATATGGTAAATATACTACAAAAAAGAATGCAAAAAGGCTCAGTACATCAAACAATCAAAACATACATATGTTGAGGTTTTGGAAATCCTAAGGGAAGACTTAAGATAAAATACTACAATTAAACGAGACTTTAATTAAAGTTGAAGTTTAATTGGGATTTTACTAATCATTGGTGACGAATGGAGTAATCATGTGAGATAACGCGAGTTAGCTAGCCTTCAGGTTTCAAAGCGATCAGTGATCACATCAAATGGAGTAATCAGGGCGGGTAACACACATGGGTGGGCACAAGATTACTCCATTCGTCACCAATGATTAGTAGAAATCCCAATCAAACTTCAACTTTAATTAAAGTCTCGTTTAATTGTAGTATTCTACCACATCATTGGTGACCTCATTCCGATATCACGTGAGATTTTAAAGCGATGTGATCAGGAATCGGATAGGAAAAAATGAGTGATGAAATTCACAATGAAAAAGATGTATTTATTTAATACAGACGTGAACTTTAACAACACTACATCCGTGCGTTTTAAACCAAACTGCGCAGAGTAGGCTGATACGTCACATATGGTTTTACACAATGGGCAAAGGAAACAATGCCGTCTACAATATCTAAGTCACCATTTCATATTTCGTCATTCATTTACTTCTGATGGTAATCCTATATGGCGTTTCCGCTCAAAAGTCAAATGACATGTACATTCCTATCGACTCCAGTTTGATAATATTTATGAAAAACTTGATGTGACGGTAAGTAATTTTAATTATTTTGGATCGGGGGTAATTTTTGTGTATATATTGAAAGGTAAGTATGTGTGTAATTGTAGAAAACAATATTCTAATGAGCTAGGAGCTCGAATATTGTACATTGATTGATTGATTGGTGTTTTACGCCGCGCTCAAGATTATTTTATTTATTGCCAGTTTTAGTGTGGGAGGAAACCGGGCTCTGTGCCCGGAGGAAACCCACGACCTTTTGTTGGTAACTGGTAACCATCCCACATAGGTCGTTCGAGTGAAAACCCAGTCAGAAAATTTTTCAATTTTGTTTGGACTGAGTGGGATTTGAACCCGCGACCCATTGGTGGAAGGCTGTTAGGATTGAGCGACTAACGCTCTACCTACTGAGGCCACGGAGGCCCCCGAATATTGTAGAAGGGTCGCCATTTTGTAACGATGTATGATACGATTCAATTGTACATCGACAATTGTACACCGATGCCTTGAAACGAATGACCAACCTTTTCTGTCTGAATATCAATTTCCCTTTTCTCGAATTATAGGTCATGGAGTTTCCTTTTTGAAACATGACTGCCCTCCGTAGCGTTCGGGCCTCACACTAACGCTACATGCCAGAGCTACTATGGGTATAAAAGTTTGGTATATGTATTTTATCTTTAAAAAAAAACAGTAAAAATATTGTCCATGTGGTGGCAGGGTTATTTTTCTATTTGGATCATCACCTTACTTCGCAGAGGTCTAACTTCTGGAATGTTTGGAGTTTATAGTCCGCGTAGCGACTTGATTGGTTTGACATGTATGAAAGGCCAAACGCGCCATAAATAGCAACGTATTACGCTGCTGTCAAAACACAACATGTTGAACTACAACGCAACGTGAGTATATGAATCGTCCAATCAAAGTGCTTTATTTTTACTTTTAAACCCTCTTACGTTGCGCCGAAAACTTAGAACATGTAATCTAGCGTGAACCAGGTTCGTCACGTTGCTCAGAGCAACGCAGATCCTTACGACTACATGTAGTATGAAAACCACTACATGTAGTATGAAAACCGGAAACGTCTTGTTAGACGAATTGTGTTAGTTGACCAATGACATACATGTAGGCCTATATGCGCGGGAAATTTAAACAGAACGTACAACCGGAAACAATCTTGCTATGTTGCTCTGGAACCAATGAAAGCGAGTCTTACATATATATTTGATGGGTGTGATTTCTCCCGCAAAGTGAGACTGTCATCTGTATATTGTTGAAAGTTAAAACAACAACAACCTAAGCTGGAAATATTCAAACTCTATCGCCTAAGTAGGCCTACATGTATGTTGATGTTGTGGTGGCCAATAAAGTTGTAAAGTGTAACACGTTAAGTGTGACTGCTGACCATGAAACAGCTTTTTGCCATAATTTTGGGACAAAGCAACTGCTTATGCTATGATTATGAATATTATAAGTGAGTGATGAAATGTGAGGCCTGAAGGTAGGTCTATTGGTAAGTAAATACTCACTTTATTTACAAGTAAGCCTATCCTGTATTAATAAAAATGTCCCTACATGGTGTATTTGTAATGTTTTCAGTCAGTAAAATATGAGAATCGAATAAGTGGAAATTGTTTAAGTAGACCATTACTAATTCAATAATATTAAATGCCTACACTACAGGTACCTAGTTATTTATGTTTGGATACTTATTGGTCGGTACCAGGTCGACGACCATAGATCGATGTCAGAATTATCAAATAACGGAGTAAGATCTTTACTTTAGTGAAGTAGTCTACCATTACAACTCGTCAACTGTCTTCAATTTAATTTTCAGATTTATCCTTATATTTGAAAATAATCAAAATGAGAAAGCTAAACCAAAAAAACGCCAAAACTAATAGCTTATCGAACATGTTTGACCTATCACCATTTCTGCTCTTGTTTTTAAAGTGAAAAATTTCGTTTTTTCACCAATATTTTATGTTAACTTAGGTTAACTTTTTAGGTTAACTGATAACACATAGTTCGCAATATGTTAAGTGGATTGAAGTTATTCTGATACGCTCACACGGGCTTCTTCAATACCACCAATAAGTTATGGTGGTATTGAAGAAGCCCGTGCGAGCGTATCAGAATAACTTCATTCCACTTAACATATTGCGAACTAGTTAACATAATGATTGATTGATGTTTTGTGCTGCACTCTTGAAAGATTATTTCACTTATATCGGGGCATAGCCAGGATAAGTGGGTGAGTAAACCGGGCTATTTGCCCGGGGGCACCGGGCAACTTTTTTACAAATGGCGATCGAGTGAAAAGTCTAATCAGAATTTTTTCATTGTTTATTTGCCCTGGGTGGGATTCGAACCTGTGCCACATCGATGGAAGGCCTGTCTTGGACGAAGGTAATATCGCTCTAACCAACTGAGCTCTCTAGCCCCCATCACAATGAAACATGACAGATGCACTACTGTTTGATATGGAACGATGCTTACTTATGCTATGAAATTATTTAAAGAGTCAAAAATCCTCTTTTTTTTCTTTTTGTTGAAGGATGTCCATAAAGATGTTGATGAGTTCCTGTTGAAAAAAAAGTTTTGGATAGAAACAAATAACTTTGTTGGAGAGGCTGAGCTATTTTGCAAAACTATTTCCTGGATTGTACCAATCATATTGCGCAAAACTGTAACCATGCTGCATTTATCACTGAAATCCCTATGGACAATGGGCCTATTAAGAACATGTATTTGTGCTAGGGGTTTTGATGCAGGGGACATACATGTAGGCCTATACTTGTATTCAGTATCTCCAGTAGGGTGTCCAAAATAGTTATCAACGAATTGATGGCGTTCAAGACAAATAAGTTCTTTGAGAACAGTGCGAAATTTTATATGGAGCAATAAAGCTAAAGTTATACTTGAATTGAGTGTGTTTATCTTCTATGTTATTTCTGATTGAGATTTGGGGATTCTTAGAGGTACCAAGAACAACCAAATGAAGGAATTAAAAAAATGTGTGCCTATTCCAATGTTACCTATAGAAAAATGGGGTTTCTAGATTGTCAATGACCATCATGCAATGGAATAACCCACCCAAAACTATTTGTGGAAAAATGTGCTAAATACACTCATGCAATGAATTTAACATCTAACTGTTTAACCAAATAGAGTGTTTTACTTAATGATATAGTGAAAAAAGAGCTTTACCTATATGTCACTTGTAAGCCAGCCATTTCAAATTATCATAAGCTGGATGAGTCACTGAAGGATATGTTGGGATGGCCCTGGTTTACATTTAATTTGATTATGGTAAATGTTAAAGAAAATAGTGTTTAGTCAGAGATTAACATCTAATGGCCAAAATTTCTATTAACCATAAAAAAAATTGTCTCGTTCATAACCTTAAAAAAAATGTGTGTATAAAATGTGTGAAAAAAACTCCTGGTCCCTTCTTAAAAAAACCGGTCCCGTCCCAAAATAAATTTTGCCTGGTCTCTAATCGCTTAAATACATTTGGTAAAAATAAAAGTAAGCTTCAGGATTGATAAAAAAACAGTTGTTTAGAATTGATTCCGGTTTTTCTTGAATAGATCATTTAAGTCGTAAAATTAGGAGAGTGCTGGGTAATTCTAGTAATCAATCCTCTGAGCTGTCTCACAACATTGAACCCTACCAAAGCTAGGTGTAGCAGGGACCTTTTAAAAGCAGTTTTTCTTGTAGGCTCCGCTCATTGATTGGTGTCATACATATATATATATATCCATTTTCTTTGGTGGTTGATTAATATTGTCCTTGGCTTCATTCATTTGTTCATCTGAATTATACAAATCTCTAATACTATATGAACTGACAAACAATAAATATCATGAACTGATCTTCTTTGTTACTTCAGTGTAATGTTTTCAGAAGGAGAGAGAATGCTATTTAACACAATATTAAAAGGGCACCTTTTTATTGGCGTTGAAGTGGCATAAGGTTTCAAATTTGAAAATAAAAACTTTTTTTTATAGGCACTGATTGTAATGATAATATTAAGTCATTCAAAGAGAGCATAATTAGCCTTTTTAATAATTTGCTGTATTTCTTTTTTTTTTGTTTTGAAATTGACAATTTATACCCATGTGGATATATTTCCGGCAGCCTTGCCTAAATTAGCTACCATCTGTGTGAGCATTTATTTACATCCATGTGGAAATTATTTTTCACACATGTAAAACTTAATTTTGGACCCTTATGGAAATTAATATGAACCCATGCAGAAATTAACTTGCACCTCATTGTCTGACTTGAGCAAATGTTCTGTGTAAAACAGACAAATATAAATCACACCTAATAAATACAAATGGACTAAATTTCAAATGGGTGTAAATTTTCTCAAGGATCATAAAATAATTCCAGAGTCGTACACATTACTTTTGTAGTTGCTCGTAATTACTAGTGAACATCTCGTAATTACTAGTGAACGAACTGTAATTGCTAGTGAACGTCTTGTAATTACTAGTGAAAATCTTGTAATTACTAGTGAACGACCTGTAATTGCTAGTGAAAGTCTTGTAATTATTAGTGGACATCTCCTACACACTGGTGGACATCTCGTACACACTTGTGGACATCTTGACACCCTGGCGGACATCTCGTACACACTGGCGTACATCTCCTACACACTAGCGGACATCTCATACACACTGGGGGACAGCTCGTACACACTGGCGGACATCTCGTACACACTGACGGACATCTCGTACACACTGGCGGACAGCTCGTACACACTGGCGGACATCTCGTACACACTGGCGGACAGCTCGTACATACTGGTGGACATCCCGTACACACTGGCGGACATCCCGTACACACTGGTGGACATCGTATACACACTGGTGGACATCTTGTACACACTGGTGGACATCTTGTACACACTGGTGGACATCTTGTACACACTGGTGGACATCCCGTACACACTGGTGGACATATTGTACAAACTGGACATCTCGTGCACACTGGTGGACATCTTGTACACACTGGTGGACATCTTGTACACACTGGTGGACATCCCGTACACACTGGTGAACATCTCGTACATACTGGACATCTCGTACATACTGGTGGACATCTTTTACACACTGGTGGACATCTTGTACACACTGGTGGACATCTTGTACACACTGATGGACATTTTGTACACACTGGTGGACATCCCGTACACACTGGTGGAGATCTTGTACATAGGGGACATCTCGTACACACTGGTGGACATCTTGTACACACTGGTGGACAGCTTTTACACACTGGTAGACATCCCGTACACACTGGTGGACATCCCGTACACACTGGCGGACATCTCGTACACACTGGCGGACAGCTCGTACACACTGGCGGACAGCTCGTGCATACTGGTGGACATCCCGTACACACTGGTGGACATCCCGTACACACTGGTGGACATCTCGTACACACTGGTGGACATCTTGTACACACTGGTGGACATCTTGTACACACTGGTCGACATCTCGTACACACTGGTGGACATCCCGTACACACTGGCGGACATCCCGTACACACTGGCGGACATCTCGTACACACTGGTGGACATCTTGTACATACTGGACATCTTGTACACACTGGTGGACATCCCGTACACACTGGTGGACATCTTGTACACACTGGTGGACATCCCGTACGCACTGGTGGACATCTCGTACATACTGGACATCTCGTACATACTTGACATCCCGTACACACTGGTGGACATCTCGTACATACTGGACATCTCGTACACACTGGTGGACATCTCGTACATACTGGACATCTCGTACACACTAGTGGACATCTCGTACATACTGGAAATCCCGTACACACTGGTGGACATCTTGTACACACTGGTGGACATCTTGTACACACTGGTGGACATCTCGTACATACTGGTGCACATCTCGTACATACTGGACATCACGTACACACTGGTGGACATCTTGTACACACTGGTGGACATCTCGTACACACTGGTGGACATCTCATACATACTGGACATTTCGTACACACTGGTGGACATCTTGTACACACTGGTGGACAGCTCGTACACACTGGCGGACAGCTCGTACATACTGGTGGACATCCCGTACACACTGGTGGACATCCCGTACACACTGGTGGACATCTCGTACACACTGGTGGACATCTTGCACACACTGGTGGACATCTTGTACACACTGGTGGACATCTCGTACACACTGGTGGACATCCCGTACACACTGGCGGACATCTCGTACACACTGGTGGACATCTCGTACATACTGGACATCTTGTACACACTGGTGGACATCCCGTACACACTGGTGGACATCTTGTACACACTGGTGGATATCCCGTACGCACTGGTGGTCATCTCGTACATACTGGACATCTCGTACACACTGGTGGACATCTCGTACAAACTGGACATCCCGTACACACTGATGGACATCTTGTACACACTGGTGGACATCTCGTACATACTGGACATCTCGTACATACTGGACATCTCGTACACACTGGTGGACATCTCGTACATACTGGACATCCCGTACACACTGGTGGACATCTTGTACACACTGGTGGACATCCCGTACACACTGGTAGACATCTTGTACACACTGGTGGACATCCCGTACATACTGGTGGACATCTCGTACATACTGGACATCTCGTACATACTGGACATCTCGTACACACTGGTGGACATCTCGTACATACTGGACATCCCGTACACACTGGTGGACATGTTGTACACACTGGTGGACATCCCATACACATTGATGGACATAAAGTACACATTGGTGGACCTCCCGTACACACTGGTGGACATCTTGTACATACTGGACATCTCGTACACACTGGTGGACATCTCGTACATACTGGACATCCCGTACACACTGGTGGACATCTTGTACACACCGGTGGACATCCCGTACACACTGGTAGACATCTTGTACACACTGGTGGACATCCCGTACATACTGGTGGACATCTCGTACATACTGGACATCTCGTACATACTGGACATCTCGTACACACTGGTGGACATCTCGTACATACTGGACATCCCATACACATTGGTGGACATATTGTACACACTGGTGGACATCTTGTACACACTGGTCGACATCTCGTACACACTGGTGGACATCCCGTACACACTGGCGGACATCTCGTACACACTGGTGGACATCTCGCACATACTGGACATCTTGTACACACTGGTGGACATCCCGTACACACTGGTGGACATCTTGTACACGTTGGTGGACATCCCGTACGCACTGGTGGACATCTCGTACATACTGGACATCTCGTACATACTGGACATCTTGTACACACTAGTGGACATCTCGTACATACTGGACATCCCGTACACACTGATGGACATCTTGTACACACTGGTGGACATCTTGTACACACTGGTGGACATCCCGTTCACACTGGTGGACATCTTGTTCATACTGGACATCTCGTACACACTGGTGGACATCTTGTACACACTGGTGGACATCTCGTGCATACTGGACATCTCGTACACACTGGTGGACATCTCGTACATACTGGTGGACATCTTTTACACACTGGTGGACATCTTGTACAAACTGGTGGACATCTTGTACACACTGGTGGACATCTTGTACACACTGGTGGACATCCCGTACACACTGGTGGACATATTGTACATACTGGACATTTCGTACACACTGGTGGACATCTTGTACACACTGGTGGACAGCTTGTACACACTGGTGTACATCCCGTACATACTGGTGGACATCTCGTACATACTGGACATCTCGTACACACTGGTGGACATCTCGTACATACTGGACATCTCGTACACACTGGTGGACATCTCGTACATACTGGAAATCCCGTACACACTGGTGGACATCTTGTACACACTGGTGGACATCTCGTACATACTGGTGGACATCTCGTACATACTGGACATCACGTACACACTGGTGGACATCTTGTACACACTGGTGGACATCTCATACTTACTGGACATTTCGTACACACTGGCGGACAGCTCGTACACACTGGTGGACAGCTCGTACATACTGGTGGACATCCCGTACACACTGGTGGACATCCCGTACACACTGGTGGACATCTCGTACACACTGGTGGACATCTTGTACACACTGGTGGACATCTTGTACACACTGGTGGACATGTCGTACACACTGGCGGACAGCTCGTACACACTGGTGGACAGCTTGTACATACTGGTGGACATCCCGTACACACTAGTGGACATCCCGTACACACTGGTGGACATCTCGTACACACTGGTGGACATCTTGTACACACTGGTGGACATCTTGTACACACTGGTCGACATCTCGTACACACTTGTGGACATCCCGTACACACTGGCGGACATCTCGTACACACTGGTGGACATCTCGTACATACTGGACATCTTGTACACACTGGTGGACATCCCGTACGCACTGGTGGACATCTCGTACATACTGGACATCTCGTACATACTGGACATCCCGTACACACTGTTGGACATTTCGTACATACTGGACATCTCGTACACACTTGTGGACATCCCGTACACACTGGCGGACATCTCGTACACACTGGTGGACATCTTGTACATACTGGACATCTTGTACACACTGGTGGACATCCCGTACACACTGGTGGACATCTTGTACACACTGGTGGACATCCCGTACGCACTGGTGGACATCTCGTACATACTGGACATCTCGTACATACTGGACATCCCGTACACACTGGTGGACATCTCGTAAATACTGGACATCTCGTACACACTGGTGAACATCTCGTACATACTGGACATCTCGTACACACTGGTGGACATCTCGTACATACTGGAAATCCCGTACACACTGGTGGACATCTTGTACACACTGGTGGACATCCCGTACACACTGGTAGACATCTTGTACACACTGGTGGACATCCCGTACATACTGGTGGACATCTCGTACATACTGGACATCTCGTACACACTGGTGGACATCTCGTACATACTGGACATCCCGTACACACTGGTGGACATGTTGTACACACTGGTGGACATCCCATACACATTGGTGGACATATTGTACACACTGGTGGACATCTTGTACACACTGGTCGACATCTCGTACACACTGGTGGACATCCCGTACACACTGGCGGACATCTCGTACACACTGGTGGACATCTCGCACATACTGGACATCTTGTACACACTGGTGGACATCCCGTACACACTGGTGGACATCTTGTACACGTTGGTGGACATCCCGTACGCACTGGTGGACATCTCGTACATACTGGACATCTCGTACATACTGGACATCTTGTACACACTGGTGGACATCTCGTACATACTGGACATCCCGTACACACTGATGGACATCTTGTACACACTGGTGGACATCTCATACATACTGGATATCTCATACATACTGGACATCTTGTACACACTGGTGGACATCTCGTACATACTGGACATCCCGTACACACTGATGGACATCTTGTACACACTGGTGGACATCTTGTGCACACTGGTGGACATCCCGTACACACTGGTGGACATCTTGTTCATACTGGACATCTCGTACACACTGGTGGACATCTTGTACACACTGGTGGACATCTTGTACACACTGGTGGACATCTCGTGCATACTGGACATCTCGTACACACTGGTGGACATCTCGTACATACTGGTGGACATCTTTTACACACTGGTGGACATCTTGTACAAACTGGTGGACATCTTGTACACACTGGTGGACATCTTGTACACACTGGTGGACATCCCGTACACACTGGTGGACATATTGTGCATACTGGACATTTCGTACACACTGGTGGACATCTTGTACACACTGGTGGACAGCTTGTACACACTGGTGTACATCCCGTACATACTGGTGGACATCTCGTACATACTGGACATCTCGTACACACTGGTGGACATCTCGTACATACTGGACATCTCGTACACACTGGTGGACATCTCGTACATACTGGAAATCCCGTACACACTGGTGGACATCTTGTACACACTGGTGGACATCTCGTACACACTGGTGGACATCTCGTACACACTGGTGGACATCTCATACTTACTGGACATTTCGTACACACTGGCGGACAGCTCGTACACACTGGCGGACAGCTCGTACATACTGGTGGACATCCCGTACACACTGGTGGACATCCCGTACACACTGGTGGACATCTCGTACACACTGGTGGACATCTCGTACACACTGGTGGACATCTTGTACACACTGGTGGACATGTCGTACACACTGGCGGACAGCTCGTACACACTGGTGGACAGCTTGTACATACTGGTGGACATCCCGTACACACTAGTGGACATCCCGTACACACTGGTGGACATCTCGTACACACTGGTGGACATCTTGTACACACTGGTGGACATCTTGTACACACTGGTCGACATCTCGTACACACTTGTGGACATCCCGTACACACTGGCGGACATCTCGTACACACTGGTGGACATCTCGTACACACTGGACATCTTGTACACACTGGTGGACATCCCGTACGCACTGGTGGACATCTCGTACATACTGGACATCTCGTACATACTGGACATCCCGTACACAATGTTGGACATCTCGTACATACTAGACATCTCGTACACACTTGTGGACATCCCGTACACACTGGCGGACATCTCGTACACACTGGTGGACATCTTGTACATACTGGACATCTTGTACACACTGGTGGACATCCCGTACACACTGGTGGACATCTTGTACACACTGGTGGACATCCCGTACGCACTGGTGGACATCTCGTACATACTGGACATCTCGTACATACTGGACATCCCGTACACACTGGTGGACATCTCGTACATACTGGACATCTCGTACACACTGGTGGACATCTCGTACATACTGGACATATCGTACACACTGGTGGACATCTCGTACATACTGGAAATCCCGTACACACTGGTGGACATCTTGTACATACTGGTGGACATCTTGTACACACTGGTGGACATCTCGTACACACTGGCGGACAGCTCGTACACACTGGCGGACAGCTCGTGCATACTGGTGGACATCCCGTACACACTGGTGGACATCCCGTACACACTGGTGGACATCTCGTACACACTGGTGGACATCTTGCACACACTGGTGGACATCTTGTACACACTGGTCGACATCTCGTACACACTGGTGGACATCCCGTACACACTGGCGGACATCTCGTACACACTGGTGGACATCTCGTACATACTGGACATCTTGTACACACTGGTGGACATCCCGTACACACTGGTGGACATCTTGTACACACTGGTAGACATCCCGTACGCACTGGTGGTCATCTCGTACATACTGGACATCTCGTACACACTGGTGGACATCTCGTACACACTGGTGGTCATCTCGTACATACTGGACATCTCGTACACACTTGTGGACATCCCGTACACACTGGCGGACATCTCGTACACACTGGTGGACATCTTGTACATACTGGACATCTTGTACATACTGGTGGACATCCCGTACACACTGGTGGACATCCCGTACACACTGGTGGACATCTTGTACACACTGGTGGACATCCCGTACGCACTGGTGGACATCTCGTACATACTGGACATCTCGTACATACTGGACATCCCGTACACACTGGTGGACATCTCGTACATACTGGACATCTCGTACACACTGGTGGACATCTCGTACATACTGGACATCTCGTACACACTGGTGGACATCTTGTACACACTGGTGGACATCTTGTACACACTAGTGGACATCTCGTACACACTGGTGGACATCTCATACTTACTGGACATTTCGTACACACTGGCGGACAGCTCGTACACACTGGCGGACAGCTCGTACATACTGGTGGACATCCCGTACACACTGGTGGACATCCCGTACACACTGGTGGACATCTCGTACACACTGGTGGACATCTTGTACACACTGGTGGACATCTTGTACACACTGGTGGACATGTCGTACACACTGGCGGACAGCTCGTACACACTGGTGGAGAGCTTGTACATACTGGTGGACATCCCGTACACACTGGTGGACATCCCGTACACACTGGTGGACATCTCGTACACACTGGTGGACATCTTGTACACACTGGTGGACATCTTGTACACACTGGTCGACATCTCGTACACACTTGTGGACATCCCGTACACACTGGTGGACATCTCGTACACACTGGTGGACATCTCGTACAGACTGGACATCTTGTGCACACTGGTGGACATCCCGTACGCACTGGTGGACATCTGGTACATACTGGACATCTCGTACATACTGGACATCCCGTACACACTGTTGGACATCTCGTACATACTGGACATCTCGTACACACTTGTGGACATCCCGTACACACTGGCGGACATCTCGTACACACTGGTGGACATCTTGTACATACTGGACATCTTGTACACACTGGTGGACATCCCGTACACACTGGTGGACATCTTGTACACACTGGTGGACATCCCGTACGCACTGGTGGACATCTCGTACATACTGGACATCTCGTACATACTGGACATCCCGTACACACTGGTGGACATCTCGTACATACTGGACATCTCGTACACACTGGTGGACATCTCGTACATACTGGACATCTCGTACACACTGGTGGACATCTCGTACATACTGGAAATCCCGTACACACTGGTGGACATCTTGTACACACTGGTGGACATCTTGTACACACTGGTGGACATCTCGTACATACTGGTGCACATCTCGTACATACTGGACATCACTTACACACTGGTGGACATCTTGTACACACTGGTGGACATCTCGTACACACTGGTGGACATCTCATACATACTGGACATTTCGTACACACTGGTGGACATCTTGTTCACACTGGTGGACAGCTCGTACACACTGGCGGACAGCTCGTACATACTGGTGGACATCCCGTACACACTGGTGGACATCCCGTACACACTGGTGGACATCTCGTACACACTGGTGGACATCTTGCACACACTGGTGGACATCTTGTACACACTGGTCGACATCTCGTACACACTGGTGGACATCCCGTACACACTGGTGGACATCTCGTACATACTGGACATCTCGTACATACTGGACATCCCGTACACACTGGTGGACATCTTGTACATACTGGACATCTCGTACACACTGGTGGACATCTCGTACATACTGGACATATCGTACACACTGGTGGACATCTCGTACATACTGGAAATCCCGTACACACTGGTGGACATCTTGTACATACTGGTGGACATCTTGTACACACTGATGGACATCTCGTACACACTGGCGGACAGCTCGTACACACTGGCGGACAGCTCGTGCATACTGGTGGACATCCCGTACACACTGGTGGACATCCCGTACACACTGGTGGACATCTCGTACACACTGGTGGACATCTTGCACACACTGGTGGACATCTTGTACACACTGGTCGACATCTCGTACACACTGGTGGACATCCCGTACACACTGGCGGACATCTCGTACACACTGGTAGACATCTCGTACATACTGGACATCTTGTACACACTGGTGGACATCCCGTACACACTGGTGGACATCTTGTACACACTGGTGGACATCCCGTACGCACTGGTGGTCATCTCGTACATACTGGACATCTCGTACACACTGGTGGACATCTCGTACACACTGGTGGTCATCTCGTACATACTGGACATCTCGTACACACTTGTGGACATCCCGTACACACTGGCGGACATCTCGTACACACTGGTGGACATCTTGTACATACTGGACATCTTGTACATACTGGTGGACATCCCGTACACACTGGTGGACATCTTGTACACACTGGTGGACATCCCGTACGCACTGGTGGACATCTCGTACATACTGGACATCTCGTACATAGTTGACATCCCGTACACACTGGTGGACATCTCGTACATACTGGACATCTCGTACACACTGGTGGATATCTCGTACATACTGGACATCTCGTACACACTGGTGGACATCTCGTACACACTGGCGGACAGCTCGTACATACTGGTGGACATCCCGTACACACTGGTGGACATCCCGTACACACTGGTGGACATCTCGTACACACTGGTGGACATCTTGTACACACTGGTGGACATCTTGTACACACTGGTGGACATGTCGTACATACTGGACATCTTGTACACACTGGTGGACATCTTGTACACACTGGTGGACATCTTGTACACACTGGTGGACATGTCGTACATACTGGACATCTTGTACACACTGTTGGACATTTCGTACATACTGGACATCTCGTACACACTTGTGGACATCCCGTACACACTGGCGGACATCTCGTACACACTGGTGGACATCTTGTACATACTGGACATCTTGTACACACTGGTGGACATCCCGTACACACTGGTGGACATCCCGTACGCACTGGTGGACATCTCGTACATACTGGACATCTCGTACATACTGGACATCCCGTACACACTGGTGGACATCTCGTACATACTGGACATCTCGTACACACTGGTGGACATCTCGTACATACTGGACATCTCGTACACACTGGTGGACATCTCGTACATACTGGAAATCCCGTACACACTATTGGACATCTTGTACACACTGGTGGACATCCCGTACACACTGGTAGACATCTTGTACACACTGGTGGACATCCCGTACATACTGGTGGACATCTCGTACATACTGGACATCTCGTACACACTGGTGGACATCTCGTACATACTGGACATCCCGTACACACTGGTGGACATGTTGTACACACTGGTGGACATCCCATACACATTGGTGGACATATTGTACACACTGGTGGACATCTTGTACACACTGGTCGACATCTCGTACACACTGGTGGACATCCCGTACACACTGGCGGACATCTCGTACACACTGGTGGACATCTCGTACATACTGGACATCTTGTACACACTGGTGGACATCCCGTACACACTGGTGGACATCTTGTACACACTGGTAGACATCCCGTACGCACTGGTGGTCATCTCGTACATACTGGACATCTCGTACACACTGGTGGACATCTCGTACACACTGGTGGTCATCTCGTACATACTGGACATCTCGTACACACTTGTGGACATCCCGTACACACTGGCGGACATCTCGTACATACTGGTGGACATCTTGTACATACTGGACATCTTGTACATACTGGTGGACATCCCGTACACACTGGTGGACATCCCGTACACACTGGTGGACATCTTGTACACACTGGTGGATATCCCGTACGCACTGGTGGACATCTCGTACATACTGGACATCTCGTACATACTGGACATCCCGTACACACTGGTGGACATCTCGTACATACTGGACATCTCGTACACACTGGTGGACATCTCGTACATACTGGACATCTCGTACACACTGGTGGACATCTTGTACACACTGGTGGACATCTTGTACACACTAGTGGACATCTCGTACACACTGGTGGACATCTCATACTTACTGGACATTTCGTACACACTGGCGGACAGCTCGTACACACTGGCGGACAGCTCGTACATACTGGTGGACATCCCGTACACACTGGTGGACATCCCGTACACACTGGTGGACATCTCGTACACACTGGTGGACATCTTGTACACACTGGTGGACATCTTGTACACACTGGTGGACATGTCGTACACACTGGCGGACAGCTCGTACACACTGGTGGAGAGCTTGTACATACTGGTGGACATCCCGTACACACTGGTGGACATCCCGTACACACTGGTGGACATCTCGTACACACTGGTGGACATCTTGTACACACTGGTGGACATCTTGTACACACTGGTCGACATCTCGTACACACTTGTGGACATCCCGTACACACTGGTGGACATCTCGTACACACTGGTGGACATCTCGTACAGACTGGACATCTTGTACACACTGGTGGACATCCCGTACGCACTGGTGGACATCTGGTACATACTGGACATCTCGTACATACTGGACATCCCGTACACACTGTTGGACATCTCGTACATACTGGACATCTCGTACACACTTGTGGACATCCCGTACACACTGGCGGACATCTCGTACACACTGGTGGACATCTTGTACATACTGGACATCTTGTACACACTGGTGGACATCCCGTACACACTGGTGGACATCTTGTACACACTGGTGGACATCCCGTACGCACTGGTGGACATCTCGTACATACTGGACATCTCGTACATACTGGACATCCCGTACACACTGGTGGACATCTCGTACATACTGGACATCTCGTACACACTGGTGGACATCTCGTACATACTGGACATCTCGTACACACTGGTGGACATCTCGTACATACTGGAAATCCCGTACACACTGGTGGACATCTTGTACACACTGGTGGACATCTTGTACACACTGGTGGACATCTCGTACATACTGGTGCACATCTCGTACATACTGGACATCACTTACACACTGGTGGACATCTTGTACACACTGGTGGACATCTCGTACACACTGGTGGACATCTCATACATACTGGACATTTCGTACACACTGGTGGACATCTTGTTCACACTGGTGGACAGCTCGTACACACTGGCGGACAGCTCGTACATACTGGTGGACATCCCGTACACACTGGTGGACATCCCGTACACACTGGTGGACATCTCGTACACACTGGTGGACATCTTGCACACACTGGTGGACATCTTGTACACACTGGTCGACATCTCGTACACACTGGTGGACATCCCGTACACACTGGTGGACATCTCGTACATACTGGACATCTCGTACATACTGGACATCCCGTACACACTGGTGGACATCTTATACATACTGGACATCTCGTACACACTGGTGGACATCTCGTACATACTGGACATATCGTACACACTGGTGGACATCTCGTACATACTGGAAATCCCGTACACACTGGTGGACATCTTGTACATACTGGTGGACATCTTGTACACACTGATGGACATCTCGTACACACTGGCGGACAGCTCGTACACACTGGCGGACAGCTCGTGCATACTGGTGGACATCCCGTACACACTGGTGGACATCCCGTACACACTGGTGGACATCTCGTACACACTGGTGGACATCTCGTACACACTGGTGGACATCTTGTACACACTGGTGGACATCTTGTACACACTGGTCGACATCTCGTACACACTTGTGGACATCCCGTACACACTGGTGGACATCTCGTACACACTGGTGGACATCTCGTACAGACTGGACATCTTGTACACACTGGTGGACATCCCGTACGCACTGGTGGACATCTGGTACATACTGGACATCTCGTACATACTGGACATCCCGTACACACTGTTGGACATCTCGTACATACTGGACATCTCGTACACACTTGTGGACATCCCGTACACACTGGTGGACATCTCGTACACACTGGTGGACATCTCGTACAGACTGGACATCTTGTGCACACTGGTGGACATCCCGTACGCACTGGTGGACATCTGGTACATACTGGACATACAATACATACATACATACAAGGCGACAAAATAGATGCTAAGGATGTATACCAAAGCATCAAGGACGTGATAGGCAGCGGTCCAGGGGTCCTCAAAGGTTTAGTCCATGTTGGAAGGGAAGTGTGGAATATCACCTTCTCTAATGAGGAAATGAAGGACAAATTGCTTGAGGCCGGTGTGATCATTCGCGGTATCGAGTGTCCTATGTACCCAATCGAGCAAGCCCGAACCTTAGTGAAGGTTAAATGTCCGATTGAAATTAATGATTCTTTAATTGAAGAGAAGTTTACCTTTTTCGGTAAAGTCCATTCAATCGAAAGAGAAACTTACATGTTCGATAGGGCACTACAAACAGGCGTACGAAGGGTATGGATGTCTGCACTTACCCAAACCATACCGGATGCCATTTTCTTAGGTTCTGAATTTAGATTACCCGTGTGGTATAGAGGACAAATCAAAACTTGTCATCTTTGTGGTCAAGCTGGACACATGAAAAGAGAATGTCCTCAAAAGGACAAATGTTTAAACTGTGGCTCTTTTGAGCATTTTCAGAGAATCTGTCCCCTCTTAGCAGAGGAAAGGGACTTAAATGATAATGGGGAAAATAATGGGGATAAAGAAACTGTAGAGGTGAATGAGAACACAATTAGTGTAGCGGGGAAAATAAATGTGGAAACAGAAGAAACTACAACAATTTGGGGCGATAATTTAGAAACCGAAAATGTACTTCCCTTTTGTAACAACAATACTGATGATGTGGCTGCTTCCACCAGCCAACATGATGTCGAATCAGAACAAACTATACCAGAAACTATTGTCAAACAAACAAGCTTAGATTGCATTGAAAGTTTAGATCCAATGGATCTCTTAATGCTTTCTTCTGGGTCGGTTATCAGTGGGGCTGACTCTGACATCGTACCACCTACACAGCACAATGAGGCTAGAAATTTTCCCAGTGAGGGGCTATCTGGGGTTGGCGAAGACAGCCATGTAGACCAAACCGATATGAGTGACACTGCATCTGTTGTATCGGTCGATCCAGATGATAGTCACCCAGCTTATTCCAATGGGAAGGGGGAGGTTATCGTCCCTATGAACACCAGGTTAGGTGTTATTTACAGAAGGTTAATGAAGGGGGCCACGATTGAAGGTGTTAAAAAACGTAGAAAGGTAGTGACTTTATCTCAGGAATTGTTTGAGAAACGCAAGGCTGAGCTTTTTAAGAAAGGTAGGAAGAACAAAAGTAGAACACAACATTAAGTTCTTTCCAATGGAGGTCTTCACATACATTTTTTTGTTAACTGTTGCAATGGCGATGAACATTACATCTTTGAACACACAGGGACTTTTGTCTGAATACAAACAATGGGCGCTCAAGGAAAAACTTAAAACCCTGAAAACGTCAATTGGCTGCCTTCAGGAAACTCATTTCAACAATGACAGGGACGTGAAAGCCTTTGAGAAACTAATAGGTGGTAAAGTAATTTCATCAAACGGAACAAACCGGTCTGCAGGTACAGCGATTGCCTTGCTGCCCTCCTTCTTTCTCTCTGGAACGGTTGAGTCGTATGAAACTGACGACAGAGGGAGGTGGGTCAAAGCTTGCCTAGTTTATTCAAACCTTTCTTTTACGGTTGTGTGCATTCATGCACCAACGTACATGCCCGAACGGAAAACTTTTTTCTATCACATAGTAGATTTACTTAAAAATGCCGGAGACAATATCTTACTAGTGGGCGACTTTAATTGTGTCCTAGATAGCTTAGACCGACGTTCTACTTCTTCCTTGCCTCGTAAAGACTCCTCTGAGGCTGCTTTAAAAAATATCACCACTACTTACAATCTTATCGATGCTTACAGACATACTTACCCTGACGAGGAAAGCTATACTTGGTTCTCGTCCAACGGAGCAGTTGCTTCTAGGATAGATCGGGTCTATGTCAGTAATTCATTTAAAGCTTTTGTCTCTACAGTCGCTAGTGAACCAGTAGCCTTTTCCGACCATAAAATGTTAACTGCGACTCTTGATAGTGGTGATTTTGTGATCCGAGGAAAGGGGTTTTGGAAGTTGAACGTAGAACATACTCACGATGACCGCTTCGTGCAGTTAATAAATGATTTCTGGTCATATTGGGTATCCCAAAAATCTTCCTTTCTAGATATTTTAGAGTGGTGGGACGAGGGCAAGAAAGGAATACAAAAAGTTGCCATATCATTTTCTAAAGGTAAAGCACGTCGGCTAAAGAAATATCGGCGCAAATTAGAAAAATCCTTCGCTTCTGTGTCGGCAAAGGTAGAAAACGGCAGACAAGAGCTTGTCGAATTACGAGACACTTTCCGGCGAAAGCTGAAAGCTCTGGACCAACAAACTTTCGATGCAGCTAAGATCAGAGCAAGGGTAAAATGGTCTCTTGATGGAGAAAAACCCACACGGTATTTTTGCTCGCTTGAAAAGTCTAGAGGCAGAGAAAAACTTATAAGCGAGATTAAAGCGGCTGATGGTAGTTTAAAATCTTCTCCACAAGATATGCTAAAGGCAGCCACATCATTTTATGATGATTTGTTTTCCTCTGACGAGTGCGATGAAGTTAAACAGAGAGACATCATACAGCACTTATCTGCTTTAATTAGTCCGGTTGAAAATCAAGTGTGTGACTCAGCTATCACACTTGAGGAATTAAAAGGTTCACTCACATCTATGGCTTACAACAAATCCCCTGGTATGGATGGAATACCTTACGAGTTTTATCAGTGTTTCTGGGAGATTATTGGGCCACATATGCTTGAAGTGTTCAATTTCGCTTTTGAAGCTGGACGATTGTCTCCCTCAATGCAGGAAGCTACTGTGAGATTGACTCACAAGCGAGGGCCACGCGATGACCTTAAAAACTGGCGGCCAATCTCATTATTGTGTACGGATTACAAAATACTCACAAAACTCTTAACTCGGCGTCTGGGCTCAGTGATAGCCTCGGTGGTAAACTCTGATCAGACCTGTTCCGTGCCCGGACGGTCTATTCTCACAAACAGCTTCTTAGTAAGGGACCTAATCGAAACCACAGAAGAATGCGACATCGAAGGGGCTATCCTTAGCCTAGACAATGAGAAGGCTTTTGATAGGCTGGAGTGGTCGTTTCTCATCAAGGTCCTTGAACGAATGGGGTTTGGTCCCAGCTTTATACAATGGTTAAAGGTTTTGTACAGATCTCCTTCCAGTAAGATACTAATTAACAATCACATCAGCGACCCAGTACCCCTCAGAAGGGGAGTTCGCCAGGGATGTCCTCTATCCCCTTTACTGTACGTGTTAGCCGCTGAACCACTGGCTGCGGCTATTAGAGCCTCTGCAATCAGCGGCATCGTAGTCCCCGGGGTTGAAAATCCCTTGAAAGTATCTCAATATGCGGACGACATGGCCGTGTTTGTAGTAGAACAGGGGGATTTTGGCAGGCTGCATAACATCCTGAACACTTACCAAGGGGCATCAGGGGCAAAAGTAAATCGGTTGAAATCCAAAGGACTATTTTTAGGACCTTGGAAAAGACGGACCGATGCACCACTTGGATTCCAATGGTCCTCCGAGTCGATCGAGCTTCTAGGAATTTCTCACGGAGGTACTAATCCTCCATTACGAAACTGGGAAGAAAAGGCTAAAAAGCTTACCTCCACCTTGCGAACTTGGAGAAAACGCCCATTGAGTATTTTCGGAAGGGTCTTAGTCCTAAATATAATGAGCCTCTCTAAACTATGGTATTTGGCGTCCGTCTTTAATATCCCCAATTCTGTAGAAATTTCTCTCAACGATCACGTTAAGTCTTTCCTATGGGAGGACAAGAAACCCCTTGTCCGCAAGGAAGTTTGCGAGCTACCCAAAGGCAAAGGCGGGTTAGGTTTAGTTAATATAAGGGATAAAGTTAAATCACTTAGACTAAAATTTTTATCTCAACTTCTCTCCAGCGAAGCACAGTGGGCATCCCTGGCCCGAGCATTGTGGAGAAGGCGTCTTTCCCCACTTTCGGCGGAGCATCTATTTTTAGATTTGGGAGATCGTCCGCAAGTCACCCAACTTCCCCGTTGGTATAGCGACATCGCTAGTGAGATTTTAAATATTGAACGTGGGATAACTGAGCCGTCCTGCTGGCAGGAAGCTCTGTCACAGCCGTTATATTTCAACCCGCTAATTCGTAATAAAGCCGGTGATGTGTTTCCAATCGGAAGTCTAAGCCCGTTGGGGGTCAGGAACTTTAGACACATCGTCAACAACAACCGTTCTTGGAAAAGCATAGAAGACATATGTCAAACATCTGAAAGGAGACTTAGTAGTGTAGACCGGCAATTGTTGGCCTTGCAACAGGGAATTCCGTCCGCATGGTTGGACCTTCCGGACTCCCCCGTTGAAGGAAAGGTTTGTTACACGGTGAAGGGCAACAGTCTTGGAGCATTGTCTTCGAGGTGGTGGTATGCTTACCTACTACAAAAGCAAACACCTACTGTAGCCGCACTCGCTAAGTGGGAAGAGCAGGGACAGCACCCAGAATCATGGGAAGGCAGTTTTTCAAAATTAGCCGAGTCACGGGTCGACAATTATGCTAGAGAAAGTGTATGGCTTTTGTGGCATAGGGTTTTGTGGTTGGGGCCGAATCTGGTCCGAGCCGGCGTCACTGATGATGACACTTGCCCGATGTGTAAATCGGATAGGGAGACTTTCCAACATCTGTTTCTGCACTGTGCAGAGACAAAAAAACTGTGGAGTTATGTTGGAAATCTTCTTTCCTTGGTCGGGGACACAAAAGTAGCTCTATCACAGTTTCGGTTTTTGTGGGGAGAACTGCCACAGGACTCCAAAGTAAGGAGGCAGGTCATATGGGAGTGCATTGTTTTAGCTGTGGGCACTATCCGGCGGCATCGCAATTATGTTGCGGCCCATGACGAACCCTTCGACCATAGGAAAGCTCTGCAGTTTCATTGGCGCAGAGACTTAACATTACATATTATGTGCCGTTTTAAACATCTTAAACGCATCGGGAAAATAAATGTGTTTGAAACCGCTTGGTGTAAAGGTCACATCCTTGCCGAGCTTCGGGCTGGGAATTTGATTTTAAAACTGTAATGTGGAACGTGTGCAGGACATACGGAGTTTATTTTTAATATCTGAGTGTAAAAGAATAAGTATAAATGTGTTCTTCGTCCATCCGGTAGAGATACCAGTAATCCATCTTCCGGTTGCATCGTTTTAGTTGCACTTAGATAAGCAAGCCTTGTCCTTTCATGTAGATGCGTTGTAGTATCGTTTAAATATCTCTCGCAGCCTAGTCTGCTGCGAAGCAAAAAAAAAAAAAAAAAAAAAAAAAAAAAATCTCGTACACACTGGTGGACATCTTGCACACACTGGTGGACATCTTGTACACACTGGTCGACATCTCGTACACACTGGTGGACATCCCGTACACACTGGCGGACATCTCGTACACACTGGTGGACATCTTGCACACACTGGTGGACATCTTGTACACACTGGTCGACATCTTGTACACACTGATGGACATCTCGTACACACTGGCGGACAGCTCGTACACACTGGCGGACAGCTCGTGCATACTGGTGGACATCCCGTACACACTGGTGGACATCCCGTACACACTGGTGGACATCTCGTACACACTGGTGGACATCTTGCACACACTGGTGGACATCTTGTACACACTGGTCGACATCTCGTACACACTGGTGGACATCCCGTACACACTGGCGGACATCTCGTACACACTGGTGGACATCTCGTACATACTGGACATCTTGTACACACTGGTGGACATCCCGTACACACTGGTGGACATCTTGTACACACTGGTGGACATCCCGTACGCACTGGTGGTCATCTCGTACATACTGGACATCTCGTACACACTGGTGGACATCTCGTACACACTGGTGGTCATCTCGTACATACTGGACATCTCGTACACACTTGTGGACATCCCGTACACACTGGCGGACATCTCGTACACACTGGTGGACATCTTGTACATACTGGACATCTTGTACATACTGGTGGACATCCCGTACACACTGGTGGACATCTTGTACACACTGGTGGACATCCCGTACGCACTGGTGGACATCTCGTACATACTGGACATCTCGTACATAGTTGACATCCCGTACACACTGGTGGACATCTCGTACATACTGGACATCTCGTACACACTGGTGGATATCTCGTACATACTGGACATCTCGTACACACTGGTGGACATCTCGTACACACTGGCGGACAGCTCGTACATACTGGTGGACATCCCGTACACACTGGTGGACATCCCGTACACACTGGTGGACATCTCGTACACACTGGTGGACATCTTGTACACACTGGTGGACATCTTGTACACACTGGTGGACATGTCGTACATACTGGACATCTTGTACACACTGGTGGACATCTTGTACACACTGGTGGACATCTTGTACACACTGGTGGACATGTCGTACATACTGGACATCTTGTACACACTGTTGGACATTTCGTAAATACTGGACATCTCGTACACACTTGTGGACATCCCGTACACACTGGCGGACATCTCGTACACACTGGTGGACATCTTGTACATACTGGACATCTTGTACACACTGGTGGACATCCCGTACACACTGGTGGACATCCCGTAGGCAATGGTGGACATCTCGTACATACTGGACATCTCGTACATACTGGACATCCCGTACACACTGGTGGACATCTCGTACATACTGGACATCTCGTACACACTGGTGGACATCTCGTACATACTGGACATCTCGTACACACTGGTGGACATCTCGTACATACTGGAAATCCCGTACACACTGGTGGACATCTTGTACACACTGGTGGACATCCCGTACACACTGGTAGACATCTTGTACACACTGGTGGACATCCCGTACATACTGGTGGACATCTCGTACATACTGGACATCTCGTACACACTGGTGGACATCTCGTACATACTGGACATCCCGTACACACTGGTGGACATGTTGTACACACTGGTGGACATCCCATACACATTGGTGGACATATTGCACACACTGGTGGACATCTTGTACACACTGGTCGACATCTCGTACACACTGGTGGACATCCCGTACACACTGGCGGACATCTCGTACACACTGGTGGACATCTCGTACATACTGGACATCTTGTACACACTGGTGGACATCCCGTACACACTGGTGGACATCTTGTACACACTGGTAGACATCCCGTACGCACTGGTGGTCATCTCGTACATACTGGACATCTCGTACACACTGGTGGACATCTCGTACACACTGGTGGTCATCTCGTACATACTGGACATCTCGTACACACTTGTGGACATCCCGTACACACTGGCGGACATCTCGTACATACTGGTGGACATCTTGTACATACTGGACATCTTGTACATACTGGTGGACATCCCGTACACACTGGTGGACATCCCGTACACACTGGTGGACATCTTGTACACACTGGTGGACATCCCGTACGCACTGGTGGACATCTCGTACATACTGGACATCTCGTACATACTGGACATCCCGTACACACTGGTGGACATCTCGTACATACTGGACATCTCGTACACACTGGTGGACATCTCGTACATACTGGACATCTCGTACACACTGGTGGACATCTTGTACACACTGGTGGACATCTTGTACACACTAGTGGACATCTCGTACACACTGGTGGACATCTCATACTTACTGGACATTTCGTACACACTGGCGGACAGCTCGTACACACTGGCGGACAGCTCGTACATACTGGTGGACATCCCGTACACACTGGTGGACATCCCGTACACACTGGTGGACATCTCGTACACACTGGTGGACATCTTGTACACACTGGTGGACATCTTGTACACACTGGTGGACATGTCGTACACACTGGCGGACAGCTCGTACACACTGGTGGAGAGCTTGTACATACTGGTGGACATCCCGTACACACTGGTGGACATCCCGTACACACTGGTGGACATCTCGTACACACTGGTGGACATCTTGTACACACTGGTGGACATCTTGTACACACTGGTCGACATCTCGTACACACTTGTGGACATCCCGTACACACTGGTGGACATCTCGTACACACTGGTGGACATCTCGTACAGACTGGACATCTTGTACACACTGGTGGACATCCCGTACGCACTGGTGGACATCTGGTACATACTGGACATCTCGTACATACTGGACATCCCGTACACACTGTTGGACATCTCGTACATACTGGACATCTCGTACACACTTGTGGACATCCCGTACACACTGGCGGACATCTCGTACACACTGGTGGACATCTTGTACATACTGGACATCTTGTACACACTGGTGGACATCCCGTACACACTGGTGGACATCTTGTACACACTGGTGGACATCCCGTACGCACTGGTGGACATCTCGTACATACTGGACATCTCGTACATACTGGACATCCCGTACACACTGGTGGACATCTCGTACATACTGGACATCTCGTACACACTGGTGGACATCTCGTACATACTGGACATCTCGTACACACTGGTGGACATCTCGTACATACTGGAAATCCCGTACACACTGGTGGACATCTTGTACACACTGGTGGACATCTTGTACACACTGGTGGACATCTCGTACATACTGGTGCACATCTCGTACATACTGGACATCACTTACACACTGGTGGACATCTTGTACACACTGGTGGACATCTCGTACACACTGGTGGACATCTCATACATACTGGACATTTCGTACACACTGGTGGACATCTTGTTCACACTGGTGGACAGCTCGTACACACTGGCGGACAGCTCGTACATACTGGTGGACATCCCGTACACACTGGTGGACATCCCGTACACACTGGTGGACATCTCGTACACACTGGTGGACATCTTGCACACACTGGTGGACATCTTGTACACACTGGTCGACATCTCGTACACACTGGTGGACATCGCGTACACACTGGTGGACATCTCGTACATACTGGACATCTCGTACATACTGGACATCCCGTACACACTGGTGGACATCTTGTACATACTGGACATCTCGTACACACTGGTGGACATCTCGTACATACTGGACATATCGTACACACTGGTGGACATCTCGTACATACTGGAAATCCCGTACACACTGGTGGACATCTTGTACATACTGGTGGACATCTTGTACACACTGATGGACATCTCGTACACACTGGCGGACAGCTCGTACACACTGGCGGACAGCTCGTGCATACTGGTGGACATCCCGTACACACTGGTGGACATCCCGTACACACTGGTGGACATCTCGTACACACTGGTGGACATCTTGCACACACTGGTGGACATCTTGTACACACTGGTCGACATCTCGTACACACTGGTGGACATCCCGTACACACTGGCGGACATCTCGTACACACTGGTGGACATCTCGTACATACTGGACATCTTGTACACACTGGTGGACATCCCGTACACACTGGTGGACATCTTGTACACACTGGTGGACATCCCGTACGCACTGGTGGTCATCTCGTACATACTGGACATCTCGTACACACTGGTGGACATCTCGTACACACTGGTGGTCATCTCGTACATACTGGACATCTCGTACACACTTGTGGACATCCCGTACACACTGGCGGACATCTCGTACACACTGGTGGACATCTTGTACATACTGGACATCTTGTACATACTGGTGGACATCCCGTACACACTGGTGGACATCTTGTACACACTGGTGGACATCCCGTACGCACTAGTGGACATCTCGTACATACTGGACATCTCGTACATACTTGACATCCCGTACACACTGGTGGACATCTCGTACATACTGGACATCTCGTACACACTGGTGGATATCTCGTACATACTGGACATCTCGTACACACTGGTGGACATCTCGTACACACTGGCGGACAGCTCGTACATACTGGTGGACATCCCGTACACACTGGTGGACATCCCGTACACACTGGTGGACATCTCGTACACACTGGTGGACATCTTGTACACACTGGTGGACATCTTGTACACACTGGTGGACATGTCGTACATACTGGACATCTTGTACACACTGGTGGACATCTTGTACACACTGGTGGACATCTTGTACACACTGGTGGACATGTCGTACATACTGGACATCTTGTACACACTGTTGGACATTTCGTACATACTGGACATCTCGTACACACTTGTGGACATCCCGTACACACTGGCGGACATCTCGTACACACTGGTGGACATCTTGTACATACTGGACATCTTGTACACACTGGTGGACATCCCGTACACACTGGTGGACATCCCGTACGCACTGGTGGACATCTCGTACATACTGGACATCTCGTACATACTGGACATCCCGTACACACTGGTGGACATCTCGTACATACTGGACATCTCGTACACACTGGTGGACATCTCGTACATACTGGACATCTCGTACACACTGGTGGACATCTCGTACATACTGGAAATCCCGTACACACTGGTGGACATCTTGTACACACTGGTGGACATCCCGTACACACTGGTAGACATCTTGTACACACTGGTGGACATCCCGTACATACTGGTGGACATCTCGTACATACTGGACATCTCGTACACACTGGTGGACATCTCGTACATACTGGACATCCCGTACACACTGGTGGACATGTTGTACACACTGGTGGACATCCCATACACATTGGTGGACATATTGTACACACTGGTGGACATCTTGTACACACTGGTCGACATCTCGTACACACTGGTGGACATCCCGTACACACTGGCGGACATCTCGTACACACTGGTGGACATCTCGCACATACTGGACATCTTGTACACACTGGTGGACATCCCGTACACACTGGTGGACATCTTGTACACGTTGGTGGACATCCCGTACGCACTGGTGGACATCTCGTACATACTGGACATCTCGTACATACTGGACATCTTGTACACACTGGTGGACATCTCGTACATACTGGACATCCCGTACACACTGATGGACATCTTGTACACACTGGTGGACATCTCATACATACTGGATATCTCATACATACTGGACATCTTGTACACACTGGTGGACATCTCGTACATACTGGACATCCCGTACACACTGATGGACATCTTGTACACACTGGTGGACATCTTGTACACACTGGTGGACATCCCGTACACACTGGTGGACATCTTGTTCATACTGGACATCTCGTACACACTGGTGGACATCTTGTACACACTGGTGGACATCTTGTACACACTGGTGGACATCTCGTGCATACTGGACATCTCGTACACACTGGTGGACATCTCGTACATACTGGTGGACATCTTTTACACACTGGTGGACATCTTGTACAAACTGGTGGACATCTTGTACACACTGGTGGACATCTTGTACACACTGGTGGACATCCCGTACACACTGGTGGACATATTGTACATACTGGACATTTCGTACACACTGGTGGACATCTTGTACACACTGGTGGACAGCTTGTACACACTGGTGTACATCCCGTACATACTGGTGGACATCTCGTACATACTGGACATCTCGTACACACTGGTGGACATCTCGTACATACTGGACATCTCGTACACACTGGTGGACATCTCGTACATACTGGAAATCCCGTACACACTGGTGGACATCTTGTACACACTGGTGGACATCTCGTACATACTGGTGGACATCTCGTACATACTGGACATCACGTACACACTGGTGGACATCTTGTACACACTGGTGGACATCTCGTACACACTGGTGGACATCTCATACTTACTGGACATTTCGTACACACTGGCGGACAGCTCGTACACACTGGCGGACAGCTCGTACATACTGGTGGACATCCCGTACACACTGGTGGACATCCCGTACACACTGGTGGACATCTCGTACACACTGGTGGACATCTTGTACACACTGGTGGACATCTTGTACACACTGGTGGACATGTCGTACACACTGGCGGACAGCTCGTACACACTGGTGGACAGCTTGTACATACTGGTGGACATCCCGTACACACTAGTGGACATCCCGTACACACTGGTGGACATCTCGTACACACTGGTGGACATCTTGTACACACTGGTGGACATCTTGTACACACTGGTCGACATCTCGTACACACTTGTGGACATCCCGTACACACTGGCGGACATCTCGTACACACTGGTGGACATCTCGTACATACTGGACATCTTGTACACACTGGTGGACATCCCGTACGCACTGGTGGACATCTCGTACATACTGGACATCTCGTACATACTGGACATCCCGTACACAATGTTGGACATCTCGTACATACTGGACATCTCGTACACACTTGTGGACATCCCGTACACACTGGCGGACATCTCGTACACACCGGTGGACATCTTGTACATACTGGACAACTTGTACACACTGGTGGACATCCTGTACACACTGGTGGACATCTTGTACACACTGGTGGACATCCCGTACGCACTGGTGGACATCTCGTACATACTGGACATCTCGTACATACTGGACATCCCGTACACACTGGTGGACATCTCGTACATACTGGACATCTCGTACACACTGGTGGACATCTCGTACATACTGGACATATCGTACACACTGGTGGACATCTCGTACATACTGGAAATCCAGTACACACTGGTGGACATCTTGTACATACTGGTGGACATCTTGTACACACTGGTGGACATCTCGTACACACTGGCGGACAGCTCGTACACACTGGCGGACAGCTCGTGCATACTGGTGGACATCCCGTACACACTGGTGGACATCCCGTACACACTGGTGGACATCTCGTACACACTGGTGGACATCTTGCACACACTGGTGGACATCTTGTACACACTGGTCGACATCTCGTACACACTGGTGGACATCCCGTACACACTGGCGGACATCTCGTACACACTGGTGGACATCTCGTACATACTGGACATCTTGTACACACTGGTGGACATCCCGTACACACTGGTGGACATCTTGTACACACTGGTGGACATCCCGTACGCACTGGTGGTCATCTCGTACATACTGGACATCTCGTACACACTGGTGGACATCTCGTACACACTGGTGGTCATCTCGTACATACTGGACATCTCGTACACACTTGTGGACATCCCGTACACACTGGCGGACATCTCGTACACACTGGTGGACATCTTGTACATACTGGACATCTTGTACATACTGGTGGACATCCCGTACACACTGGTGGACATCTTGTACACACTGGTGGACATCCCGTACGCACTGGTGGACATCTCGTACATACTGGACATCTCGTACATACTGGACATCCCGTACACACTGGTGGACATCTCGTACATACTGGAAATCCCGTACACACTGGTGGACATCTTGTACACACTGGTGGACATCTTGTACACACTAGTGGACATCTCGTACACACTGGTGGACATCTCATACTTACTGGACATTTCGTACACACTGGCGGACAGCTCGTACACACTGGCGGACAGCTCGTACATACTGGTGGACATCCCGTACACACTGGTGGACATCCCGTACACACTGGTGGACATCTCGTACACACTGGTGGACATCTTGTACACACTGGTGGACATCTTGTACACACTGGTGGACATGTCGTACACACTGGCGGACAGCTCGTACACACTGGTGGAGAGCTTGTACATACTGGTGGACATCCCGTACACACTGGTGGACATCCCGTACACACTGGTGGACATCTCGTACACACTGGTGGACATCTTGTACACACTGGTGGACATCTTGTACACACTGGTCGACATCTCGTACACACTTGTGGACATCCCGTACACACTGGTGGACATCTCGTACACACTGGTGGACATCTCGTACATACTGGACATCTTGTACACACTGGTGGACATCCCGTACGCACTGGTGGACATCTGGTACATACTGGACATCTCGTACATACTGGACATCCCGTACACACTGTTGGACATCTCGTACATACTGGACATCTCGTACACACTTGTGGACATCCCGTACACACTGGCGGACATCTCGTACACACTGGTGGACATCTTGTACATACTGGACATCTTGTACACACTGGTGGACATCCCGTACACACTGGTGGACATCTTGTACACACTGGTGGACATCCCGTACGCACTGGTGGACATCTCGTACATACTGGACATCTCGTACATACTGGACATCCCGTACACACTGGTGGACATCTCGTACATACTGGACATCTCGTACACACTGGTGGACATCTCGTACATACTGGACATCTCGTACACACTGGTGGACATCTCGTACATACTGGAAATCCCGTACACACTGGTGGACATCTTGTACACACTGGTGGACATCTTGTACACACTGGTGGACATCTCGTACATACTGGTGCACATCTCGTACATACTGGACATCACGTACACACTGGTGGACATCTTGTACACACTGGTGGACATCTCGTACACACTGGTGGACATCTCATACATACTGGACATTTCGTACACACTGGTGGACATCTTGTTCACACTGGTGGACAGCTCGTACACACTGGCGGACAGCTCGTACATACTGGTGGACATCCCGTACACACTGGTGGACATCTCGTACACACTGGTGGACATCTTGCACACACTGGTGGACATCTTGTACACACTGGTCGACATCTCGTACACACTGGTGGACATCCCGTACACACTGGTGGACATCTCGTACATACTGGACATCTCGTACATACTGGACATCCCGTACACACTGGTGGACATCTCGTACATACTGGACATATAGTACACACTGGTGGACATCTCGTACATACTGGAAATCCCGTACACACTGGTGGACATCTTGTACATACTGGTGGACATCTTGTACACACTGGTGGACATCTCGTACACACTGGCGGACAGCTCGTACACACTGGCGGACAGCTCGTGCATACTGGTGGACATCCCGTACACACTGGTGGACATCCCGTACACACTGGTGGACATCTCGTACACACTGGTGGACATCTTGCACACACTGGTGGACATCTTGTACACACTGGTCGACATCTCGTACACACTGGTGGACATGCCGTACACACTGGCGGACATCTCGTACACACTGGTGGACATCTCGTACATACTGGACATCTTGTACACACTGGTGGACATCCCGTACACACTGGTGGACATCTTGTACACACTGGTGGACATCCCGTACGCACTGGTGGTCATCTCGTACATACTGGACATCTCGTACACACTGGTGGACATCTCGTACACACTGGTGGACATCTCGTACATACTGGACATCTCGTACATACTGGACATCCCGTACACACTGGTGGACATCTCGTACATACTGGACATCTCGTACACACTGGTGGACATCTCGTACATACTGGACATATCGTACACACTGGTGGACATCTAGTACATACTGGAAATCCCGTACACACTGGTGGATATCTTGTACATACTGGTGGACATCTTGTACACACTGGTGGACATCTCGTACACACTGGCGGACAGCTCGTACACACTGGCGGACAGCTCGTGCATACTGGTGGACATCCCGTACACACTGGTGGACATCCCGTACACACTGGTGGACATCTCGTACACACTGGTGGACATCTTGCACACACTGGTGGACATCTTGTACACACTGGTCGACATCTCGTACACACTGGTGGACATCCCGTACACACTGGTGGACATCTCGTACACACTGGTGGACATCTCGTACATACTGGACATCTTGTACACACTGGTGGACATCCCGTACGCACTGGTGGACATCTGGTACATACTGGACATCTCGTACATACTGGACATCCCGTACACACTGTTGGACATCTCGTACATACTGGACATCTCGTACACACTTGTGGACATCCCGTACACACTGGCGGACATCTCGTACACACTGGTGGACATCTTGTACATACTGGACATCTTGTACACACTGGTGGACATCCCGTACACACTGGTGGACATCTTGTACACACTGGTGGACATCCCGTACGCACTGGTGGACATCTCGTACATACTGGACATCTCGTACATACTGGACATCCCGTACACACTGGTGGACATCTCGTACATACTGGACATCTCGTACACACTGGTGGACATCTCGTACATACTGGACATCTCGTACACACTGGTGGACATCTCGTACATACTGGAAATCCCGTACACACTGGTGGACATCTTGTACACACTGGTGGACATCTTGTACACACTGGTGGACATCTCGTACATACTGGTGCACATCTCGTACATACTGGACATCACGTACACACTGGTGGACATCTTGTACACACTGGTGGACATCTCGTACACACTGGTGGACATCTCATACATACTGGACATTTCGTACACACTGGTGGACATCTTGTTCACACTGGTGGACAGCTCGTACACACTGGCGGACAGCTCGTACATACTGGTGGACATCCCGTACACACTGGTGGACATCCCGTACACACTGGTGGACATCTCGTACACACTGGTGGACATCTTGCACACACTGGTGGACATCTTGTACACACTGGTCGACATCTCGTACACACTGGTGGACATCCCGTACACACTGGTGGACATCTCGTACATACTGGACATCTCGTACATACTGGACATCCCGTACACACTGGTAGACATCTCGTACATACTGGACATATAGTACACACTGGTGGACATCTCGTACATACTGGAAATCCCGTACACACTGGTGGACATCTTGTACATACTGGTGGACATCTTGTACACACTGGTGGACATCTCGTACACACTGGCGGACAGCTCGTACACACTGGCGGACAGCTCGTGCATACTGGTGGACATCCCGTACACACTGGTGGACATCCCGTACACACTGGTGGACATCTCGTACACACTGGTGGACATCTTGCACACACTGGTGGACATCTTGTACACACTGGTCGACATCTCGTACACACTGGTGGACATGCCGTACACACTGGCGGACATCTCGTACACACTGGTGGACATCTCGTACATACTGGACATCTTGTACACACTGGTGGACATCCCGTACACACTGGTGGACATCTTGTACACACTGGTGGACATCCCGTACGCACTGGTGGTCATCTCGTACATACTGGACATCTCGTACACACTGGTGGACATCTCGTACACACTGGTGGACATCTCGTACATACTGGACATCTCGTACATACTGGACATCCCGTACACACTGGTGGACATCTCGTACATACTGGACATCTCGTACACACTGGTGGACATCTCGTACATACTGGACATATCGTACACACTGGTGGACATCTCGTACATACTGGAAATCCCGTACACACTGGTGGACATCTTGTACATACTGGTGGACATCTTGTACACACTGGTGGACATCTCGTACACACTGGCGGACAGCTCGTACACACTGGCGGACAGCTCGTGCATACTGGTGGACATCCCGTACACACTGGTGGACATCCCGTACACACTGGTGGACATCTCGTACACACTGGTGGACATCTTGCACACACTGGTGGACATCTTGTACACACTGGTCGACATCTCGTACACACTGGTGGACATCCCGTACACACTGGCGGACATCTCGTACACACTGGTGGACATCTCGTACATACTGGACATCTTGTACACACTGGTGGACATCCCGTACACACTGGTGGACATCTTGTACACACTGGTGGACATCCCGTACGCACTGGTGGTCATCTCGTACATACTGGACATCTCGTACACACTGGTGGACATCTCGTACACACTGGTGGTCATCTCGGACATACTGGACATCTCGTACACACTTGTGGACATCCCGTACACACTGGCGGACATCTCGTACACACTGGTGGACATCTTGTACATACTGGACATCTTGTACATACTGGTGGACATCCCGTACACACTGGTGGACATCTTGTACACACTGGTGGACATCCCGTACGCACTGGTGGACATCTCGTACATACTGGACATCTCGTACATACTTGACATCCCGTACACACTGGTGGACATCTCGTACATACTGGACATCTCGTACACACTGGTGGACATCTCGTACATACTGGACATCTCGTACACACTGGTGGACATCTCGTACACACTGGCGGACAGCTCGTACATACTGGTGGACATCCCGTACACACTGGTGGACATCCCGTACACACTGGTGGACATCTCGTACACACTGGTGGACATCTTGTACACACTGGTGGACATCTTGTACACACTGGTGGACATGTCATACATACTGGACATCTTGTACACACTGGTGGACATCTTGTACACACTGGTGGACATCTTGTACACACTGGTGGACATGTCGTACATACTGGACATCTTGTACACACTGTTGGACATTTCGTACATACTGGACATCTCGTACACACTTGTGGACATCCCGTACACACTGGCGGACATCTCGTACACACTGGTGGACATCTTGTACATACTGGACATCTTGTACACACTGGTGGACATCCCGTACACACTGGTGGACATCCCGTACGCACTGGTGGACATCTCGTACATACTGGACATCTCGTACATACTGGACATCCCGTACACACTGGTGGACATCTCGTACATACTGGACATCTCGTACACACTGGTGGACATCTCGTACATACTGGACATCTCGTACACACTGGTGGACATCTCGTACATACTGGAAATCCCGTACACACTGGTGGACATCTTGTACACACTGGTGGACATCCCGTACACACTGGTAGACATCTTGTACACACTGGTGGACATCCCGTACATACTGGTGGACATCTCGTACATACTGGACATCTCGTACACACTGGTGGACATCTCGTACATACTGGACATCCCGTACACACTGGTGGACATGTTGTACACACTGGTGGACATCCCATACACATTGGTGGACATATTGTACACACTGGTGGACATCTTGTACACACTGGTCGACATCTCGTACACACTGGTGGACATCCCGTACACACTGGCGGACATCTCGTACACACTGGTGGACATCTCGCACATACTGGACATCTTGTACACACTGGTGGACATCCCGTACACACTGGTGGACATCCCGTACACACTGGTGGACATCTCGTACATACTGGAAATCCCGTACACACTGGTGGACATCTTGTACATACTGGTGGACATCTTGTACACACTGGTGGACATCTCGTACACACTGGCGGACAGCTCGTACATACTGGCGGACAGCTCGTGCATACTGATGGACATCCCGTACACACTTGTGGACATCCCGTACACACTGGCGGACATCTCGTACACACTGGTGGACATCTTGTACATACTGGACATCTTGTACACACTGGTGGACATCCCGTACACACTGGTGGACATCCCGTACGCACTGGTGGACATCTCGTACATACTGGACATCTCGTACATACTGGACATCCCGTACACACTGGTGGACATCTCGTACATACTGGACATCTCGTACACACTGGTGGACATCTCGTACATACTGGACATCTCGTACACACTGGTGGACATCTCGTACATACTGGAAATCCCGTACACACTGGTGGACATCTTGTACACACTGGTGGACATCCCGTACACACTGGTAGACATCTTGTACACACTGGTGGACATCCCGTACATACTGGTGGACATCTCGTACATACTGGACATCTCGTACACACTGGTGGACATCTCGTACATACTGGACATCCCGTACACACTGGTGGACATGTTGTACACACTGGTGGACATCCCATACACATTGGTGGACATATTGTACACACTGGTGGACATCTTGTACACACTGGTCGACATCTCGTACACACTGGTGGACATCCCGTACACACTGGCGGACATCTCGTACACACTGGTGGACATCTCGCACATACTGGACATCTTGTACACACTGGTGGACATCCCGTACACACTGGTGGACATCCCGTACACACTGGTGGACATCTCGTACATACTGGAAATCCCGTACACACTGGTGGACATCTTGTACATACTGGTGGACATCTTGTACACACTGGTGGACATCTCGTACACACTGGCGGACAGCTCGTACATACTGGCGGACAGCTCGTGCATACTGATGGACATCCCGTACACACTGGTGGACATCCCGTACACACTGGTGGACATCTCGTACACACTGGTGGACATCTTGCACACACTGGTGGACATCTTGTACACACTGGTCGACATCTCGTACACACTGGTGGACATCCCGTACACACTGGCGGACATCTCGTACACACTGGTGGACATCTCGTACATACTGGACATCTTGTACACACTGGTGGACATCCCGTACACACTGGTGGACATCTTGTACACACTGGTGGACATCCCGTACGCACTGGTGGTCATCTCGTACATACTGGACATCTCGTACACACTGGTGGACATCTCGTACACACTGGTGGACATCTCGTACATACTGGACATCTCGTACATACTGGACATCCCGTACACACTGGTGGACATCTCGTACATACTGGACATCTCGTACACACTGGTGGACATCTCGTACATACTGGACATATCGTACACACTGGTGGACATCTCGTACATACTGGAAATCCCGTACACACTGGTGGACATCTTGTACATACTGGTGGACATCTTGTACACACTGGTGGACATCTCGTACACACTGGCGGACAGCTCGTACACACTGGCGGACAGCTCGTGCATACTGGTGGACATCCCGTACACACTGGTGGACATCCCGTACACACTGGTGGACATCTCGTACACACTGGTGGACATCTTGCACACACTGGTGGACATCTTGTACACACTGGTCGACATCTCGTACACACTGGTGGACATCCCGTACACACTGGCGGACATCTCGTACACACTGGTGGACATCTCGTACATACTGGACATCTTGTACACACTGGTGGACATCCCGTACACACTGGTGGACATCTTGTACACACTGGTGGACATCCCGTTCGCACTGGTGGTCATCTCATACATACTGGACATTTCGTACACACTGGTGGACATCTTGTTCACACTGGTGGACAGCTCGTACACACTGGCGGACAGCTCGTACATACTGGTGGACATCCCGTACACACTGGTGGACATCCCGTACACACTGGTGGACATCTCGTACACACTGGTGGACAGCTCGTACATACTGGTGGACATCCCGTACACACTGGTGGACATCCCGTACACACTGGTGGACATCTCGTACACACTGGTGGACATCTTGTACACACTGGTGGACATCTTGTACACACTGGTGGGCATGTCATACATACTGGACATCTTGTACACACTGGTGGACATCTTGTACACACTGGTGGACATCTTGTACACACTGGTGGACATGTCGTACATAGTGGACATCTTGTACACACTGTTGGACATTTCGTACATACTGGACATCTCGTACACACTTGTGGACATCCCGTACACACTGGCGGACATCTCGTACACACTGGTGGACATCTTGTACATACTGGACATCTTGTACACACTGGTGGACATCCCGTACACACTGGTGGACATCCCTTACGCACTGGTGGACATCTCGTACATACTGGACATCTCGTACATACTGGACATCCCGTACACACTGGTGGACATCTCGTACATACTGGACATCTCGTACACACTGGTGGACATCTCGTACATACTGGACATCCCGTACACACTGGTGGACATCTCGTACATACTGGACATCTCGTACACACTGGTGGACATCTCGTACATACTAGACATCTCGTACACACTGGTGGACATCTCGTACATACTGGAAATCCCGTACACACTGGTGGACATCTTGTACACACTGGTGGACATCCCGTACACACTGGTAGACATCTTGTACACACTGGTGGACATCCCGTACATACTGGTGGACATCTCGTACATACTGGACATCTCGTACACACTGGTGGACATCTCGTACATACTGGACATCCCGTACACACTGGTGGACATGTTGTACACACTGGTGGACATCCCATACACATTGGTGGACATATTGTACACACTGGTGGACATCTTGTACACACTGGTCGACATCTCGTACACACTGGTGGACATCCCGTACACACTGGCGGACATCTCGTACACACTGGTGGACATCTCGCACATACTGGACATCTTGTACACACTGGTGGACATCCCGTACACACTGGTGGACATCCCGTACACACTGGTGGACATCTCGTACATACTGGAAATCCCGTACACACTGGTGGACATCTTGTACATACTGGTGGACATCTTGTACACACTGGTGGACATCTCGTACACACTGGCGGACAGCTCGTACATACTGGCGGACAGCTCGTGCATACTGATGGACATCCCGTACACACTGGTGGACATCCCGTACACACTGGTGGACATCTCGTACACACTGGTGGACATCTTGCACACACTGGTGGACATCTTGTACACACTGGTCGACATCTCGTACACACTGGTGGACATCCCGTACACACTGGCGGACATCTCGTACACACTGGTGGACATCTCGTACATACTGGACATCTTGTACACACTGGTGGACATCCCGTACACACTGGTGGACATCTTGTACACACTGGTGGACATCCCGTACGCACTGGTGGTCATCTCGTACATACTGGACATCTCGTACACACTGGTGGACATCTCGTACACACTGGTGGACATCTCGTACACACTGGTGGACATCTCGTACATACTGGACATCCCGTACACACTGGTGGACATCTCGTACATACTGGACATCTCGTACACACTGGTGGACATCTCGTACATACTGGACATATCGTACACACTGGTGGACATCTCGTACATACTGGAAATCCCGTACACACTGGTGGACATCTTGTACATACTGGTGGACATCTTGTACACACTGGTGGACATCTCGTACACACTGGCGGACAGCTCGTACACACTGGCGGACAGCTCGTGCACACTGGTGGACATCCCGTACACACTGGTGGACATCCCGTACACACTGGTGGACATCTCGTACACACTGGTGGACATCTTGCACACACTGGTGGACATCTTGTACACACTGGTCGACATCTCGTACACACTGGTGGACATCCCGTACACACTGGCGGACATCTCGTACACACTGGTGGACATCTCGTACATACTGGACATCTTGTACACACTGGTGGACATCCCGTACGCACTGGTGGACATCTTGTACACACTGGTGGACATCCCGTTCGCACTGGTGGTCATCTCATACATACTGGACATTTCGTACACACTGGTGGACATCTTGTTCACACTGGTGGACAGCTCGTACACACTGGCGGACAGCTCGTACATACTGGTGGACATCCCGTACACACTGGTGGACATCCCGTACACACTGGTGGACATCTCGTACACACTGGTGGACAGCTCGTACATACTGGTGGACATCCCGTACACACTGGTGGACATCCCGTACACACTGGTGGACATCTCGTACACACTGGTGGACATCTTGTACACACTGGTGGACATCTTGTACACACTGGTGGGCATGTCATACATACTGGACATCTTGTACACACTGGTGGACATCTTGTACACACTGGTGGACATCTTGTACACACTGGTGGACATGTCGTACATACTGGACATCTTGTACACACTGTTGGACATTTCGTACATACTGGACATCTCGTACACACTTGTGGACATCCCGTACACACTGGCGGACATCTCGTACACACTGGTGGACATCTTGTACATACTGGACATCTTGTACACACTGGTGGACATCCCGTACACACTGGTGGACATCCCGTACGCACTGGTGGACATCTCGTACATACTGGACATCTCGTACATACTGGACATCCCGTACACACTGGTGGACATCTCGTACATACTGGACATCTCGTACACACTGGTGGACATCTCGTACATACTGGACATCTCGTACACACTGGTGGACATCTCGTACATACTGGAAATCCCGTACACACTGGTGGACATCTTGTACACACTGGTGGACATCCCGTACACACTGGTAGACATCTTGTACACACTGGTGGACATCCCGTACATACTGGTGGACATCTCGTACATACTGGACATCTCGTACACACTGGTGGACATCTCGTACATACTGGACATCCCGTACACACTGGTGGACATGTTGTACACACTGGTGGACATCCCATACACATTGGTGGACATATTGTACACACTGGTGGACATCTTGTACACACTGGTCGACATCTCGTACACACTGGTGGACATCCCGTACACACTGGCGGACATCTCGTACACACTGGTGGACATCTCGCACATACTGGACATCTCGTACACACTGGTGGACATCCCGTACACACTGGTGGACATCCCGTACACACTGGTGGACATCTCGTACATACTGGAAATCCCGTACACACTGGTGGACATCTTGTACATACTGGTGGACATCTTGTACACACTGGTGGACATCTCGTACACACTGGCGGACAGCTCGTACATACTGGCGGACAGCTCGTGCATACTGATGGACATCCCGTACACACTGGTGGACATCCCGTACACACTGGTGGACATCTCGTACACACTGGTGGACATCTTGCACACACTGGTGGACATCTTGTACACACTGGTCGACATCTCGTACACACTGGTGGACATCCCGTACACACTGGCGGACATCTCGTACACACTGGTGGACATCTCGTACATACTGGACATCTTGTACACACTGGTGGACATCCCGTACACACTGGTGGACATCTTGTACACACTGGTGGACATCCCGTACGCACTGGTGGTCATCTCGTACATACTGGACATCTCGTACACACTGGTGGACATCTCGTACACACTGGTGGACATCTCGTACATACTGGACATCTCGTACATACTGGACATCCCGTACACACTGGTGGACATCTCGTACATACTGGACATCTCGTACACACTGGTGGACATCTCGTACATACTGGACATATCGTACACACTGGTGGACATCTCGTACATACTGGAAATCCCGTACACACTGGTGGACATCTTGTACATACTGGTGGACATCTTGTACACACTGGTGGACATCTCGTACACACTGGCGGACAGCTCGTACACACTGGCGGACAGCTCGTGCATACTGGTGGACATCCCGTACACACTGGTGGACATCCCGTACACACTGGTGGACATCTCGTACACACTGGTGGACATCTTGCACACACTGGTGGACATCTTGTACACACTGGTCGACATCTCGTACACACTGGTGGACATCCCGTACACACTGGCGGACATCTCGTACACACTGGTGGACATCTCGTACATACTGGACATCTTGTACACACTGGTGGACATCCCGTACACACTGGTGGACATCTTGTACACACTGGTGGACATCCCGTTCGCACTGGTGGTCATCTCGTACATACTGGACATCTGGTACACACTGGTGGACATCTCGTACACACTGGTGGTCATCTCGTACATACTGGACATCTCGTACACACTTGTGGACATCCCGTACACACTGGCGGACATCTCGTACACACTGGTGGACATCTTGTACATACTGGACATCTTGTACATACTGGTGGACATCCCGTACACACTGGTGGACATCTTGTACACACTGGTGGACATCCCGTACGCACTGGTGGACATCTCGTACATACTGGACATCTCGTACATACTTGACATCCCGTACACACTGGTGGACATCTCGTACATACTGGACATATCGTACACACTGGTTGACATCTCGTACATACTGGACATCTCGTACACACTGGTGGACATCTCGTACACACTGGCGGACAGCTCGTACATACTGGTGGACATCCCATACACACTGGTGGACATCCCGTACACACTGGTGGACATCTCGTACACACTGGTGGACATCTTGTACACACTGGTGGACATCTTGTACACACTGGTGGACATGTCGTACATACTGGACATCTTGTACACACTGGTGGACATCTTGTACACACTGGTGGACATCTTGTACACACTGGTGGACATGTCGTACATACTGGACATCTTGTACACACTGTTGGATATTTCGTACATACTGGACATCTCGTACACACTTGTGGACATCCCGTACACACTGGCGGACATCTCGTACCCACTGGTGGACATCTTGTACATACTGGACATCTTGTACACACTGGTGGACATCCCGTACACACTGGTGGACATCCCGTACGCACTGGTGGACATCTCGTACATACTGGACATCTCGTACATACTGGACATCCCGTAAACACTGGTGGACATCTCGTACATACTGGACGTCTCGTACACACTGGTGGACATCTCGTACATACTGGACATCTCGTACACAATGGTGGACATCTCGTACATACTGGAAAACCCGTACACACTGGTGGACATCTTGTACACACTGGTGGACATCCCGTACACACTGGTAGACATCTTGTACACACTGGTGGACATCCCGTACATACTGGTGGACATCTCGTACATACTGGACATCTCGTACACACTGGTGGACATCTCGTACATACTGGACATCCCGTACACACTGGTGGACATGTTGTACACACTGGTGGACATCCCATACACATTGGTGGACATATTGTACACACTGGTGGACATCTTGTACACACTGGTCGACATCTCGTACACACTGGTGGACATCCCGTACACACTGGCGGACATCTCGTACACACTGGTGGACATCTCGCACATACTGGACATCTTGTACACACTGGTGGACATCCCGTACACACTGGTGGACATCTTGTACACGTTGGTGGACATCCCGTACGCACTGGTGGACATCTCGTACATACTGGACATCTCGTACATACTGGACATCTTGTACACACTGGTGGACATCTCGTACATACTGGACATCCCGTACACACTGATGGACATCTTGTACACACTGGTGGACATCTTGTACACACTGGTGGACATGTCGTACATACTGGACATCTTGTACACACTGTTGGATATTTCGTACATACTGGACATCTCGTACACACTTGTGGACATCCCGTACACACTGGCGGACATCTCGTACCCACTGGTGGACATCTTGTACATACTGGACATCTTGTACACACTGGTGGACATCCCGTACACACTGGTGGACATCCCGTACGCACTGGTGGACATCTCGTACATACTGGACATCTCGTACATACTGGACATCCCGTACACACTGGTGGACATCTCGTACATACTGGACGTCTCGTACACACTGGTGGACATCTCGTACATACTGGACATCTCGTACACACTGGTGGACATCTCGTACATACTGGAAAACCCGTACACACTGGTGGACATCTTGTACACACTGGTGGACATCCCGTACACACTGGTAGACATCTTGTACACACTGGTGGACATCCCGTACATACTGGTGGACATCTCGTACATACTGGACATCTCGTACACACTGGTGGACATCTCGTACATACTGGACATCCCGTACACACTGGTGGACATGTTGTACACACTGGTGGACATCCCATACACATTGGTGGACATATTGTACACACTGGTGGACATCTTGTACACACTGGTCGACATCTCGTACACACTGGTGGACATCCCGTACACACTGGCGGACATCTCGTACACACTGGTGGACATCTCGCACATACTGGACATCTTGTACACACTGGTGGACATCCCGTACACACTGGTGGACATCTTGTACACGTTGGTGGACATCCCGTACGCACTGGTGGACATCTCGTACATACTGGACATCTCGTACATACTGGACATCTTGTACACACTGGTGGACATCTCGTACATACTGGACATCCCGTACACACTGATGGACATCTTGTACACACTGGTGGACATCTCATACATACTGGATATCTCATACATACTGGACATCTTGTACACACTGGTGGACATCTCGTACATACTGGACATCCCGTACACACTGATGGACATCTTGTACACACTGGTGGACATCTTGTACACACTGGTGGACATCCCGTACACACTGGTGGACATCTTGTACATACTGGACATCTTGTACATACTGGTGGACATCCCGTACACACTGGTGGACATCTTGTACACACTGGTGGACATCCCGTACGCACTGGTGGACATCTCGTACATACTGGACATCTCGTACATACTTGACATCCCGTACACACTGGTGGACATCTCGTACATACTGGACATATCGTACACACTGGTTGACATCTCGTACATACTGGACATCTCGTACACGCTGGTGGACATCTCGTACACACTGGCGGACAGCTCGTACATACTGGTGGACATCCCATACACACTGGTGGACATCCCGTACACACTGGTGGACATCTCGTACACACTGGTGGACATCTTGTACACACTGGTGGACATCTTGTACACACTGGTGGACATGTCGTACATACTGGACATCTTGTACACACTGGTGGACATCTTGTACACACTGGTGGACATCTTGTACACACTGGTGGACATGTCGTACATACTGGACATCTTGTACACACTGTTGGATATTTCGTACATACTGGACATCTCGTACACACTTGTGGACATCCCGTACACACTGGCGGACATCTCGTACCCACTGGTGGACATCTTGTACATACTGGACATCTTGTACACACTGGTGGACATCCCGTACACACTGGTGGACATCCCGTACGCACTGGTGGACATCTCGTACATACTGGACATCTCGTACATACTGGACATCCCGTACACACTGGTGGACATCTCGTACATACTGGACGTCTCGTACACACTGGTGGACATCTCGTACATACTGGACATCTCGTACACACTGGTGGACATCTCGTACATACTGGAAAACCCGTACACACTGGTGGACATCTTGTACACACTGGTGGACATCCCGTACACACTGGTAGACATCTTGTACACACTGGTGGACATCCCGTACATACTGGTGGACATCTCGTACATACTGGACATCTCGTACACACTGGTGGACATCTCGTACATACTGGACATCCCGTACACACTGGTGGACATGTTGTACACACTGGTGGACATCCCATACACATTGGTGGACATATTGTACACACTGGTGGACATCTTGTACACACTGGTCGACATCTCGTACACACTGGTGGACATCCCGTACACACTGGCGGACATCTCGTACACACTGGTGGACATCTCGCACATACTGGACATCTTGTACACACTGGTGGACATCCCGTACACACTGGTGGACATCTTGTACACGTTGGTGGACATCCCGTACGCACTGGTGGACATCTCGTACATACTGGACATCTCGTACATACTGGACATCTTGTACACACTGGTGGACATCTCGTACATACTGGACATCCCGTACACACTGATGGACATCTTGTACACACTGGTGGACATCTCATACATACTGGATATCTCATACATACTGGACATCTTGTACACACTGGTGGACATCTCGTACATACTGGACATCCCGTACACACTGATGGACATCTTGTACACACTGGTGGACATCTTGTACACACTGGTGGACATCCCGTACACACTGGTGGACATCTTGTACATACTGGACATCTTGTACATACTGGTGGACATCCCGTACACACTGGTGGACATCTTGTACACACTGGTGGACATCCCGTACGCACTGGTGGACATCTCGTACATACTGGACATCTCGTACATACTTGACATCCCGTACACACTGGTGGACATCTCGTACATACTGGACATATCGTACACACTGGTTGACATCTCGTACATACTGGACATCTCGTACACGCTGGTGGACATCTCGTACACACTGGCGGACAGCTCGTACATACTGGTGGACATCCCATACACACTGGTGGACATCCCGTACACACTGGTGGACATCTCGTACACACTGGTGGACATCTTGTACACACTGGTGGACATCTTGTACACACTGGTGGACATGTCGTACATACTGGACATCTTGTACACACTGGTGGACATCTTGTACACACTGGTGGACATCTTGTACACACTGGTGGACATGTCGTACATACTGGACATCTTGTACACACTGTTGGATATTTCGTACATACTGGACATCTCGTACACACTTGTGGACATCCCGTACACACTGGCGGACATCTCGTACCCACTGGTGGACATCTTGTACATACTGGACATCTTGTACACACTGGTGGACATCCCGTACACACTGGTGGACATCTCGTACGCACTGGTGGACATCTCGTACATACTGGACATCTCGTACATACTGGACATCCCGTACACACTGGTGGACATCTCGTACATACTGGACGTCTCGTACACACTGGTGGACATCTCGTACATACTGGACATCTCGTACACACTGGTGGACATCTCGTACATACTGGAAAACCCGTACACACTGGTGGACATCTTGTACACACTGGTGGACATCCCGTACACACTGGTAGACATCTTGTACACACTGGTGGACATCCCGTACATACTGGTGGACATCTCGTACATACTGGACATCTCGTACACACTGGTGGACATCTCGTACATACTGGACATCCCGTACACACTGGTGGACATGTTGTACACACTGGTGGACATCCCATACACATTGGTGGACATATTGTACACACTGGTGGACATCTTGTACACACTGGTCGACATCTCGTACACACTGGTGGACATCCCGTACACACTGGCGGACATCTCGTACACACTGGTGGACATCTCGCACATACTGGACATCTTGTACACACTGGTGGACATCCCGTACACACTGGTGGACATCTTGTACACGTTGGTGGACATCCCGTACGCACTGGTGGACATCTCGTACATACTGGACATCTCGTACATACTGGACATCTTGTACACACTGGTGGACATCTCGTACATACTGGACATCCCGTACACACTGATGGACATCTTGTACACACTGGTGGACATCTCATACATACTGGATATCTCATACATACTGGACATCTTGTACACACTGGTGGACATCTCGTACATACTGGACATCCCGTACACACTGATGGACATCTTGTACACACTGGTGGACATCTTGTACACACTGGTGGACATCCCGTACACACTGGTGGACATCTTGTTCATACTGGACATCTCGTACACACTGGTGGACATCTTGTACACACTGGTGGACATCTTGTACACACTGGTGGACATCTCGTGCATACTGGACATCTCGTACACACTGGTGGACATCTCGTACATACTGGTGGACATCTTTTACACACTGGTGGACATCTTGTACAAACTGGTGGACATGTTGTACACACTGGTGGACATCTTGTACACACTGGTGGACATCCCGTACACACTGGTGGACATATTGTACATACTGGACATTTCGTACACACTGGTGGACATCTTGTACACACTGGTGGACAGCTTGTACACACTGGTGTACATCCCGTACATACTGGTGGACATCTCGTACATACTGGACATCTCGTACACACTGGTGGACATCTCGTACATACTGGACATCTCGTACACACTGGTGGACATCTCGTACATACTGGAAATCCCGTACACACTGGTGGACATCTTGTACACACTGGTGGACATCTCGTACATACTGGTGGACATCTCGTACATACTGGACATCACGTACACACTGGTGGACATCTTGTACACACTGGTGGACATCTCGTACACACTGGTGGACATCTCATACTTACTGGACTTTTCGTACACACTGGCGGACAGCTCGCACACACTGGCGGACAGCTCGTACATACTGGTGGACATCCCGTACACACTGGTGGACATCCCGTACACACTGGTGGACATCTCGTACACACTGGTGGACATCTTGTACACACTGGTGGACATCTTGTACACACTGGTGGACATGTCGTACACACTGGCGGACAGCTCGTACACACTGGTGGACAGCTTGTACATACTGGTGGACATCCCGTACACACTAGTGGACATCCCGTACACACTGGTGGACATCTCGTACACACTGGTGGACATCTTGTACACACTGGTGGACATCTTGTACACACTGGTCGACATCTCGTACACACTTGTGGACATCCCGTACACACTGGCGGACATCTCGTACACACTGGTGGACATCTCGTACATACTGGACATCTTGTACACACTGGTGGACATCTCGTACGCACTGGTGGACATCTCGTACATACTGGACATCTCGTACATACTGGACATCCCGTACACAATGTTGGACATCTCGTACATACTGGACATCTCGTACACACTTGTGGACATCCCGTACACACTGGCGGACATCTCGTACACACTGGTGGACATCTTGTACATACTGGACATCTCGTACACACTGGTGGACATCTCGTACATACTGGAAACCCCGTACACACTGGTGGACATCTTGTACATACTGGTGGACATCTTGTACACACTGGTGGACATCTCGTACACACTGGCGGACAGCTCGTACACACTGGCGGACAGCTCGTGCATACTTGTGGACATCCCGTACACACTGGTGGACATCCCGTACACACTGGTGGACATCTCGTACACACTGGTGGACATCTTGCACACACTGTTGGACATCTTGTACACACTGGTCGACATCTCGTACACACTGGTGGACATCCCGTACACACTGGCGGACATCTCGTACACACTGGTGGACATCTCGTACATACTGGACATCTTGTACACACTGGTGGACATCCCGTACACACTGGTGGACATCTTGTACACACTGGTGGACATCCCGTACGCACTGGTGGTCATCTCGTACATACTGGACATCTCGTACACACTGGTGGACATCTCGTACACACTGGTGGTCATCTCGTACATACTGGACATCTCGTACACACTTGTGGACATCCCGTACACACTGGCGGACATCTCGTACACACTGGTGGACATCTTGTACATACTGGACATCTTGTACATACTGGTGGACATCCCCTACACACTGGTGGACATCTTGTACACACTGGTGGACATCCCGTACGCACTGGTGGACATCTCGTACATACTGGACATCTCGTACATACTGGACATCCCGTACACACTGGTGGACATCTCGTACATACTGGACATCTCGTACACACTGGTGGACATCTCGTACATACTGGACATCTCGTACACACTGGTGGACATCTCGTACATACTGGAAATCCCGTACACACTGGTGGACATCTTGTACACACTGGTGGACATCTTGTACACACTAGTGGACATCTCGTACACACTGGTGGACATCTCATACTTACTGGACATTTCGTACACACTGGCGGACAGCTTGTACACACTGGCGGACAGCTCGTACATACTGGTGGACATCCCGTACACACTGGTGGACATCCCGTACACACTGGTGGACATCTCGTACACACTGGTGGACATCTTGTACACACTGGTGGACATCTTGTACACACTGGTGGACATGTCGTACACACTGGCGGACAGCTCGTACACACTGGTGGAGAGCTTGTACATACTGGTGGACATCCCGTACACACTGGTGGACATCCCGTACACACTGGTGGACATCTCGTACACACTGGTGGACATCTTGTACACACTGGTGGACATCTTGTACACACTGGTCGACATCTCGTACACACTTGTGGACATCCCGTACACACTGGTGGACATCTCGTACACACTGGTGGACATCTCGTACATACTGGACATCTTGTACACACTGGTGGACATCCCGTACGCACTGGTGGACATCTGGTACATACTGGACATCTCGTACATACTGGACATCCCGTACACACTGTTGGACATCTCGTACATACTGGACATCTCGTACACACTTGTGGACATCCCGTACACACTGGCGGACATCTCGTACACACTGGTGGACATCTTGTACATACTGGACATCTTGTACACACTGGTGGACATCCCGTACACACTGGTGGACATCTTGTACACACTGGTGGACATCCCGTACGCACTGGTGGACATCTCGTACATACTGGACATCTCGTACATACTGGACATCCCGTACACACTGGTGGACATCTTGTACACACTGGTGGACATCTCGTACATACTGGTGCACATCTCGTACATACTGGACATCACGTACACACTGGTGGACATCTTGTACACACTGGTGGACATCTCGTACACACTTGTGGACATCTCATACATACTGGACATTTCGTACACACTGGTGGACATCTTGTTCACACTGGTGGACAGCTCGTACACACTGGCGGACAGCTCGTACATACTGGTGGACATCCCGTACACACTGGTGGACATCCCGTACACACTGGTGGACATCTCGTACACACTGGTGGACATCTTGCACACACTGGTAGACATCTTGTACACACTGGTCGACATCTCGTACACACTGGTGGACATCCCGTACACACTGGTGGACATCTCGTACATACTGGACATCTCGTACATACTGGACATCCTGTACACACTGGTGGACATCTCGTACATACTGGACATCTCGTACACACTGGTGGACATCTCGTACATACTGGACATATCGTACACACTGGTGGACATCTCGTACATACTGGAAATCCCGTACACACTGGTGGACATCTTGTACATACTGGTGGACATCTTGTACACACTGGTGGACATCTCGTACACACTGGCGGACAGCTCGTACACACTGGCGGACAGCTCGTGCATACTGGTGGACATCCCGTACACACTGGTGGACATCCCGTACACACTGGTGGACATCTCGTACACACTGGTGGACATCTTGCACACACTGGTGGACATCTTGTACACACTGGTCGACATCTCGTACACACTGGTGGACATCCCGTACACACTGGCGGACATCTCGTACACACTGGTGGACATCTCGTACATACTGGACATCTTGTACACACTGGTGGACATCCCGTACACACTGGTGGACATCTTGTACACACTGGTGGACATCCCGTACGCACTGGTGGTCATCTCGTACATACTGGACATCTCGTACACACTGGTGGACATCTCGTACACACTGGTGGTCATCTCGTACATACTGGACATCTCGTACACACTTGTGGACATCCCGTACACACTGGCGGACATCTCGTACACACTGGTGGACATCTTGTACATACTGGACATCTTGTACATACTGGTGGACATCCCGTACACACTGGTGGACATCTTGTACACACTGGTGGACATCCCGTACGCACTGGTGGACATCTCGTACATACTTGACATCTCGTACATACTTGACATCCCGTACACACTGGTGGACATCTCGTACATACTGGACATCTCGTACACACTGGTGGACATCTCGTACATACTGGACATCTCGTACACACTGGTGGACATTTCGTACACACTGGCGGACAGCTCGTACATACTGGTGGACATCCCGTACACACTGGTGGACATCCCGTACACACTGGTGGACATCTCGTACACACTGGTGGACATCTTGTACACACTGGTGGACATCTTGTACACACTGGTGGACATGTCGTACATACTGGACATCTTGTACACACTGGTGGACATCTTGTACACACTGGTGGACATCTTGTACACACTGGTGGACATGTCGTACATACTGGACATCTTGTACACACTGTTGGACATTTCGTACATACTGGACATCTCGTACACACTTGTGGACATCCCGTACACACTGGCGGACATCTCGTACACACTGGTGGACATCTTGTACATACTGGACATCTTGTACACACTGGTGGACATCCCGTACACACTGGTGGACATCCCGTACGCACTGGTGGACATCTCGTACATACTGGACATCTCGTACATACTGGACATCCCGTACACACTGGTGGACATCTCGTACATACTGGACATCTCGTACACACTGGTGGACATCTCGTACATACTGGACATCTCGTACACACTGGTGGACATCTCGTACATACTGGAAATCCCGTACACACTGGTGGACATCTTGTACACACTGGTGGACATCCCGTACACACTGGTAGACATCTTGTACACACTGGTGGACATCCCGTACATACTGGTGGACATCTCGTACATACTGGACATCTCGTACACACTGGTGGACATCTCGTACATACTGGACATCCCGTACACACTGGTGGACATGTTGTACACACTGGTGGACATCCCATACACATTAGTGGACATATTGTACACACTGGTGGACATCTTGTACACACTGGTCGACATCTCGTACACACTGGTGGACATCCCGTACACACTGGCGGACATCTCGTACACACTGGTGGACATCTCGCACATACTGGACATCTTGTACACACTGGTGGACATCCCGTACACACTGGTGGACATCTTGTACACGTTGGTGGACATCCCGTACGCACTGGTGGACATCTCGTACATACTGGACATCTCGTACATACTGGACATCTTGTACACACTGGTGGACATCTCGTACATACTGGACATCCCGTACACACTGATGGACATCTTGTACACACTGGTGGACATCTCATACATACTGGATATCTCATACATACTGGACATCTTGTACACACTGGTGGACATCTCGTACATACTGGACATCCCGTACACACTGATGGACATCTTGTACACACTGGTGGACATCTTGTACACACTGGTGGACATCCCGTACACACTGGTGGACATCTTGTTCATACTGGACATCTCGTACACACTGGTGGACATCTTGTACACACTGGTGGACATCTTGTACACACTGGTGGACATCTCGTGCATACTGGACATCTCGTACACACTGGTGGACATCTCGTACATACTGGTGGACATCTTTTACACACTGGTGGACATCTTGTACAAACTGGTGGACATCTTGTACACACTGGTGGACATCTTGTACACACTGGTGGACATCCCGTACACACTGGTGGACATATTGTACATACTGGACATTTCGTACACACTGGTGGACATCTTGTACACACTGGTGGACAGCTTGTACACACTGGTGTACATCCCGTACATACTGGTGGACATCTCGTACATACTGGACATCTCGTACACACTGGTGGACATCTCGTACATACTGGACATCTCGTACACACTGGTGGACATCTCGTACATACTGGAAATCCCGTACACACTGGTGGACATCTTGTACACACTGGTGGACATCTCGTACATACTGGTGGACATCTCGTACATACTGGACATCACGTACACACTGGTGGACATCTTGTACACACTGGTGGACATCTCGTACACACTGGTGGACATCTCATACTTACTGGACATTTCGTACACACTGGTGGACAGCTTGTACACACTGGCGGACAGCTCGTACATACTGGTGGACATCCCGTACACACTGGTGGACATCCCGTACACACTGGTGGACATCTCGTACACACTGGTGGACATCTTGTACACACTGGTGGACATCTTGTACACACTGGTGGACATGTCGTACACACTGGCGGACAGCTCGTACACACTGGTGGACAGCTTGTACATACTGGTGGACATCCCGTACACACTAGTGGACATCCCGTACACACTGGTGGACATCTCGTACACACTGGTGGACATCTTGTACACACTGGTGGACATCTTGTACACACTGGTCGACATCTCGTACACACTTGTGGACATCCCGTACACACTGGCGGACATCCCGTACACACTGGTGGACATCTTGTACACACTGGTGGACATCCCGTACGCACTGGTGGACATCTCGTACATACTGGACATCTCGTACATACTGGACATCCCGTACACACTGGTGGACATCCCGTACACACTGGTGGACATCTTGTACACACTGGTGGACATCACGTACGCACTGGTGGTCATCTCGTACATACTGGACATCTCGTACACACTGGTGGACATCTCGTACACACTGGTGGTCATCTCGTACATACTGGACATCTCGTACACACTTGTGGACATCCCGTACACACTGGCGGACATCTCGTACACACTGGTGGACATCTTGTACATACTGGACATCTTGTACATACTGGTGGACATCCCCTACACACTGGTGGACATCTTGTACACACTGGTGGACATCCCGTACGCACTGGTGGACATCTCGTACAAACTGGACATCTCGTACATACTGGACATCCCGTACACACTGGTGGACATCTCGTACATACTGGACATCTCGTACACACTGGTGGACATCTCGTACATACTGGACATCTCGTACACACTGGTGGACATCTCGTACATACTGGAAATCCCGTACACACTGGTGGACATCTTGTACACACTGGTGGACATCTTGTACACAATAGTGGACATCTCGTACACACTGGTGGACATCTCATACTTACTGGACATTTCGTACACACTGGCGGACAGCTCGTACACACTGGCGGACAGCTCGTACATACTGGTGGACATCCCGTACACACTGGTGGACATCCCGTACACACTGGTGGACATCTCGTACACACTGGTGGACATCTTGTACACACTGGTGGACATCTTGTACACACTGGTGGACATGTCGTACACACTGGCGGACAGCTCGTACACACTGGTGGAGAGCTTGTACATACTGGTGGACATCCCGTACACACTGGTGGACATCCCGTACCCACTGGTGGACATCTCGTACACACTGGTGGACATCTTGTACACACTGGTGGACATCTTGTACACACTGGTCGACATCTCGTACACACTTGTGGACATCCCGTACACACTGGTGGACATCTCGTACACACTGGTGGACATCTCGTACATACTGGACATCCTGTACACACTGGTGGACATCCCGTACGCACTGGTGGACATCTGGTACATACTGGACATCTCGTACATACTGGACATCCCGTACACACTGTTGGACATCTCGTACATACTGGACATCTCGTACACACTTGTGGACATCCCGTACACACTGGCGGACATCTCGTACACACTGGTGGACATCTTGTACATACTGGACATCTTGTACACACTGGTGGACATCCCGTACACACTGGTGGACATCTTGTACACACTGGTGGACATCCCGTACGCACTGGTGGACATCTCGTACATACTGGACATCTCGTACATACTGGACATCCCGTACACACTGGTGGACATCTCGTACATACTGGACATCTCGTACACACTGGTGGACATCTCGTACATACTGGACATCTCGTACACACTGGTGGACATCTCGTACATACTGGAAATCCCGTACACACTGGTGGACATCTTGTACACACTGGTGGACATCTTGTACACACTGGTGGACATCTCGTACATACTGGTGCACATCTCGTACATACTGGACATCACGTACACACTGGTGGACATCTTGTACACACTGGTGGACATCTCGTACACACTGGTGGACATCTCATACATACTGGACATTTCGTACACACTGGTGGACATCTTGTTCACACTGGTGGACAGCTCGTATACACTGGCGGACAGCTCGTACATACTGGTGGACATCCCGTACACACTGGTGGACATCCCGTACACACTGGTGGACATCTCGTACACACTGGTGGACATCTTGCACACACTGGTGGACATCTTGTACACACTGGTCGACATCTCGTACACACTGGTGGACATCCCGTACACACTGGTGGACATCTCGTACATACTGGACATCTCGTACATACTGGACATCCCGTACACACTGGTGGACATCTCGTACATACTGGACATCTCGTACACACCGGTGGACATCTCGTACATGCTGGACATATAGTACACACTGGTGGCCATCTCGTACATACTGGAAATCCCGTACACACTGGTGGACATCTTGTACATACTGGTGGACATCTTGTACACACTGGTGGACATCTCGTACACACTGGCGGACAGCTCGTACACACTGGCGGACAGCTCGTGCATACTGGTGGACATCCCGTATACACTGGTGGACATCCCGTACACACTGGTGGACATCTCGTACACACTGGTGGACATCTTGCACACACTGGTGGACATCTTGTACACACTGGTCGACATCTCGTACACACTGGTGGACATCCCGTACACACTGGCGGACATCTCGTACACACTGGTGGACATCTCGTACATACTGGACATCTTGTACACACTGGTGGACATCCCGTACACACTGGTGGACATCTTGTACACACTGGTGGACATCCCGTACGCACTGGTGGTCATCTCGTACATACTGGACATCTCGTACACACTGGTGGACATCTCGTACACACTGGTGGACATCTCGTACATACTGGACATCTCGTACATACTGGACATCCCGTACACACTGGTGGACATCTCGTACATACTGGACATCTCGTACACACTGGTGGACATCTCGTACATACTGGACATATCGTACACACTGGTGGACATCTCGTACATACTGGAAATCCCGTACACACTGGTGGACATCTTGTACATACTGGTGGACATCTTGTACACACTGGTGGACATGTCATACATACTGGACATCTTGTACACACTGGTGGACATCTTGTACACACTGGTGGACATGTCGTACATACTGGACATCTTGTACACACTGTTGGACATTTCGTACATACTGGACATCTCGTACACACTTGTGGACATCCCGTACACACTGGCGGACATCTCGTACACACTGGTGGACATCTTGTACATACTGGACATCTTGTACATACTGGTGGACATCCCGTACACACTGGTGGACATCTTGTACACACTGGTGGACATCCCGTACGCACTGGTGGACATCTCGTACATACTGGACATCTCGTACATACTTGACATCCCGTACACACTGGTGGACATCTCGTACATACTGGACATCTCGTACACACTGGTGGACATCTCGTACATACTGGACATCTCGTACACACTGGTGGACATCTCGTACACACTGGCGGACAGCTCGTACATACTGGTGGACATCCCGTACACACTGGTGGACATCCCGTACACACTGGTGGACATCTCGTACACACTGGTGGACATCTTGTACACACTGGTGGACATCTTGTACACACTGGTGGACATGTCATACATACTGGACATCTTGTACACACTGGTGGACATCTTGTACACACTGGTGGACATGTCGTACATACTGGACATCTTGTACACACTGTTGGACATTTCGTACATACTGGACATCTCGTACACACTTGTGGACATCCCGTACACACTGGCGGACATCTCGTACACACTGGTGGACATCTTGTACATACTGGACATCTTGTACACACTGGTGGACATCCCGTACACACTGGTGGACATCCCGTACGCACTGGTGGACATCTCGTAAATACTGGACATCTCGTACATACTGGACATCCCGTACTTACTGGTGGACATCTCGTACATACTGGACATCTCGTACACACTGGTGGACATCTCGTACATACTGGACATCTCGTACACACTGGTGGACATCTCGTACATACTGGAAATCCAGTACACACTGGTGGACATCTTGTACACACTGGTGGACATCCCGTACACACTGGTAGACATCTTGTACACACTGGTGGACATCCCGTACATACTGGTGGACATCTCGTACATACTGGACATCTCGTACACACTGGTGGACATCTCGTACATACTGGACATCCCGTACACACTGGTGGACATGTTGTACACACTGGTGGACATCCCATACACATTGGTGGACATATTGTACACACTGGTGGACATCTTGTACACACTGGTCGACATCTCGTACACACTGGTGGACATCCCGTACACACTGGCGGACATCTCGTACACACTGGTGGACATCTCGCACATACTGGACATCTTGTACACACTGGTGGACATCCCGTACACACTGGTGGACATCCCGTACACACTGGTGGACATCTCGTACATACTGGACATCTCGTACATACTGGACATCCCGTACACACTGGTGGACATCTCGTACATACTGGACACCTCGTACACACTGGTGGACATCTTGTACATACTGGACATATCGTACACACTGGTGGACATCTCGTACATACTGGAAATCCCGTACACACTGGTGGACATCTTGTACATACTGGTGGACATCTTGTACACACTGGTGGACATCTCGTACACACTGGCGGACAGCTCGTACACACTGGCGGACAGCTCGTGCATACTGATGGACATCCCGTACACACTGGTGGACATCCCGTACACACTGGTGGACATCTCGTACACACTGGTGGACATCTTGCACACACTGGTGGACATCTTGTACACACTGGTCGACATCTCGTACACACTGGTGGACATCCCGTACACACTGGCGGACATCTCGTACACACTGGTGGACATCTCGTACATACTGGACATCTTGTACACACTGGTGGACATCCCGTACACACTGGTGGACATCTTGTACACACTGGTGGACATCCCGTACGCACTGGTGGTCATCTCGTACATACTGGACATCTCGTACACACTGGTGGACATCTCGTACACACTGGTGGACATCTCGTACATACTGGACATCTCGTACATACTGGACATCCCGTACACACTGGTGGACATCTCGTACATACTGGACATCTCGTACACACTGGTGGACATCTCGTACATACTGGACATATCGTACACACTGGTGGACATCTCGTACATACTGGAAATCCCGTACACACTGGTGGACATCTTGTACATACTGGTGGACATCTTGTACACACTGGTGGACATCTCGTACACACTGGCGGACAGCTCGTACACACTGGCGGACAGCTCGTGCATACTGGTGGACATCCCGTACACACTGGTGGACATCCCGTACACACTGGTGGACATCTCGTACACACTGGTGGACATCTTGCACACACTGGTGGACATCTTGTACACACTGGTCGACATCTCGTACACACTGGTGGACATCCCGTACACACTGGCGGACATCTCGTACACACTGGTGGACATCTCGTACATACTGGACATCTTGTACACACTGGTGGACATCCCGTACACACTGGTGGACATCTTGTACACACTGGTGGACATCCCGTTCGCACTGGTGGTCATCTCGTACATACTGGACATCTCGTACACACTGGTGGACATCTCGTACACACTGGTGGTCATCTCGTACATACTGGACATCTCGTACACACTTGTGGACATCCCGTACACACTGGCGGACATCTCGTACACACTGGTGGACATCTTGTACATACTGGACATCTTGTACATACTGGTGGACATCCCGTACACACTGGTGGACATCTTGTACACACTGGTGGACATCCCGTACGCACTGGTGGACATCTCGTACATACTGGACATCTCGTACATACTTGACATCCCGTACACACTGGTGGACATCTCGTACATACTGGACATCTCGTACACACTGGTTGACATCTCGTACATACTGGACATCTCGTACACACTGGTGGACATCTCGTACACACTGGCGGACAGCTCGTACATACTGGTGGACATCCCGTACACACTGGTGGACATCCCGTACACACTGGTGGACATCTCGTACACACTGGTGGACATCTTGTACACACTGGTGGACATCTTGTACACACTGGTGGACATGTCGTACATACTGGACATCTTGTACACACTGGTGGACATCTTGTACACACTGGTGGACATCTTGTACACACTGGTGGACATGTCGTACATACTGGAAATCCCGTACACACTGGTGGACATCTTGTACATACTGGTGGACATCTTGTACACACTGGTGGACATCTCGTACACACTGGCGGACAGCTCGTACACACTGGCGGACAGCTCGTGCATACTGGTGGACATCCCGTACACACTGGTGGACATCCCGTACACACTGGTGGACATCTCGTACACACTGGTGGACATCTCGTACATACTGGACATCTCGTACATACTGGACATCCCGTACACACTGGTGGACATCTCGTACATACTGGACATCTCGTACACACTGGTGGACATCTCGTACATACTGGACATATCGTACACACTGGTGGACATCTCGTACATACTGGAAATCCCGTACACACTGGTGGACATCTTGTACATACTGGTGGACATCTTGTACACACTGGTGGACATCTCGTACACACTGGCGGACAGCTCGTACACACTGGCGGACAGCTCGTGCATACTGGTGGACATCCCGTACACACTGGTGGACATCCCGTACACACTGGTGGACATCTCGTACACACTGGTGGACATCTTGCACACACTGGTGGACATCTTGTACACACTGGTCGACATCTCGTACACACTGGTGGACATCCCGTACACACTGGCGGACATCTCGTACACACTGGTGGACATCTCGTACATACTGGACATCTTGTACACACTGGTGGACATCCCGTACACACTGGTGGACATCTTGTACACACTGGTGGACATCCCGTTCGCACTGGTGGTCATCTCGTACATACTGGACATCTCGTACACACTGGTGGACATCTCGTACACACTGGTGGTCATCTCGTACATACTGGACATCTCGTACACACTTGTGGACATCCCGTACACACTGGCGGACATCTCGTACACACTGGTGGACATCTTGTACATACTGGACATCTTGTACATACTGGTGGACATCCCGTACACACTGGTGGACATCTTGTACACACTGGTGGACATCCCGTACGCACTGGTGGACATCTCGTACATACTGGACATCTCGTACATACTTGACATCCCGTACACACTGGTGGACATCTCGTACATACTGGACATCTCGTACACACTGGTTGACATCTCGTACATACTGGACATCTCGTACACACTGGTGGACATCTCGTACACACTGGCGGACAGCTCGTACATACTGGTGGACATCCCGTACACACTGGTGGACATCCCGTACACACTGGTGGACATCTCGTACACACTGGTGGACATCTTGTACACACTGGTGGACATCTTGTACACACTGGTGGACATGTCGTACATACTGGACATCTTGTACACACTGGTGGACATCTTGTACACACTGGTGGACATCTTGTACACACTGGTGGACATGTCGTACATACTGGACATCTTGTACACACTGTTGGACATTTCGTACATACTGGACATCTCGTACACACTTGTGGACATCCCGTACACACTGGCGGACATCTCGTACACACTGGTGGACATCTTGTACATACTGGACATCTTGTACACACTGGTGGACATCCCGTACACACTGGTGGACATCCCGTACGCACTGGTGGACATCTCGTACATACTGGACATCTCGTACATACTGGACATCCCGTACACACTGGTGGACATCTCGTACATACTGGACATCTCGTACACACTGGTGGACATCTCGTACATACTGGACATCTCGTACACACTGGTGGACATCTCGTACATACTGGAAATCCCGTACACACTGGTGGACATCTTGTACACACTGGTGGACATCCCGTACACACTGGTAGACATCTTGTACACACTGGTGGACATCCCGTACATACTGGTGGACATCTCGTACATACTGGACATCTCGTACACACTGGTGGACATCTCGTACATACTGGACATCCCGTACACACTGGTGGACATGTTGTACACACTGGTGGACATCCCATACACATTGGTGGACATATTGTACACACTGGTGGACATCTTGTACACACTGGTCGACATCTCGTACACACTGGTGGACATCCCGTACACACTGGCGGACATCTCGTACACACTGGTGGACATCTCGCACATACTGGACATCTTGTACACACTGGTGGACATCCCGTACACACTGGTGGACATCTTGTACACGTTGGTGGACATCCCGTACGCACTGGTGGACATCTCGTACATACTGGACATCTCGTACATACTGGACATCTTGTACACACTGGTGGACATCTCGTACATACTGGACATCCCGTACACACTGATGGACATCTTGTACACACTGGTGGACATCTCATACATACTGGATATCTCATACATACTGGACATCTTGTACACACTGGTGGACATCTCGTACATACTGGACATCCCGTACACACTGATGGACATCTTGTACACACTGGTGGACATCTTGTACACACTGGTGGACATCCCGTACACACTGGTGGACATCTTGTTCATACTGGACATCTCGTACACACTGGTGGACATCTTGTACACACTGGTGGACATCTTGTACACACTGGTGGACATCTCGTGCATACTGGACATCTCGTACACACTGGTGGACATCTCGTACATACTGGTGGACATCTTTTACACACTGGTGGACATCTTGTACAAACTGGTGGACGTGTTGTACACACTGGTGGACATCTTGTACACACTGGTGGACATCCCGTACACACTGGTGGACATATTGTACATACTGGACATTTCGTACACACTGGTGGACATCTTGTACAGACTGGTGGACAGCTTGTACACACTGGTGTACATCCCGTACATACTGGTGGACATCTCGTACATACTGGACATCTCGTACACACTGGTGGACATCTCGTACATACTGGACATCTCGTACACACTGGTGGACATCTCGTACATACTGGAAATCCCGTACACACTGGTGGACATCTTGTACACACTGGTGGACATCTCGTACATACTGGTGGACATCTCGTACATACTGGACATCACGTACACACTGGTGGACATCTTGTACACACTGGTGGACATCTCGTACACACAGGTGGACATCTCATACTTACTGGACATTTCGTACACACTGGCGGACAGCTCGTACACACTGGCGGACAGCTCGTACATACTGGTGGACATCCCGTACACACTGGTGGACATCCCGTACACACTGGTGGACATCTCGTACACACTGGTGGACATCTTGTACACACTGGTGGACATCTTGTACACACTGGTGGACATGTCGTACACACTGGCGGACAGCTCGTACACACTGGTGGACAGCTTGTACATACTGGTGGACATCCCGTACACACTAGTGGACATCCCGTACACACTGGTGGACATCTCGTACACACTGGTGGACATCTTGTACACACTGGTGGACATCTTGTACACACTGGTCGACATCTCGTACACACTTGTGGACATCCCGTACACACTGGCGGACATCTCGTACACACTGGTGGACATCTCGTACATACTGGACATCTTGTACACACTGGTGGACATCCCGTACGCACTGGTGGACATCTCGTACATACTGGACATCTCGTACATACTGGACATCCCGTACACAATGTTGGACATCTCGTACATACTGGACATCTCGTACACACTTGTGGACATCCCGTACACACTGGCGGACATCTCGTACACACTGGTGGACATCTTGTACATACTGGACATCTTGTACACACTGGTGGACATCCCGTACACACTGGTGGACATCTTGTACACACTGGTGGACATCCCGTACGCACTGGTGGACATCTCGTACATACTGGACATCTCGTACATACTGGACATCCCGTACACACTGGTGGACATCTCGTACATACTGGACATCTCGTACACACTGGTGGACATCTCGTACATACTGGACATATCGTACAAACTGGTGGACATCTCGTACATACTGGAAATCCCGTACACACTGGTGGACATCTTGTACATACTGGTGGACATCTTGTACACACTGGTGGACATCTCGTACACACTGGCGGACAGCTCGTACACACTGGCGGACAGCTCGTGCATACTGGTGGACATCCCGTACACACTGGTGGACATCCCGTACACACTGGTGGACATCTCGTACACACTGGTGGACATCTTGCACACACTGTTGGACATCTTGTACACACTGGTCGACATCTCGTACACACTGGTGGACATCCCGTACACACTGGCGGACATCTCGTACACACTGGTGGACATCTCGTACATACTGGACATCTTGTACACACTGGTGGACATCCCGTACACACTGGTGGACATCTTGTACACACTGGTGGACATCCCGTACGCACTGGTGGTCATCTCGTACATACTGGACATCTCGTACACACTGGTGGACATCTCGTACACACTGGTGGTCATCTCGTACATACTGGACATCTCGTACACACTTGTGGACATCCCGTACACACTGGCGGACATCTCGTACACACTGGTGGACATCTTGTACATACTGGACATCTTGTACATACTGGTGGACATCCCCTACACACTGGTGGACATCTTGTACACACTGGTGGACATCCCGTACGCACTGGTGGACATCTCGTACATACTGGACATCTCGTACATACTGGACATCCCGTACACACTGGTGGACATCTCGTACATACTGGACATCTCGTACACACTGGTGGACATCTCGTACATACTGGACATCTCGTACACACTGGTGGACATCTCGTACATACTGGAAATCCCGTACACACTGGTGGACATCTTGTACACACTGGTGGACATCTTGTACACACTAGTGGACATCTCGTACACACTGGTGGACATCTCATACTTACTGGACATTTCGTACACACTGGCGGACAGCTCGTACACACTGGCGGACAGCTCGTTACATACTGGTGGACATCCCGTACACACTGGTGGACATCCCGTACACACTGGTGGACATCTCGTACACACTGGTGGACATCTTGTACACACTGGTGGACATCTTGTACACACTGGTGGACATGTCGTACACACTGGCGGACAGCTCGTACACACTGGTGGAGAGCTTGTACATACTGGTGGACATCCCGTACACACTGGTGGACATCCCGTACACACTGGTGGACATCTCGTACACACTGGTGGACATCTTGTACACACTGGTGGACATCTTGTACACACTGGTCGACATCTCGTACACACTTGTGGACATCCCGTACACACTGGTGGACATCTCGTACACACTGGTGGACATCTCGTACATACTGGACATATTGTACACACTGGTGGACATCCCGTACGCACTGGTGGACATCTGGTACATACTGGACATCTCGTACATACTGGACATCCCGTACACACTGTTGGACATCTCGTACATACTGGACATCTCGTACACACTTGTGGACATCCCGTACACACTGGCGGACATCTCGTACACACTGGTGGACATCTTGTACATACTGGACATCTTGTACACACTGGTGGACATCCCGTACACACTGGTGGACATCTTGTACACACTGGTGGACATCCCGTACGCACTGGTGGACATCTCGTACATACTGGACATCTCGTACATACTGGACATCCCGTACACACTGGTGGACATCTTGTACACACTGGTGGACATCTCGTACATACTGGTGCACATCTCGTACATACTGGACATCACGTACACACTGGTGGACATCTTGTACACACTGGTGGACATCTCGTACACACTGGTGGACATCTCATACATACTGGACATTTCGTACACACTGGTGGACATCTTGTTCACACTGGTGGACAGCTCGTACACACTGGCGGACAGCTCGTACATACTGGTGGACATCCCGTACACACTGGTAGACATCCCGTACACACTGGTGGACATCTCGTACACACTGGTGGACATCTTGCACACACTGGTAGACATCTTGTACACACTGGTCGACATCTCGTACACACTGGTGGACATCCCGTACACACTGGTGGACATCTCGTACATACTGGACATCTCGTACATACTGGACATCCCGTACACACTGGTGGACATCTCGTACATACTGGACATCTCGTACACACTGGTGGACATCTCGTACATACTGGACATATCGTACACACTGGTGGACATCTCGTACATACTGGAAATCCCGTACACACTGGTGGACATCTTGTACATACTGGTGGACATCTTGTACACACTGGTGGACATCTCGTACACACTGGCGGACAGCTCGTACATACTGGACATCTCGTACATACTGGACATCCCGTACACAATGTTGGACATCTCGTACATACTGGACATCTCGTACACACTTGTGGACATCCCGTACACACTGGCGGACATCTCGTACACACTGGTGGACATCTTGTACATACTGGACATCTTGTACACACTGGTGGACATCCCGTACACACTTGTGGACATCTTGTACACACTGGTGGACATCCCGTACGCACTGGTGGACATCTCGTACATACTGGACATCTCGTACATACTGGACATCCCGTACACACTGGTGGACATCTCGTACATACTGGACATCTCGTACACACTGGTGGACATCTCGTACATACTGGACATATCGTACACACTGGTGGACATCTCGTACATACTGGAAATCCCGTACACACTGGTGGACATCTTGTACATACTGGTGGACATCTTGTACACACTGGTGGACATCTCGTACACACTGGCGGACAGCTCGTACACACTGGCGGACAGCTCGTGCATACTGGTGGACATCCCGTACACACTGGTGGACATCCCGTACACACTGGTGGACATCTCGTACACACTGGTGGACATCTTGCACACACTGTTGGACATCTTGTACACACTGGTCGACATCTCGTACACACTGGTGGACATCCCGTACACACTGGCGGACATCTCGTACACACTGGTGGACATCTCGTACATACTGGACATCTTGTACACACTGGTGGACATCCCGTACACACTGGTGGACATCTTGTACACACTGGTGGACATCCCGTACGCACTGGTGGTCATCTCGTACATACTGGACATCTCGTACACACTGGTGGACATCTCGTACACACTGGTGGTCATCTCGTACATACTGGACATCTCGTACACACTTGTGGACATCCCGTACACAATGGCGGACATCTCGTACACACTGGTGGACATCTTGTACATACTGGACATCTTGTACATACTGGTGGACATCCCCTACACACTGGTGGACATCTTGTACACACTGGTGGACATCCCGTACGCACTGGTGGACATCTCGTACATACTGGACATCTCGTACATACTGGACATCCCGTACACACTGGTGGACATCTCGTACATACTGGACATCTCGTACACACTGGTGGACATCTCGTACATACTGGACATCTCGTACACACTGGTGGACATCTCGTACATACTGGAAATCCCGTACACACTGGTGGACATCTTGTACACACTGGTGGACATCTTGTACACACTAGTGGACATCTCGTACACACTGGTGGACATCTCATACTTACTGGACATTTCGTACACACTGGCGGACAGCTCGTACACACTGGCGGACAGCTCGTACATACTGGTGGACATCCCGTACACACTGGTGGACATCCCGTACACACTGGTGGACATCTCGTACACACTGGTGGACATCTTGTACACACTGGTGGACATCTTGTACACACTGGTGGACATGTCGTACACACTGGCGGACAGCTCGTACACACTGGTGGAGAGCTTGTACATACTGGTGGACATCCCGTACACACTGGTGGACATCCCGTACACACTGGTGGACATCTCGTACACACTGGTGGACATCTTGTACACACTGGTGGACATCTTGTACACACTGGTCGACATCTCGTACACACTTGTGGACATCCCGTACACACTGGTGGACATCTCGTACACACTGGTGGACATCTCGTACATACTGGACATCTTGTACACACTGGTGGACATCCCGTACGCACTGGTGGACATCTGGTACATACTGGACATCTCGTACATACTGGACATCCCGTACACACTGTTGGACATCTCGTACATACTGGACATCTCGTACACACTTGTGGACATCCCGTACACACTGGCGAACATCTCGTACACACTGGTGGACATCTTGTACATACTGGACATCTTGTACACACTGGTGGACATCCCGTACACACTGGTGGACATCTTGTACACACTGGTGGACATCCCGTACGCACTGGTGGACATCTCGTACATACTGGACATCTCGTACATACTGGACATCCCGTACACACTGGTGGACATCTTGTACACACTGGTGGACATCTCGTACATACTGGTGCACATCTCGTACATACTGGACATCACGTACACACTGGTGGACATCTTGTACACACTGGTGGACATCTCGTACACACTGGTGGACATCTCATACATACTGGACATTTCGTACACACTGGTGGACATCTTGTTCACACTGGTGGACAGCTCGTACACACTGGCGGACAGCTCGTACATACTGGTGGACATCCCGTACACACTGGTAGACATCCCGTACACACTGGTGGACATCTCGTACACACTGGTGGACATCTTGCACACACTGGTAGACATCTTGTACACACTGGTCGACATCTCGTACACACTGGTGGACATCCCGTACACACTGGTGGACATCTCGTACATACTGGATATCTCGTACATACTGGACATCCCGTACACACTGGTGGACATCTCGTACATACTGGACATCTCGTACACACTGGTGGACATCTCGTACATACTGGACATATCGTACACACTGGTGGACATCTCGTACATACTGGAAATCCCGTACACACTGGTGGACATCTTGTACATACTGGTGGACATCTTGTACACACTGGTGGACATCTCGTACACACTGGCGGACAGCTCGTACACACTGGCGGACAGCTCGTGCATACTGGTGGACATCCCGTACACACTGGTGGACATCTCGTACACACTGGTGGACATCTTGCACACACTGGTGGACATCTTGTACACACTGGTCGACATCTCGTACACACTGGTGGACATCCCGTACACACTGGCGGACATCTCGTACACACTGGTGGACATCTCGTACATACTGGACATCTTGTACACACTGGTGGACATCCCGTACACACTGGTGGACATCTTGTACACACTGGTGGACATCCCGTACGCACTGGTGGTCATCTCGTACATACTGGACATCTCGTACACACTGGTGGACATCTCGTACACACTGGTGGTCATCTCGTACATACTGGACATCTCGTACACACTTGTGGACATCCCGTACACACTGGCGGACATCTCGTACACACTGGTGGACATCTTGTACATACTGGACATCTTGTACATACTGGTGGACATCCCGTACACACTGGTGGACATCTTGTACACACTGGTGGACATCCCGTACGCACTGGTGGACATCTCGTACATACTGGACATCTCGTACATACTTGACATCCCGTACACACTGGTGGACATCTCGTACATACTGGACATCTCGTACACACTGGTGGACATCTCGTACATACTGGACATCTCGTACACACTGGTGGACATTTCGTACACACTGGCGGACAGCTCGTACATACTGGTGGACATCCCGTACACACTGGTGGACATCCCGTACACACTGGTGGACATCTCGTACACACTGGTGGACATCTTGTACACACTGGTGGACATCTTGTACACACTGGTGGACATGTCGTACATACTGGACATCTTGTACACACTGGTGGACATCTTGTACACACTGGTGGACATCTTGTACACACTGGTGGACATGTCGTACATACTGGACATCTTGTACACACTGTTGAACATTTCGTACATACTGGACATCTCGTACACACTTGTGGACATCCCGTACACACTGGCGGACATCTCGTACACACTGGTGGACATCTTGTACATACTGGACATCTTGTACACACTGGTGGACATCCCGTACACACTGGTGGACATCCCGTACGCACTGGTGGACATCTCGTACATACTGGACATCTCGTACATACTGGACATCCCGTACACACTGGTGGACATCTCGTACATACTGGACATCTCGTACACACTGGTGGACATCTCGTACATACTGGACATCTCGTACACACTGGTGGACATCTCGTACATACTGGAAATCCCGTACACACTGGTGGACATCTTGTACACACTGGTGGACATCCCGTACACACTGGTAGACATCTTGTACACACTGGTGGACATCCCGTACATACTGGTGGACATCTCGTACATACTGGACATCTCGTACACACTGGTGGACATCTCGTACATACTGGACATCCCGTACACACTGGTGGACATGTTGTACACACTGGTGGACATCCCATACACATTAGTGGACATATTGTACACACTGGTCGACATCTTGTACACACTGGTCGACATCTCGTACACACTGGTGGACATCCCGTACACACTGGCGGACATCTCGTACACACTGGTGGACATCTCGCACATACTGGACATCTTGTACACACTGGTGGACATCCCGTACACACTGGTGGACATCTTGTACACGTTGGTGGACATCCCGTACGCACTGGTGGACATCTCGTACATACTGGACATCTCGTACATACTGGACATCTTGTACACACTGGTGGACATCTCGTACATACTGGACATCCCGTACACACTGATGGACATCTTGTACACACTGGTGGACATCTCATACATACTGGATATCTCATACATACTGGACATCTTGTACACACTGGTGGACATCTCGTACATACTGGACATCCCGTACACACTGATGGACATCTTGTACACACTGGTGGACATCTTGTACACACTGGTGGACATCCCGTACACACTGGTGGACATCTTGTTCATACTGGACATCTCGTACACACTGGTGGACATCTTGTACACACTGGTGGACATCTTGTACACACTGGTGGACATCTCGTGCATACTGGACATCTCGTACACACTGGTGGACATCTCGTACATACTGGTGGACATCTTTTACACACTGGTGGACATCTTGTACAAACTGGTGGACATCTTGTACACACTGGTGGACATCTTGTACACACTGGTGGACATCCCGTACACACTGGTGGACATATTGTACATACTGGACATTTCGTACACACTGGTGGACATCTTGTACACACTGGTGGACAGCTTGTACACACTGGTGTACATCCCGTACATACTGGTGGACATCTCGTACATACTGGACATCTCGTACACACTGGTGGACATCTCGTACATACTGGACATCTCGTACACACCGGTGGACATCTCGTACATACTGGAAATCCCGTACACACTGGTGGACATCTTGTACACACTGGTGGACATCTCGTACATACTGGTGGACATCTCGTACATACTGGACATCACGTACACACTGGTGGACATCTTGTACACACTGGTGGACATCTCGTACACACTGGTGGACATCTCATACTTACTGGACATTTCGTACACACTGGCGGACAGCTCGTACACACTGGCGGACAGCTCGTACATACTGGTGGACATCCCGTACACACTGGTGGACATCCCGTACACACTGGTGGACATCTCGTACACACTGGTGGACATCTTGTACACACTGGTGGACATCTTGTACACACTGGTGGACATGTCGTACACACTGGCGGACAGCTCGTACATACTGGTGGACAGCTTGTACATACTGGTGGACATCCCGTACACACTAGTGGACATCCCGTACACACTGGTGGACATCTCGTACACACTGGTGGACATCTTGTACACACTGGTGGACATCTTGTACACACTGGTCGACATCTCGTACACACTTGTGGACATCCCGTACACACTGGCGGACATCCCGTACACACTGGTGGACATCTTGTACACACTGGACATCTCGTACATACTGGACATCCCGTACACACTGGTGGACATCCCGTACACACTGGTGGACATCTTGTACACACTGGTGGACATCCCGTACGCACTGGTGGTCATCTCGTACATACTGGACATCCCGTACACACTGGTGGACATCTCGTACATACTGGACATCTCGTACATACTGGACATCCCGTACATACTGGACATCTCGTACATACTGGACATCCCGTACACACTGGTGGACATCCCGTACACACTGGTGGACATCTTGTACACACTGGTGGACATCCCGTACGCACTGGTGGTCATCTCGTACATACTGGACATCTCGTACACACTGGTGGACATCTCGTACACACTGGTGGTCATCTCGTACATACTGGACATCTCGTACATACTGGACATCCCGTACACACTGGTGGACATCTCGTACATACTGGACATCTCGTACACACTGGTGGACATCTCGTACATACTGGACATCTCGTACACACTGGTGGACATCTCGTACATACTGGAAATCCCGTACACACTGGTGGACATCTTGTACACACTGGTGGACATCTTGTACACACTAGTGGACATCTCGTACACACTGGTGGACATCTCATACTTACTGGACATTTCGTACACACTGGCGGACAGCTCGTACACACTGGCGGACAGCTCGTACATACTGGTGGACATCCCGTACACACTGGTGGACATCCCGTACACACTGGTGGACATCTCGTACACACTGGTGGACATCTTGTACACACTGCTGGACATCTTGTACACACTGGTGGACATGTCGTACACACTGGCGGACAGCTCGTACACACTGGTGGAGAGCTTGTACATACTGGTGGACATCCCGTACACACTGGTGGACATCCCGTACCCACTGGTGGACATCTCGTACACACTGGTGGACATCTTGTACACACTGGTGGACATCTTGTACACACTGGTGGACATCTCGTACACACTTGTGGACATCCCGTACACACTGGTGGACATCTTGTACACACTGGTGGACATCTCGTACATACTGGACATCTTGTACACACTGGTGGACATCCCGTACGCACTGGTGGACATCTGGTACATACTGGACATCTCGTACATACTGGACATCCCGTACACACTGTTGGACATCTCGTACATACTGGACATCTCGTACACACTTGTGGACATCCCGTACACACTGGCGGACATCTCGTACACACTGGTGGACATCTTGTACATACTGGACATCTTGTACACACTGGTGGACATCCCGTACACACTGGTGGACATCTTGTACACACTGGTGGACATCCCGTACGCACTGGTGGACATCTCGTACATACTGGACATCTCGTACATACTGGACATCCCGTACACACTGGTGGACATCTCGTACATACTGGACATCTCGTACACACTGGTGGACATCTCGTACATACTGGACATCTCGTACACACTGGTGGACATCTCGTACATACTGGAAATCCCGTACACACTGGTGGACATCTTGTACACACTGGTGGACATCTTGTACACACTGGTGGACATCTCGTACATACTGGTGCACATCTCGTACATACTGGACATCACGTACACACTGGTGGACATCTTGTACACACTGGTGGACATCTCGTACACACTGGTGGACATCTCATACATACTGGACATTTCGTACACACTGGTGGACATCTTGTTCACACTGGTGGACAGCTCGTACACACTGGCGGACAGCTCGTACATACTGGTGGACATCCCGTACACACTGGTGGACATCCCGTACACACTGGTGGACATCTCGTACACACTGGTGGACATCTTGCACACACTGGTGGACATCTTGTACACACTGGTCGATATCTCGTACACACTGGTGGACATCCCGTACACACTGGTGGACATCTCGTACATACTGGACATCTCGTACATACTGGACATCCCGTACACACTGGTGGACATCTCGTACATACTGGACATCTCGTACACACTGGTGGACATCTCGTACATACTGGACATATCGTACACACTGGTGGACATCTCGTACATACTGGAAATCCCGTACACACTGGTGGACATCTTGTACATACTGGTGGACATCTTGTACACACTGGTGGACATCTCGTACACACTGGCGGACAGCTCGTACACACTGGCGGACAGCTCGTGCATACTGGTGGGCATCCCGTACACACTGGTGGACATCCCGTACACACTGGTGGACATCTCGTACACACTGGTGGACATCTTGCACACACTGGTGGACATCTTGTACACACTGGTCGACATCTCGTACACACTGGTGGACATCCCGTACACACTGGCGGACATCTCGTACACACTGGTGGACATCTCGTACATACTGGACATCTTGTACACACTGGTGGACATCCCGTACACACTGGTGGACATCTTGTACACACTGGTGGACATCCCGTACGCACTGGTGGTCATCTCGTACATACTGGACATATCGTACACACTGGTGGACATCTCGTACACACTGGTGGTCATCTCGTACATACTGGACATCTCGTACACACTTGTGGACATCCCGTACACACTGGCGGACATCTCGTACACACTGGTGGACATCTTGTACATACTGGACATCTTGTACATACTGGTGGACATCCCGTACACACTGGTGGACATCTTGTACACACTGGTGGACATCCCGTACGCACTGGTGGACATCTCGTACATACTGGACATCTCGTACATACTTGACATCCCGTACACACTGGTGGACATCTCGTACATACTGGACATCTCGTACACACTGGTGGACATCTCGTACATACTGGACATCTCGTACACACTGGTGGACATCTCGTACACACTGGCGGACAGCTCGTACATACTGGTGGACATCCCGTACACACTGGTGGACATCCCGTACACACTGGTGGACATCTCGTACACACTGGTGGACATCTTGTACACACTGGTGGACATCTTGTACACACTGGTGGACATCTCGTGCATACTGGACATCTCGTACACACTGGTGGACATCTCGTACATACTGGTGGACATCTTTTACACACTGGTGGACATCTTGTACAAACTGGTGGACATCTTGTACACACTGGTGGACATCTTGTACACACTGGTGGACATCCCGTACACACTGGTGGACATATTGTACATACTGGACATTTCGTACACACTGGTGGACATCTTGTACACACTGGTGGACAGCTTGTACACACTGGTGTACATCCCGTACATACTGGTGGACATCTCGTACATACTGGACATCTCGTACACACTGGTGGACATCTCGTACATACTGGACATCTCGTACACACCGGTGGACATCTCGTACATACTGGAAATCCCGTACACACTGGTGGACATCTTGTACACACTGGTGGACATCTCGTACATACTGGTGGACATCTCGTACATACTGGACATCACGTACACACTGGTGGACATCTTGTACACACTGGTGGACATCTCGTACACACTGGTGGACATCTCATACTTACTGGACATTTCGTACACACTGGCGGACAGCTCGTACACACTGGCGGACAGCTCGTACATACTGGTGGACATCCCGTACACACTGGTGGACATCCCGTACACACTGGTGGACATCTCGTACACACTGGTGGACATCTTGTACACACTGGTGGACATCTTGTACACACTGGTGGACATGTCGTACACACTGGCGGACAGCTCGTACATACTGGTGGACAGCTTGTACATACTGGTGGACATCCCGTACACACTAGTGGACATCCCGTACACACTGGTGGACATCTCGTACACACTGGTGGACATCTTGTACACACTGGTGGACATCTTGTACACACTGGTCGACATCTCGTACACACTTGTGGACATCCCGTACACACTGGCGGACATCCCGTACACACTGGTGGACATCTTGTACACACTGGACATCTCGTACATACTGGACATCCCGTACACACTGGTGGACATCCCGTACACACTGGTGGACATCTTGTACACACTGGTGGACATCCCGTACGCACTGGTGGTCATCTCGTACATACTGGACATCTCGTACACACTGGTGGACATCTCGTACATACTGGACATCTCGTACATACTGGACATCCCGTACATACTGGACATCTCGTACATACTGGACATCCCGTACACACTGGTGGACATCCCGTACACACTGGTGGACATCTTGTACACACTGGTGGACATCCCGTACGCACTGGTGGTCATCTCGTACATACTGGACATCTCGTACACACTGGTGGACATCTCGTACACACTGGTGGTCATCTCGTACATACTGGACATCTCGTACATACTGGACATCCCGTACACACTGGTGGACATCTCGTACATACTGGACATCTCGTACACACTGGTGGACATCTCGTACATACTGGACATCTCGTACACACTGGTGGACATCTCGTACATACTGGAAATCCCGTACACACTGGTGGACATCTTGTACACACTGGTGGACATCTTGTACACACTAGTGGACATCTCGTACACACTGGTGGACATCTCATACTTACTGGACATTTCGTACACACTGGCGGACAGCTCGTACACACTGGCGGACAGCTCGTACATACTGGTGGACATCCCGTACACACTGGTGGACATCCCGTACACACTGGTGGACATCTCGTACACACTGGTGGACATCTTGTACACACTGCTGGACATCTTGTACACACTGGTGGACATGTCGTACACACTGGCGGACAGCTCGTACACACTGGTGGAGAGCTTGTACATACTGGTGGACATCCCGTACACACTGGTGGACATCCCGTACCCACTGGTGGACATCTCGTACACACTGGTGGACATCTTGTACACACTGGTGGACATCTTGTACACACTGGTCGACATCTCGTACACACTTGTGGACATCCCGTACACACTGGTGGACATCTTGTACACACTGGTGGACATCTCGTACATACTGGACATCTTGTACACACTGGTGGACATCCCGTACGCACTGGTGGACATCTGGTACATACTGGACATCTCGTACATACTGGACATCCCGTACACACTGTTGGACATCTCGTACATACTGGACATCTCGTACACACTTGTGGACATCCCGTACACACTGGCGGACATCTCGTACACACTGGTGGACATCTTGTACATACTGGACATCTTGTACACACTGGTGGACATCCCGTACACACTGGTGGACATCTTGTACACACTGGTGGACATCCCGTACGCACTGGTGGACATCTCGTACATACTGGACATCTCGTACATACTGGACATCCCGTACACACTGGTGGACATCTCGTACATACTGGACATCTCGTACACACTGGTGGACATCTCGTACATACTGGACATCTCGTACACACTGGTGGACATCTCGTACATACTGGAAATCCCGTACACACTGGTGGACATCTTGTACACACTGGTGGACATCTTGTACACACTGGTGGACATCTCGTACATACTGGTGCACATCTCGTACATACTGGACATCACGTACACACTGGTGGACATCTTGTACACACTGGTGGACATCTCGTACACACTGGTGGACATCTCATACATACTGGACATTTCGTACACACTGGTGGACATCTTGTTCACACTGGTGGACAGCTCGTACACACTGGCGGACAGCTCGTACATACTGGTGGACATCCCGTACACACTGGTGGACATCCCGTACACACTGGTGGACATCTCGTACACACTGGTGGACATCTTGCACACACTGGTGGACATCTTGTACACACTGGTCGATATCTCGTACACACTGGTGGACATCCCGTACACACTGGTGGACATCTCGTACATACTGGACATCTCGTACATACTGGACATCCCGTACACACTGGTGGACATCTCGTACATACTGGACATCTCGTACACACTGGTGGACATCTCGTACATACTGGACATATCGTACACACTGGTGGACATCTCGTACATACTGGAAATCCCGTACACACTGGTGGACATCTTGTACATACTGGTGGACATCTTGTACACACTGGTGGACATCTCGTACACACTGGCGGACAGCTCGTACACACTGGCGGACAGCTCGTGCATACTGGTGGGCATCCCGTACACACTGGTGGACATCCCGTACACACTGGTGGACATCTCGTACACACTGGTGGACATCTTGCACACACTGGTGGACATCTTGTACACACTGGTCGACATCTCGTACACACTGGTGGACATCCCGTACACACTGGCGGACATCTCGTACACACTGGTGGACATCTCGTACATACTGGACATCTTGTACACACTGGTGGACATCCCGTACACACTGGTGGACATCTTGTACACACTGGTGGACATCCCGTACGCACTGGTGGTCATCTCGTACATACTGGACATATCGTACACACTGGTGGACATCTCGTACACACTGGTGGTCATCTCGTACATACTGGACATCTCGTACACACTTGTGGACATCCCGTACACACTGGCGGACATCTCGTACACACTGGTGGACATCTTGTACATACTGGACATCTTGTACATACTGGTGGACATCCCGTACACACTGGTGGACATCTTGTACACACTGGTGGACATCCCGTACGCACTGGTGGACATCTCGTACATACTGGACATCTCGTACATACTTGACATCCCGTACACACTGGTGGACATCTCGTACATACTGGACATCTCGTACACACTGGTGGACATCTCGTACATACTGGACATCTCGTACACACTGGTGGACATCTCGTACACACTGGCGGACAGCTCGTACATACTGGTGGACATCCCGTACACACTGGTGGACATCCCGTACACACTGGTGGACATCTCGTACACACTGGTGGACATCTTGTACACACTGGTGGACATCTTGTACACACTGGTGGACATCTCGTGCATACTGGACATCTCGTACACACTGGTGGACATCTCGTACATACTGGTGGACATCTTTTACACACTGGTGGACATCTTGTACAAACTGGTGGACATCTTGTACACACTGGTGGACATCTTGTACACACTGGTGGACATCCCGTACACACTGGTGGACATATTGTACATACTGGACATTTCGTACACACTGGTGGACATCTTGTACACACTGGTGGACAGCTTGTACACACTGGTGTACATCCCGTACATACTGGTGGACATCTCGTACATACTGGACATCTCGTACACACTGGTGGACATCTCGTACATACTGGACATCTCGTACACACCGGTGGACATCTCGTACATACTGGAAATCCCGTACACACTGGTGGACATCTTGTACACACTGGTGGACATCTCGTACATACTGGTGGACATCTCGTACATACTGGACATCACGTACACACTGGTGGACATCTTGTACACACTGGTGGACATCTCGTACACACTGGTGGACATCTCATACTTACTGGACATTTCGTACACACTGGCGGACAGCTCGTACACACTGGCGGACAGCTCGTACATACTGGTGGACATCCCGTACACACTGGTGGACATCCCGTACACACTGGTGGACATCTCGTACACACTGGTGGACATCTCGTACATACTGGACATCTCGTACATACTGGACATCCCGTACACACTGGTGGACATCTCGTACACACTGGTGGTCATCTCGTACATACTGGACATCTCGTACATACTGGACATCCCGTACACACTGGTGGACATCTCGTACATACTGGACATCTCGTACACACTGGTGGACATCTCGTACATACTGGACATCTCGTACACACTGGTGGACATCTCGTACATACTGGACATCTCGTACACACTGGTGGACATCTCGTACACACTGGTGGTCATCTCGTACATACTGGACATCTCGTACATACTGGACATCCCGTACACACTGGTGGACATCTCGTACATACTGGACATCTCGTACACACTGGTGGACATCTCGTACATACTGGACATCTCGTACACACTGGTGGACATCTCGTACATACTGGAAATCCCGTACACACTGGTGGACATCTTGTACACACTGGTGGACATCTTGTACACACTAGTGGACATCTCGTACACACTGGTGGACATCTCATACTTACTGGACATTTCGTACACACTGGCGGACAGCTCGTACACACTGGCGGACAGCTCGTACATACTGGTGGACATCCCGTACACACTGGTGGACATCCCGTACACACTGGTGGACATCTCGTACACACTGGTGGACATCTTGTACACACTGCTGGACATCTTGTACACACTGGTGGACATGTCGTACACACTGGCGGACAGCTCGTACACACTGGTGGAGAGCTTGTACATACTGGTGGACATCCCGTACACACTGGTGGACATCCCGTACCCACTGGTGGACATCTCGTACACACTGGTGGACATCTTGTACACACTGGTGGACATCTTGTACACACTGGTCGACATCTCGTACACACTTGTGGACATCCCGTACACACTGGTGGACATCTTGTACACACTGGTGGACATCTCGTACATACTGGACATCTTGTACACACTGGTGGACATCCCGTACGCACTGGTGGACATCTGGTACATACTGGACATCTCGTACATACTGGACATCCCGTACACACTGTTGGACATCTCGTACATACTGGACATCTCGTACACACTTGTGGACATCCCGTACACACTGGCGGACATCTCGTACACACTGGTGGACATCTTGTACATACTGGACATCTTGTACACACTGGTGGACATCCCGTACACACTGGTGGACATCTTGTACACACTGGTGGACATCCCGTACGCACTGGTGGACATCTCGTACATACTGGACATCTCGTACATACTGGACATCCCGTACACACTGGTGGACATCTCGTACATACTGGACATCTCGTACACACTGGTGGACATCTCGTACATACTGGACATCTCGTACACACTGGTGGACATCTCGTACATACTGGAAATCCCGTACACACTGGTGGACATCTTGTACACACTGGTGGACATCTTGTACACACTGGTGGACATCTCGTACATACTGGTGCACATCTCGTACATACTGGACATCACGTACACACTGGTGGACATCTTGTACACACTGGTGGACATCTCGTACACACTGGTGGACATCTCATACATACTGGACATTTCGTACACACTGGTGGACATCTTGTTCACACTGGTGGACAGCTCGTACACACTGGCGGACAGCTCGTACATACTGGTGGACATCCCGTACACACTGGTGGACATCCCGTACACACTGGTGGACATCTCGTACACACTGGTGGACATCTTGCACACACTGGTGGACATCTTGTACACACTGGTCGATATCTCGTACACACTGGTGGACATCCCGTACACACTGGTGGACATCTCGTACATACTGGACATCTCGTACATACTGGACATCCCGTACACACTGGTGGACATCTCGTACATACTGGACATCTCGTACACACTGGTGGACATCTCGTACATACTGGACATATCGTACACACTGGTGGACATCTCGTACATACTGGAAATCCCGTACACACTGGTGGACATCTTGTACATACTGGTGGACATCTTGTACACACTGGTGGACATCTCGTACACACTGGCGGACAGCTCGTACACACTGGCGGACAGCTCGTGCATACTGGTGGGCATCCCGTACACACTGGTGGACATCCCGTACACACTGGTGGACATCTCGTACACACTGGTGGACATCTTGCACACACTGGTGGACATCTTGTACACACTGGTCGACATCTCGTACACACTGGTGGACATCCCGTACACACTGGCGGACATCTCGTACACACTGGTGGACATCTCGTACATACTGGACATCTTGTACACACTGGTGGACATCCCGTACACACTGGTGGACATCTTGTACACACTGGTGGACATCCCGTACGCACTGGTGGTCATCTCGTACATACTGGACATATCGTACACACTGGTGGACATCTCGTACACACTGGTGGTCATCTCGTACATACTGGACATCTCGTACACACTTGTGGACATCCCGTACACACTGGCGGACATCTCGTACACACTGGTGGACATCTTGTACATACTGGACATCTTGTACATACTGGTGGACATCCCGTACACACTGGTGGACATCTTGTACACACTGGTGGACATCCCGTACGCACTGGTGGACATCTCGTACATACTGGACATCTCGTACATACTTGACATCCCGTACACACTGGTGGACATCTCGTACATACTGGACATCTCGTACACACTGGTGGACATCTCGTACATACTGGACATCTCGTACACACTGGTGGACATCTCGTACACACTGGCGGACAGCTCGTACATACTGGTGGACATCCCGTACACACTGGTGGACATCCCGTACACACTGGTGGACATCTCGTACACACTGGTGGACATCTTGTACACACTGGTGGACATCTTGTACACACTGGTGGACATGTCGTACATACTGGACATCTTGTACACACTGGTGGACATCTTGTACACACTGGTGGACATCTTGTACACACTGGTGGACATGTCGTACATACTGGACATCTTGTACACACTGTTGGACATTTCGTACATACTGGACATCTCGTACACACTTGTGGACATCCCGTACACACTGGCGGACATCTCGTACACACTGGTGGACATCTTGTACATACTGGACATCTTGTACACACTGGTGGACATCCCGTACACACTGGTGGACATCCCGTACGCACTGGTGGACATCTCGTACATACTGGACATCTCGTACATACTGGACATCCCGTAGACACTGGTGGACATCTCGTACATACTGGACATCTCGTACACACTGGTGGACATCTCGTACATACTGGACATCTCGTACACACTGGTGGACATCTCGTACATACTGGAAATCCCGTACACACTGGTGGACATCTTGTACACACTGGTGGACATCCCGTACACACTGGTAGACATCTTGTACACACTGGTGGACATCCCGTACATACTGGTGGACATCTCGTACATACTGGACATCTCGTACACACTGGTGGACATCTCGTACATACTGGACATCCCGTACACACTGGTGGACATGTTGTACACACTGGTGGACATCCCATACACATTAGTGGACATATTGTACACACTGGTGGACATCTTGTACACACTGGTCGACATCTCGTACACACTGGTGGACATCCCGTACACACTGGCGGACATCTCGTACACACTGGTGGACATCTCGCACATACTGGACATCTTGTACACACTGGTGGACATCCCGTACACACTGGTGGACATCTTGTACACGTTGGTGGACATCCCGTACGCACTGGTGGACATCTCGTACATACTGGACATCTCGTACATACTGGACATCTTGTACACACTGGTGGACATCTCGTACATACTGGACATCCCGTACACACTGATGGACATCTTGTACACACTGGTGGACATCTCATACATACTGGATATCTCATACATACTGGACATCTTGTACACACTGGTGGACATCTCGTACATACTGGACATCCCGTACACACTGATGGACATCTTGTACACACTGGTGGACATCTTGTACACACTGGTGGACATCCCGTACACACTGGTGGACATCTTGTTCATACTGGACATCTCGTACACACTGGTGGACATCTTGTACACACTGGTGGACATCTTGTACACACTGGTGGACATCTCGTGCATACTGGACATCTCGTACACACTGGTGGACATCTCGTACATACTGGTGGACATCTTTTACACACTGGTGGACATCTTGTACAAACTGGTGGACATCTTGTACACACTGGTGGACATCTTGTACACACTGGTGGACATCCCGTACACACTGGTGGACATATTGTACATACTGGACATTTCGTACACACTGGTGGACATCTTGTACACACTGGTGGACAGCTTGTACACACTGGTGTACATCCCGTACATACTGGTGGACATCTCGTACATACTGGACATCTCGTACACACTGGTGGACATCTCGTACATACTGGACATCTCGTTCACACTGGTGGACATCTCGTACATACTGGAAATCCCGTACACACTGGTGGACATCTTGTACACACTGGTGGACATCTCGTACATACTGGTGGACATCTCGTACATACTGGACATCACGTACACACTGGTGGACATCTTGTACACACTGGTGGACATCTCGTACACACTGGTGGACATCTCATACTTACTGGACATTTCGTACACACTGGCGAACAGCTCGTACACACTGGCGGACAGCTCGTACATACTGGTGGACATCCCGTACACACTGGTGGACATCCCGTACACACTGGTGGACATCTCGTACACACTGGTGGACATCTTGTACACACTGGTGGACATCTTGTACACACTGGTGGACATGTCGTACACACTGGCGGACAGCTCGTACACACTGGTGGACAGCTTGTACATACTGGTGGACATCCCGTACACACTAGTGGACATCCCGTACACACTGGTGGACATCTCGTACACACTGGTGGACATCTTGTACACACTGGTGGACATCTTGTACACACTGGTCGACATCTCGTACACACTTGTGGACATCCCGTACACACTGGCGGACATCTCGTACACACTGGTGGACATCTCGTACATACTGGACATCTTGTACACACTGGTGGACATCCCGTACGCACTGGTGGACATCTCGTACATACTGGACATCTCGTACATACTGGACATCCCGTACACAATGTTGGACATCTCGTACATACTGGACATCTCGTACACACTTGTGGACATCCCGTACACACTGGCGGACATCTCTTACACACTGGTGGACATCTTGTACATACTGGACATCTTGTACACACTGGTGGACATCCCGTACACACTGGTGGACATCTTGTACACACTGGTGGACATCCCGTACGCACTGGTGGACATCTCGTACATACTGGACATCTCGTACATACTGGACATCCCGTACACACTGGTGGACATCTCGTACATACTGGACATCTCGTACACACTGGTGGACATCTCGTACATACTGGACATATCGTACACACTGGTGGACATCTCGTACATACTGGAAATCCCGTACACACTGGTGGACATCTTGTACATACTGGTGGACATCTTGTACACACTGGTGGACATCTCGTACATACTGGACATCTTGTACACACTGGTGGACATCCCGTACACACTGGTGGACATCTCGTACATACTGGACATCTCGTACACACTGGTGGACATCTCGTACATACTGGACATCTCGTACACACTGGTGGACATCTCGTACATACTGGAAATCCCGTACACACTGGTGGACATCTTGCACACACTGGTGGACATCTTGTACACACTGGTCGACATCTCGTACACACTGGTGGACATCCCGTACACACTGGCGGACATCTCGTACACACTGGTGGACATCTCGTACATACTGGACATCTTGTACACACTGGTGGACATCTCGTACATACTGGACATCTTGTACACACTGGTGGACATCCCGTACACACTGGTGGACATCTTGTACACACTGGTGGACATCCCGTACGCACTGGTGGTCATCTCGTACATACTGGACATCTCGTACACACTGGTGGACATCTCGTACACACTGGTGGTCATCTCGTACATACTGGACATCTCGTACACACTTGTGGACATCCCGTACACACTGGCGGACATCTCGTACACACTGGTGGACATCTTGTACATACTGGACATCTTGTACATACTGGTGGACATCCCGTACACACTGGTGGACATCTTGTACACACTGGTGGACATCCCGTACGCACTGGTGGACATCTCGTACATACTGGACATCTCGTACATACTGGACATCCCGTACACACTGGTAGACATCTCGTACATACTGGACATCTCGTACACACTGGTGGACATCTCGTACATACTGGACATCTCGTACACACTGGTGGACATCTCGTACATACTGGACATCTCGTACACACTGGTGGACATCTCGTACATACTGGACATCTTGTACACACTGGTGGACATCCCGTACACACTGGTGGACATCTTGTACACACTGGTGGACATCCCGTACGCACTGGTGGTCATCTCGTACATACTGGACATCTCGTACACACTGGTGGACATCTCGTACACACTGGTGGTCATCTCGTACATACTGGACATCTCGTACACACTTGTGGACATCCCGTACACACTGGCGGACATCTCGTACACACTGGTGGACATCTTGTACATACTGGACATCTTGTACATACTGGTGGACATCCCGTACACACTGGTGGACATCTTGTACACACTGGTGGACATCCCGTACGCACTGGTGGACATCTCGTACATACTGGACATCTCGTACATACTGGACATCCCGTACACACTGGTGGACATCTCGTACATACTGGACATCTCGTACACACTGGTGGACATCTCGTACATACTGGACATCTCGTACACACTGGTGGACATCTCGTACATACTGGAAATCCCGTACACACTGGTGGACATCTTGCACACACTGGTGGACATCTTGTACACACTGGTCGACATCTCGTACACACTGGTGGACATCCCGTACACACTGGCGGACATCTCGTACACACTGGTGGACATCTCGTACATACTGGACATCTTGTACACACTGGTGGACATCCCGTACACACTGGTGGACATCTTGTACACACTGGTGGACATCCCGTACGCACTGGTGGTCATCTCGTACATACTGGACATCTTGTACACACTGGTGGACATCTCGTACATACTGGTGCACATCTCGTACATACTGGACATCACGTACACACTGGTGGACATCTTGTACACACTGGTGGACATCTCGTACACACTGGTGGACATCTCATACATACTGGACATTTCGTACACACTGGTGGACATCTTGTTCACACTGGTGGACAGCTCGTACACACTGGCGGACAGCTCGTACATACTGGTGGACATCCCGTACACACTGGTGGACATCCCGTACACACTGGTGGACATCTCGTACACACTGGTGGACATCTTGCACACACTGGTGGACATCTTGTACACACTGGTCGACATCTCGTACACACTGGTGGACATCCCGTACACACTGGTGGACATCTCGTACATACTGGACATCTCGTACATACTGGACATCCCGTACACACTGGTGGACATCTCGTACATACTGGACATCTCGTACACACTGGTGGACATCTCGTACATACTGGACATATCGTACACACTGGTGGACATCTCGTACATACTGGAAATCCCGTACACACTGGTGGACATCTTGTACATACTGGTGGACATCTTGTACACACTGGTGGACATCTCGTACACACTGGCGGACAGCTCGTACACACTGGCGGACAGCTCGTGCATACTGGTGGACATCCCGTACACACTGGTGGACATCCCGTACACACTGGTGGACATCTCGTACACACTGGTGGACATCTTGCACACACTGGTGGACATCTTGTACACACTGGTCGACATCTCGTACACACTGGTGGACATCCCGTACACACTGGCGGACATCTCGTACACACTGGTGGACATCTCGTACATACTGGACATCTTGTACACACTGGTGGACATCCCGTACACACTGGTGGACATCTTGTACACACTGGTGGACATCCCGTACGCACTGGTGGTCATCTCGTACATACTGGACATCTCGTACACACTGGTGGACATCTCGTACACACTGGTGGTCATCTCGTACATACTGGACATCTCGTACACACTTGTGGACATCCCGTACACACTGGCGGACATCTCGTACACACTGGTGGACATCTTGTACATACTGGACATCTTGTACATACTGGTGGACATCCCGTACACACTGGTGGACATCTTGTACACACTGGTGGACATCCCGTACGCACTGGTGGACATCTCGTACATACTGGACATCTCGTACATACTTGACATCCCGTACACACTGGTGGACATCTCGTACATACTGGACATCTCGTACACACTGGTGGACATCTCGTACATACTGGACATCTCGTACACACTGGTGGACATCTCGTACACACTGGCGGACAGCTCGTACATACTGGTGGACATCCCGTACACACTGGTGGACATCTCGTACACACTGGTGGACATCTTGTACACACTGGTGGACATCTTGTACACACTGGTGGACATGTCGTACACACTGGCGGACAGCTCGTACACACTGGTGGAGAGCTTGTACATACTGGTGGACATCCCGTACACACTGGTGGACATCCCGTACACACTGGTGGACATCTTGTACACACTGGTGAACATCTTGTACACACTGGTGGACATCTTGTACACACTGGTGGACATCTCGTACACACTGGTGGACATCTCGTACATACTGGACATCTTGTACACACTGGTGGACATCCCGTACGCACTGGTGGACATCTGGTACATACTGGACATATCGTACATACTGGACATCCCGTACACACTGTTGGACATCTCGTACATACTGGACATCTCGTACACACTTGTGGACATCCCGTACACACTGGCGGACATCTCGTACACACTGGTGGACATCTTGTACATACTGGACATCTTGTACACACTGGTGGACATCCCGTACACACTGGTGGACATCTTGTACACACTGGTGGACATCCCGTACGCACTGGTGGACATCTCGTACATACTGGACATCTCGTACATACTGGACATCCCGTACACACTGGTGGACATCTCGTACATACTGGACATCTCGTACACACTGGTGGACATCTCGTACATACTGGACATCTCGTACACACTGGTGGACATCTCGTACATACTGGAAATCCCGTACACACTGGTGGACATCTTGTACACACTGGTGGACATCTTGTACACACTGGTGGACATCTCGTACATACTGGTGCACATCTCGTACATACTGGACATCACGTACACACTGGTGGACATCTTGTACACACTGGTGGACATCTCGTACACACTGGTGGACATCTCATACATACTGGACATTTCGTACACACTGGTGGACATCTTGTTCACACTGGTGGACAGCTCGTACACACTGGCGGACAGCTCGTACATACTGGTGGACATCCCGTACACACTGGTGGACATCCCGTACACACTGGTGGACATCTCGTACACACTGGTGGACATCTTGCACACACTGGTGGACATCTTGTACACACTGGTCGACATCTCGTACACACTGGTGGACATCCCGTACACACTGGCGGACATCTCGTACACACTGGTGGACATCTCGTACATACTGGACATCTTGTACACACTGGTGGACATCCCGTACACACTGGTGGACATCTTGTACACACTGGTGGACATCCCGTACGCACTGGTGGTCATCTCGTACATACTGGACATCTCGTACACACTGGTGGACATCTCGTACATACTGGACATCCCGTACACACTGATGGACATCTTGTACACACTGGTGGACATCTCGTACATACTGGACATCTCGTACATACTGGACATCTCGTACACACTGGTGGACATCTCGTACATACTGGACATCCCGTACACACTGGTGGACATCTTGTACACACTGGTGGACATCCCGTACACACTGGTAGACATCTTGTACACACTGGTGGACATCCCGTACATACTGGTGGACATCTCGTACATACTGGACATCTCGTACATACTGGACATCTCGTACACACTGGTGGACATCTCGTACATACTGGACATCCCGTACACACTGGTGGACATGTTGTACACACTGGTGGACATCCCATACACATTGGTGGACATATAGTACACATTGGTGGACATCCCGTACACACTGGTGGACATCTTGTACATACTGGACATCTCGTACACACTGGTGGACAGCTCGTACATACTGGACATCCCGTACACACTGGTGGACATCTTGTACACACTGGTGGACATCCCGTACACACTGGTAGACATCTTGTACACACTGGTGGACATCCCGTACATACTGGTGGACATCTCGTACATACTGGACATCTCGTACATACTGGACATCTCGTACACACTGGTGGACATCTCGTACATACTGGACATCCCGTACACACTGGTGGACATGTTGTACACACTGGTGGACATCCCATACACATTGGTGGACATATTGTACACACTGGTGGACATCTTGTACACACTGGTCGACATCTCGTACACACTGGTGGACATCCCGTACACACTGGCGGACATCTCGTACACACTGGTGGACATCTCGCACATACTGGACATCTTGTACACACTGGTGGACATCCCGTACACACTGGTGGACATCTTGTACACGTTGGTGGACATCCCGTACGCACCGGTGGACATCTCGTACATACTGGACATCTCGTACATACTGATGGACATCTCGTACATACTGGACATCCCGTAAACACTGATGGACATCTTGTACACACTGGTGGACATCTTGTACACACTGGTGGACATGCCGTACACACTGGTGGACATCTTGTTCATACTGGACATCTCGTACACACTGGTGGACATCTTGTACACACTGGTGGACATCTTGTACACACTGGTGGACATCTCGTGCATACTGGACATCTCGTACACACTGGTGGACATCTCGTACATACTGGTGGACATCTTTTACACACTGGTGGACATCTTGTACACACTGGTGGACATGCCGTACACACTGGTGGACATCTTGTTCATACTGGACATCTCGTACACACTGGTGGACATCTTGTACACACTGGTGGACATCTTGTACACACTGGTGGACATCTCGTACATACTGGACATCCCGTACACACTGATGGACATCTTGTACACACTGGTGGACATCTCATACATACTGGATATCTCATACATACTGGACATCTTGTACACACTGGTGGACATCTCGTACATACTGGACATCCCGTACACACTGATGGACATCTTGTACACACTGGTGGACATCTTGTACACACTGGTGGACATGCCGTACACACTGGTGGACATCTTGTTCATACTGGACATCTCGTACACACTGGTGGACATCTTGTACACACTGGTGGACATCTTGTACACACTGGTGGACATCTCGTGCATACTGGACATCTCGTACACACTGGTGGACATCTCGTACATACTGGTGGACATCTTTTACACACTGGTGGACATCTTGTACAAACTGGTGGACATCTTGTACACACTGGTGGACATCTTGTACACACTGGTGGACATCCCGTACACACTGGTGGACATATTGTACATACTGGACATTTCGTACACACTGGTGGACATCTTGTACACACTGGTGGACAGCTTGTACACACTGGTGTACATCCCGTACATACTGGTGGACATCGCGTACATACTGGACATCTCGTACACACTGGTGGACATCTCGTACATACTGGACATCTCGTACACACTGGTGGACATCTCGTACATACTGGAAATCCCGTACACACTGGTGGACATCTTGTACACACTGGTGGACATCTCGTACATACTGGTGGACATCTCGTACATACTGGACATCACGTACACACTGGTGGACATCTCGTACACACTGGTGGACATCTTGTACACACTGGTGGACATCTTGTACACACTGGTGGACATGTCGTACACACTGGCGGACAGTTCGTACACACTGGTGGACAGCTTGTACATACTGGTGGACATCCCGTACACACTGGTGGACATCCCGTACACACTGGTGGACATCTCGTACACACTGGTGGACATCTTGTACACACTGGTGGACATCTTGTACACACTGGTCGACATCTCGTACACACTTGTGGACATCCCGTACACACTAGCGGACATCTCGTACACACTGGTGGACATCTCGTACATACTGGACATCTTGTACACACTGGTGGACATCCCGTACGCACTGGTGGACATCTCGTACATACTGGACATCTCGTACATACTGGACATCCCGTACACACTGTTGGACATCTCGTACATACTGGACATCTCGTACACACTTGTGGACATCCCGTACACACTGGCGGACATCTCGTACACACTGGTGGACATCTTGTACATACTGGACATCTTGTACACACTGGTGGACATCCCGTACACACTGGTGGACATCTTGTACACACTGGTGGACATCCCGTACGCACTGGTGGACATCTCGTACACACTGGACATCTCGTACATACTGGACATCCCGTACACACTGGTGGACATCTCGTACATACTGGACATCTCGTACACACTGGTGGACATCTCGTACATACTGGACATCTCGTACACACTGGTGGACATCTCGTACATACTGGAAATCACGTACACACTGGTGGACATCTTGTACACACTGGTGGACATCTTGTACACACTGGTGGACATCTCGTACACACTGGCGGACAGCTCGTATACACTGGCGGACAGCTCGTGCATACTGGTGGACATCTCGTACACACTGGTGGACATCCCGTACACACTGGTGGACATCTTGTACACACTGGTGGACATCCCGTACGCACTGGTGGACATCTCGTACATACTGGACATCTCGTACATACTGGACATCCCGTACACACTGGTGGACATCTCGTACATACTGGACATCTCGTACACACTGGTGGACATCTCGTACATACTGGACATCTCGTACACACTGGTGGACATCTCGTACATACTGGAAATCCCGTACACACTGGTGGACATCTTGTACACACTGGTGGACATCTTGTACACACTGGTGGACATCTCGTACACACTGGCGGACAGCTCGTACACACTGGCGGACAGCTCGTGCATACTGGTGGACATCTCGTACACACTGGTGGACATCCCGTACACACTGGCGGACATCTCGTACACACTGGTGGACATCTCGTACATACTGGACATCTTGTACACACTGGTGGACATCCCGTACACACTGGTGGACATCTTGTACACACTGGTGGACATCCCGTACGCACTGGTGGTCATCTCGTACATACTGGACATCTCGTACACACTGGTGGACATCTCGTACATACTGGACATCCCGTACACACTGATGGACATCTTGTACACACTGGTGGACATCTCGTACATACTGGACATCTCGTACATACTGGACATCTCGTACACACTGGTGGACATCTCGTACATACTGGACATCCCGTACACACTGGTGGACATCTTGTACACACTGGTGGACATCCCGTACACACTGGTAGACATCTTGTACACACTGGTGGACATCCCGTACATACTGGTGGACATCTCGTACATACTGGACATCTCGTACATACTGGACATCTCGTACACACTGGTGGACATCTCGTACATACTGGACATCCCGTACACACTGGTGGACATGTTGTACACACTGGTGGACATCCCATACACATTGGTGGACATATTGTACACATTGGTGGACATCCCGTACACACTGGTGGACATCTTGTACATACTGGACATCTCGTACACACTGGTGGACATCTCGTACATACTGGACATCCCGTACACACTGGTGGACATCTTGTACACACTGGTGGACATCCCGTACACACTGGTAGACATCTTGTACACACTGGTGGACATCCCGTACATACTGGTGGACATCTCGTACATACTGGACATCTCGTACATACTGGACATCTCGTACACACTGGTGGACATCTCGTACATACTGGAAATCCCGTACACACTGGTGGACATCTTGTACACACTGGTGGACATCTCGTACATACTGGTGGACATCTCGTACATACTGGACATCACGTACACACTGGTGGACATCTCGTACACACTGGTGGACATCTTGTACACACTGGTGGACATCTTGTACACACTGGTGGACATGTCGTACACACTGGCGGACAGTTCGTACACACTGGTGGACAGCTTGTACATACTGGTGGACATCCCGTACACACTGGTGGACATCCCGTACACACTGGTGGACATCTCGTACACACTGGTGGACATCTTGTACACACTGGTGGACATCTTGTACACACTGGTCGACATCTCGTACACACTTGTGGACATCCCGTACATACTGGACATCCCGTACACACTGGTGGACATCTTGTACACACTGGTGGACATCCCGTACACACTGGTAGACATCTTGTACACACTGGTGGACATCCCGTACATACTGGTGGACATCTCGTACATACTGGACATCTCGTACATACTGGACATCTCGTACACACTGGTGGACATCTCGTACATACTGGAAATCCCGTACACACTGGTGGACATCTTGTACACACTGGTGGACATCTCGTACATACTGGTGGACATCTCGTACATACTGGACATCACGTACACACTGGTGGACATCTCGTACACACTGGTGGACATCTTGTACACACTGGTGGACATCTTGTACACACTGGTGGACATGTCGTATACACTGGCGGACAGTTCGTACACACTGGTGGACAGCTTGTACATACTGGTGGACATCTCGTACATACTGGACATCCCGTACACACTGGTGGACATCTTGTACACACTGGTGGACATCCCGTACACACTGGTAGACATCTTGTACACACTGGTGGACATCCCGTACATACTGGTGGACATCTCGTACATACTGGACATCTCGTACATACTGGACATCTCGTACACACTGGTGGACATCTCGTACATACTGGAAATCCCGTACACACTGGTGGACATCTTGTACACACTGGTGGACATCTCGTACATACTGGTGGACATCTCGTACATACTGGACATCACGTATACACTGGTGGACATCTCGTACACACTGGTGGACATCTTGTACACACTGGTGGACATCTTGTACACACTGGTGGACATGTCGTACACACTGGCGGACAGTTCGTACACACTGGTGGACAGCTTGTACATACTGGTGGACATCCCGTACACACTGGTGGACATCCCGTACACACTGGTGGACATCTCGTACACACTGGTGGACATCTTGTACACACTGGTGGACATCTTGTACACACTGGTCGACATCTCGTACACACTTGTGGACATCCCGTACACACTGGCGGACATCTCGTACACACTGGTGGACATCTCGTACATACTGGACATCTTGTACACACTGGTGGACATCCCGTACGCACTGGTGGACATCTCGTACATACTGGACATCTCGTACATACTGGACATCCCGTACACACTGTTGGACATCTCGTACATACTGGAAATCCCGTACACACTGGTGGACATCTTGTACACACTGGTGGACATCTTGTACACACTGGTGGACATCTCGTACACACTGGCGGACAGCTCGTACACACTGGCGGACAGCTCGTGCATACTGGTGGACATCTCGTACACACTGGTGGACATCCCGTACACACTGGCGGACATCTCGTACACACTGGTGGACATCTCGTACATACTGGACATCTTGTACACACTGGTGGACATCCCGTACACACTGGTGGACATCTTGTACACACTGGTGGACATCCCGTACGCACTGGAGGTCATCTCGTACATACTGGACATCTCGTACACACTGGTGGACATCTCGTACATACTGGACATCCCGTACACACTGATGGACATCTTGTACACACTGGTGGACATCTCGTACATACTGGACATCTCGTACATACTGGACATCTCGTACACACTGGTGGACATCTCGTACATACTGGACATCCCGTACACACTGGTGGACATCTTGTACACACTGGTGGACATCCCGTACACACTGGTAGACATCTTGTACACACTGGTGGACATCCCGTACATACTGGTGGACATCTCGTACATACTGGACATCTCGTACATACTGGACATCTCGTACACACTGGTGGACATCTCGTACATACTGGACATCCCGTACACACTGGTGGACATGTTGTACACACTGGTGGACATCCCATACACATTGGTGGACATATTGTACACATTGGTGGACATCCCGTACACACTGGTGGACATCTTGTACATACTGGACATCTCGTACACACTGGTGGACATCTCGTACATACTGGACATCCCGTACACACTGGTGGACATCTTGTACACACTGGTGGACATCCCGTACACACTGGTAGACATCTTGTACACACTGGTGGACATCCCGTACATACTGGTGGACATCTCGTACATACTGGACATCTCGTACATACTGGACATCTCGTACACACTGGTGGACATCTCGTACATACTGGAAATCCCGTACACACTGGTGGACATCTTGTACACACTGGTGGACATCTCGTACATACTGGTGGACATCTCGTACATACTGGACATCACGTACACACTGGTGGACATCTCGTACACACTGGTGGACATCTTGTACACACTGGTGGACATCTTGTACACACTGGTGGACATGTCGTATACACTGGCGGACAGTTCGTACACACTGGTGGACAGCTTGTACATACTGGTGGACATCCCGTACACACTGGTGGACATCCCGTACACACTGGTGGACATCTCGTACACACTGGTGGACATCTTGTACACACTGGTGGACATCTTGTACACACTGGTCGACATCTCGTACACACTTGTGGACATCCCGTACACACTGGCGGACATCTCGTACACACTGGTGGACATCTCGTACATACTCGACATCTTGTACACACTGGTGGACATCCCGTACGCACTGGTGGACATCTCGTACATACTGGACATCTCGTACATACTGGACATCCCGTACACACTGTTGGACATCTCGTACATACTGGACATCTCGTACACACTTGTGGACATCCCGTACACACTGGCGGACATCTCGTACACACTGGTGGACATCTTGTACATACTGGACATCTTGTAAACACTGGTGGACATCCCGTACACACTGGTGGACATCTTGTACACACTGGTGGACATCCCGTACGCACTGGTGGACATCTCGTACATACTGGACATCTCGTACATACTGGACATCCCGTACACACTGGTGGACATCTCGTACATACTGGACATCTCGTACACACTGGTGGACATCTCGTACATACTGGACATCTCGTACACACTGGTGGACATCTCGTACATACTGGAAATCCCGTACACACTGGTGGACATCTTGTACACACTGGTGGACATCTTGTACACACTGGTGGACATCTCGTACACACTGGCGGACAGCTCGTACACACTGGCGGACAGCTCGTGCATACTGGTGGACATCTCGTACACACTTGTGGACATCCCGTACACACTGGTGGACATCTTGTACACACTGGTGGACATCCCGTACGCACTGGTGGACATCTCGTACATACTGGACATCTAGTACATACTGGACATCCCGTACACACTGGTGGACATCTCGTACATACTGGACATCTCGTACACACTGGTGGACATCTCGTACATACTGGACATCTCGTACACACTGGTGGACATCTCGTACATACTGGAAATCCCGTACACACTGGTGGACATCTTGTACACACTGGTGGACATCTTGTACACACTGGTGGACATCTCGTACACACTGGCGGACAGCTCGTACACACTGGCGGACAGCTCGTGCATACTGGTGGACATCTCGTACACACTGGTGGACATCCCGTACACACTGGCGGACATCTCGTACACACTGGTGGACATCTCGTACATACTGGACATCTTGTACACACTGGTGGACATCCCGTACACACTGGTGGACATCTTGTACACACTGGTGGACATCCCGTACGCACTGGTGGTCATCTCGTACATACTGGACATCTCGTACATACTGGTGGACATCTCGTACATACTGGACATCTCGTACATACTGGACATCTCGTACACACTGGTGGACATCTCGTGCATACTGGACATCCCGTACACACTGGTGGACATCTTGTACACACTGGTGGACATCCCGTACACACTGGTAGACATCTTGTACACACTGGTGGACATCCCGTACATACTGGTAGACATCTCGTACATACTGGACATCTCGTACATACTGGACATCTCGTACACACTGGTGGACATCTCGTACATACTGGACATCCCGTACACACTGGTGGACATGTTGTACACACTGGTGGACATCCCATACACATTGGTGGACATATTGTACACATTGGTGGACATCCCGTACACACTGGTGGACATCTTGTACATACTGGACATCTCGTACACACTGGTGGACATCTCGTACATACTGGACATCCCGTACACACTGGTGGACATCTTGTACACACTGGTGGACATCCCGTACACACTGGTAGACATCTTGTACACACTGGTGGACATCCCGTACATACTGGTGGACATCTCGTACATACTGGACATCTCGTACATACTGGACATCTCGTACACACTGGTGGACATCTCGTACATACCGGACATCCCGTACACACTGGTGGACATGTTGTACACACTGGTGGACATCCCATACACATTGGTGGACATATTGTACACACTGGTGGACATCCCGTACACACTGGTGGACATCTCATACACACTGGTGGACATCTTGTACATACTGGACATCTCATACATACTGGTGGACATCACATACATACTGGTGGACGTTTCGTACATACTGGTGGACATCCCGTACACACTGATGGACATCTCATACATACTGGACATCCCGTACATACTAGTGGACATCTTGTACATATTGGTAGACATCCCGTACATACTGGTGGACATCTCATATATACTGGTGGACATCTCATACATACTAGTGGACATCTTGTACACACTGGTGGACATCTTGTACACACAGGTGGACATCTCGTATATACTGGTGGACATCTTGTACATACTGGTGGACATCTCATACATACTGGACATCCCGTACATACTAGTGGACATCTTGTACATATTGGTAGACATCCCGTACATACTGGTGGACATCTAATATATACTGTTGGACATCTCCTACATACTAGTGGACATCTTGTACACACTGGTGGACATCTTGTACACAAAGGTGGACATCTCGTATATACTGGTGGACATCTTGTACATACTGGTGGACATCCCATACATACTGGTGGACATCTCATACATACTAGTGGACATCTTGTACACACTGGTGGACATCTTGTACACACTGGTGGACATCTCGTACATACTGGCGGACATCTCATACATACCAGTGGACTAGTGAACATCTCGTAATTACCATTGAAGACTGGGCAGATACTGGCGAACATGTGTGCATGCTTGCATGAAGAACACTTAACTTCTGAGTGCTCTTAGCTCATCTCAGTAGCATGGGACATAAGTACTGTATAACTATTGTAACCTTCAGTTAAGATCGCTTTGTGCAACTCAACCATTGTGATGTTCCAGTTAAAACCTGTTAACATTTGAAAATTACCAGGGCACCTATAATTATTACTATCTCTCATAATTATGAAATAAAGGTGTGAATCATTTAAGTTGTCAAATTAGGATTTAGGAGGGTGCTGGGTATTTCTAGTAATCAATCCTAGTAATGGCATCTCTTAGATAAGTATTAAGGGTCTTCTAACTATAATTAGCATGACTACCTCTCCAACTATATCTGGAGACAAGGTGTGCAGCTTAAAATATCAATCAATCTGTTTAATTACGAGTCGTTTACCACATAGATATGAGCTAACATCTGGCACCAGGTTAATTTCTCTAAAAAAATGAGATTGTTATAACAGCACTCCCAGTCCAAAGAAAACACTCTTACTAGGTTTTTAAACAATTGCCTCTGATGGAATGGTTACCATTTGTCAGCTGAAGCTCAGTGGTCTCCTCTCCCACTAAAACTGGCAACCCAATTATACATGCACTAGTAAATAATCTCAGGTGTGGGGTTAATCAATAAATAATCAATCTGGGCATAAATGCCATTCCAAATGGTTTTACATAGTACAGTGTAAACAATAGTCCCATCGACTGATCTTTATATGCTGCTGAGAATCAAACTTAGGTCTACATCCCCTGATGTTAAATTCCGTTTATCAAGCATTTTTCGGTTTTATTATTTTTCTTCGGCATGTAGACAAGTGGCATGAGCTGCAAAAATTCACACTTTTTTCATAATTTCTGATCGTCCCGACAGCAAGTGGCTTTTAAGGCCACCGAAAAACTAAATGATTGGCGTTGGAATGACGAAAATCCATACAATATGTGGTCTGCACGAACCGAAAACGTGATCGCAAACTAAACAAAATTCAAATAACCAGGACGACCATTCATTCATTCTAAGCCAAAGTTTGTTCAAAACAATACTTAATCGTACATTTTCGAGACTAGAAGCACTAAAAAGCTTCTGAATTATACATCTTGAGAAAATAGCCAATAATTTCAACATTTTGTTTTAACATCAAAATATCAACATTTTGGCAGCTCATGCCCTTTAAGTAAAGCCTTTCACTGCGTATGAGAGTTCGGTTTTCATGTTATCTTCAATTGTTTAGTTTATTGATAGCTAGGCCTACTTTTATTTTAAAAAGTGAATAAATGCTTGTGGATAACCACTTCTTGGTTTATTGGGTGACGACGTTTCGATGTAGTTCTTACATTGTTATCAAAGAACTATCGAAACGTTGTGACCCAATAAACCGGACTATTTGCCTGGCCGGCAAAATAAGTATAACAGGATGAGACACATAAATGTGGCTAACCAAGAAGTAGTTATCCATAACACCTTCTTGTAACCGTTCAACTTCTAAATGCCATAGAAAGATTTAATTGATTGATTGATGTTTTACGCCGCACTGAAGATTACAGTTCACTTATATGGCGGTGTTGCCAGGTTTAGTGGGGGAAGAAACCAGGCTCATTGCCCGAAGGAAAACCCGACCTTCAGCGAGTAACTGGCAACTCTTCCACATACGGCGACCAAGTGAAAAAAATCCACTACCGGAAAAGATTTGAAATTTGTATTCAGTACCTGTAAATTGTTTTGACTATCTGAATTTAAGGGTTTTTTATTTTGACAGGTTATTAAGCAAATTTTAACACTATTTCAGTCTTGATTTTTTGTCTGATCAAAACGATAATTGGCCGTTTGATAATAATATTAAGATTAGAAGATAGACATTTACTTGGTGCCAATAATTAGGATAATAGAAAACTAAAGGAAGTATACATGTAAATTGTAATATTGAGTATCATAACTTTTACTACTAAGCAGTAGGCCTACTTATAACTGATAGTTATGTCTCGCTGTCTCTCGTACCGGGATTCCACGAGATCGCGTCGGTTGCCACGTGACATCATAGCGTTCACGGTGGTTTAGCTGCAAACAGCTAAATGTATGCGTGCTTCATCTTTCAATTCGCAATTGAAAGATTTTTTATGTTTGCTGACAAGTAATCTTGGTCAGATAAACTAGATTGTACTAGAATATACCTATTTCTGCAATCAGATTAGGTTATTTTGTTTATTTTCGAATCGGATGGCAATTGATTTGAAATCAGGTTGGACATCCCAGAGCTGTATTGTATATGGAATTTGACCTCGCTGGGGCAGTATTTACAAATAAAGGTGACGTGAAGCCTGGAATGGCTCCTAAGAAATCTTCAGGGAAGTCTGCAAATAAGACAGACGAAGAATCCTCAATAATAAAAGCCCCTACTAGTAAGTCATTTGAAAGTGAAATTTTCCGTCAGCTGGTCAGCCCGAAACCGAGCACCAGTACGGACAATAATAGGTCAATTCACACAGACCCGAGTAATGTTATTCAACTGGACGAACCGGCTGATTTCAGCTCTGTCTCAAAGCCGGACTTTTCCCAGGCTATCCTGTCAAAATTGACCGAAATTTGTGGCCGTATCGACAAGATTGAAAATAAGCCACGCTTGATCGTCGAAGACGATGTAATTGAGCCTAGCCAGAAACGTTTAAAAACGATTAACGGGCCTAAAAGTGTTTTGTCCGGGCGTGAACTATCAATTATAGAAGAATGTTCTAGCATTGGCGCGGGCAGTGATTTTGACACTGATAAACGTCTAGAAGATTTTTTAAATGACGTTCCTGGTGCCTCTGACCATAATGCCGATGACGACGGTGGTCTTTTTGATGAGATTACTCAAGAGTTTAATTTGGGGGCTAATAGGGGGCCGTGTGTTGATGCAAAGTTGGCGGAATTGCTAAAACTAACTTCTGAGAAACAGCTTGACGATGACAAATTAAAAGTCATAATGGCGAGGCATAAAGTGCCAGAAAACATGAAGTTAAATACCCCCACTGTAAATAAAGAGGTTTGGGACCTAATCGAGTCCAGAACGAAGTCTAGAGACATAAAAATGCAAAGGATACAAACAAGGATTTTAAATGCCTGTATCCCGGCAGTCCACCTTATGGAGCAATTTTCAAAGCTTCGTAAAGGCGTTATTCAGCCTGCCTCTATTGACCCGGCTCAGTGCTTCAAACAGATGTTTGACCTGGTGGCCCTACTCGGCTCAGCTAATCATGAAATTAATCAACGGCGAAAAGACCTAATTCGGCCGGATTTAAACTCCAGGTACAGACAGTTGTGTTATAATACTAAGGTTACAACTCAGCTTTTTGGCGACGACTTGTCAAAGTCCGTGAAAGATATCACGGAGACAAATAGACTAGGCCAGGTTATGACTGGCTCGTTTGCTAACCGAAACTCAAAGTCAAAGTATTCAGGGGGCTATAACAACAACCGGCCTTTTTTAGGCGGACGACGGGCCCATTACAGAGGCCCGAACAGACAAGGCCGCTTCGAGAAGAAGAAGCCAAACAATCGGAAATAGATACTTCCGATGAATCTCAAGTAAGTCTAAGACTAATTACTGTCTTAAAACACAAAGTTGAACAATTCAAGGCAGGTAATTTGAAAAACTGCCTGGCATTTTGGATGCCTATAACGTCTGATAGATGGATTCATGACACTATTTTGGGTTGTACCATTGAATTTGATGGCCTGCCTTTTTTGATATACCGGACAAAAGAGTTGTTTTTTTTACGGAATCTGAAAGGGTCATAATTTCTTGTGAAATTGACAAGTTATTGGTAAAAGGAGTCATTGTCAGGGCTTTTCACTCTGAAAATGAAATTATCTCACACATATTTATCAGAGCTAAAAAGGATGGCTCACATAGGCTAATTTTAAACTTGAAACATTTAAACAAGTTTGTCACATATAGGCATTTTAAAATGGAATCCCTGCAGTCGGCGATAGCCATGATGACTAAAAATTGTTTTATGTCATCTATAGACCTCAAGGATGCATATTATTCCGTTCCTATCAAAGCTACTGACCATAAATTTCTAAGATTTTATTGGAAAGGCACCTCGTATCAATTTACCTGCTTGCCCAATGGGCTTGGCTCCGCCCCACGCCTCTTTACAAAGGTATCAAAGCCAGTATACTCATCTTTAAGGAAAATGGGTTATTCAATTTGTGGCTATATCGATGACTCATTCACATCAGCCCAAACAGAGCAAGAGTGTCTTGTTGCAGTGCACAACACTATTTCCACATTCATGTCCGCTGGGTTCACAATCCACCCAGTCAAATCAGTCTTTACCCTCTCTACTAGCCTAACATATCTGGGCTTTGTACTAGATTCTTCAGAAATGACTGTCTCCTTAACCAGAATCAAAGCACAAAAAATAGTGGTGGCTTGTTTATCCATTCGAGAGAAGGAAAATTTAACTATTAGAGAACTTGCTGAAGTTGTGGGACTTATGGTCTCAAGTTTCCCTGCAATAACATATGGTCCTATTTATTACAGAATTTTGGACAACGAAAAAACCTTTTGGTTGAGAAGCGGCAGGGGGGACTATGACAGCCAGATGAGGATTTCTCATCAAGGTAAGGCTGATCTGACTTGGTGGATAGAAAATGTCCATTCTGCTAAAAACAGTATTTTGAAAGGCTCCCCAGACTTGGTCCTGAGGTCCGATGCGTCCAAATCAGGTTTGGGGGGGGGGGGGGGGAGAAAATGGGGACCTGTCAACAGGAGGCTCATGGACCCCACAAGAATCTCATATACACATTAACTGCCTTGAATTATTGGCGGCTTGGTTTACACTTAAGTGTTTTTGCTCTGATAAAACCAATATATTTGTAAATATACAGGTTGACAACTCAACCGCTCTGGCCTATATCAATAGCATGGGAGGCAAGTCTGAACAGTGTAATAAAATCACTAGAGATACTTGGTTGTGGTGGAAATAAAAAAACATTTGGCTTCAAACCTCCTTCATACCAGGCATTTCAAACATAGAGGCTGATCGTCAGTCCAGACTGGAACACTCAAACTCTGAATGGATGTTATCAAAGAAAGTGTTTATTAAAATCACTAATTACCTCGGGAAGCCAGAAATTTACTTGTTTGCATCCAGGCTAAATTACCAAATGAAACCCTATGTAGCCTGGAAGCCGGACCCAGAAGCTGTTGCCATAGATGCTTTTAGTATAAATTGGTTTGGGAAAACATTCTACGCCTTCCCTCCTTTTATGTCTTATTGGCAGATTATTACAAAAAATACAGGAAAATCTAGCTTGTGGACTCAAAGTTGGTTTTCGAAATTAGGCACAATGCTTACAGATTCTCCTATTATTCTTTCCAGGGGGGGGGGGGGGGGGGAGAAACTTTGGTATATCCAGGCCTGGGGGAGCCAGAGCTACCGAAGATGCGCTTGATGGCCTGCCGTGTGTCGGGAGATCCCTGCGCAGCTGTGGAATTTCGAGGAAGGCATCAAGGCTTATCTTCCAATCATGGAGATCGACAACAAAGATTCAGTATCGGGTCTACATCAAACAGTGGCTGGACTTTTGTAGTAAAAGACGTTGTAATCCCAGTGAGGAAAATGTGGGAGCTGTCTTAGACTTTTTAACAGATTTGTTTGAAAAAGGACTCAGTTATAGTACTATTAACACAGCCAGGTCGGCACTTTCCACTTTTATTTTACGTAACAATGGGTTACCTATTGGTACTCATCCGCTTGTAGTGCGTCTTTTAAAGGGCGTCTATCTCAGTAGGCCATCTCTTCCAAAAACGGGTGTCACGTGGGATGTGGAAATTGTTTTATCTTACCTTAGAAGACTTTCGCCAGTGAGCAAGTTAAATCTTAAATCCCTGTCCTTCAAATTAGTTATGTTGCTTGCTTTATTATCAGGACAAAGGGTTCATTGTATTAGTTTATTTGACATTAGGAACATGACTTTTGGTTCGTCTGTCTGTAAATTCAGAATTGGTGATGTTCTGAAGAATTCACGTCCTGGATTTCATCAGAGCGAGATTGAATTTCCAGCTTTTCCTCCAGATCGGAGGATATGTGTCATTACTACAGAAGCCATGGAGGCTCATTTTATCTTTTTTTTTTCACTTCTGACTTCCGACTTCTGAGTTCTAAAGCGTTCCATAGGCCTACATGTGAGTGCAAATATGGCGACTGGTGCGTCAGGAAAAGAGGTAGGGTCAACACGCTTATAAGCGCTCTAAAAATTACATTTATAATTTTATACGGTGTGAATATGCTTCGAACTTCGAAGGTAATCGACGTAAGTCCTGTCCTAAATCGAAAGTAACAGGCCGACAAATTTTATTTTCATAAAGTGCCCGCACAACAACAACAACATAGGCATGCTTGATGTTATTATATCCTACGCTTATTGTTATTAACTCGCATCGGACTCATTAGCTTGGCAGCGTCTCGCCGAGGGTACAGAATTTATGGTAATGAGTATCTGCAGATCTGTATCCCATAGTTCGGCGAAGCGATAACTTTGCGCCATGTTTGGGTCATGAAACAGACGACAGATATCACGTGATCCGGTATATCCATTCAAGACTGCGCGTATAATGACGTCATATAAAAAATCTGTTTCGGACTCCTCTGTAGGTCATACATCGAAAATATTGACCCGTCACGGGGTACGCATTGACCAATAGAATGGGAGTAAAGCCTAATGGATATTAATGAGGTATAATAATGTTAGCTAATTCATTCGGAGGTACCCATTTAAACCTTGCACACTGTATAGGCCCATACAATCTTAAAGACATACAGTCTTTAAATAGGTCCTTAGTGCCAGGTCGATGAGTCAGTAACTTACAAGTGATAGAATTATAAACATGTAACTCAGAGACGCTATAGAATGACTCTCTAGGCCGATTCGAAAGATTTTCAGGGGGGAGAATTTGAAGTTTGTTTCTAAAGAGTAGATGTGCTAGTGTGGGTGGGGGTAGGCCCTATTCTAGGCAAATATGGGCTGCTGAAAATCTCCTGGATGGCTCGTTATTTAAGTTTTCAGTTCTGACTTCCGAGTTCTGAGTTCTGACTTCTGACTTCTGTTACGATACCGAATGATAATGAAAGGAAGTAACAACAAACCAGCAGATTTTATGTACAAATTTTGAACTTATATTAAAAAGCAAACGGACTAACTTATTTACAGGCAAATATTACATAAACGTTGGAAAGAAAACATATATCAAAATGACTTACTTATACAAGTTAAGAAATTACAGTTCCTAGAAATCTGTATCCTTCACAAAGTTCACTGGTTTAAATCCGATGACCACGAATCGACGAAATATAGATTCCCAAAATGAATCTTGAAGACACAATGGTGAATCCGCAGGATAGAATATTGAAAACACACTGGTTTAGCACACTGGTGGTATATCCACAGAATAAATTCTTGACAGAATTCACAAGTCAGGTATCACTGACAAAGCAGGCCGAATATTTTATTCAAAGATAGTAAACTGAGTTCAGATAGAAATCTGACTCATATCAGACCGTAGCATCCAAAGTATATCGAGACCAGTTGGAAAACTGACTCTATGTCATAAGACGAATATCGTATTCAAGATAGCAGCTTACTAGCTGTATCATACAGAGTCCAGATATAAATCTGAACTATAACAAATTATAGCACCCCGAGACCAGTTGGAAACTGACTGACTAATAACGATAAAACAACGTCTTATATACACTCTCAGTACTTCCAGAAAGATCTAAGCATTTGCATACAAATAGAGCATTTCGAGAATCTTCCTGGATCTACGCATTACAACAGGTTATGAACTAAAATTATAGAGACTAGAACTTTCCAAGGAGTCGTCATAGTAACAGTTGGGAATATAGGTCACAATTGAAACATTTCGTAAACAAACAGACATTACGTCACAATCGAGAAAATTCTAAGACAATCTAAATAGATACATATGTTAACAGTTCAGCTGTACGTAACACCCTCCCCCTTCAGAGAAAGAAAGTTTTGACAAAAACTTTCTTAAAAAAAAAAAAAAGTACAATAGAAATATATACTGATAGTGTTATTTACAATCTAGATAAACAATTCGAAACTTATTCAAAACACTAACTATGGGGTTAGGATCACCAAAGACAACAATAGGTTGATTACACTCTAATTTAAATGAATTAAAAATCAGGCGCTAAGAAAACTGGATCGCTAAAGAGTATGGCTTTAATCTTTTCAAAAGAGGCTTGACATTTATCAGACCAAATAAATTTTACATTTTTCTTAAGACTTATTAGTCAAAGGCTTAGAAAGTGAAGAGAAATTTTGACAAAACTTCCTATAATAACCAGCCATATCCAAGAAGCGCTTCAGCTGTCTTTTACAATCAGGCACCATAAAATTTGAAATGACGTCAACTTTAAGTTTAAGTTGAACTGGTGTGACCTGACCCTGACCGACGACACATCCGTGATAAATGTCTGTGGCACGTCGAAACTCACTTTCTACAAGACCGATATTCAAATTGGCTTTACTGAGTCTCTGGAAGAGTTCAATTCTGTCAAGGTGGTCTTTTATAGGCGAAGACTTTTCAACACAAACATCACGAAAGTTAACATAAGTCCTAGATGGAGCATCAGGAAATAAATGTGAAAAGTCAGAGATCAATGTTTGCAGTTTATCCTGTTGATAAGGTTCCAAACGACACCGTTTTACGGAAATGGTTTTAGGAATTTCAGAGTCCTCCAATTGTGTCGGTAACTTGGAATCCAACGTTGGTGTTCCAAAATCCTTGAATGTAGACTCTTCGACGAAAGAATTGCCAGGGTCAGCAGAAACTACGTTAATTTGTAAAATAGATTCACTGTTAACGTCATTTCTATTGGTATGACATGATTGACATGCTTTGCGCCGATCAGGAGTATTAACTAAATAATGAAGATCACTAAGGTCCTTACCAACAATATTAGGATCAGTTATGCTAGAATCTGACTCACAATAACAAATAGTTGCGTCTAACACAACGTCAGTATCCAAATGATTTGAAATACAATTATCTTCTGATTTTTCAATAATTACAAGATTGTTAGATAAGCATTCTTGCTTTCCATATGAACAATCAATGAATAAATCACAAAATGAATTGGCTTTAAACAAATCAGCCAAAAACGTGTCCTCTAAGTCAGCATAATTGTTATCAAGGCTATTTTCATTAGATAGGACTACGTTATTTTTACTCATAACATTTGTTACAGTACATGAAGGGTACGAGTTAGGTTTTTCTTGCTCGTTTTGACCAGTGTTAATAACTGTACATAGTTTGCTAGATACAGTGGATTCAACATTTACTTTATCACCAGCTAGGTCATTACCTAACAACAAATGAATACCATCAAATGGTAATGAAGGTCTAATACCAACACTAACAGGGCCGGATACAATGTCCGAATTTAAATACACATTATGTAATGAGACTGACTCAGTAGAATTGACACCTGTTATTAAAGCATCGTTGCCTGAGTAAGAACTTTCTGAAAATGGCAACGCTTTAGACAACATAAGAGACTGAGATGCGCCTGTATCTCTAAGTATTTTAATTTGGACAGCATTAGAATTATCACTATTAAGTGAAACAGATCCAGTGTGAATAAATGGTTTGAAAACTTTCATTACACCATCATTAAATTCCAATTTTTCATCTTTAATAGGTGGTTTAACATAGCTAACAGCTTGTTTAGTACTATCACTATTCAGTACACATAATCCTGTTGGTTTAAATGAATCTTCTTCATTTTGTTGTCTACTAAGGTCTTTAGGTGGAGGATGTCCACAAGTACATGTAACTGCCTGTTGTGTATTGTCGGTATCCACAAGACACAATCCAGTTGGTTTAGAATAATCATTATCACGATTTGGTTTTAGTTGAAAACAATTAGACTGCAGATGGCCAGGCTTTTTACAATAGTTACATGTAACTCTACTAAATTGTTTATTTTGAAATCTATTTTCATTTCCAGTATTGCCATTATTACCAGTCTTGCCAGTATTTCCAGTATTACCAGTATTTTGTGGTCTTGATTGATTTTTAAAGTGAGGCTTGTCATTAGGTTTAAAAGAATTTTGAGAACGATCTCTAAATGAAGATTGTTTACCTGGCTTGCTCTCAAATGGAAGTTTGTGAGTGACTGCGTAATTGTCAGCTGCGGTCGCTGCAGACTCTAAATTATCCACCCCCTTCTCCTCAAGATATGTTCTAATATCACTATGGATACAACATTTAAATTCTTCAACTAAAACAATGTCTTTTAAATTGTTGTAATCTTGATTTACCTCTTTAGAAAGACACCATCTCTCAAATAGTTGTTCCTTTTTCCTAGCAAATTCAGTGTAGGTTTCATCTTTATTTTTTTCACAATTTCGAAACTTTTGACGATAAGCCTCTGGAACCAGGTTATAAGCTTGTAGTATTTTATGTTTGACTGTGTCAAAACTTTTAGACTGCTCTACAGATAATGATGTATACACATCCATAGCTTTACCGACAAGTACGCTTTGTAAAAGCATAGTCCAATATTCTTTAGGCCAGTTTAAATTTTCAGCTATTTTTTCAAATGACAGAAAATATTTGTCAATATCTTTCTCACGGAATGGTGGAACTAATCTAATATTATGAGCTAAATCAAATTTACAATCCCTTTCAGACTTTTGTTGAATTTCTGAATGTCTAATTTCCATTTCCTTTTCAATTCTCATTTTTTCAATCTCCCTCTCATTTTCAAGTTTCATTCGCATCATTTCTTTTTCTTTTTCTAGTTCTTTCTCTCTCATTTCCTTTTCTATTCCTTTTTCTAGTTCTTTCTCTCTCATTTCTTTTTCTAGCTCTTTCTCCCTCATTTCTTTTTCTATTAGTAATTTTTGCATTTCTATTTCTTTATCCATTTTCAATTTTTCTTGTTGAAATAGCCATGATTTATCTGATTCAGGTAAATATTCACTTAATGCACTTTCATCAAACGCTTCAATTTCAACTAAATTTTGAGCAATATCACGTTGTAATATTTGTTTACGAGAGGATTTTTTTAAGTTTAGCCCTAAATAATCGCCTAACAAAAATAAATCGTTCCTACTTAAAGAATCGAAAATGTCCTGATCGGGCGATTGCATGAAATCGTCTGGATTAAAGTCAGACATGGTGAATAAAATCTGCTGGTATAACAAAGATTAAATGCTTAGTTGAATTTAGTTTTAGAATTTCGAATTTTCCCCGAGCACAATCTCGCTCAATGAATTACGAAATATTCCCGGACAAGCCCCCAAATTTTGTTACGATACCGAATGATAATGAAAGGAAGTAACAACAAACCAGCAGATTTTATGTACAAATTTTGAACTTATATTAAAAAGCAAACGGACTAACTTATTTACAGGCAAATATTACATAAACGTTGGAAAGAAAACATATATCAAAATGACTTACTTATACAAGTTAAGAAATTACAGTTCCTAGAAATCTGTATCCTTCACAAAGTTCACTGGTTTAAATCCGATGACCACGAATCGACGAAATATAGATTCCCAAAATGAATCTTGAAGACACAATGGTGAATCCGCAGGATAGAATATTGAAAACACACTGGTTTAGCACACTGGTGGTATATCCACAGAATAAATTCTTGACAGAATTCACAAGTCAGGTATCACTGACAAAGCAGGCCGAATATTTTATTCAAAGATAGTAAACTGAGTTCAGATAGAAATCTGACTCATATCAGACCGTAGCATCCAAAGTATATCGAGACCAGTTGGAAAACTGACTCTATGTCATAAGACGAATATCGTATTCAAGATAGCAGCTTACTAGCTGTATCATACAGAGTCCAGATATAAATCTGAACTATAACAAATTATAGCACCCCGAGACCAGTTGGAAACTGACTGACTAATAACGATAAAACAACGTCTTATATACACTCTCAGTACTTCCAGAAAGATCTAAGCATTTGCATACAAATAGAGCATTTCGAGAATCTTCCTGGATCTACGCATTACAACAGGTTATGAACTAAAATTATAGAGACTAGAACTTTCCAAGGAGTCGTCATAGTAACAGTTGGGAATATAGGTCACAATTGAAACATTTCGTAAACAAACAGACATTACGTCACAATCGAGAAAATTCTAAGACAATCTAAATAGATACATATGTTAACAGTTCAGCTGTACGTAACACTTCCGAGTTCTGACTGCCGAGTTCTGACTTCCGAGTTCTGACTTCCGAGTTCTAACTTCCGAGTCCTGGGTGTATCCCAGACACCAATCAATCAATCTAATGCATGCTCAAGTCCCCTGGCCTATTTCATAAAGAAGTTTGCCATGATTCACCCTTACATCGTAGTAGACTATCTGTCACAAGTCTGCTAAATATGTTTTATTAAATGGCCCCCCCAGGGTTCCACTTCTAACCTCGGACTTGTAGCATCGGACTACCAGCTTATTACTTCGTATTTAAGAGTTTGCTGAACAAGACGGACTCCACATCGCAGATTGTACGTCCTTGATCAGTATAATTTACACTCACAATTAAGATTTTATGTATTATGGAGAAATGCAGGAGATCTGCTGCATAGACAAAATGTGAAACACGGATAATCTTCGAAGTCTTGAAATAAATGGGAAATAAAATGTAGCGTGTCTCCTTTTGCAGATCCAAACCAGCAGGGGCTTACAAAATATGGGAAATGCCATGGCTACACAGCAAGCATCTGGTATGTCCATAAATTTATCCCACCTCACACTGAATACTTCCTGTCGATTGGTTCAAACCAGTCTCGTGGAGACCGTGTATATTTCCATATTACGTCGCCGTGCTGATCCATACAGGGCGACTACCATATATGGTTTGTGACGTCATGTCTAGACACTTGCCAGTCGTGTCTGCTCATACCATACACTATTAGTTACAGGGTTTGTTCGAGGGGGGATACGGAAATATCTAGCGCCTCGCCCAATATCGGTTTACTGACCCCATATATTTCCGTATCCCCCCTCGAACAAACCCTGTAACGAATTTATCCCACCGAAGACCTAACTTGTACGGTATTCAAGCCTTCTTTCTGAAAATTGGCTTTCATAAAAGGCAGAAAGTGAACTCCTAAAGGTATTTTCTAATGTGTATGGCACGAACAGATACGAATGGCAAGCGTCTAGACATGACGTCACAAGCCATATATGGTAGTCGCCCTGTATGGATCAGCACGGCGACGTAATATGGAAATATACAGGGTCTCCACGTGACTGGTTTGAACCAATCAACAGGAAGTATTCAGTGTGAGGTGGGATAAATTAGAAAACAGCTTTCGGAGTTCACTTTCTGCCTTTTATGAAAGCCAATTTTCAGAAAGAAGACTTGGATATCGCACAAGTTAGGTCTTCGGTGGGATAAATTCGTTACAGGGAGGGGGGATACGGAAATATATGGGGTCAGTAAACAGTATAAACAGTAATATTCGTTTACTGACCCCATATATTTCCGTATCCCCCATCGAACAAACCCTGTAACTAATATTATCGGCTGATCGTTCAAATAAACAATAAGCGGTCTGCATTTTACCATGGGGTCTACTTACCACAAAGGGGCGTACTCAAAACAGTGGTGGAGAGCATCATCTAACGATTGATTGATTGATTGTTCGGTGTTTTACGCCGCACTCAAGATTACTTCACTTATATGGCAGCTTTGAAAATTTTCCAATTGGTGAAAATTGGTGGAAGGCTGCTTAGATTGGGCACCCAACGCTGCTCAGGTAAACAAAATAAACCTTTAGAGCCACCAGAGTGACTTAACATGATTTTCCTCACATTCAGTACCATTTTAGCTGTGACGACGTAATTAAGACGATGCTGACGTCTAAATTTCATGAAAATCATAAGATAGGTGTTCTCGTTCAAATTAAGATCATATTGGTGATTCGCCAAATATTACACTCTACTTGGAAAAACGGCCTCAATCCATAACCAGGCTGCCTTTATTGCAGGAAATGTTCTTCTGGCAACAAGGACTAAACAAGGTCTCTCCTCTTTCAAAATAACGATGATTGAAACGTAACTCATTTATTAAAGAATTTTATGCCTTTTCTGAATAAAATATGTACACATAAAAATAAAATAAATATCCCTTTCTAAATCATATGTTTACATTTCAGATAACTATGACTCAACAAAACGAAAAAGATATATATTACAGTCCCTGATAAGTAATATAAATGGGATGATGGCATCAAAACAGAAAAGACCGAAATATCATGGAAGGCACAAAGTTCACAAACTCTATATAGGCTGGAGGCACAGCGAGGGGGTTGACAAGCCATTTAAAATGGTCCGGTTTAAAGACGGAGGTGGTGTACGTTGTATTGAGTATCCTGTAGATCAGCCACAGTCAGTCTCCAGCATCACACAGCTTGGACTTAAACTTTTTTTCCTGAAGGGAAAAACCAATTGGGATCACTTGAAAATTTAGAACTATCACTCGGAAATTTTTCTGGGCGTTTTATAGATGAGTTTAAAGATACTGAGGGACAACCCTGTACATTTCAGGAATACCTTCATTCCTATGGAATTTTTTCTTCAAAAACTTGATACTTTTTAATAATATCTTGAACTATTTCTTGTCAGTCTCAGTGTGCTGTTTTCCTGTTATCGTTCCAGCTTTTATAAGATTTCATAGGCTAAATTTGAGTTGCGAATATTGAGTTCTATACTGTTATTGTTTTTTATTTTTGTATAGATTTATTTTGTTCGCACAGAAACAGCCAAGCAGGATGATTTGGTGCTATTCTTTATTATTTGAATTTTATCCGTTAACAAAGTTTAAATGTTTCAGGTTTTATTGTCAAATTCTTTAGTTCAATCGCATGCTCAAAGCATAGCATTGTCACGAGAAAGATAATATAATAACATTAAATTTCGAGTTTTTATTTTGATATTTGTTGTGTTGTTTGTTTGTTATATTACAAAAAAATGATTTACGAAATGAATTTATTTTATATTTTAATGTCAAATTTAAATCCACCGGAGGCTCGTCGAGTTTTTAAACGAGTCTTTATCACTTTTCATCCACCGGAGGCCCGTCGAGTTTTTAAACGAGTCTTTATCACTTTTCATCCACCGGAGGCCCGTCGAGTTTTTAAACGAGTCTTTATCACTTTTCATCCACCGGAGGCCCGTCGAGTTTTTAAACGAGTCTTTATCACTTTTCAAAATTTGCTTTATGAAAGAATTATTTTAAAGTAAAAACCAAAACCGCTGAAAAGTGAGTGACAACTGAAATGTAGGCCTACATCATGTTAACTGTTTAACTGTTCTTAACAGCATCGGTCAGCTTCAAAAATAAATCTAGCGCTTCCTCCACAGAATCGGGAATTTTCAAATTTGGATGTAGTAAATAAGCTAACTCTACAAATTGATGGCAGCAAGGTTGTAAAAGCTGTTGCGGGGCTCCATACAGTTCAAGACAGATTAACACATCTTCTGTGTCAATGCTTGTTCCACAGTTTTCTGTGCCATATAACTGTGGCATGAAATACATAACATCGGGTTTTCCGGATGGCAGCTCTGCGTTTCTGTTTTTCCGTATCATGTGCAAATTCCAGTGTCTAGAAATTCGGTCCAGTTCAAGCTGTAGCACATTCATGAAACAAAATTTTAAACACTCCCTATGTATAGGGTTAGCATCGAGAAAAATGTCAGTGGATCTCATGTCTTTAAACAAGTTTATCCACCAGTTTAAACCTTGTTTTCGTAGAATTGACCAAAAAGCTTCAATGCGTTGATTTGAAGTACTCTTTCCCAGCACAAAACTGTTTAAACAAGCTTCTGGGTCAGTTTCATTACAATTAAAAAATGGTTGGAGAATTTTCAACCCCGAGTTTTCTGTTCCTAAATCGCTTCTAAGCTTTGATGGAGCAAGTTCAGTATCCCGGAGCGTTTCGAGGTAGTAGGTGGATATAATTGTTGGATTATTGTTACTTTGACCGACCCGTAGCCAAAGCACACGCCGGCTAAATCCATCAATGCATCCATGGATGCAGAAACCAAATGGTTTAAGTTTGTCGTAACCATCCACATGCCACACTGCATTTGGTCCTGGACAGACGTACTTCCTCCTCTTTAACCGATTTCTTTTCCTCAGAGCAATACCATCTGGGTCCACCAAGCGCATAATTTCCAAAATCTTGTTTCTAGGATATCGTATACCATGGTTCAAGACTGATGCTATCCCTCCTCATGCGTCTTCTTAATCCCATTTCTCTCAGTTTCCTTTTAAGGTGACTGAGACTTATTGTATATCCATGGACAAATGTTATCGCTGCTAGGATCTCCAAGTTGGAAAAACCATTCCTGAAATATTGTTCGATTAACTCATTCGGACTTTGTAAGTTGTCGTTAAGACATGGGATATAAGCTTGTGTCCTTGTAACAGTTCCCGACGGCAAGGTACCCATGGCATTAACACTTATGGTCAGATAATTTACACCTGTAAAACAAAAAGTCAAAAACAGTTAAAATTTCATACCCACAATCCACAAAAAAAATGGTTGGAAATATCTATAAAAGACTATTTATGCTATGTTTAATAGGCCTATGTTACATGAACGCATTGTGACTTGTTTGTTTGAACAGCTGTAACGACTATATTGGGAATTGATTTGCCTCGGAAAGTCTATATAAATAGCCACCTTTGAATGAAGGTGTATGTTTAATAAGTCGGAAGTCAGAACTCGGAAGTCAGAAGTCGGAACTCAGAAGTCAGAAGTCGGAACTCAGAAGTCGGGACTCGAAAATCACAATTGGGCTTAACACCACCTCGATTGACCAAATTTATGAACTGACAGAAAAATATCACCCAAAAGCCTATACCTCTCGACAATAGACTACCCTATTAGACATTCTTAACGTTCCCCAAAATACATTCTTATAACGTTCCCCGTTAGTAAGCTGATAGAGAAGTCATGTTGCCCTAGCCGGAGGGCTCCGACAACAAAATTTGAAATTGAACGTGAAAAACAGGGGTTTGCTACAGGTCATGTTATCTACCAGTTATTAAAACATTCTTAGCTCGATAACAACAACTATCTGTGGTTCCGTACATTACAGTGTTAAGAGAGTATTTAAAACGCACGGAACCCTTGAGAAGGGAGACAACTAAGCTTTTTATAAGCTACCAGAAACCACATAAGGCTGTAGTGAAAGCCACTGTTTCAAGGTGGGTCAAAACAGTCTTAGGAAAAGCAGGCGTTGACACAAACATTTTTTCAGCCCATTCAACTAGGTCTGCCTCTGCATCAAGGGTATCATTGTCTTTTGTTTCATTAAATACTATTTTAAAAACTGCTGGTTGGTTGAGGGCGTCAACATTTGCAAAATTTTATAAAAAACCTATCCGAACAGAAGGACTTTTTGGTCTAACTATTTTGCAAGCAGCAGGAGAAAGTTAACTTAACCCTTTTATACCATAGAATGGTCTGTTTTTCCTTTAAAACTGGATTCATTTGGAAATAAATCCTGTCCAATGAGAATTGCTTGTGCTATCTTTTCTTTTGAATGCTCATGGACTTTAAAAATCTCGTGGAATCCCGGTACGAGAGACAGCGAGACATAATTAGAAAATTAAACGATACTTACTTGTAAGTTGAAGTTTGATTGGAATTATGTCGAGCTGTCTGGAGTACTTAGGGATAACACGCCCTCCCTATTCATGTATTCACCCTCCCTTTCTTGGGGTCTTTTTCCATGAGTATTCATCTTTAAATTATGATGTCACGTGGCCACCGACGCGATCTCGTGTTATCCCTAAGTACTCCAGACAGCTCGACATAATTCCAATCAAACTTCAACTTACAAGTAAGTATCGTTTAATTTTCTAATTATACAACTTTTATATAAGTTACAACAACAACGTCAGTTTCTATCGAGTGATTGTAAGACAAATAACTTTTAACCAGTCCAAACTCAAAATTATTTTAAGTTAAATAGATGGACACACATTTATAGTGAACCTTACATTAGTCATTAGGTAAAATTGCATTCATTTTTGTCTACGGCACGTTGTTTTGTTTACTTTTTGTCTCCAGTCGAAATTATATGACGTCAGTCAGTGTTGGGTTTTGGAATGACAGTCTCACTTTGCGGGAGAAATCACACACATCAAATACATATGTAAGACTCGCTTTCATTGGTTCCAGAGCAACGTATCAAGATTGTTTCCGGTTGTACGTTGTGTTTAAATTTCCCGCGCATATAGGCCTATGTGATTGGCCAACTAACATAATTCGTCTAACAAGACGTTTCCGGTTTTCAAACTACATGTAGTGGTTTTCATACTACATGTAGTCATAAGTAACTGCGTTGCTCTGAGCAACGTAACGAACCTAGTTCACGTTAGAATAATTATTCGGAGCAACGTAAGGAGGTTTAAAAGTAAAAATAAAGCACTTTGATTGGACGATTCATATACTCACGTTGCGTTGTGTTTCAACATGTTGTGTTTTGAGAGCAACGTAATACGTTGCTATTTATGGCGCGTTTGGCCTTTCATAGACATGGCTCGTGCTGCACTCAGCGCGCGCCGATTGGCTCAGAGCAGTTTGGATGGGGTTTCCTGAGCATTTTTTGCACGAATTTTCTTTCACTCTTCGAACGTTATTAAATGCAGTTAGGCGTGTGTTTGACATAATTCAAAAACTTGATAAGGAATTTTTGTTTACCAAAGATGATATTTTTTCTTTTGAAGAATATGATATTTATTACCCATATACAGTTACATTGTTAAAACATAATTGTCAACATGTGTACATAATTATTACATGCACTTTGCTCAATCCCAGTTACAGCTATATTTAATCATTTAAAAGTCGTTTTCGTTAAATCTTGGTAAAACTTGGCATACATCATAAAACATGAACATACATCACGAACGAATCCCTTTCTCTAACATTGAAAGCTTGGTTGAGAACAAAGTAAGGAAACTATTAGACGATTTGATAAGCCAAGCGATAAAGTCTGCTGTACAACCTTTAACTGCCCAAATGACAAGTCTTGCCTCCGATTAAAAACCACAATCCAAAAAAATTATGAGAGAGATAGCCTACCGTTATCGAAAAATATCAGAAAACCATTGGTGATCTTTCCACTGAAATTTCTAAACTGAATACAACAATAATTGAAGACAAAAAGGCCACAGCTGAATTTAAATCTAAGACCGAAAAAGAGATAATGGAACTTAAAAATGAGAACTTTAAATTGCATGATAAAGCTGAACAATACAGTCGGCGGGATTGTGTGAGAATCTCAGGACTAAAAGTTGGGGAAGGCGAGACAACTGACACCGCTATTTGTAAAATGGCTAAAGATATCGGCCTGTCTCTAGATATGGGTGATATTTCCAGGTCACATCTAATTGGTCGACAAAAACAACAGATCATTGTTAAGTTTACCAGCTACAGAAAGAAATCCGAATTACTGTCTAAAAGAAGAGCATTGAGAGATAATCCTATGTATTCTAATGTTTATGTAAATGAAGATCTGACAAAAAATAGATACGATTTGTTTAAAATGGTACTTGTCTTGAAAAAAGAGCGGAAGATCCACTTTACTTGGACATTCGATGGTCTTATATTTTATAACATTGGAGAAAACGGGGACAAACTTCTAATCCACACCTTGAGTGATATTAAACACCTGCAGCAAACAGGCATGAAGGAGTAAGGATTCTCAGTGACACACTTTCAAGTAATTGCCAATAGAATGTCTACATGCATTACAGACACTCATTGCTAATAACTATAACCACCTTCTATGACACTTTAATATGACTTTTAGTATGTCTCAATTATGTGTATCAGTCTGAGTTACTGTGTGTCCACACACACGAAGCCTGTCCGCTATAAAATGTACTGTACAGGTATCTATTAACCATAAAAAAGCCCAATTTGGTTGGCACTTTTATATTATTTTTTACACACTTGTGCATATCCGGAGAACCAGTAAGCACCAAGCAACAAATGTTGTAAATTTTCCAACTAATTATGATCAGTTTTTGGCTCTAAAGAAAGCTTTCATAAATTTGAGATTATTCGGGAGCTCATACGATAACACAAACATGATACATAGAACTAACCTTGCTCCCATATTTAACCTAAAGTATAAAAGTATTTTCTACATTTTTCAATCAACACTATGGTTCATTAGATATATATTCACTTCTCTTGTTTTTATGACTTCTATCTATTATATCCCCATTATATCCCACGGATATTTGATGAGCATGCGCAATCCTCTCCAGAAATCGCTGTGAATATATTTACATTATGGCGACTATAGCGCAACATAGATTGGCTATCGGGGCCTGGTATCATCATATTTTCTACAAAGAAATAATGCTATTGCAGAAACTTCAGCGTTACTGTTGTTGTTCTCTAAAGTTCATTCATTTCATTTATTCACCAAAGCATTTGAATATTAGACAGTCAAACAGGATCAATGTTATAGTCATAAATAAATAGTTACTGTCCTCAAATAGAAGAAAAAAATGGGACTTTGGCGGGAATAAACCCCCGTAGGGCTTGTTGTATCCCATAGAACTCAGTATATATAAATGTTCGTCTAAAAAAATATAGAATAAATAAGTAAAATATTCCAATTACGACGAATTTATAGGTTTCAAATACTCGGTGAATTAATATATATATATATATATATGCATCCTTCTTGTGACCACACAAAGTACTCTCAATAACGTATTGCATGAAAACTGCCAGATATAATATAACAAAAGTATACAATTGGAGCAACATTTGTAAAAAAACACATAGATAAATAAGACTAAAAATTCTGAGCTAGATATCTCTTTAAGTTGGTTTTAAATAGAGATAATGACTGTGTGGACTTTAAACTAGTAGTCAATCCACTCACGCGGAGCTTTTGTTTTTAGTGAATAGAAGGAAAGATCAGTAAAATAAAAAGGTCTGTAGAAATTATACTGTCTTAGTCTTGTATTGTATCTGTCTAGTGTATACAGGGGGGTAAGGTAATTTCTGAAACTAATTGGTAGTGCACAGGAATGGTAAAACAGTTTATGGCAGAACTGAAGGACATGAAACAGGTTTATTTGGCCAAAAGGAATAATCTCAAGTGCTTTAAATATAGGATCTGTATGTGCCAAGTAGCCGGATAAGTTTATGATTCGAATAACTTTTTTTTGTAGGATTACCAAAGGTTTCAGATGTGTAGGATAGGTATTACCCCAGACAATATTGCAATAAGATAAATACGGGTATATGATGGAATAATATAGTATGAGCAGAGTTTTTCTTTGCAGACAAGATTTGATATTGTTTAATATACCGATGTTCCTAGACAAGTTTCATCAATGTGAGTACGCCAATTGAGACTGTTATTAAAATAAACCCCTAGGAATTCAAAACTTACGACCTTCTATCTTTGTATTGTTGATAGACAAAGTCGGCGATTTAAAAACATTATTTCTTGTCGGATTAATAAACATAAATTTGGTTTTGGATAAATTGAGAGACAACTTATTGGAGCAGAGCCATTCAAATAATTTACCGAGTTCCGTTGACATATTAATGCACAATATTTCAGGATTTTTGTCTGTCAAAATTGCACTTGTATCATCGGCAAAAAGTAAGAAGTGGAGGATAGATGAGCTATTACATATGTCGTTTATATAAAGCAGGAATAAAATGGGTCCCAAAATTGACCCTTGTGGAACCCCACATTTGATTTCGCCAGCCTCTGATAGAGTGCCATTATAGTTTAGATATTGTGAACGAGATAGTAAATAATCACGAAACCACGTGTTTGAAACATCTCTAAAACCATAGAAGGCGAGTTTTTCAAGAAGGATTTCATGGTTCACGGTGTCGAACGCCTTTGATAAATCTAAAAACGCAGTTATGCTGAATAATTTGGCTTCTTTGGCAGCTGTAAGTTTGTCATAGAGGGATAAGGCGGCCATGGATGTGGTATGATTTTGTCTGAAGCCAAACTGGTGTGCGAAAATTAGATCTTGTTCTTCAAGGAATACTGATATTTTGTTAGCAAATATTTTTTTAATTATTTTACTGAAGCAGGGTAGCATTGATATTGGCCGATAGTTAGAAAACAATTGTTTGTCCGCAGTTTTATAAATAGGAGTCACCAGAGCAGTTTTTAGTGCAATCGGTACGATGCCATGTTCGAGTGACAGATTCACTAATCGGCATATGGGAGATGAAATCTGATCTACTATTAGCTTCATACAAGATGCCCTGACACCATCGATGCCAGCAGCACTATTTTTTAGGTTACAGATGACAGATTTAATATCAGCATCTGAGCATGTCCCAAAGGAAAAGGCTTGTGTATGGGTATTAGACAGGTAGGCACGATAGTCTTTTGCGGGTTCAGGAATAGTGGATTCTAAGTCACTAGCTACTGTACAAAAATATTCATTAAACTTGTCGAAGATCGACTAAAAAGACAAAATTTAGAGAACTAATGACTCAAAGCTACAAGGACGGGAAAACGGTGAGATTTGTTCGTGGAAAATTATTTATCGGTGGTGTTGAGATGAAAGACAATCCGTAAGTAAGCCTACAGTTTTTGAATTTGAGTGCGGATACTGTTGTGTCAGTTTTCACATCTGTGTTTATTTTCAATGGACCTACCCAATATTTGAATGTTCTGAGTGTTTATTTGCAAACATTATAGACCTCATGCGCGGAAATTCACTGATTTTAAGAGATGATGTTTTGAAAACTACGTGCTTGCTGAACAATGACCCGTTGGCTTAGTAATACTTCACAGTGCAAGTATTAAAATATACTGTGTTTTACTATTACAAAAGAGCGGAGTGAAAACTTTCTTGGAACAAATGCTTAAATATGTACTGTAATTCAATACTGAAACTTTATGACCCCCCCTCCCCGGAAAAGTGTTTAAGCTTAGCAATGGACTGTAGATCAATATGGACACTTTATGCCCCCCCCCCCACAAGCTTAAATACGTACTGTGATTCAATACTGACACTTTATGCCCCCCCCCCCCCAAAGTGCTTAAATATGTACTGTGATTCAATACTGACACTTTATGCCCCCCCCCCTCCAAAGGGCTTAAATATGTACTGTGATTCAATACTGACACTTCATGCCCCCCCCCCTCCAAAGTGCTTAAATATGTACTGTGATTCAATACTGACACTTTATGCCCCCCCCCCTCCAAAGTGCTTAAATGTGTACTGCGATTCAATACTGACACAGTATGCCCCTCCCCCTGGAAAAAAGTGCTGAAACAATGTACTGTGATTTAATATTGATGTATTCATGTGGCCTTTACGAACACCCCCCCCCCTCTTAATGCACTTCAAACTAACAAACGTAGCGTAAATAATGTTTTAGTATGGGATCCCCGATGTGTGATCATCATCGATCAATGCATCATGCTAAAATGAACGGTGCACAGAGAATGCACTCTTATTGTTTTATACCTGTGTTTTCGAAATCATTTTTTACTTTGTATTTATTATTTGTATTCTTTTATGTTAGTTTCGCGCACCTGTCTCCTGCCTTTAAGAAGTCTTGCCCCAAGTCACATAACATCCAAGCAAACAATGAAGTAAACAAATATAAACGAGTGAACCGCGTCTTTTTTTTAATATGGCATTCTATTCACTCTAATGTAATTTCTATGCGAACTCGTTATGCTTATAAGCTGCCAATAAATACACTTGAAGGAACAATATCCCGATACTCCATCTTTCAGGACCGCCCCAAACGGACGATTGGTCGTGATATCTTCTCTTCGCTACCGATTGTTTTATTCGCTCAATTAGATACCACGACTGGTCCCCTGCTCAATTGTTTACACAATCTTTACGATGAATTGGAAATCCATGTTAAACTCCATTGCTATATAATAGACCTTGGTGTATGTCGTCACAAATTTATCCATGTTCCCGACACGATCCAAACCGCTGTCTACTTCGATAACATACTATTGCTATGGCTGATACGATCTCTATATTTTCTATGAATTGTCGAGGGCTGGCTGAGACCAATAAAAGACGGGATGTATTTCACTATTTTCGGAAAAAAGAAATTTTCGATAGTTTGCTTACAAGATACTCACACAGACCCAAAACAAGTCGATATTATTAAAAATTAATGGGGACATGATGCTATGGTGAGCCCTTTTTCGTCGCAGTCTCGTGGAGTTATAATTTTACTGAATAATAATTTCGACTATAAGATTAACAATATAATAAAAGATCCTCAATGTAATTACCTAATATTAGATTTGACCATACAAGAAACCTCAGTGACCTTAGTTAACTTGTATGGACCAAACACAGACAAACCGTCATTTTATAATAAAATAAATAATTATGTCCAAGAACTAGATAACGCTTCTGTTATTATGTGTGGTGATTGGAACCTCGTTCTTGACCCGAACCTAGACTACGATAATTATAAACATACAAATAATCCCAATTCAAGAGAGACGGTCTTATATTTGATGAAACAAAATAAATATGTTGACCCGTGGAGAATTTTAAATGAAACCGAACGCAAATATTCTTGGCGAAAAAAGAGTCCGAGACAACAGGCACGGCTAGACTTTTTTATTACGAGCGAAGATATATTTAATGTAACCACAGATACGAGTATTAACCCAGGGTATAAAACTGACCATTCCTTTATTACTTTGAAATGTAAATTTAATAATTCTGAACGTGGTAAAAGCTACTGGAAAATGAACTGCTCTCTTCTTAAGGGTGCAGCTTATGTTAATATGGTAAATAATATTATAACCCAAACTATTAAGGAGTATACACCAACTCCCTATAATATAGACAAAATAGAACAAATCGCTACAACAGATATCCAACTATGTATAGATGACCAATTATTTTTAGAAGTATTATTGATGAAAATAAGGGGTGAAAGTTTAAAATATGCAATTTCAAAGAAAAAGATAGAAAACGAAAAAGAAAAAGAACTAGAAAAAGAGATTTACTTATTAGAAAATGAAATAATGTCAAATTATCAAAATATAGAGGAAGAAAAAATAACAAAATTAGAAGAAGCAAAAATAGAATTGGGGAACATGAGAAGTGCAAAAATTCATGGAATTATTACTAGAACCAAGGCTAACTGGATGGCAAAAGGAGAGAGGCCAACTAAATATTTTTTAGGATTAGAAAAGAAGAATTTTACAAATAAAGTTATTACAAAGTTAACGACAGATTCTGGCACTGATCCTTACAAAACCGAAGACATTATTCTGGAACAAAAAAATTATTATAAAAAGTTATATACAAGACAAGATGTGGGTGTTAATGATCAAGAGCAGTTTATTAATGAACAAAATGTAAATCGGCTTACAGATAAACAATCAAAAGATTTGGATACTGATATCACACTTAGTGAACTAACGGCTGCTTTGAAAATATGAAAAGCCCCGGTCTTGACGGTTATCCTGTAGAATGTTATAAAATGTTTTGGGGGAAAATAGGGGGTTTTGTCTTCCGGTCTTTAAACGCAGGAGTTTTAAAAGGCGAATTATCAGTGACACAAACACAAGGTGTTATAACATGCCTACCAAAGGCAAATAAAGTCCGTCACCTCATGAAAAACTGGAGGCCAATAACATTGCTAAATGTTAGTTATAAATTATTCTCAGCGGTACTTTCAAGTAGAATAAAAAGTGTTAGTAATTCCTTACTCCATGAGGACCAGAAAGGTTTCATCCATGGTAGGTTTATTGGAGAAAATATTCGATTAACGCATGATTTAATGTTTGAAACAAAAGATAAGCAAATTCCGGGACTACTTCTGATGGTCGACTTTGAAAAAGTATTTGATTCTGTGTCTTGGTCATTTCTGTTTGATGTCTTGAAAGCTTATAATTTCGGCCCCAACATGCAAAGATGTATTAAATTATTACATGGGAAAATTCAAACTCGGGTAATTCAGAACGGTCACCTTTCCACCCCCTTCGAAAATGAAAGAGGCTGTAGGCAAGGTGATCCGATTTCTCCTTATATGTTTCTATTATGTGCGGAAATACTTGGCTCTATGATTCGGAAAAATAAAAAATTCAAAGGTATAAAAATCAACGATACCGAATTTAAGATAAGCCAATACGCCGACGATACTCAGTTAGCTCTCGACGGCTCAGAACAATCATTAAAAGAGGCCTTACATACTCTACAACAATTCCATAGTTATACTGCCCTGAAAATAAATGTAGAGAAGACGAAGGCGGTTTGGATCGGTAGTCTTACTGGTAGCGAAGTAAAATTATGTGAGAATACAAAACTAGATTGGGTAAATGACTTTCACCTGCTCGGGATTAATTTTTCTTCCACACAATTCTATAATACATGGAAAATTAACTATTTACCGAAGTTAGAGCAGTTAAAAATAGAACGTAGTAAATGGAAAAGAAGAAATTTAACATTATTAGGTAAAATTACTGTTATCAAATCTATGGCCCTTTTCAAAGCTGATACACCTTTTCCTCGCGCTGCCAAATCCCCCTGACACATTCGTACAAGAATTAAACTCTGTCCTTTACAGATTTATCTGGAATGGTGGCCCTGACAAAATTAAACGTACGGTAATAACACAAGACTATAAACAAGGGGGCTTACGAATGACAAACATTTCATCTCTTATGCGTGCGCTAAAAATCTCGTGGATTCGTAGACTTCTTCTGCAGAACAATAAATGGAATAATTTGGTTAAAACTTATAAGTTGAAAGACACTGGTACTGATTATGGAAAATTTCTTATAAAACATACAAAAAATCCATTCTGGATTGATGTGTTTAGTGCATGGTATAAAATAGGTCATAACTTTATGCAGAAGACTGCTCAGGATATTTATAATGAACCTCTTTGGTATAACGCAAATTTTAAAGACAGCTCATTTTTTGTGACTGATTGGTACAATGAAAATATAAAATATATAAAAGACATTCTTGACCATAATGGTAACCTAACGTCCTTTGAAGTTGTCAAAAGAACATTTGGTATAAAGGGTACTTTTTTAGATTACAATAGACTACTAAAAAATATTTCAAAAGATTGGATTACCCGATTAAAAAATTACGACAAGCTACCCAACATGTTTACCGCCCCGGTTATCACACCGTATTATCAACTTTTGGCAGCGCGAGAGAGAGGCTGTAGACGTTTTTATGACCTACATACTAATCAAGGTCAGCCTAAATTAGCCTCTGTCGAAAGATGGGAAGGTATCCTAGCAGTAACAGGTATAAAATGGCCGAATGTTTTTGGGAGCATCAATCATTGTACTCAAAATATTTCACTGAGAAATTTTCAATATAAATTGTTGCACAGGATACTACCAACAAAGTCATTTTTATACAAAATTGGCATAACAAATTGTAATTTATGTGACTACTGTAAGACAGAGATAGAAACATTGGAACATTTATTCATATCATGTACGTCTGTTAAATGTATTTGGGACGGTCTTGAAAGATGGTTGACCTTGGAAATTGGTATGAGGGGCAAGATAACGAATATGCATAAAATAATAGGAGTTGACCACAGACAATGTGGTTTAAATACTCTCTTATTATTAACAAAGAAATATATATACGCAACAAAATTCCAAACTGCAAGGCTTTCTTGGAAAGCACTCCTTCAAATAATATACCAAAATTATAACGTAGAGAAATATGCTTCTTCCATTTGTAATGAGGAAGAAAAATTAAAAAAAAAAATGGGCCTTATTCGAAAATTGTTTTAAAGAGTATAAATACTGTATTTAATTGGCTACAGTGGAGACAGGTGGGCGAAATTATAAATAAAGAAAGCTTTACAACCAAAAAGCTTTTAATGTCAAAGGCGATATTAATTTCTTTCAATTTTATTTTTAAAAGACCTCAAGTGGCAAATATTTGTTTTGTTATGCTTATATTTGTTTTTTTTTTATGCTTATATATATATATATTTGAAATAATAAAAAAAAAAAAAAAAAAAAAAAAAAACTTGTTTGCTCTTTTATTTAGCTCTATGTTCTATCACATGCTTTATTATAAAAGCTGTGTCTAGTTTAATCCTAAACAAAAATTATTTCTTTGTGATATTTTTCAACATTTTGTTTTAACATCAAAATATCAACATTTTGGCAGCTCATGCCCTTTAAGTAAAGCCTTTCACTGCGTATGAGAGTTCGGTTTTCATGTTATCTTCAATTGTTTAGTTTATTGATAGCTAGGCCTACTTTTATTTTAAAAAGTGAATAAATGCTTGTGGATAACCACTTCTTGGTTTATTGGGTGACGACGTTTCGATGTAGTTCTTACATTGTTATCAAAGAACTATCGAAACGTTGTGACCCAATAAACCGGACTATTTGCCTGGCCGGCAAAATAAGTATAACAGGATGAGACACATAAATGTGGCTAACCAAGAAGTAGTTATCCATAACACCTTCTTGTAACCGTTCAACTTCTAAATGCCATAGAAAGATTTAATTGATTGATTGATGTTTTACGCCGCACTGAAGATTACAGTTCACTTATATGGCGGTGTTGCCAGGTTTAGTGGGGGAAGAAACCAGGCTCATTGCCCGAAGGAAAACCCGACCTTCAGCGAGTAACTGGCAACTCTTCCACATACGGCGACCAAGTGAAAAAAATCCACTACCGGAAAAGATTTGAAATTTGTATTCAGTACCTGTAAATTGTTTTGACTATCTGAATTTAAGGGTTTTTTATTTTGACAGGTTATTAAGCAAATTTTAACACTATTTCAGTCTTGATTTTTTGTCTGATCAAAACGATAATTGGCCGTTTGATAATAATATTAAGATTAGAAGATAGACATTTACTTGGTGCCAATAATTAGGATAATAGAAAACTAAAGGAAGTATACATGTAAATTGTAATATTGAGTATCATAACTTTTACTACTAAGCAGTAGGCCTACTTATAACTGATAGTTATGTCTCGCTGTCTCTCGTACCGGGATTCCACGAGATCGCGTCGGTTGCCACGTGACATCATAGCGTTCACGGTGGTTTAGCTGCAAACAGCTAAATGTATGCGTGCTTCATCTTTCAATTCGCAATTGAAAGATTTTTTATGTTTGCTGACAAGTAATCTTGGTCAGATAAACTAGATTGTACTAGAATATACCTATTTCTGCAATCAGATTAGGTTATTTTGTTTATTTTCGAATCGGATGGCAATTGATTTGAAATCAGGTTGGACATCCCAGAGCTGTATTGTATATGGAATTTGACCTCGCTGGGGCAGTATTTACAAATAAAGGTGACGTGAAGCCTAGAATGGCTCCTAAGAAATCTTCAGGGAAGTCTGCAAATAAGACAGACGAAGAATCCTCAATAATAAAAGCCCCTACTAGTAAGTCATTTGAAAGTGAAATTTTCCGTCAGCTGGTCAGCCCGAAACCGAGCACCAGTACGGACAATAATAGGTCAATTCACACAGACCCGAGTAATGTTATTTAACTGGACGAACCGGCTGATTTCAGCTCTGTCTCAAAGCCGGACTTTTCCCAGGCTATCCTGTCAAAATTGACCGAAATTTGTGGCCGTATCGACAAGATTGAAAATAAGCCACGCTTGATCGTCGAAGACGATGTAATTGAGCCTAGCCAGAAACGTTTAAAAACGAGTAACGGGCCTAAAAGTGTTTTGTCCGGGCGTGAACTATCAATTATAGAAGAATGTTCTAGCATTGGCGCGGGCAGTGATTTTGACACTGATAAACGTCTAGAAGATTTTTTAAATGACGTTCCTGGTGCCTCTGACCATAATGCCGATGACGACGGTGGTCTTTTTGATGAGATTACTCAAGAGTTTAATTTGGGGGCTAATAGGGGGCCGTGTGTTGATGCAAAGTTGGCGGAATTGCTAAATCTAACTTCTGAGAAACAGCTTGACGATGACAAATTAAAAGTCATAATGGCGAGGCATAAAGTGCCAGAAAACATGAAGTTAAATACCCCCACTGTAAATAAAGAGGTTTGGGACCTAATCGAGTCCAGAACGAAGTCTAGAGACATAAAAATGCAAAGGATACAAACAAGGATTTTAAATGCCTGTATCCCGGCAGTCCACCTTATGGAGCAATTTTCAAAGCTTCGTAAAGGCGTTATTCAGCCTGCCTCTATTGACCCGGCTCAGTGCTTCAAACAGATGTTTGACCTGGTGGCCCTACTCGGCTCAGCTAATCATGAAATTAATCAACGGCGAAAAGACCTAATTCGGCCGGATTTAAACTCCAGGTACAGACAGTTGTGTTATAATACTAAGGTTACAACTCAGCTTTTTGGCGACGACTTGTCAAAGTCCGTGAAAGATATCACGGAGACAAATAGACTAGGCCAGGTTATGACTGGCTCGTTTGCTAACCGAAACTCAAAGTCAAAGTATTCAGGGGGCTATAACAACAACCGGCCTTTTTTAGGCGGACGACGGGCCCATTACAGAGGCCCGAACAGACAAGGCCGCTTCGAGAAGAAGAAGCCAAACAATCGGAAATAGATACTTCCGATGAATCTCAAGTAAGTCTAAGACTAATTACTGTCTTAAAACACAAAGTTGAACAATTCAAGGCAGGTAATTTGAAAAACTGCCTGGCATTTTGGATGCCTATAACGTCTGATAGATGGATTCATGACACTATTTTGGGTTGTACCATTGAATTTGATGGCCTGCCTTTTTTGATATACCGGACAAAAGAGTTGTTTTTTTACGGAATCTGAAAGGGTCATAATTTCTTGTGAAATTGACAAGTTATTGGTAAAAGGAGTCATTGTCAGGGCTTTTCACTCTGAAAATGAAATTATCTCACACATATTTATCAGAGCTAAAAAGGATGGCTCACATAGGCTAATTTTAAACTTGAAACATTTAAACAAGTTTGTCACATATAGGCATTTTAAAATGGAATCCCTGCAGTCGGCGATAGCCATGATGACTAAAAATTGTTTTATGTCATCTATAGACCTCAAGGATGCATATTATTCCGTTCCTATCAAAGCTACTAACCATAAATTTCTAAGATTTTATTGGAAAGGCACCTCGTATCAATTTACCTGCTTGCCCAATGGGCTTGGCTCCGCCCCACGCCTCTTTACAAAGGTATCAAAGCCAGCATACTCATCTTTAAGGAAAATGGGTTATTCAATTTGTGGCTATATCGATGACTCATTCACATCAGCCCAAACAGAGCAAGAGTGTCTTGTTGCAGTGCACAACACTATTTCCACATTCATGTCCGCTGGGTTCACAATCCACCCAGTCAAATCAGTCTTTACCCTCTCTACTAGCCTAACATATCTGGGCTTTGTACTAGATTCTTCAGAAATGACTGTCTCCTTAACCAGAATCAAAGCACAAAAAATAGTGGTGGCTTGTTTATCCATTCGAGAGAAGGAAAATTTAACTATTAGAGAACTTGCTGAAGTTGTGGGACTTATGGTCTCAAGTTTCCCTGCAATAACATATGGTCCTATTTATTACAGAATTTTGGACAACGAAAAAACCTTTTGGTTGAGAAGCGGCAGGGGGGACTATGACAGCCAGATGAGGATTTCTCATCAAGGTAAGGCTGATCTGACTTGGTGGATAGAAAATGTCCATTCTGCTAAAAACAGTATTTTGAAAGGCTCCCCAGACTTGGTCCTGAGGTCCGATGCGTCCAAATCAGGTTGGGGGGGGGGGGGGAAATGGGGACCTGTCAACAGGAGGCTCATGGACCCCACAAGAATCTCATATACACATTAACTGCCTTGAATTATTGGCGGCTTGGTTTACACTTAAGTGTTTTTGCTCCGATAAAACCAATATATTTGTAAATATACAGGTTGACAACTCAACCGCTCTGGCCTATATCAATAGCATGGGAGGCAAGTCTGAACAGTGTAATAAAATTACTAGAGATACTTGGTTGTGGTGCAAATCAAAAAACATTTGGCTTCAAGCCTCCTTCATACCAGGCATTTTAAACGTAGAGGCTGATCGTCAGTCCAGACTGGAACACTCAAACTCTGAATGAATGTTATCAAAGAAAGTGTTTATTAAAATCACTAATTACCTCGGGAAGCCAGAAATTGACTTGTTTGCATCCAGGCTAAATTACCAAATGAAGCCCTATGTAGCCTGGAAGCCGGACCCAGAAGCTGTTGCCATAGATGTTTTTAGTATAAATTGGTTTGGGAAAACATTCTACGCCTTCCCTCCTTTTTGTCTTATTGGCAGATTATTACAAAAAAATACAGGAAAATCTAGCTTGTGGAATCTTGATCGTCCCTTATTGGACGACTCAAAGTTGGTTTTCGAAATTAGGCACAATGTTTACAGATTCTCCTATTATTCTTTCCAGGGGGGGGGGGGGGGAGAAACTTTGGTATACCCAGGCCTGGGGGAGCCAGAGCTACCGAAGATGCGCTTGATGGCCTGCCGTGTGTCGGGAGATCCCTGCGCTGCTGTGGAATTTCGAGGAAGGCATCAAGGCTTATCTTCCAATCATGGAGATCGACAACAAAGATTCAGTATAGGGTCTACATCAAACAGTGGCTGGACTTTTGTAGTAAAAGACGTTGTAATCCCAGTGAGGAAAATGTGGGAGTTGTCTTAGACTTTTTAACAGATTTGTTTGAAAAAGGACTCAGTTATAGTACTATTAACACAGCCAGGTCGGCACTGTCCACTTTTATTTTTCGTAACAATGGGTTACCTATTGGTACTCATCCGCTTGTAGTGCGTCTTTTAAAGGGCGTCTATCTTAGTAGGCCATCTCTTCCAAAAACGGGTGTCACGTGGGATGTGGAAATTGTTTTATCTTACCTTAGAAGACTTTCGCCAGTGAACAAGTTAAATCTTAAATCCCTGTCCTTCAAATTAGCTATGTTGCTTGCTTTATTATCAGGACAAAGGGTTCATTGTATTAGTTTATTTGACATTAGGAACATGACTTTTGGTTCGTCTGTCTGTAAATTTAGAATTGGTGATGTTCTGAAGAATTCACGTCCTGGATTTCATCAGAGCGAGATTGAATTTCCAGCTTTTCCTCCAGATCGGAGGATATGTGTCATTACTACAGAAGCCCTGGAGGCTCATTTTATCTTTTTTTTTCACTTCTGACTTCCGACTTCTGACTTCAGAGTTCTAAAACGTTCCATAGGCCTACATGTGAGTGCAAATATGGCGACTGGTGCGTCAGAAAAAGAGGTAGGGTCAACACGCTTATAAGCGCTCTAAAAATTGCATTTATAATTTTATACGGTGTGAATATGCTTCGAACTTCGAAGGTAATCGACGTAAGTCCTGTCCTAAATCGGAAGTAACAGGCAGACAAATTTTATTTTCATGAAGTGCCCGCACAACAACAACAACATAGGCATGCTTGATGTTATTATATCCTACGCTTATTGTTATTAACTCGCATCGGACTCATTAGCTTGGCAGCGTCTCGCCGAGGGTACAGAATTTATGGTAATGAGTATCTGCAGATCTGTATCCCATAGTTCGGCGAAGCGATAACTTTGCGCCATGTTTGGGTCATGAAACAGACGACAGATATCACGTGATCAGGTATATCCATTCAAGACTGCGCGTATAATGACGTCATATAAAATATCTGTTTCGGACTCCTCTGTAGGTCATACATCGAAAATATTGACCCGTCACGGGGTACGTATTGACCAATAGAATGGGAGTAAAGCCTAATGGATATTAATGAGGTATAATAATGTTAGCTAATTCATTCGGAGGTACCCATTTAAACCTTGCACACTGTATAGGCCCATACAATCTTAAAGACATACAGTCTTTAAATAGGTCCTTATTGCCAGGTCGATGAGTCAGTAACTTACAAGTGATAGAATTATAAACATGTAACTCTCTAGGCCGATTCGAAAGATTTTCAGGGGGGAGAATTTGAAGTTTGTTTCTAAAGAGTAGATGTGCTAGTGTGGGTGGGGGTAGGCCCTATTTTAGGCAAATATGGTAAGCATAATGGGCTGCTGAAAATCTCCTGGATGGCTCGTTATTTAAGTTTTCAGTTCTGACTTCCGAGTTCCGAGTTCTGAGTTCTGACTTCTGACTTCCGAGTTCTGACTGCCGAGTTCTGACTTCCGAGTTCTGACTTCCGAGTTCTGACTTCCGAGTCCTGGGTGTATCCCAGACACCAATCAATCAATCTAATGCATGCTCAAGTCCCCTTCACCCTTACATCGTAGTAGACTATCTGTCACAAGTCTGCTAAATATGTTTTATTAAATGGCCCCCCAGGGTTCCACTTCTAACCTCGGACTTGTAGCATCGGACTACCAGCTTATTACTTCGTATTTCAGAGTTTGCTGAACAAGACGGACTCCACATCGCAGATTGTACGTCCTTGATCAGTATAATTTACACTCACAATTAAGATTTCATGTATTATGGAGAAATGCAGGAGATCTGCTGCATAGACAAAATGTGAAACACGGATAATCTTCGAAGTCTTGAAATAAATGGGAAATAAAATGTAGCGTGTCTCTTTTTGCAGATCCAAACAAGCAGAGGCCTACAAAAGATGGAAAATGCCATGGCTACACAGCAAGCATCTGGTATGTCCATAAATTTATCCCACCTCACACTGAATACTTCCTGTCGATTGGTTCAAACCAGTCTCGTGGAGACCGTGTATATTTCCATATTACGTCGCCGTGCTGATCCATACAGGGCGACTACCATATATGGTTTGTGACGTCATGTCTAGACACTTGCCAGTCGTGTCTGCTCGTGCCATACACATTAGAAAACAGCTTTCGGAGTTCACTTTCTGCCTTTTATGAAAGCCAATTTTCAGAAAGAAGACTTGGATATCGCACAAGTTAGGTCTTCGGTGGGATAAATTCGTTACAGGGAGGGGGGATACGGAAATATATGGGGTCAGTAAACAGTATAAACAGTAATATTCGTTTACTGACCCCATATATTTCCGTATCCCCCATCAAACAAACCCTGTAACTAATATTATCGGCTGATCGTTCAAATAAACAATAAGCGGTCTGCATTTTACCATGGGGTCTACTTACCACAAAGGGGCGTACTCCAAACAGTGGTGGAGAGCATCATCTCACGATTGATTGATTGATTGTTCGGTGTTTTACGCCGCACTCAAGATTACTTCACTTATATGGCAGCTTTGAAAATTTTCCAATTGGTGAAAATTGGTGGAAGGCTGCTTAGATTGGGCACCCAACGCTGCTCAGGTAAACAAAATAAACCTTTAGAGCCACCAGAGTGACTTAACATGATTTTCCTCACATTCAGTACCATTTTAGCTGTGACGACGTAATTAAGACGATGCTGACGTCTAAATTTCATGAAAATCATAAGATAGGTGTTCTCGTTCAAATTAAGATCATATTGGTGATTCGCCAAATATTACACTCTACTTGGAAAAACGGCCTCAATCCATAACTAGGCTGCCTTTATTGCAGGAAATGTTCTTCTGGCAACAAGGACTAAACAAGGTCTCTCCTCTTTCAAAATAACGATGATTGCCTTTTCTGAATAAAATATGTACACATAAAAATAAAATAAATATCCCTTTCTAAATCATATGTTTACATTTCAGATAACTATGACTCAACAAAACGAAAAGATAGGATACAGTCCCTGATAAGTAATATAAATGGGATGATGGCATCAAAACAGAAAAGACCGAAATCTCATGGAAGGCACAAAGTTCACAAATTCTATATAGGCTGGAGGCACAGCGAGGGGTTGACAAGCCATTTAAAATGGTCCGGTTTAAAGACGGGGGTGTTGTACGTTGTATTGAGTATCCTGTAGATCAGCCACAGTCAGTCTCCAGCATCACACAGCTTGGACTTAAACTTTTTTCCCTGAAGGGAAAAACCAATTGGGATCACTTGAAAATTTAGAACTATCACCCGGAAATTTTTCTGGGCGTTTTATAGATGAGTTTAAAGAGGGACAACCCTGTACATTTCAGGAATACCTTCATTCCTATGGACTTTTTTCTTCAAAAACTTGATACTTTTTAATAATATCTTGAACTATTTCTTGTCAGTCTCAGTGTGCTGTTTTCCTGTTATCGTTCCAGCTTTTATAAGATTTCATATGCTAAATTTGAGTTGCGAATATTGAGTTCTATACTGTTATTGTTTTTTATTTTTGCATAGATTTATTTTGTTCGCACAGAAACAGCCAAGCAGGATGATTTGGTGCTATTCTTTATTATTTGAATTTTATCCGTTAACAAAGTTTAAATGTTTCAGGTTTTATTGTCAAATTCTTTCGCATGCTCAAAGCATAGCATTGTCACGAGAAAGATAATATTGTTATGAGATCGAACAGTTATTGTTTTGTGTAGTACTGTGATTGTCGCGATCTTGTGGTTATGTGTCTACAGAGGTAATTGACTTGCGGTTTTTATGGCTACTGTTCAGACAGCGTTAATTGAGTGGTGTGCTTTTTATGGTTAAACTGCAGACAACGTTAATTGATGTCTATTGTGATTGTAGTATGTGGTCGCCCGAGTATGTTGTGGTCAACGTCGGCGAGCAATAATGTCCACTACTGCTTTCATATTCTAATGACATGATGTCTATCAGTTTTGGCGATGACCAGTCGCAGGGAAAAGGGGTGTTTTTTGAAAAAGATCACGTGGACACTGACTTTGTCGTTTTTTCCTTACAGACAGAGAGCTCGTAGTGTCGAGAGTGACCAGTTGTGTCCTTTGGTATTTTCTGGTCGTTTAAAATTCTCTGGAGACGATTGGAACAACGCGTTAGCGTGTAACCTGTCTAAAAAGTGACCTTGTACTTTTGGGATTGAATGGACCATGAATCGAAACCGGCGAGGGAATCGACGCGTTAGCGTGTAATCTGTCTAAACATTGACCTTGTACTTACCTTTTGGATTGATGGACCATGAATCGGAACCGACGAGGGAATCGACGCGTTAGCGAACTGACTATCCACGTATCTCTTGAATTGAGGAACCTCAAATCGCAACCGACGAGGGAGTTCTTTTCGGGATCCACGTGATTCGCCCACATAAAGTGCACAAACTTTGAACTGTATGAGTGACTTTAGTGAGTATTTGTTTTTCGTATCAGTCCAGCAAATGTTTTTTATTATTATTTTTCCTGTTTATCTCTATGATATTTGTGTCTATATCCAATACAAAACTTGCACTACAATTCTGCCTTCTTCTTGTCTGTCAGCGAGGTTTGTTTATTTCTTTTACGTTGCTAGCGAGACTGGGTTTGTGACGTTTTTTAAATTATTCAAAATACCGAACCAATCCCAGTGCCGTTACGTAACAAGCCAGCGAGGTTTGTTTATTTCTTTTACGTTGCTAGCGAGACTGGGTTTGTGACGTTTTTTAAATTATTCAAAATACCGAACCAATCCCAGTGCCGTTACGTAACAAGTGGGGGCTTGTCCGGGAAATGAACCCGGGACCTCTCGCACCCCAAGCGAGAATCATACCACTGCCTAATAGAAGATGAATACCTTTAATTGGAATAGAAGGAACCACACCAACTACCACCGATCCCGACAAAAAATCACACTTTAAATCAACCTTGTGTAAAGGAACCGGCTTAAAGCCGCCCTCAATGCCCTGAATCAAAACATTACACTTTCACGAACTACTTTCACCAAATGGCAGCGAACTAGACACAAGTAAAGACTGAGACGCCCCTGTGTCCCGAAGAATGACAACCGATTTACTTATACTATCTACAGATACCACGCCTTCAGAAATGAAACTAATTTGCTTGATTACATTTCTAATTTTAAAGAGAGGCTGACTAAAGCTTGTGAGGTTGCTAAAGAACATTTAAAAGTGTCGCAAGATAACATGAAAAAACACTACGACACAAAGTCAAAGCAACGCAGTTTCAAACCTGGTGACAAAGTTTTGGTTTTACTGCCAGTGGCTGGTGAACCATTGTCCGCTAGATTTAGCGGTCCGTACTCTGTAGAGCGCAAACTAAATTCTGTAAACTACGTTATCAGAACACCTGATCGTAGAAAACCCACCAGAGTTTGTCATGTTAATATGCTCAAAATGTATTACGATCGTGAAGAAAAACCCGTACTTACCATCTCAGAAAACTTAAGTGCTGACCCTGAACTTTGTTCTGATATAAACATTTCGTCAGACGACGAAACATCGTTTAATCCTCCCATATCTCCTAAAACTGTTAATTCCAACTTTCTGGAAAATCTGGACTGTAATTTGATTTATTTAGATGAAACTAGTCGAAATGACATAAAACAAATTCTTCGAGATTTCCCCCAGGTTTGTTCAGACAAACTCGGTCGCACATCTCTAGTCATTCATGATGTTGATGTAATGGGGGCTGAACCCATCAAACAAAATCCATATAGGTTAAATCCTAAGAAAGCGGAAATGGTCCGCAAAGAAATTGAATACATGCTAGAACACGAAATTATCCAGCCGAGTCAAAGTCCATGGAGCAGTCCTATAGTTTTAATACCAAAACCAGACGGTTCCCACAGATTCTGCATAGATTATCGCAAGGTTAACTCTGTCACTAAAACTGACTGTTACCCAATTCCTAGGATTGAAGATTGTGTAGATCGCCTAGGCAATGCACAGTATTTAACAAAAATCGACTTGATGAACGGATACTGGCAAGTGCCATTAACTAATAGGGCTAAAGAAATATCAGCTTTTGTCACCCCAGAGGGTTTGTTTAGTTGTAATGTTACCCCTTTTGGGATGAAAAATTCAGGCCGCAGTTTTCAAAGGTTAATGAATAATGTGACACGTAATCTATACCATACAGTTGTTTATATTGATGATGTAATTTGTTATAGCACCACATGGCCAGAACATCTTAAAGATCTCACTGATTTGTTCAATGAATTATCAAAGGCCAATCTTGTTGTAAATCTCCATAAATGTGAATTTGCTAAAGCTTATGTGACCTACTTAGGTCATGTCATAGGTCATGGTCAGATAGCGCCTAGAGAGGCCAAAGTTCAAGCAATTCTGGATTTTCCTGTACCAAAAAACAAAAGAGAACTGATAAGAGATTCTTAGGTATGAGTGGGTTCTATCGAAAATTTGTAGAAAATTACAGTGATATTGTTGTTTCACTGACTGACCTGTTGAAGAAAAACACGAAATTTAATTGGTCTGAGAAAACTCAGCAGGCTTTCGATCACCTTAAAGCAATTCTCACCCAACGTCCAGTTCTTAAAGCCCCAGACTTTTCAAGTCCATTCAAATTGGCAATCGACGCCAGTGATGTGGCTGTCGGGGCCGTCTTGTTACAGGAAGACTCGAAAAGCATTGAACGACCAATTGCTTATTTTTCTCGCAAACTAAATATGCACCAAAAGGTTTATTCTACCGTCGAAAAGGAGACATTAAGTTTAGTATTGGCTGTACAACACTTTGAGGTATATTTAACAGCATGTTCTGGAGATGTGTTTGTGTCGACCGATCATAACCCGTTGGTTTTTCTGGAAAAGTTTAAAACTAAAAACCAGCGCCTTTTTCGCTGAAGTTTGTTGTTACAGCCATACTCACTTAAGGTTTCCCATGTGTCAGGAAAGAATAATATCATAGCAGATGTTTTGTCCAGAGTATAACCTCTGTAACCTGACATAACATAAATATTGCAATATGCATTGTTTTCCATCTTTCAAAACCTTTTTTAAATGTTTTTTTTTGTTTTACTTTTGGCTGGACTGATCGATATTACTGATGTTTCTGATATTATGCTAAAGAAAACTTTTCTTCGCAAACTTTTCTTTTCTTCAGGAGGGGAGATGTTATGAGATCGAACAGTTATTGTTTTGTGTAGTACTGTGATTGTCGCGATCTTGTGGTTATGTGTCTACAGAGGTAATTGACTTGCGGTTTTTATGGCTACTGTGCAGACAGCGTTAATTGAGTGGTGTGCTTTTTATGGTTAAACTGCAGACAACGTTAATTGATGTCTATTGTGATTCTAGTATGCGGTCGCCCGAGTATGTTGTGGTCAACGTCGGCGAGCAATAATGTCCACTACTGCTTTCATATTCTAATGATATGATGTCTATCAGTTTTGGCGATGACCAGTCGCAGGGAAAAGGGGTGTTTTTTGAAAAAGATCACGTGGACACTGACTTTGTCGTTTTTTCCTTACAGACAGAGAGCTCGTAGTGTCGAGAGTGACCGGTTGTGTCCTTTGGTATTTTCTGGTCGTATAAAGTTCTCTGGAGACTATTGGAACAACGCGTTAGCGTGTAACCTGTCTAAAAAGTGACCTTGTACTTTTGGGATTGAATGAACCATGAATCGAAACCGGCGAGGGAATCGACGCGTTAGCGTGTACTCTGTCTAAACATTGACCTTGTACTTACCTTTTGGATTGATGGACCATGAATCGGAACCGACGAGGGAATCGACGCGTTAGCGAACTGACTATCCACGTATCTCTTGAATTGAGGAACCTCAAATCGCAACCGACGAGGGAGTTCTTTTCGGGATCCACGTGATTCGCCCACATAAAGTGCACAAACTTTGAACTGTATGAGTGACTTTAGTGAGTATTTGTTTTTCGTATCAGTCCAGCAAATGTTTTTTATTATTATTTTTCCTGTTTATCTCTATGATATTTGTGTCTATATCCAATACAAAACTTGCACTACAATTCTGCCTTCTTCTTGTCTGTCAGCGAGGTTTGTTTATTTCTTTTACGTTGCTAGCGAGACTGGGTTTGTGACGTTTTTTAAATTATTCAAAATACCGAACCAATCCCAGTGCCGTTACGTAACAAGCCAGCGAGGTTTGTTTATTTCTTTTACGTTGCTAACGAGACTGGGTTTGTGACGTTTTTTAAATTATTCAAAATACCGAACCAATCCCAGTGCCGTTACGTAACAATATAATAACATTAAATTTCGATTTTTTATTTTGATATTTGTTGTGTTGTTTGTTTGTTATATTACAAAAAATGATTTACGAAAGGAATCTAATTTACATTTTAATGTCAAATTTAAATCCACCGGAGGCTCGTCGAGTTTTTAAACGAGTCTTTATCACTTTTCATCCACCGGAGGCCCGTCGAGTTTTTAAACGAGTCTTTATCACTTTTCATCCATCGGAGGCCCGTCGAGTTTTTAAACGAGTCTTTATCACTTTTCATCCATCGGAGGCCCGTCGAGTTTTTAAACGAGTCTTTATCACTTTTCAAAATTTGCTTTATGAAAGAATTATTTTAGAGTAAAAACCAAAACAGCTGAAAAGTGAGTGACAACTGAAATGTAGGCCTACATCATGTTAACTGTTTAACTGTTCTTAACAGCATCGGTCAGCTTCAAAAATAAATCTAGCGCTTCCTCCACAGAATCGGGAATTTTCAAATTTGGATGTAGTAAATAAGCTAACTCTACAAATTGATGGCAGCAAGGTTGTAAAAGCTGTTGCGGGGCTCCATACAGTTCAAGACAGATTAACACATCTTCTGTGTCAATGCTTGTTCCACAGTTTTCTGTGCCATATAACTGTGGCATGAAATACATAACATCGGGTTTTCCGGATGGCAGCTCTGCGTTTCTGTTTTTCCGTATCATGTGCAAATTCCAGTGTCTAGAAATTCGGTCCAGTTCAAGCTGTAGCACATTCATGAAACAAAATTTTAAACACTCCCTATGTATAGAGTTAGCATCGAGAAAAATGTCAGTGGATCTCATGTCTTTAAACAAGTTTATCCACCAGTTTAAACCTTGTTTTCGTAGAATTGACCAAAAAGCTTCAATGCGTTGATTTGAAGTACTTTCCCAGCACAAAACTGTTTAAACAAGCTTCTGGGTCAGTTTCATTACAATTAAAAAATGGTTGGAGAATTTTCAACCCCTAGTTTTCTGTTCCTAAATCGCTTCTAAGCTTTGAAAGAGCAAGTTCAGTATCCCGGAGCGTTTCGAGGTAGTAGGTGGATATAATTGTTGGATTATTGTTACTTTGACCGACCCGTAGCCAAAGCACACGCCGGCTAAATCCATCAATGCATCCATGGATGCAGAAACCAAATGGTTTAAGTTTGTCGTAACCATCCACATGCCACACTGCATTTGGTCCTGGACAGACGTACTTCCTCCTCTTTAATCGATTTCTTTTCCTCAGAGCAATACCATCTGGGTCCACCAAGCGCATAATTTCCAAAATCTTGTTTCTAGGATATCGTATACCATGGTCAATGCTTAATCGGCGCCAAATGGCTCGGTGTCCCAAACAACTACCGCTATGTTGCATTTCAGTTATAACGGCGACAGCAACATTTTCAAGACTGATGCTATCCCTCCTCATGCGTCTTCTTAATCCCATTTCTCTCAGTTTCCTTTTAAGGTGACTGAGACTTATTGTGTATCCATGGACAAATGTTATCGCTGCTAGGATCTCCAAGTTGGGAAAACCATTCCTGAAATATTGTTCGATTAACTCATTCGGACTTAGTAAGTTGTCGTTAAGACATGGGATATAAGCTTGTGTCCTTGTAACAGTTCCCGACGGCAAGGTATCCATGGCATTAACACTTATGGTCAGATAATTTACACCTGTAAAACAAAAAGTCAAAAACAGTTAAAATTTCATACCCACAATCCACAAAAAAATGGTTGGAAATATCTATAAAAGACTATTTATGCTATGTTTAATAGGCCTATGTTACATGAACGCATTGTGACTTGTTTGTTTTAACAGCTGTGACGACTATATTGGGAATTGATTTGCCTCGGAAAGTCTATATAAATAGCCACCTTTGAATGAAGGTGTATGTTTAATAAGTCGGAAGTCAGAACTCGGAAGTCGGAAGTCAGAACTCGGAAGTCAGAAGTCGGAAGTCGGAAGTCAGAACTCGGAAGTCAGAACTCGGAAGTCAGAAGTCGGAACTCAGAAGTCAGAAGTCGGAACTCAGAAGTCGGGACTCGAAAATCACAATTGGGCTTAACACCACCTCGATCGACCAAATTTATGAACTGACAGAAAAATATCACCCAAAAGCCTATACCTCTCGACAATAGACTACCCTATTAGACATTCTTAACGTTCCCCAAAATACATTCTTATAACGTTCCCCGTTAGTAAGCTGATAGAGAAGTCATGTTGCCCTAGCCGGAGGGCTCCGACAACAAAATTTGAAATTTAACGTGAAAAACAGGGGTTTGCTACAGGTCATGTTATCTACCAGTTATTAAAACATTCTTAGCTCGATAACAACAACTATCTTTACGAGGACCTGAGAAGAAACGACACGTTTGATTGGGATTCAGGGGAGCTCGCTTAAAGAATTCAATTATTTTACAATTATAAATGATCCAAAAGTAAGCATTATATGTGTGAAATCATTTGAAATACTGCTCTTGCTCTCTGAAAATACATTAATTCCAACCGTGCTCACCTCACTCCAGATCACGTCCGCCATGTTGAATACAGAAACATTGAAGTCAGAAGTCGGAAGTCAGAAGAGAAAACAAATATATATAAAATGCGCCTCCAGGGCTTCCGTACATTACAGTGTTAAGAGAGTATTTAAAACGCACGGAACCCTTGAGAAGGGAGACAACTAAGCTTTTTATAAGCTACCGGAAACCACATAAGGCTGTAGTGAAAGCCACTGTTTCAAGGTGGGTCAAAACAGTCTTAGGAAAAGCAGGCGTTGACACAAACATTTTTTCAGCCCATTCAACTAGGTCTGCCTCTACATCAAGGGTATCATTGTCTTCTGTTTCATTAAATACTATTTTAAACACTGCTGGTTGGTTGAGGGCGTCAACATTTGCAAACTTTTATAAAAAACCTATCCGAACAGAAGGACTTTTTGGTCTAACTATTTTGCAAGCAGCAGGAGAAAGTTAACTTAACCCATGTATACCATAGAATGGTCTGTTTTTCCTTTAAAACTGGATTCATTTGGAAATAAATCCTGTCCAATGAGAATTGCTTGTGCTATCTTTTCTTTTGAATGCTCATGGACTTTAAAAATCTCGTGGAATCCCGGTACGAGAGACAGCGAGACATAATTAGAAAATTAAACGATACTTACTTGTAAGTTTGATTGGAATTATGTCGAGCTGTCTGGAGTACTCAACACGCCCTCCCTATTCATGTATGCACCCTCCCTTTCTTGGGGTCTTTTTCCATGAGCATTCATCTTTAAATTATGATGTCACGTGGCCACCGACGCGATCTCGTGTTATCCCTAAGTACTCCAGACAGCTCGACATAATTCAAATCAAACTTCAACTTACAAGTAAGTATCGTTTAATTTTCTAATTATACAACTTTTATACAAGTTACAACAACAACGTCAGTTTCTATCGAGTGATTGTAAGACAAATAACTTTTAACCAGTCCAAACTCAAAATTATTTTAAGTTAAATAGATGGACACACATTTATAGTGAACCTTACATTAGTCATTAGGTAGAATTGCATTCATTTTTGTCTACGGCACGTTGTTTTGTTTACTTTTTGTCTCCAGTCGAAATTAGATGACGTCAGTCAGTGTTGGGTTTTGGAATGACAGTCTCACTTTGCGGGAGAAATCACACACATCAAATACATATGGATACAGGTCACAGTTTGTCACTTCCGGAAATTCCGAAAAAAGTTCCAGCTATTTTTGTGTGTTTTTTTTATTATTTTTTCCTGGCCCCCTGCATTTTTTTTCTGGGCATTTTTGTAGTTTTTATGAAAGGACAGGGGTTGAGTTACTGTCTGGAAATGATTTTAGAAGTGGAATGGGACCAGTTCAGGTGGTGGAGATCTGGTAGTTGGGGGGTGCTTTGGTCTATTTACATGCGGCGGAATATGTGCAAAGAGACCCCTATCAGCTGATTCTACTCGTATCTCAAAATTTCTACCTTCAACCTATGAAAAAATTATGCTTAAAATACTGCCAAAGGACTGTTCAAGGCCCCCACCGAAGGATTTGGTTCAACGAAAGTTAGGGAAGGTGCTGTGAGAGCAGACATTAACATTACCGCAAATGGGAAATGAAGGAAAATGAAACTGTGACCTGCTGCCTGTATGGGTTGAAGACATATTTTGTGAAATAGATCACTGTACAACAACAACACTGTGTTTGTGACTTAAAACTTGTCAGAAACACATTATAAGACCTATAGTACTGTCTAGATGTGCTGAAAATGTATCTTTCATGTCTTTTCTAGCAAAATATTTGCACAAAATTGATTTCTTGATAGTTTTGGGGGGCAAAGTAATGTACATGATTATGAGTTGAATTTCTCCTGTAAGTAAATGATACTTTTCAATATGGTAGTTCACCTATTTCTGCAATGATATGCCACACAATCTGGTTGCTTTTCTCATTACCCTTGCCAAAACACACAGAACACTACCCTACCCCCCAAAAATTGAAAAGAATTTGGGCATTACTTGATTTTGTGTACATATTAAATTTTATTTGGCTTTCTGACAAAAACCTATAGTTCTTACATTGATTTGATGGTCAACATGTGAGAAACATAATAATCTCCTTTTTAGTCTTACAAAATGCCTTTTCTTGTAAAAAAACCAACTTTTTCAGTGTTGTTTTATGTCAAACTGAATATTTTGTGTACTCTTTCAGGTAATTTCAGGTCCTGTATAAGATGAATGGAATTGTTTATCCACCTGTGAGCATATTTTCCTGATTCACACATCAAAGGAATGGAAATGAGAGTCTTTCTACATTTTCCAGAGGTAATTTTACCATTGGCATGGCTTCACTGCTTCATTACATTAGAAATTCGCCTCAAATAGCATGTCTAATGACACTCAAAGTTGGCATAAAACCGCCCAGAATATAATGACCTGGGCTTTCCTGATTTTATTCAGTACCTGCATGTGTCTTACACAATTTTCACTTGCAAGAATGCTGGAATCAATTGTTTTAAAAAATAAACCAACCTAACATTTACCCCACCCCCCTTTTTTTTGCATATTTTTTCTTAAATCTAATCACATTTTCCCAGAAATATCCTTTTAGACCCTTGTTTGACTTTTTGGGGTGCAGTTTTATTCTCTGGGCTAGGCTAATAATTAAGTTTATGTTCCAGGGTACTTGTGGGCAGTTTTGAACAGAGTTTTGTGTTGGGGGATCCCAACAATAAGCCGTGTGGCAGGTGACTTCTTCCTCTGGTTTTAAGCTTTCCAGTACAATTTTGAGCCTAAAATCAACCTGGGATACAAGAATAACACTTGTTTTTTCAAGCTGTTTAAATTGGGCCACAGTATGACTGACTTTGAGTAGAATTTATCCATTTTGTAATCCAACAAATCTTAAAATGTAACAAATGCACAGTATATTTTAGTTGAGGAAGCCACAGAAAGATATGTGTCCTCATAAAGTTAGTATTTTATGGTAGAACACTCTTAGTAGAAGTCACACTAGTTTACAGAGTTCAAATATGTTTTCCCAGAGCTGAGATATGACAATTTTAAGCTTTTTTAGCTCACCGGTCATTGTCCTTGCTATGTTCTAATGGGGGGTGGTGTAAATGGGAGGGCTACAGAAGGCTTAGTTTTCATTGCATTTAGTTTTCCTCTTGAGATATCATTCCAAATACCTTTAAGCTCAATGTGTTAGATTTAGAAGTAGATTGAAGTAAATTTGTGCCTCTGTTAGGATACAGGTCACAGTTTGTCACTTCCGGAAATTCGAAAAAAGTTCCAGCTATTTTTGTGTGTTTTTTTTATTATTTTTTCCTGGCCCCCTGCATTTTTTTTCTGGGCATTTTTGTAGTTTTTATGAAAGGACAGGGGTTGAGTTACTGTCTGGAAATGATTTTAGAAGTGGAATGGGACCAGTTCAGGTGGTGGAGATCTGGTAGTTGGGGGGTGCTTTGGTCTATTTACATGCGGCGGAATATGTGCAAAGAGACCCCTATCAGCTGATTCTACTCGTATCTCAAAATTTCTACCTTCAACCTATGAAAAAATTATGCTTAAAATACTACCAAAGGACTGTTCAAGGCCCCCACCGAAGGATTTGGTTCAACGAAAGTTAGGGAAGGTGCTGTGAGAGCAGACATTAACATTACCGCAAATGGGAAATGAAGGAAAATGAAACTGTGACCTGCTGCCATATGTAAGACTCGCTTTCATTGGTTCCAGAGCAACGTATCAAGATTGTTTCCGGTTGTACGTTGTGTTTAAATTTCCCGCGCATATAGGCCTATGTGATTGGCCAACTAACATAATTCGTCTAACAAGACGTTTCCGGTTTTCAAACTACATGTAGTGGTTTTCATACTACATGTAGTCATAAGTAACTGCGTTGCTCTGAGCAACGTAACGAACCTAGTTCACGTTAGAATAATTATTCGGAGCAACGTAAGGAGGTTTAAAAGTAAAAATAAAGCACTTTGATTGGACGATTCATATACTCACGTTGCGTTGTGTTTCAACATGTTGTGTTTTGAGAGCAACGTAATACGTTGCTATTTATGGCGCGTTTGGCCTTTCATAGACATGGCTCGTGCTGCACTCAGCGCGCGCCGATTGGCTCAGAGCAGTTTGGATGGGGTTTCCTGAGCATTTTTTGCACGAATTTTCTTTCACTCTTTGAACGTTATTGAATGCAGTTAGGCGTGTGTTTGACATAATTAAAAAACTTGATAAGGAATTTTTGTTTACCAAAGATGATATTTTTTCTTTTGAAGAATATGATATTTATTACCCATATACAGTTACATTGTTAAAACATAATTGTCAACATGTGTACATAATTATTACATGCACTTTGCTCAATCCCAGTTACAGCTATATTTAATAATTTAAAAGTCGTTTTCGTTAAATCTTGGTAAAACTTGGCATACATCATAAAACATGAACATACATCATGAACGAATCCCTTTCTCTAACATTGAAAGCTTGGTTGAGAACAAAGTAAGGAAACTATTAGACGATTTGATAAGCCAAGCGATAAAGTCTGCTGTACAACCTTTAACTGCCCAAATGACAAGTCTTGCCTCCGATTAAAAACCACAATCCAAAAAAATTATGAGAGAGATAGCCTACCGTTATCGAAAAATATCAGAAAACCATTGGTGATCTTTCCACTGAAATTTCTAAACTGAATACAACAATAATTGAAGACAAAAAGGCCACAGCTGAATTTAAATCTAAGACCGAAAAAGAGATAATGGAACTTAAAAATGAGAACTTTAAATTGCATGATAAAGCTGAACAATACAGTCGGCGGGATTGTGTGAGAATCTCAGGACTAAAAGTTGGGGAAGGCGAGACAACTGACACCGCTATTTGTAAAATGGCTAAAGATATCGGCCTGTCTCTAGATATGGTGATATTTCCAGGTCACATCTAATTGGTCGACAAAAACAACAGATCATTGTTAAGTTTACCAGCTACAGAAAGAAATCCGAATTACTGTCTAAAAGAAGGGCATTGAGAGATAATCCTATGTATTCTAATGTTTATGTAAATGAAGATCTGACAAAAAATAGATACGATTTGTTTAAAATGGTACTTGTCTTGAAAAAAGACCGGAAGATCCACTTTACTTGGACATTCGATGGTCTTATATTTTATAACATTGGAGAAAACGGGGACAAACTTCTAATCCACACCTTGAGTGATATTAAACACCTGCAGCAAACAAGCATGAAGGTGTAAGGATTCTCAGTGACACACTTTCAAGTGATTGCCCATAGAATGTCTACATGCATTACAGACACTCATTGCTAATAACTTTAACCACCTTCTATGACACTTTAATATGACTTTTAGTATGTCTCAATTATGTGTATCAGTCTAAGTTACTGTGTGTCCACACACACGAAGCCTGTCGGCTATAAAATGTACTGTACAGGTATCTATGACCCAGAATTAACAAACTGTACTGTACATGCATCTGTGACCTAGACTTAAGCATTTAAACAACCTAAATGGATCGGTCGCCGGGAAAAATTCTTGAAGATCAAGTGTTTCCCTTATCATTTAGGCAATGTATCATGTACATGCGCACGTACCGATTCTGGTGGAACAATTCCAAGTGGCGTCAAATTAAATGCTTGTAAATATTATTCTCTATGCATATATGACTAACTTCCTATTACAAGAATATTGTCCGTAAACCTAACAATGTATATACGAAGTTTATTCACCTCAAACACGATTGATTAACTATAAAAAAGCCCAATTTGGTTGGCACTTTTAAATTTTTTATTACACACTTGTGCATATCTGGAGAACCAGTAAGCGTCAAGCAACAAATGTTGTAAATTTTCCAACTAATTATGATCGGTTTTTGGCTCTAAAGAAAGCTTTCATAAATTTGAGATTATTCGGGAGCTCATACGATAACACAAACATGATACATATAACTAACCTTGCCCCCAAATTAACCTAAAATATAAAATTATTTTCTACATTTTTCAATCAACACTATGGTTCATTAGATATATGCATTTCTCTTGTTTTAATGACTTCTATCTATTATATCCCCACTTTTTCTCTCATGTTGTGCGGAAGCTATCCCCAACAAAGAAATGACTGTTAGACCACGTGATAAACCGTGGATGACCAACGATGTTAGGCGAAAAATTAGAGAAAGAGATAGATCCTTCAAAAAATTCAAACGAACGCACTCTGAACATGATCAATTTATATTCTACCTCGCTCGAAGAGAAGTAAATATCGCCAAACGAAATGCAGTTCGACGATACTCCGAACGTCTACGTCAGCCTAGTTTTCAAACAAGGGGATAGACATCAATTAAGTAATTACAGACCTATCTCTCTGCTATCTGGCCTATCGAAAATTTTAGAAAAAAAAAGTATATTAAAGTTTGTATGATTATCCGACCAATAATAACTTGCTAATACCTAATAACTCGGGCTTCAAACAATGTGACTCTACTGTAAATCAACTGTTGAAAATTGTTCATGATATTTATGAAAGCCTTGACAAAGGAAAGGATGTGTGTCTGGTGTTCCTTGATGTGAGCAAGGCATTCGATAAAATGTGGCATGACGGTTTGTTGTTCAAACTTCGACAGTTGGGAGTTGTGGATCCAATCTTAAGCTGGATTCAAAGTTACCTTCTTGGCAGAAAAATAAAAGTGTGTATAAATGGTGTCGAATCTAGGAACCAACCCTTACAGGCAGGAGTGCCCCAGGGGTTTGTTTATAACCCTAAGAAAACAGTTAACCTCATGTAAAGAGTGTTCAGTCCCATAAACACTTAGGAATATACTTACAGCATAATGGAAAGTGGGACGAACACATTCGTCATATAATAAAAAAGGCAAATACCAAACTTTCTGTGATTACAAGGGCTAAAAAGTCATTAAGTAGGAAATGCCTATGTAACCTGTATTCTAGTGTTGTTCGCTCAACGTTAGAGTATGGCGATGTTCTTTTTGGCAGTTGTTCAATTGAACTATCGTAAAAAATTGAAAAAGTCCAAAGACACGCCACCGTCATCTGTTCTGGTGGACTTAGCCGCACTCCAACAAAAGCCTTGCTCGCGGAACTCAACTGGGAACCACTGCATTACAGGCGGAAGTGCCACAGACTAGTACTACTTTACAAAATCCTTAATGGTCTCGCTCCATCTTACCTGACTAATGTAGTTAACTCTGTATCCCATGAAAGCCATTATGTTTTAAGAAACAATACAAACATATACAACTTTAGATGTAGGCTGCAAACATTTTCCAATTTTTAAAGAGTGGAACATGATCCCTAACGAAAACAGATCTGGTTCGATAGAAGGCTTAAAACGCCACCTTTCTCTAATTTTAGACTTTAGGAGTCTGTGCAAAATATACAATATGTTTAGCAGCCAACACGCAGTTCATCTTTGTAGAATGAGAATGGGACTGAGCACTCTACAAAATGACTTGTTCACATACAATTTATCTGACAATCAGTCCTGTCCTCAGTGTCAGGCACAATGTGAAAATAGCAGGCACTATCTCCTGGAATGCCCCGCATATGCCACTCAAAGGAAGCGCAATAGTATTAAGTCATTATTATGTCCTGGTGTATCCATTGCCATATTTTTACCAACTTATTCAAGATATAAATCTCACCTAATGAAATTTGGCTCCAAAGAATTAAGAGGTCAAACAAATTTGGAATTATTAAATGCCGTGCACCTTTTTATTAAAGAGACCAAAAGATTTGAAACTACATTATTTAATCCTGTACAAGGAAATTAGGTTACTGGCTATGACCTAGGGTTAAAATATTACGTACTGTTATACTGTGTGTACCTTTAATTTGTACCATTTTAATTTGTATTCCTTATATTTTCTGTATGTTTTGTATTTCGAGGAGATTCACTCGTGGCCCTAGGGTTGTTGGTAATCCTCGTAAAATAAATAAAGCATTAAATTAAAAAAATGGTTAAATTTATTGAAAATCCTTTCACAATTCTACACTTTAAAATAAATGAATCTGTGTCTGAAGAGGAAGCAAAAAAAAAACCACATTTATCATAGAGTTAAAATGTTTCTCATCTTAAAAACAAACATTTATCAAATTGTGATATAAAATGCTTTTAATGCCCCCAGAACGTCATATTATCTCGGATTGTGGTAGTGCAAAATATAGAATATCAGAGTTAATTGGTTACTATTTAAATCCTAGCTTTATCTAAAATACTGATGATTTGTTAGCCGAATTATCTGAGAAATCAATTCCACGGGATGTGATTTTGGTTACTCTAGGTGTGGAGTATGTATACAAATATTGGCATAGACTTGGGTTTAAATTCCATAAAATCAGCATTCCAAATATTCCCGGACAACAATGTAGAATTGTTGGAACTTAACCTAAAAGGCAATGGTTTTGAATTTAGTGGGACGATCTTTCAGTAAATTAAAGGATGTTGCATTGCCATTTGTATGGCTGAGTGGGAGAGTAACATACTTCGCAAATGTCACAAGTACCTTTCATTTGCCTTCGGTTTCTGTATGATATTTTTATCATAAAACCTCATGCGTTGGAAGACCTTCATATTTTTATTGATACTCTTATTTCTCATGATCCCAGCTTTAAACTACAGTCTACTGTTGATTACACTTATGTGGATTTCGTGGATGTAATTTTTTTTACAAAGTTCATAAAAACGACTCGGTATCTAGATTATAAAGTATTCTTCCAGCCTACTCAGATGCATAATAGGCCACACCACCTTCTCCAGACATTTAGTCTCAGCTTTTTTTATTGTTTTAATCGGACTTGTTCTGTTCTTTTAACGGCTCTTTTCTCCAAGGGGTATTTTGTTAGGTTACTCAGATCTATTAAATCTGAGGCATTAAGACAAATAAATTCTCTCTTCAGCTTCCGACACCTTGCTTCTCTGTCACGGGTGTATCATTACTATCCAGGTACGTTTCTCTCAGGTTCAACAATGGAGTGCCTTAAGACGCGATGTAGTCGATGTATGCGTACCAGATCGAGTAAAAAAAATCCCTCTTTTCACTTATGTTGCAGATACCAAACACTAAAACGTATGGAAAGGGAAAGTGTTTGCATTCAAACGTTACAAACTGTTTACTCTTTGGGTTTAAACTTGGACTCGGGATTGTTTCCGTTATAGTATTATACTCTAACCCGAGGACCACCGAGACTCTTCATAATAACAGAAGAAGACAAACTGTTTCAAAGTAAAATGGCTAAAAATCAGTCATTGCTGTTAAAAAGAACAAGAGTTTCAGAGATCTATTAACCATAACCAAACTCCCTTGTCCAACATCTACTTGGGAAACAAGTTGCATATTTTCACTTTCTTTTCCAACTACCATATCTTGTTCAATTTCCTTAACTGAAAGGGGCTTCGGTGGTCCAAATTGCGGGTTCAAATCCCACTTAGACACCAAAAAATTGAAAAATTTCTGAGTGGAGTTTTCACTCTTCCGAAGTCGGGGCTTTCCTCAGGACAAAGGGCCCGGTTTCCTTCCCCACTAAGCCTGTTAACGCCGCCATATAAGTGAAATATGTTTGAGTGCGGCGTAAAACATCAATTAATAAATGCATAGCCGAAGATCCATATCCGTACAGTTTTGTCAATATAACGAAGCTCCTGTCTTTCTTCAACCTACCAGAATATCAGGGGTTTGGGTTTATTGCAACAACCTATGACTAGGTATAAAGATTTAAATTACATACCCCCTTTTAACACAACTAAATACTCCATCACTATTTTAGTCAAAAAGATTTTCCCTGTGCCCATGCGATTTAGTATTTATAAAGTTTATATGCCGTGAAACTTATTAAATGAGGTTGACAATATACAATTATTGACTCTCATGCCAGTTAATATGATGTTATAATGACCTGGACAACTTATATTGACCGATGCCGAAGGCAGAGGTCAATATAAGTCTTCCAGGTCATTATAACCATCAAGTTAGCGTATATATTTATTCTAAACTTTCACAGGATTTCAGGCAGATGTTATATTTACATATATGTACATAACATAGTACATAGGCATTACAAATGCAATGGGTTAAATTACGTCATGTGGATTACATGTACGTTTCAACGCTCAAATCTGATGTCATCGGAATAACGTCATAGTAATAAAGCTACATAAGGATTGACTTCAATGTTTCTTCGGTTCATCGAGTTATGAACGAACTTGCCCCTGTGCAAACTAAATAAATCCGCGAAGCGGTTTATGAAAAAGTTTGCACAGGGGCAAGTTCGTTCATAACTCGATGAACCGAAGAAACATTGAAGTCAATCCTTATAATTTAATTGGTTATACATTTACTATTAAAAGCAACAAACACGAAATTGAAATGAGAAATTTGTAATTTTCAGAAAAGAAAACAAGGAAAACGCGCGGATTGATACAAACATATCTCCACAATAATGTCTCCATAGCGACCGCCAAATGACGTCACAATTACAGCTGTGAGGAAGACAGGCTGTTGGATTTAAACAACGTAGGCTACATACTGTACCAATCTCATTCTCGCGAGATCCCCTGCTACTACGTGAACGCGACGGACCTCTCAGGCCGTTACAAGCAATTTGCCTTAGTATGCTAAGGGGAATCCCCTTTTGCCAGAGCTGCGGAGAAATACTCTCACTACAATCACATGACGTAGACATATAAAATAACATGCTGTACACTGGCCTGTTCACAATCGCGGAGGGTAGAAATATAGTCCCTGTATTTCCTCAACGATAATTCAAAACTTAAGGGCGTGTACCAAAAACGAAATACAAGCCAACATATAGAATCAGGTAAAGATCACCTACATATCAATTTTGGAAATAAGTTTGATTACCCAAATTTTGGGTAAAATGGCTTTGAACGGCCTGAGAGGTCCGTCGCGTTCACGTAGTAGCAGGGGATCACGCGAGAATGAGATTGCATACTGTACATGTACAATCATGTAACAATAGTTTGACAATATTTGAATAATATAGTCATTTTGAGGTTAGTTGGACGAAGTGTTAAAGTTGAAGACACAATTGGTGAAACTGTTATAGTTATGAGGGTTATTTGGTACAGAAATTCCAGAAAAGTTTAATTGTTCCGGTTGGGAAGTTGTTTGACGCTGATTTTCAAATTCGACCGTTGACTGGGAGTGCGAGGCGGACCAACGGCTGCATGTCGCTGTTGCAGAAGGGTTGTTTTTGCGTTGAAAGGCAGCCAATTGGCGAAGATCCGTTAACTGGGTAATGTGGGACAAACTATCACTTATTTCTTCTTTCTGAAAGGAGGAACATTCTCGATTGTAACTTCTAACAGAGCTTTCATTTCTGTGACCTGACATGTACATAATATGACGAAGTTCAAAACCAGCATCATTCATGGCTTGGATAGTAGTGGTCCTGATAGAGTGGGCAGTATACGCCATAGAACAGCCTGAATTTCTACTTATGTCACAACAAAAACGAGAGAACTGGTATTTCTTCACGGGAGTAGAGTTGTACCAAATAACTTCTTCTTCTGGCGAACTGCAAGCTGCCTTTGAACAGTGATTAAAAAGGGAGAGTGCAGATGGATCGGTCTTCTCGATGAGCAATTTTAGGGATTTGATGGGACACCTGTCAGTTTCAGTGGCATACATCCGCTTAGTCGTCGCATGTGTTGAGTTAGGTGTCTTCTGTAATCCACCCTGGTGAGTTTTTTCCTTTGTTTCGTGTAACAATATCGCGTATTCTCTGTTCTTTTCATCAGTTAAAAAATGAAATGAATTTCTGGTTAACTGATGGTGAAATTCCAACCCCCTAGTTACAAAATGCATCGATAAGTCATACCAGACCCTATATCGAAGTAGTACTGGATTTAAACTAGAATGCAGCCAATCGCTGATTCTAATAAGGTCACCATTCTCAATGATTGCCTTGTGTTTTGTGGGACGACTCAAACCATTATGTACATTAAACTTTAATTTCCCATCAAGCACGGCATTAGCATCTTTCAGGGGTCGAATTCAAAAATGTTGATGTGTGAATTCATCAGATTTTTAAAACGGGTGCACCAATCGATTTTTAGGTGCACAGGGTAAATATGTATTGTATCGGTAAAGATTACTAAAAGCCTAAAATTGTACGTACACCAGACAGGTGTTCGGTCCCTACAGTGGCTACACACAGTAAGTTTGATCAAATGATTGTGAAGTGTGAAAGAATTCACAGTGCGGTTCGTCGTCATGCCTTTTCTAACACTGCCGGCACATGTCACAATACGGACAATCTAGGCTTTGATTGCTTCAAAGTGTAAGCCGTAGGCGTCGACGTATGCTATTTCACTCAGTCACGAAACCTGCCTACATGTAGCTGTGGGTCGAGATATTTTCACCCTTCGAGCCCTGGTGCCGTGGTGGTGCAGAAGGGCTTAAATCCTCCACTTTTTGATAATTGGGATATGTTTATCGCCTCATTCAAAATAATTTCACTTATTTGGGTACGCTGACAGGTTTAGTGAATGCGTAGGACCGACTTTTCGGACCGAGTTGGCTACACTACCGTTTACTACGACCCCTCTGCCCATATAAATGAGCTCAATATTTTTGAGAAAGCCTAAAAACAAAATGAACTCAACGAAAGATATTCTTTTCTAGTATTTTTAATACGAGAGCTTGTTGGTCATTACTGAAAATGATGAAAAAAAAAACTGTTCATGAACTGTTCTAATAAATTTTATAAAAGAAGTCTGATTGATTGGGTCATCATTTTTTCAATGATCACCAAAATATCTTGATTGGTAAGTTCACATAAACTTTGGATATGTATCTAGTTACTTGGTATGAAAAATCGTCTTTACATTCATATAAAAACGAAAACACAGCAGCTGCAGTTCTCGTCACAAGTGACAACAGCTTGGAAACAAAGAAGCGCAAAAAATTAAAAATGCAGCATTTATAGTTCATAATGCTATTGTTAGTCTGTATCACTCTCGTTTGTTACGGAATCTTCATCACTGGCCTCAACTGTTGATTCGCCAGGCTGAGCAGACTGTGAATGGACATGTATGGTACGGGGACCATATGGTACGGTGCTAGCGTGTCTTTTCTGCCCTATCCACCACAATGTCATTGCCTTTTCAGGGTCAAAATTGGGGACAGTATCACAGCAATTCAGATTGATAAACATCAAGGAAGTAAGACTGTCAACAGTAAGTCGGGCTCTCCAGTCCGATTTGGTCAACTTCATAATGGAGAATCCTCTCTCACATTCAGCCGAGTTTGTTGGTATAACAAGACTAATCTCAATCAATAGACTGATGTTTGGCAGATGCAATTTTTTCGCTCTCAGAATATCTGACCAGAAAGATAAAATTTCCGTGTTCTTAGACGATTTTGTTTTGTTAATCATGACCAGTTTCATCTCCTCCCATTCATTTAAAATGGTTGTTAAATCGATCTCTCGAGATTCCATGAGTGGTTGAAAATGGTCGAACAACCTTGCTACAGAATCGTCCCCATATTGTTGAAATTCACTGTCACTTGTCGGGAGGAAGACCGGGTCGAATGCCCCAAAGGCCCCCATGATATCCATTGTGTCTTGGTTTAGTAATGAACTGAAGCGTTCGTCAATGTATTTAAGTACAGATTTAGCTACGTCTAATGCAAGCGATTTAGCCTCATCCACAGTTGTAAGGGATTGTCCACGTCTGTCTCGAGTTCTAACCGCCCCTGTAATAGATTTATCTAAGTCCTGTCCCCGGAAGGTTTTGGTGTCAACTCATTTTGCACCACAATGTCTGCCATAAGTATTTGACCAAAATGGTCATCTTGGCAGATATCCTTTACTTTAGCTTGTGACAATGCAATTTGAGCCAATACGTTTTGTTGGGTAGTTTCATTCTTTTGAAACATTTGAGACAAACACACAAGAACTCGAAACAATTTGACCAGAAAATTGATGAACATAATGAATTTGCTTGATTTTATAATGTGTAACCAATTCTTGGCTTTCTCTTTGTTTTCTAATATACCAGAGCCCTGAATGGCAACCTGTTCTACATGAGCTACCAGTACTTCCCAGTTGCTTCTTAATGTTGTCAAGGCTTTTTCGTGGTGAGCAAGCCAGCGTGTGCCAGAAACTTTCACGGGTTTCAGAACAGTCGTTTGTAGTGCCGTGGCAGATAGTTGTAAGGAACTCCAAGCCAGAGGAGAGTTTTTGTAAAATTTATATAACGTCTCTAAGAGTTCCTCAACTGTTTTAAAGTATGGGCAATCCCTAACCATGTCCTTGATGGCAAGTTCTAGACGATGGGCACAGCAGTGAACCGTCAATAAATATGGCACTGACCTACGAATTCTTGCAGCCACTCCCGTTCGATGCCCCAAGTTTACACTTGCACCATCCATACAACAAGCTACCAATTTTTTCTCCCAGTCTTGCTTTAAATCATCTTTGAGTACCCCAGTAACTGCTTTGAAAATATTCTCCGCGTTACTTTTCTCCAGTCCCCTTAGCGCAACAAAGCGTGTTTCTGGCTTTTGGATATGTGGATGTATAAAACGGATGTATACTCCTTCCTCGTCAATATTACCTCTATCTACGCTACCGTCTGCCAGAAACGCAAAAACGTCACAGTTGTCCAGTAATTCTATCAAGGAATTAATTTCAGCCTTGTAAATAAAGTCAACGAATGTTCTTGCTTGTTTGTCATTACAGTAAGTCACCCCTATCTCAACGCCGTTTGTTCGTTGTAAATCTGTCAAACTAGAAAAATCAGTATACGGTCTGTTATTTTTAGCAAGATAATACGCTGTTGTAAACAGTTTTCTCACTTGATTATGCTCTCTCATTCCCATTCTTATCACAATTTTTTCTATCGGGCGATTTTCAGGTTGCATTCTTTGAGTATTATAGGATTTAAGCGCAGATGTATGGGCGGAAGATTTTTCATGCTTTTCGACTAATGCCTTTCTCAGACTCGAACACCCCTCTTTAAAAGCATTTGGTTTAATTGAGGTGTCGAATTCACGGCAAACCTCGCAAATCATTTTTTTTGATACAGAGTTAAAGTTTAACCAGTCCCTGTTTTTTTTCCAACCGGGCTGAAAGCTGTAATTTTTTTTAGGAACTACGCTCACTTCAGAATTACCGGACAGGTTTGTCGAAACCCCGAGTCCCGAATTGTCTTGAACATTACTTAATGTACTGTTTGTGTCACTTGCATTTTTAGGTACCGATATGGCCTCAAGTTCCGCTCTCTGCCTCTTTCCATTTTCTTCTGTATTTTTTTTACCAAAGAAAGCCCGAATATTTGGCTGTTGTCTTTTCATTTTGACTGCGAGACTTACACTTACAGGCTACTTTCGATTTGAAGTTCTGAATACGTCAATCTGTAAACGTACGAGTCTGTGTACGAGTTGAACATTGTCGATCACGTAAATGTTGTTCAGATTTCGATATGTTTGGACGGTGTTAGAGGGTAGAATTTAGGTAGGGTTTAAAGTATTATTATATCAGACAGTTGCCCCTTTCAGATTCCGATAAATTTATACAGTTCAGTGAATACTACGATTACATCAGAATGACATCGGGCGACCCGTTCGTCTTTAACTTTTGGGATTTCAAGCATTTTTTACGTTTTTACGTCCGTATTTTATTTTGGGTGCACCGAACGAAAACTGGGTGCATTTGTGCACCCGTGCACCCGTCATTTCGAACCCTGGCATCTTTGAAAATTTTATCTCTGACAATATCGATGTCCCTTTTAATGTCCCTTAAATGTCTATTAAGTGCCGCCCTGACATTAAGAAACGTGTTTTTGTGGTACTCTTGTGCCATTTGTGGTACCATGCCTTTTGTTTGAGATCTCTTTTCGGGATGTTTCGGTTGTGCTTCGGCATAAAATTTCCGTAGGCGTGAATTAAGCTGCAGTGGTGTTATGGTGTGAAAATCAGTTTCTACACCTAATGTCTCTGCGCTCCATTCTGAAAAAAAATATATAAATTTTAATATATTATTTAACTTTTAAGACTTTTTGTAGTATTGATCAGATTGTAAAACTAAGGCGTTCAAGTTTTCGAGATCGATCCGATACTTGGCGATATATAGATATTATAATTTATAGTACTTTAATTTTGCATAAATCTATATTTTTTTCGCGTTCGTGGTTTCCAAAACTTCCATTTAACAAAAAAAATAATTTTTCATTTTTTAATGATGTTGATTGGAAGTTAAATTCAAATTATTTGTCTTCATAAATTACCTTGAAAATGTTTCACTCCCCATTTAGTGTTTTTTCTGGTGGAATCTGCCTGACGACAGTCCTCAATTTCTTTCAACTCCTCTTCATCTAATGTTTTGAATTTTTTTGTTCCGGGCTTTACAATGACAGGTGGACGATTTATGAGGCTGTTTTCAACCTCAAAAGCCCTTTTCATTTCCGATTCGGCAACTTGGCTAGGTGTTGAAACCGACGGAATGTTGACATCATCAAAGAAATCTTCCACTCTGACTCGTCATCAAACATATTAAAATTTCCGTAATCGCTCATTGTAAAAGTTGTTTAGCAGCTGTCAAACGTGACCTACATAGATACAGGCTTTGAAGCAAGTGTCGAGTGGCCGGCAAATCCTTCGGATCGGGTGCAGACGATACTTTTAATTTTGTTTTTTTTTGGTTCTTAATTTCATTGGAACTTTATCAGACAATAAGTCAATCTTTCAACAAATGTATATTTTCTGTTTTATTAAAGTAGATTGTATGTTTCATTAAATACTATTTCTTTTTCATTTATGCTGAGTCATTCTGTTTTGACATTTCGCAAAAGTAGTCCGGAGCTGGTTCGTTCATCGGGTTATGAACGAAAGCAGATTAGCCAATCAAATTGCAGTATTCGCCGTAAACGTATTGGGAATTAAATTATACTGAAAACAAATTCCGTTGCGCAACAAAGAGAATGTGACGTCAGATCTTATATTAACCAGCAAGTCATGTAATATAAGATAATATTAACTATCATGTGACCGCCTATTGACCAATGAAATTGCAACACTCACTCCAGTTATATAATAATAGCAGGTATTGACTGCTGTATATGGTCGGTTGGCTGTTTTAGCTTATTGGCGCGTCCATTCGTATGAATGATGTACGCCATACTAGTGAGTAAGTTTTACCTTGAGCGATTAAGAAAACTGTGATGTTTGAACACAATATAACAATATATTGAATGTCTCTGTACAGGGGTATATGTTAGTACGATCGAGAGCGACTTAACCTCTCAAGATGTTAAAACATGCATACTGCGGTATTTAATCTCTCGGCTTTGATTACTGGCTTGAGTATCACTCCAAATTATGGAAAAAAATATTGCTTAAAACATAGTACCATTAAAAATAAAGAGAATACTGTTAGATTTACGTTATTAAAGACAATACATAATACTAAACTAAATTTAGAATAAGCTGATGTATTTTCTTGAAACCGCTGTGAAGGGTAGCATAAGCTTCAATACATTCCAATTGGCACAGTAATGCAAGCATTTAGAGTTTAGCGGAAAATGATTCTAGCTTTCTAGGTTTAAGCTTCTTCTAAGTGCTACTTTAACATAATATTCCAGTTTCGTGTAACAAAAAAGCTGCTAAAATACACTTTAAATGAAAGGAAAAACCCTGATAATTTCCACAATGGGCTTTAAAGATAACACATGTTGGCAGTTCATTCCACATGAAAACAAAATTGACTATAAAACTAATTCTCTGACATTAATTTTAGTAGGAGACAGTGTGTCTGACTGATGGGTTGAACAGCTGCAACGCATAATGAAATTTCTGATTTGTGAAAGGGGGGGTTGTTTTCATAATTATCTTCTATTCTACTTCGAAATGAAGCAAATTATAAACTAATTACTTGGCCTCTGAAACAGATTTATAAACTTGGATCATGACAATACCAAAGCACACTTATTGAACATCACAGTCGAGAAGGTAAGTTATTTTCAACAACATATATATAATCATGTATCTCTCATCGCATGTCGTCAAATTGCACAAAACTACGTTTTGGTACCCATGGAAATGAGATAAAGTCGGGCTTCTATTTAAGGTCTAGGCTATTTTTTTAAGTTTTATTCTCTTTTAAATTGTTTTTGAGACACTTGTGGATAAAAGCTGTTTAATTATACCTCACCAAGAAAAAGTTAAAACCCTTATCAAAAGCTTTGATAATTTTTTTTTCTGACTTATCACTAAAACCAAAACCAATATAATCTATTTTCGACTTATTGCTACATCTTTAATTTCACCACAGTTTTTCAGATCCAAACAGCTATTCTGGTTGGCTAACACGCAGAGATGAGTCGCAATGCAATGTTTTTCTACGTCTTGGCAGTCGTGCTGTTGTTCCAAGGTATGAAATGAAAAAAAACTAACACATTATAATTCATTTCGTATATAACCCTTTTTTTCAAGTTCAATAGATTCCACGGTTTCGAATCCCACTCAGGCCAAACAAAATTTCTGAGATGATTTTCACTCGATCGCTGTATGTGAAAGATTTGCAAGGTTCTCGCCGAAGTTCGTAGGTTTCCTCAATGCGACGAGACCTTTTTCCTTTCATGTTAAACCTAGTAAAGCCGCTATATAATTTCGTGCGGCGTAAAGATCAATCAATCAATCAATCAATCAATCGACCAAAGATTGCACCAGCTGTCTCTAATTGGTTACCCGATTTGGGAAACTGCTATTTAGCGTAAGAGAGTTTAAGGTGAAATGTACACCGTCAACTGAAATCGCTCGGGATTTTCCTCCTTTTACTTTAAATGTGAACAGACTGTTAACAGCTAGAGCCCATATATGGCTCGAAATCAGCTCGTTTCCATCGCCAATATATACAGCAGAAAGAGATCAATTCAGAACACAAACCGACCGCAGTTCTGTCAACTGCACTGATGGTTTCTTTGTGTTGTTTACTGTATTGCAAATCGTATTGCTTTGTTTTTTTTTGAGAGGGAGGGGGGGGGGGGCGATACGCTTTCTTGAAAAAATCAGAAATCGTTTAAAATCGGTTTAAATATTAGGCACGTGAGGTGACTGAGAATATAAACTCAAAACAATTATTATTGAGTTACCGGAAGGCTTCGAAGGAAATTTGAAAGTTTGGACGAAAATCACATACCGTGTACACCCGCGTATAATGCTCACCAAAAAGTGTAGAAGTCAATACCTGGAAATTACTTGAGATTACGAAACGGTAGCATGCGAAAAGTAACAAATTGAGCAGTACAAGCATCCTTCAGTCCCGGCAAAGCGGTAAGCCGGTCACATTTGAACACTACACGCTGAGCAGAGTTAATTGTCTTATTATTTCTTGTCATTCTTTACTAATTTCTTACGGTCTTTTGTATGTATATTGTTTGGTTTTTTTTTTATGTAAAACGGTTTCATTGGCGTGTTTTATTTATAACTAAAATATCGATTTTGTTTCCCAGATTAGACTTCGTGTATTTTTTTTTGTTTTATTCATATCATATTGTTTGCCGATACGATGGTTTTGATGTTGGGTGTTTTAAATTTTCCTTGGTAAAACTTGATCAAAACAATATATACCGTTTTCCATATTTGTCATAAAGGCTGATCAAAATAACCCTATCAGCTTGGACGGGGTCTTAAATGTCAGGCACCGTCACTGAAATGTCATTTAGCGAAACATCCAATCAGATTTAGCTGTGATGTTCACTTTAATATACGTGCATTAGCTGACTGTCAGCCAATCCACAGCCGTTCTCTTTCTGTCGTTGAAATTCACTCTGCCGACTGGCTCCATGCACTGGTCGCAGGTAAAGACGCTTATACATTTCTTTATATATAGACATGAATTGCTATTTAGTATCAGATCTTGAAAAATAAGAATAAAACTCTTCTCAATGACTTAAATAAAATTCTTCATTTTTACTCAGGTATTTCTTATTCTCGTTATTTTGAGATTACTCTGGGACCCGGGTTCGATTCCCGTTTCAGGAGAAAAAAAATCGGTAGAAGAATTTCTGCCATATTTTCAAGAAAGTGTAATCCCAAAATAACGAGAATACTGTTATACTCACTTTCTAAAAGACACTATCTAAGTAAACTCAAGGTATTTCTTATTTTGTGATGTTGTTTTCCCCTGGCTAAGTTTCTTCTATGACTTCCCCACCGTCTGTGTATTACCAACTGTTATACGATGTACTTTGATCAGATCGCTGGTCTAAAAAGTTGTGTACTAGTCTACACTGATGTTCAATTATCATAGCCGCCCGATTTACCAAGAAAGAACTGTACATAATACACAGGTGAATACTTTCTGCAATCTATTCTCCTTAGGTTTCATAGGTAATTGAACTCGACATTGTTTCTATGAACTCTCTGCGAGACAACTCTGTGGCGAGGGGGAAGAGCTAAGTTGCAGGGATTAGAAATGACCAAGTATAATTATAGGGAGCAGTACTGGTGACTAACGATGAACGAGTAATCGATTAATAGTGACCAGTTTGGGATTTGGTACCTACCGGTTAATACAACACTACAGGGCAACCGTTCTTATTTTTTTTTAACAGCACCACAAGTCAAACCGTTCACACAATCCTCCTTTCTGATAGCTGCAAAGATTTTGACGCACGCTTTCCAATTTTACGGTAACAGCGAACGTATTAGAAAATGGTTCTGAACTTGGAGTTTAATTTCGGCAACCAGGATATCGGACAAGCGCAATGCGTCTTCTGAATTTATCTTTCAGGTCGAGTTCGATTATGAATTCGGCGAACGCCGAAAAGGGGAAACTCTCAATCGAACGACATTCTTGTTCGCACCACGTATTCCCCAAGTAGCCAGACTGCACTCTGATTTCAAGATGGTACCCATGCTATTCAAATGTAGATAAAGAAGTTAACATGGCAAGCATTTGCTTACTTCCGTTAGTGCCTACACGTTAGATTTTAACACTGAAGAACAGCCATATTTTGCTTACATCAGACATACCCTCGACGTACGCGGAATACCAAATCGAAATCGACTTTAGTGTCAAATTGCACTCCGATATCGATGTGACTTTTAAAGCGTGTTTTAATTAACCTATCCCTTCCAATCGATCCAAAGATTATAATATTTCATTGTGTATCATTTTATAATAAGAACATATTTGGAAGCTATATCGGAATCAATACTGGGGTTAAGCTGGTAACGTGGACATTAGACTATTTGTTGATAACACCACAAGATGTAATTTGTAAGTAAACAAACCTTTAGTGGTGTGTAACACACCAAACAATTGTACGTGGTTGGTGTATCTATAGCATAGTTTGCAGTGATGTAGGTCTCGAGACTGGTCTTGGTCTCGAGACCAGTCTCGAGACCAGTTTGGCTAGGTCTTGGTCTTGGTCTTGGTCTCGAACCCTCTGGTCTTGGTCTTGATCTTGGTCTCGAGCCTTCAGGTCTCGGTTTTTTAGGCCGAGACCAGCACGAGACCGGCAATATAAGTTATAAGCGCAACGCCCGGACGCCCGTCGCGATTGGCCGTTAGCTCTGCGTATAACGAAAAACCTGCTTGTCAGCTTTCTAATGCGTTGTTATTTTTCTTTTATAGAAAGTTAACAATTTTTAAAAACTTTTCTAGACTGTGGATAACATGACATTCTCAGCGTGATTCAGCGCCGATTTTTTGGCATCCTCTTGCCGAGGACTTGAGCCGCACATGTTTTAGGCTGTCTCTTGCCCAGTGACGCAGGCTTCAAGCCGTATAAATTTCCATCGATGTTCTTGATGGCTAAGTCATAAAAGTATGACAACCTGGTTTAAAAATGCTTTTCCTAACTGTTCATTCCGTTTGTCCCGAAAATTAAAAAAAAACTTTTTAGAAGACATTAAAAACCGGATGGAAAAATTCGCTTCAGCGAGTCACCGTCCGACATACTTCCTGCATTTACACTGGCTGTGGGATAAACAGCGGCTACCAGCTATCATATTTTCGGTCATTTATATTAAAGACAAAATTTAGAAATTATAAAAATCAGACATATTAGTGCTTTTCTTTACCTTAGCATACATTTTTTAAAATAAAAACGGTAAAACTTTCTTGTGGAAGACTTTGAAAAACGAGTAAAAATAATTTACTTTGGCGAGTCATGACTTGAGCTACATTTGATACTACACTAAACATAGCTAGCCTGCTGGCTGTCGTAATATCAATCCATAATCCCAAAGCAAAAATTATGAAAGCGTAAAAATCGGATTAATTAGTGCTTTTCCTTTCTTTACATATTTTATTTGTGGATAAAAACAATCAAAAATCTCCTTGAAGTTTTGAAGTTTTGAAACGGGAGCGAAAACTCATCGGTGAAAACAACAACAACGTTCAGAACTACGATAAAATGAGGAAAAAAAACTATGCTAACTTATTTTTGCAGCTTTGTGAATACTGGACCTGTGAATTTATTACACCCACATGAGATTGAGGTTATTTTCTGCATTTTTTTGTTGTTTTATAACTATGAAATTTTTTTTTGTCATACAAAACTTGATCTGTCAAAATATAGGCAAATTGAAATTTGAAAATGCATTACAAAAAAAATCAATTTCTATCAGTAAAAGAATTTGAAAATTATAAAAAAAAATGTAGATATTATAGGCAACATTGTCAATACTCCAGTAAAATTAGAGAATTTATAAAATCACCAAATGAATTAGAAATAGAAGAAATGAAAACATTACATCTACTTATGACTTTTGTTATATGTCATTCTTATGTCATACTATTCATCTCAAACAAGTTATTCAATGAAATATAGCTTTTATTACTTTATTAATGTCAAGTTAAAGGCACACTTGCCGCGAAAATCCAGAATAGTGTTTACATTACAAAACAGTGAACGGGTTTCTGTACTTTTCCCAGACAGAAGAAGTAAGGAACTTTCTATTTTTAACAGAAATGGAAAGTTTTGGCATCATTTAGTATTTTTAATTTGAAATTGAAACAATAAACCTGAGCAAGCGCCCTAATGTTTTGCGTCGTGTGGGCGATTTAACGACACGGTGTAATTTTACGAACTTTATCTAAGAAATACAGACTAACGATCGAGTAAGAGAGCCTATAAAAGCCTGCCGGGTGCAAACCACAGACAAAAACGCCTGAATGAGGGTAGTCCAACACTAAAGTTAACTAACACTGATCGTTGTTCTTGTTGTAATCGAACTTCGATTCTTCGCTTGTTTTTCACCCTCATTTATACATTCTAAACCTAATTGGACATGCTTTATGTGTGCTATGTTTAATTTTAGTGGTTTTAGCTGTAGTAAGCTCGTGTAAATTGGTTTTCTAAACAAATGTCAAGCAGGCTAAGGCGACAAGTGGGTCTTAACAAATCCTGGTCTTGGTCTTGGTCTCGGACAATAGTGGTCTTGATCTCGGACGCCTGGTCTTGGTCTCGGACCCCAGATCTTGGTCTTGGTCTCGACCTATCAGGTCTTGGTCTTGGTCTCGGGTGGCCTGGTCTTGACTACAACACTGATAGTTTGTACCTAGATTTCAGAACGAGCAGAGTTTATCTATTACAGTGGCCGCCAATTAGCTGCCAGAATTCCACTTTTTCGTCTATTCTGATTACCACGGCAGTAAGAGATTTTAAAAGCCTCGGAAAAACTAAATGATTGACATTTTGATTAGGAAAATCCATACAGATAGTCCTTGAAAAGTAAACGCATTGAAATAACGGAGACGAACGTTATTCATTCTAAGCCTTAGTTATTTAAAACAATAGTTTAGTACAATTTTGAGCATAGACGCACTAAAAATCTTCTTAGTTACACGTCTTGTGAAAATAAGCCTAATATTTCTACATTCTGTTTTGACAGCAAAAAAAAAAAATCATTTTGGCAGTTCATACCACTTTGAGTTGATCGTACATGACTAACCAGAGTTGAATTAACATGGCTGGTAAAGGATTTTGATATTTAATAGCTCCTATTGTTGACAAGATGTTTAAACAGGTTTCGGAATCTTGCATATTATCGAACGTTCTTTTTGCGTTTTTCAGCGTTTTATTTGGCGGAAGTGGCTGGCTGTGTGCATAATGAATGTAATTCTGGATGTGCTGCCCAGGGCTATAGTGGCTATTGTGACAGATATACCGGCTGGTGTTTGTGTGTAGATAGGATCTCGAGTAAGTATTGTTTAGATTTATAACTCCTAAGTTGCGTTAAATTTGTTTCAAAACATCCACTAAAAAGAACAAAAATGGAGCGGAAAAATGCGCAAAATGGATGTCCTTATTTGCAGTGACCTAATTGACCACCGCTGTTGGGTATCACGTCACCACACTTTATCATCGAAGGTCAGAGTGATCATATACACATCAGCACTTTTGTCGAGTTGTAATCGAGTAATATGAATAGTTTCACCTATCTCTTATACACTGTAAAATGTAACCCGTAAATTTTACAGTGCACACTACATTGATATTTTGATGATTAGGGTTTTTCGCCTCACTCAAAATTATTTTACTTATATTGCGGCGTTACCAGGTTGGGTTCGGAAAATTCAAAATCTAAAAGTCCCCAATATTCAGAATTCTCGGCTCTGGTGAAAGCCCTTTTCAAAATTTTACAATGTCTTCACCACATTGGCATCCTTGAGGGACATTTACGTGACCAAACCCTCCCAAATTCCTTAAATAATAAAATTAAAGAGCTTAATTCTTTTCTTAAACCGGCTCAACGCAATCGGGAAGTTGATATTGCGTTTTACCATGTACACAAAAATTGGGCCCATAGGATCATACAAGAGATGATTTTACATTATGCGGCATGTTTAAATAGATTAAAAGCACAGGTGACTTCTGCCAGGTCATCCAATGGTCTAAACTTTGACAGTGCTTTCAATAATGCTTTAAAATGGGGCAAACAGAATTATAAAGGTAAATTACAACTTTCGACCATTCAAAATTTTTATTCTTTTTTTTCCATCACTAAATCTGTCACTTCTGCTGCTACTACTCAGTTTAGTCCACCATCGTCTCCCCAACCCCATCCGCCTGTCAGTCCGTCGACATCCGTTATCTCACCTCCAACTCTGCAGTCACAGACCCCTAGGTCTGTAACTTTACCTTCTGTTTCCCCTTCGCCTTTCCCTACTGGTACTCCCTCCCTTAGATCTACTACCTCTGCCCCCTCTTTTTCATCCCCTCAGCCCCCCTCCCCTAGACCTAGTAGTACCTCTGTCCCCTTTCGTCCTCCGTCCTCCCCAGTTTCTACTAGGGTCACTTCTCCTAGACCTAGTACATCTAGTCCCTCTGCTCCTCCCCCATCCCCAGTTTTGTCAGTCCATTCTCCTATGAGATATTCAGATGCAGTGAGATCCCCTCCGAGGGGTCAGCGCAACCCTCGGAATAAATTAGCTAATTCTAAATTTTGGAAATTTCGGCACACTTCCTCTAATTGGCACCTTCCTTATGTAACTAAGAAAGTTCTTTTACTTGGGGATTCTAATCTATCTAGAATTAACCTTGACCCCCACCCTGATATGCAGGTAGAATGTTTTCCTGGTGCCAATTTCAATTCATTTCGGACTCTAATTCAAAAGTATCAAGGTCCCAAACCTGAGAAAGTTATCTTGAATATTGGTATCAATAACAAGACAACTACTGAGCCAAACACTTCGTTAACTCAAATGCGCAACATGATGACAGCGGTTAGGAAGACTTTTTCCAACTCGCTCATATACTTTGTAGAGATCCAGTCATCCACTAAACTGCCGGCCAGTGAAGTTTCGAACCTGAGCCTATATAACTCTTCTGCTTCCAAGATGAAGAGAGTTACGGTCATACCAAAAATCCCCAATTCAAAATTTAGAGTATCCACGGACAAAATTCACTGGACCGAAGATACAGCAAATTGCCTGTATACCCACTGGCTTCAGACACTAGATTTAAACTAAATTTGGGACAGGGCATGTGCCACCCTACTTTCGGCTTAGGAAGCAATATTGTTAATCTTAGTAACGAGGAACTCACTGCTGATGACATATCTCTACTCAATAGAGGACTCTCATTTGTGCCTTGCCCTAAACCATTATCTGATAGGGACTTTTCTATTAGTAAATTAGTGCATGTTATGGAGTTCTCCAGAAATCTTAGTCTGGCTGATATCTACCGAGATTCTAGTGGGGTACGCAAGCCGTTTACATCTAAAAGCGGCTATACACCCCCTTCTCACATGTGTGATCCAGAAATAAACATTAGTCGTGACTCTGTATCAAGGAAGTTTGATGCTTTAACTAATCAGAAAAAACAACATAACCTTACTCATTCAGAATGTCTTGCCTTAAGTAAGCTAAGGAGAAATCCAAACATAGTTATTAAACCTGCTGATAAACCTGCTGATATTATGTCAAAACAGGATTATATTGAAGAGATAGAACGGCAGCTAAGCAACCCTCTTCATTACAAAAAACTTGATAAGGAAATTTGGCCTGAAAATGTTAGAAAGTTTAATAAAATTCTTGTTTCTCTTCAAGATAAAGGCTTACTTAATGAAAAACCGTATCGCTATTTGGAATCTGATCATAACTCTAAAAACAGGGTCTTCTATATTCTTCCGAAAATTCACAAACCCATTGAAAAATGGCCGAAGCCTACAATGCCCCCTGGGCGTCCTATTATCTCAGATTGTGGCAGTGAAAGTTATAGAATATCAGAGCTAATTGATTACTATCTAAAACCTATAGCGAATCGGAATCCTAGCTTTATAAAAAAATACGGATTATTTATTGGCCAAATTGTCTGAGAAATCCATCCCACAAGATGTGATTTTGGTTACTCTGGATGTGGAGTCTATGTATACAAACATTGACATAGATTTGGGTCTTAAATCCATAAAATCAGCATTCCAAAGATATCCTGACCACCGTCGTCCGGATAAAGACATTTTAGAATTGCTGGAACTTAGCTTAAAAGGTAACGATTTTGAATTCAATGGGGAGATCTTTCAGCAAATTAAAGGATGTGCTTTGGGGAAACGTTTTAGTCCTAACTTTGCCTCTATTTTTATGGCTGAGTGGGAGAGTGATATTCTTCACAAATGTCACCAACAACCTTTTATTTACTTTCGGTATCTGGATGACATTTTTATTATTTGGCAACATACGTTGGAAGACCTTCATATTTTCATTGATACTCTTAATTCTCACGACTCAAGCATTAAATTACAGTCTACTATTGATCACACTTCTGTGGATTTTTTGGATGTAACTATTTACAAGGGTCATACATATCATACTACTGGGTATCTAGATTACAAAGTATTCTTCAAACCTACTGACACGCATCAGCTACTACATGCTGGGTCATATCATCCTCCTCGCACTTTCAAGGGAGTCATTAAATCTCAGATTTTTAGATTCTATAGAAACTGTAGTTCTTTAGATTTTTTTAACCAGGCTTGTTCTGTTCTTTTTAAAGCTCTCCTCCCTAGGAAGTATTCTATTAGATTACTCCGAAGGATCAAATCTAACACAGTAAGACAAATCATGTTTCCCCCTTCATCCCCCGATACGCTTACCTTCCCTTCACGAGTGTACCACTACCGTCCAACATTTCTCTCAGGTACATCAATGAAATGCCTTAAGACGCGATGCAAACTCGATATATACGTACCCGATCGCGGAACCTTTTTCGGAGAACAAACTCGCAACAAATATCAAATGGCAGAGAATCTTAATTGTGACTCCTCTAATATCGTGTATGTAATCACGTGCAAAAAATGTCACAAACAGTACGTTGGAGAAACTCAGAATTCTCTACGACAAAGAGCAGCCAACCATTTATCTAGTATAAGACTTAAACATGATGTACCCGTGGCACAACATTTCAATACTCAAGGTCATTCGGTCAAGGACCATTTTGAAATCATGCCTATTGAGAAAATCCCATTTCTCACTTCCGCTGCAGCTACGAAGCACAAACGTTTGGAAAGGGAAAGTTTTTGGATTCAAACATTACAAACTATTTATCCTTTGGGTTTGAACTTGGACCCCGGAAGATGTCGTGAAAAAACTATAATACCATTTGTGTTTCAGTATAACAAAGCTAGCATCGCTATGGCCAAGATTATAGTAGAAGAATACAAGCTACTTCAAAGTAAACTTGCTCGACCTCTGACCCAAAGGCCAGTCATTGCTTATAAAAAGAACAAGAGTTTGAAAGACATACTGGTCAGGGCTAAACTCCCCTGTCTGCCTTCTACCTAGGTTTTGGATATGGAGGGGGGGGGGGCATAATATATAGTCTGACGATATTCTTACTATAGCTTAAGATGCGTAAGCATTGTCAATGTAATACAAAGTGTTCCAGAAAATTCTACTGACTAAGGCCAAGCTCCTGTCAGTCGTCAACCTAATGAAATATCATAGGTTTACTTTATTACAACAATTTATGATGGGGTATAAAGGTCTAAATGATATACCTCTTTTTAACACAATTAGAAACTTGTTTCCATGGTTATTTTAGACAAGAAGATTTTCCCTGTGCCCGTGTGTTTTAGTGTCCATAAATATGTAAGGCCGAGAGGCTGTTAATCTGCTGACTGGGCGTTAAAGACCTAACAGCGTTAAAGACCTAACAGTATACATTCGAAACATCATTTGCGTCTGACCCTTCATTTTCTGCACTTTTTACTGTAAACAATTTAAAAAAAATGACGTGTAAAGGTTTTTATGATTCGTTTTGTGACAACCCAAAATATTTATTTGTCCTATAGATATGTTTAAATTATTTCCCTTAATAAAATGTAAATGCATCTAAATTTTTCCTTGCAGGGAGAGGATAGCGAGATGGCGTGGCGAAAACTATGTCGTAACGTTAGTTAAAGCAATTAAAGTCAAAGCTACACTCAGTACCTTCTTAAATTTGTTATTTTCAAAGTATGTATTTGTTTGGTCTCTGTCTTCCACATGCCTTCCAGCTATGGTCCACGGGTTCTCATCCGTATCAATTTAAAAAACGGCGTTTTTCTCTGATCGCCTCCATGGACCATACCGCACAGTCCATACCCCCCCCCCCCCCCCCCGCCTCTGCCTAGGAGGTAGCCATGTTAGAGTTATTGAAGAATGGCTTCCCTCGAGTATGGAAGAATATATCTTCCATACTCGAGGGAAGCCATTCAATAACTCTAGCATGGCTACCTCCTAGGCAGAAGGGGGTGGTATGGACTGTGCGGTATGGTCCAGGATAGAAGGGAAACGTAAATTATCCTTTGAAGATAGCGGCAAAGAAGAAACACTAATTAAAACGTCTAGACCGCAGAAATAACGTTACAGCAATGAGCAACTGAAGACGCCGGTTAAAATAAATCTATTCAAATTTGGTCTAATCCTTAAAAAGTTTTGAAGTGAGAGAAATCAATACACAATAGTCGGCGAATTATTACAGCATTTGCTAACACACAAGTCAAAATTTCCACGCCCTTACATTTCTGTTCTTCAGGAAATAACAACGGTTTTTAGGGGGGGGGGGGGAACAATAACATTTCAGTAGAAGTCAATCCCGAAGAAATCCACCCGTTTTAAACAAAAATATACAAAGTAACAAACATTGAAATATTACAAGGAGCCTGGTTGGCGTGATAGTTTCTCAGTCTGACACAGACCTCGGCGGATCAGTCTGTTAGATTGATTGATTGATTGATTGTTTGGTGTTTTACGCCACGCTCAAGATTATTTCACTTATATGGCGGCGTTGCCAGTTTTATTGTGGGAGGAAACCGTTCCGTTGGTAACTGGCAACAATCCCACATAGGTCGTTCGAGTGAAAACCCAGTCAGAAAATTTTCCAATTTTTTGGGACTGAGTGGGAATCGAACCCGCGACCCATAGGTGGAACAGTCTGTTAGAGTGACAGTTCCTAAAGCCCGGTATACACTGAGAGCTTTGCTGCGACGCGACTGTACCCGACTCGAATCGGGTTCAGTCGGCTTGAGTTGCGTCGCTTGTTTGAAGTCACGTGACTGTAGTAAAGTTTCTGATTGGCCTACGGATTCAGACTCTCTACGACGATCGTCGCAAGAGTGGATACACTGTCTGACCAGACCCGACTCGACCCGATTCTTGAACAAATATCTAGCACGTCCAGATCACTCCCGACCCGACGCAACTGAAGCCGACTGACACCGATTTGCGTCGTGGACTGGTATACACTACACTTTTTCTCTGCGACGCGACGCGATTTTCCAGTCGGATCGATTCGGGTCGCAGCAAATCGCTCAGTGTATACCGGGCTTTAGTCTGATAGGCCTACACACCTCGGTGGCCCAGTCGGTTATTAGGATAATCCTTTAGTCTGACACAAGGCTTCTAATGATGCAGCACGGTGAGTTCAACCAAATACAATTTTTTACTCGATTGCCATTAGCGGAAGAGTTGCCAGGCTCGAGTGATCGTCCCTCAGTTTCACACATAACCTTCCATTGATGCGGCGTGGGTTCGACTCACAGACAGACCGTATGTGGAAGAGTTGCCAGGTACTCGCCGAAGGTCAGGGGTTCCCTTCGGCCTATGAGTCCGGTCTCCTCCCCCACTAAACCGGACAACTCCCCATATGAGTAAAATAATCTTGAGCGCGGCGTAAACAATCAATCAATCAATAAATAAATGTTTCAAACTCTGTAATAAAGCTCTAAACTGCAAGGGCAAAACAAGATGGCCAAGATGTGGAGACAATTGAAATTTAAACGAGACTTACCTGTAAGTTGAAGTTTGAAGATAATTCTACCGAGCTTTAAAGTTCACGAAGGGATAACATGAGATTGCGCGAGATCTCACCAGTAGGCATATTTCAAAGAATGTGTGGACCAATGCTACACAAAAAAGGGCGGGAAATAACATAACTGCTTGGGTAGGGCATGTTATCCCTTCGTGAACTTTAAAGCTCGGTAGAATTATCTTCAAACTTCAACTTACAGGTAAGTCTCGTTTAAATTTCAATTCTACCTCTCTTTAGTTCACTCCGGGATTCCATGAGATATTCAAAGCAAGCATTGGGGCACAAAATAAAAACCCTCAAGAAGTAACACAGTTATCAGAACATACTATGTATTTGCTTCAAATAATCACTGTTTACATATCATGACTGGTCTTTTAATAAAGCACTTCCAAAAACACCAGGTGTATGGATTGGTTTCTTGTAAAAATTAGCGAAAGTAGATTTTTGACTCCAGCCAGCAGTTTTCATGATGGTGCTTAGAGGCACAGAACATTTAATTGCCTTACTTGTAGAGGCTGAGCGTGTACTATGTGGAGTGAATATGTCCATATTAATTCCTGCTTGTGTAAGTAGAGTTTTTAACCAGCGAGATATTGAATCTTTAGATACAGCATGAAATGGTTTAATAAATGATAAGAACATTTTAGTTTCAGAATCTCGAACAGCCTTAGTTTTCTGAATATAAGCATTGATGTAGGTAATAGGACAAAGGCGTCTATCGGCTGGATAGGCAGCAAACTCAACTTCTGCCAAATGGTTTTTTGGCGTTGACTGTTTCAGTAATTCTCCAAAACGAAACTTACACACTGATTGTTTTAAAGTCATATTTGTTAAGTCCAAGAGATGTAGAGTCTGAATTCGCTGGCCACTTAAAAGAGCGAGTATTGTGACAGTTTTCAGAGGTAATTGTTTACGGGACAATGGTTTTTCAGGCGATAACCGGGTTAAATAGTTTAAAACAACCTCTGTATCCCACGTTACAAAAGTTTTAGGCAAAGCTGGCCTTAAATTAAACATACCTTTTAAAAGGCGAATAACAAAATGATGAGACCCTGCTGGTCGATTATCTAAAATCACATAAGTTGAAAGGGCTGATCTTGCAGTATTTATTGCACTGTAGCTTAGTCCTGAATCAAAAAGTATGGTAAGGAAAGACGCTACCAGTTCCACAGTTGGATTGTGGGGATCAATTTGTCGTTCAGTGCAAAACAAGCTCCATCGCCGAAGGTAGGTAGCATATTGCCTCCAGGATGCAAGAAGAATTTCTGTAGACCGCTTTGAAAAACCTGCTGTTTGTAAAGACTTCCTGATAAGTGGCATGCCATGAGTCCCATCTTCCGAAGGGGGAAAACTCTGTTCAGATCGCTGGGATGGTGCACGATTTTGTTGTTTCTGGGCAGTAGAAGAGGTGAATGTAACATTTTTAAAACCTTCGCAAACCACACTTGAGTGGGCCACACCGGTGCTACCAAGATGGCGTCCGCCTCCTCCCTTTCTAATTTCTGTAGTATAGCTGAGATCAAACTGAAAGGACAGAAAATATAGCTAAATTCATTTTTCCATGATAAGGTAAAAGCATCACACCAAATGGAACCTGGATCTGGCTTCCAGGAGACATATCTCTATATCTGAGAATTAAGGCGAGAGGCAAACAAGTCCAAAGAAGGGGGGCCTAATTCGTCACAAATTTGACGAAAAATATTAGGACATAACTTCCATTCTTTACAACTGTGATTTTTCCGTGATTCAACGTCAGCTTTTACATTTTTATGAGAAGGGAGGTAACTAGCAGTTAACCAGATATTCTTTCCCTTACACCATATGAAAATTTTCCTTGTCAATGTATAGCAATCAATGGTCTTGCCTCCCAAATTATTCAAATAAGCAACTGCGGTTGTATTATCAACTTGAGCTAAGATATGGGTATTTTCCATATTGCAACAAAAGGATTTCAACGTTAAAAATACAGCTAACAACTCAAGGTAGTTAATATGATATGTGGCTTCCAATTGTGACCAGTTGCCACCTGTACATTTATCACCATATACTCCTCCCCAAGCGCTCATGGAAGCGTCCGACTGTAATGTTACAGTAGGGGCAGGATGTACAATTCTTAGTACTGAGGTGTATACATTATCAATCCACCAGTTTAGATCTAACTAAGCGGTATCGCTGAGACTCATAAAATCGTCAAAATTTCCCTGAGCTATTTTTAAGGCAGCAGATTTGTCAATTTCTAGCTGTTTATAAAAGAATTGGCCATATTCTACACCCGGGCAACTGGATAGAAGAAGACCAACAGCTTGAGCTACTCGACGAATTGTAATACGTTTGGCTTTTAACAGCTCTTTACAAGTAGCTTTCACTTTTTCAGCTTTATCTGGTAACATTTTAACTGTCATATCAACTGAATTGATAAGAAAACCAAGATATCCTATTGATTGGACTGGCTGCAATGCAGATTTATCAGGGTGAATTGTATATCCCAAACATTTTAACAAATCCAGTGTTAAATTAGTGCTGTATTTACAGTCTCCAGGTGTGTCGCCAATAAGTATTACATCATCAATGTAAGCCACAAGTAAGACACCTTTAGAACGCAGGACTGAACAAGGAATTTTCAACAATTTTGTAAAAACACGTGGGGCAGATGAGAGTCCATTTGGGAGAGAAGTGTATTGATACATCTGGTTTTCCCATCAGAATCTGAGAAACTTTCGATCATTTTCCGCTATAGCCACGGAATAATACGCATCTTTTAGATCGATGCTAGTAAAATAACAGTATCTCTTCATGAGGTTCAAAACGGATTGCAGAGAATCCATCTTAAAGTGATGGTACACAACATGTTTGTTAAATTCAGATAAATTTAGTATCATACGGTAAGTACCGTTCTGCTTTTTCCGCAAAAAAATGGGAGATAAATATTCACCAATGTCATGATCACATCGTTCTAATACGTGTTTCTCCTCAAGTCTACAAATTTCTTCCTTTATTAAAGCTTTCTCCGTTTCATTCAAACGGCTTTGTCGGGGAAGGACATATTGCTTGGGATCAGATGCTAATTCAATTTTGTAACCTTTGACAGTATTAATTATCCATGGGTCGGACGTAAGTTTTTCCCAATAAAAAATATGTTGTACGAGTTTTCCCGCAGAAGAACAGACAGTGTCTGTCAATGTACTATTGATCTTAAAAACATCAATACTAACCTCACCTTTTAACTGAGGCGTGTGTTCCTGGTTCGTTCCTTCCTGGGTCGGTGGCCGGTTTGGGACCGTGTCAGCCTGTTGTTGTATTGGCCTTTTGGTCCGTAACGACGACCTAAAAAACGCTGTCTAGAGCGCGGTCTTTGCTGGACAAAACGACCAAGCTTGTTTGACTCGTTGATATCTTTTAGTCGCTTTGTAAGGTCGTCACCAAATAAAAATCTAGACACAGGTACATCCTTTGTACAAATAGATTGATACCATTGATTTAAGTTAGGTTTCATCATGTCACGCCGACGGGAATTAAGCTTATAATTAGCCTGGCCAAGAATAGCAATAGCATCAGTAGCTCGTCTTATATTTACTTTACGAACTTCAGATTCATTTTCAGAGTTGTTCGGTTTGTTCACAACCAAAGTGTCAAGTAATGGTATTATAGCTGCCATAGCCTTGATTAGGTCTACTTGAATAGCCTGCATAGAAAGGTCACGGGATTTTACCGGTCGGTCAACTCTATTCCAAATTTCTGGATTTACTCTATAGTTTCAAGTAAATTTGAACAATTTTCAGGGCGATGGTATTTTTCAAGACGCTCTTTCAGCTTATCATCCGGTATTTTAGTTTCCACTATTTTACTCACCAAGTCGGCTACTTCGGTGGAAACAGAACTCGATGTTTTCTCCTGTGATCCATAGTCTAGAGCTATTTCATTCAACCAGTGACTGGGAGATTGGATGTTCACATCGGAACCGACGGACTGATTAAACAATCCAAATCCAGATTTGACTTGACAGGTGTGTCACGCCTCGGCCGTTTTTCGACAGGTTGGTCGTCACCACTGGCAGAGGACGACCACGCACTTTGGTTAGATTTACCGTGGTCTCTGTCCATCATAGCATCATTTAGCCGGCTGTTGCAGCGAGTTTTGTCACAACGTACGAGTTTTATTCCAACTCACGAGATTTGTTACAATGTTGACGAGTTTTGTCACAAAAGGTTACGAGTTTTGTCACAAGAGCGCCAGCTTTTGCTACATGTCCCAAGTTTTGTTCCAACCCTGCCGAGTTTTGTTACAAAATCAATGTTACGAGTTTTGATACAAACCGTCAACAGTTTTTGTAACAGTTTTAATAGGACACGAGTTTTGATACAAAGATCCAACAGCCTTTGTCCCAAAATGTCAGCTGCAGGCAATTTTATAGTGGCTGATAGCTTTGCTCTCCGAAAACTTTCGACGGAACATTTAGTCGCCACCTTGTCCGCTCGTGGGTCCGTCCGTCATGATTTCTTGTCCTGACCATGTCCCGCTTAATATTTTGAGGATTGGTTTGAAATTTGACCGGTACATGTATTTGTCCTTTTTGTGGCAATGGTCACATTCTGTCGATATTTGTTGTCTTGGCCATATTTCGTTTAATATTTAGAGGACTATTTTGAAACCTGGCTGGTTTTCTCTTTGAACAAATTGTTACTCAACTAATACAACACTCAGGACGCAGATTGGAAGAAAAGCGAGATTTTCACTATCAGCAAATAAGTGGTTTTCTTATGATATGTGCATGCTCCCTATCACTTCAATATGAACAAACAAACCGTTCACTGTCCCGTTGGCAAAACGATATTGCTATCTCTTTTTTAAACGTACACGAAATTATAAAACAGTGCATACGAGCTCATTTGCATTTCGGTTTTCAGTTGCGTGGTTTCAACAGGAATTAAGTCTGGATGCAAGCATATGTTCCACAATAAAACATGACCCCCCTCCTTACCCCCTTTCAATACATAACAAAAATAAGAACTGAGATTGAAATTCTTATTATGTTCGAGCGTTTTTTTTTATTGAACAAACACAATACACCATGCATGTTTTGCGTAAAATACTGTCCCAAATCATCCACTCTATCCAAGTTAAAATCTGCATGTCCCCATTCCGTGTTTTACCTTGGCGGACTACTCCACTCAAACCCGTAAACCGAACAGCTCGTTTTGATTGGATGCGAGTAAAACTTCTCGCAGCTAATCGAAACCTCCGGCATTTACACTGTAAATAACGCAATGGCGGCTGTGTACACCTAGGACTTTTGTTTAACGAGTGCTGATTGGCCAAGACCACCAGTGGGCGCTGTTCGATTCACGGGTTTGAGTGGAGTAGTCCGCCAAGGTAAACACGGACGGGGGACGTGCAGATTTTAACTTGGCTTGCGAAGATGGTCCCAAATGGACTTCTTACTTGACAGTCTGATAACTTCGGGGATTTACTTGTGTGAAATACCCTCTGATAGACTGCAGGTCATTTTGAATGTGGCGACCAAAAAGGTAGCCGTGAAACGTACAATTTCCGTATCCTCTTGAGGGCCCTACAGTTTCGGTACATTTCAGAAATCCTCCAATGCTTCAATTTTAAAACTGATCGAGTCTGAAAGTTAACTTCCTTTAATTTAATTGTTGGTTTACCCTCAGTACAGGCGTATTTGTCTGTGATTTGCACTCTGCAGGATTTTATAGACTATCTTACTTGGATCCTGTTTCAAAAAGAGGCGTATCTATGTATTTTTTGCGTAACTTTCATACTAACGTATCACTACAGTATGGGTTGCTATGGCAGTTACGTGAAAACTTAAACAGGTTCCCGATCGTTAGTCTGTATTTCTCAGATAAAGTTCGCAAAATTATACCGTGTAGTTAGATCGCCCACACGTCTTAAAACAATAGGGCGTTTGTGTGCATGCTCAGGTTCAGAATTTGTTTACATTGCGGGTACCTGAAAAATCTGTTTTTCAATTTCAAATTAAAAATAGTAAATGATGCCAAAATTTTCAATTTCTGGCAAAAATAGAAAGTTCCCAACTTCTGACTGGGGAAAATACAGAAAACCACCCACTTTTTTTTAATGTAAACAGTATTCTGGATTTTCGCTGCAAGTGTGCCTTTAAAGAGATCGAATAATCTGTTCTCAAAGTAACACTGATTATTTTACTAGTTTAAAGGGGCATGAGCTGCCAAAATTCATACTTTTTAAATAATTTCTGATCGTCGCGACAGTAAGAGGCTTTGAGGGCTATCGAAAAACTAAATGATTGGCGTTGGAATGAAGAAAATCCATACAATATGTGGCCTGAACGAACCGAAAACGTCTTCATTAAGGAAACAAAATTTAAATAACCGGGACGACCATTCATTTATTCTAAGCCAAAGTTAGTTCAAAACAATACTTTATCGTACATTTTCGAGACTGTATGCATTTTGAAGCTTCTGAACTATACGTCTTGGGAAAAATAGCCAATAATTTCAACATTCTGTTTTAACGTCAAAATATCAGCATTTTGGCAGCTCATGCCACTTTAAGTAGAAATGGAAACGTTATATGGTTTGCCTGCTACCCGGTACAATTATGTCGAATCACCCAAAATGAACGAAAAAAAGCTTTGCCTTGAATTGAACTTTACCTGTTAGTCTGTACAGGTAGGCCTATGACGAATTACACAAATGAAGACGATTTTACCCAAATTAATTATTCTTCATCGTCGCGTTCCCAAGGCTTTGCTGGGAAATCCCCCCCCCCCCCCTTTCCCTAGCCAGGCTGTTCATAGTAACCGTTCAATCTCATAATTTTAACCAGAAACATATATTGACGTACTAAAGTGGAATTACATGTAGAAGCCGCTTTGTGGTGTATCGGGCAACTATTGAAGGTATGCCAATCACAATTTCCCCCATACTGTTTATTTGGGTAATTTTTTTATTTGGCTTGGCTTTAATTGGAAATTCAGCATACTAATACTGGCAAACAAGGTCGGCCTACACATCGCGGCTTCGAGGTCAATTCATGGGAAGGTTTTGTTTTCGTTCTTTTGGTGAAAAATTGTCTTTGTGTTGGTAATTCGGCATATTTTGTCTAAATTGGGTACCAGGTAATTCACATATCCGAAAAAACAATAAAACCCATCGCCACTTCGAACTTTCCAGTGTCACCAGGAGTAGGTCCATTGTTATATACATGTACATGAAAATCAATAATCAGCATTTGATTTTTTTCTTTGTGTTGATTTAACTACCATTCCAAAATAAATTATGGTAATCTAATTTACTCCCAACTCCATCTACTTTTTAAAAAAAGGTTATAAACATCAGCCAACAGTTGTTACAAATCCTGTCGACTGTTTGTATCAAAACTCGTGACATGTAAAATTTGGTACAAAAGCTGTCGACTGTTTATATCAAAACCCGTGACGTGTTTAGAACAAAACTGGTCAAGATTGGAACAAAACTCGTGAGTTGTGACAAAACTCGTCGACCTTGTTACAAAACTCGTGAGTTGGAATAAAACTCGTACGTTGTGATAAAACTCGTTGCAACACGGCCGATATTCTGGCTCATACCCGTGATAGCCGAAAGCATTTGACCTTGCAAAAGTTTTATTTCCTCAAAACCAGTGTCTGGCATTTTTATTGGGGTTTTAAAAGAGGGTTCTACCGTTTCGGTAGCAATATCAACCTCGGCTTGGGTCAAGCTTTTCTGTGTGCTACGATAAGCACGTGGCGACCGCGTGTCGCGGGATTTTGCAGATTTCTTAGACGACGACGTTGATGGCTTCGTAGTATAGTTCTCGATGCTGAAAACATCTTGATCGTCGTCGAGAGCCAAGGTTGTCCCGGACGGCTCGGCCATTAGTGAAGCTGTGAGTTATAAACAAAAAACGATTCAACCGCTGGCCTCAAAAACACGTCCGCAGCCTACAAAGGTAAGTTAGCGCATGCCTACTGGTGAGATCTCGCGCAATCTCATGGAATCCCGGAGTGAACTAAAGCGAGGTAGAATCTTGAATTTACGGATTGTGCAATCCTCAATCACCCATTTGTAGCAACTGTGGGGGGGGGGGGGGGGGAGTCATTCTGCAGCATATGGTAAATATACTACAAAAAAGAATGCAAAAAGGCTCAGTACATCAAACAATCAAAACATACATATGTTGAGGTTTCGGAAATCCTAAGGGAAGACTTAAGATAAAATACTACAATTAAACGAGACTTTAATTAAAGTTGAAGTTTCATTGGGATTTTACTAATCATTGGTGACGAATGGAGTAATCATGTGAGATAACGCGAGTTAGCTAGCCTTCAGGTTTCAAAGCGATCAGTGATCACATCAAATGGAGTAATCAGGGCGCGTAACACACATGGGTGGACACAAGATTACTCCATTCGTCACCAATGATTAGTAGAATCCCAATCAAACTTCAACTTTAATTAAAGTCTCGTTTAATTGTAGTATTCTACCACATCATTGGTGACCTCATTCCGATATCACGTGAGATTTTAAAGCGATGTGATCAGGAATCGGATAGGAAAAAATGAGTGATGAAATTCACAATGAAAAAGATGTATTTATTTAATACAGACGTGAACTTTAACAACACTACATCAGTGCGCTTTAAACCAAACTGCGCAGAGTAGGCTGATACGTCACATATGGTTTTACACAATGGGCAAAGGAAACAATGCCGTCTACATTATCTAAGTCACCGTTTCATACTTCGTCATTCATTTACTTCTGATGGTAATCATATATAGCGTTTCCGCTCAAAAGTCAAATGACATGTACATTCCTATCGACTCCAGTTTGATAATATTTATGAAAAACTTGATATGACGGTAAGTAATTTTAATTATTTTGTATCGGGGGTAATTTTTGTGTATATATTGAAAGGTAAGCATGTGTGTAATTGTAGAAAACAATGTGCCCGGAGGAAACCCACGACCTTTTGTTGGTAACTGGTAACCATCCCACATAGGTCGTTCGAGTGAAAACCCAGTCAGAAAATTTTTCAATTTTGTTTGGACTGAGTGGGATTCGAACCCGCGACCCATTGGTGGAAGGCTGTTGGGATCGAGCGTCTAACGCTCTACCTACTGAGGCCACGGAGGCCCCCGAATATTGTAGAAGGGTCGCCATTTTGTAACAATGTATGATACGATTCAATTGTACATCGACAATTGTACACCGATGCCTTGAAACGAATGACCAACCTTTTCTGTCTGAATATCAATTTCCCTTTTCTCGAATTATAGGTCATGGAGTTTCCTTTTTGAAACATGACTACCCTCCGTAGCGTTCGGGCCTCACACTAACGCTACATGCCAGAGCTAGTATGGGTATGAAAGTTTGGTGTCTGTATTTTATCTTAAACAAAAAAAAACAGTAAAAATATTGTCCATGTGGTGGCAGGGTTATTTTTCTATTTGGATCGTCACCTAACTTCGCAGAGGTCTAACTTCTGGAATGTTTAGAGTTTATAGTCCGCGTAGCGACTTGATTGGTTTGACATGTATGAAAGGCCAAACGCGCCATAAATAGCAACGTATTACGTTGCTCTCAAAACACAACATGTTGAAACACAACGCAACGTGAGTATATGAATCGTCCAATCAAAGTGCTTTATTTGTACTTTTAAACCCTCTTACGTTGCGCCGAAAACTTAGAACATGTAATCTAGCGTGAACCAGGTTCGTCACGTTGCTCAGAGCAACGCAGATCCTTAGGACTACATGTAGTATGAAAACCACTACATGTAGTATGAAAACCGGAAACGTCTTGTTAGACGAATTGTGTTAGTTGACCAATCACATAGGCCTATATGCGCGGGAAATTTAAACAGAACGTACAACCGGAAACAATCTTGCTACGTTGCTCTGGAACCAATGAAAGCGAGTCTTACATATGTATTTGATGGGTGTGATTTCTCCCGCAAAGTGAGACTGTCATCTGTATATTGTTGAAAGTTTAAACAACAACAACCTAAGCTGGAAATATCCAAACTCTATCGCCTAAGTAGGCCTACATGTATGTTGATGTTGTGGTGGCCAATAAAGTTGTAAAGTGTAACACATTAAGTGTGACCATGAAACAGCTTTTTGCCATAATTTTGGGACAAAGCAACTGTTAATGCTATGATTATGAATATTATAAGTGAGTGATGAAATGTGAAGCCTGAAGGTAGGTCTATTGGTATGTAAATACTCACTTTATTTACAAGTAAGCCTATCCTGTATTAATAAAAAATGTCCCTACATGGTGTATTTGTAATGTTTTCAGTCGAATAAGTGGAAATTGTTTAAGTAGACCATTACTAATTCAATAATATTAAATGCCTACACTACAGGTACCTAGTTATTTATGTTTGGATACTTATTGGTCGGTACCAGGTCGACGACCATAGATCGATGTCAGAATTATCAAATAACGGAGTAAGATCTTTACTTTAGTGAAGTAGTCTACCATTACAACTCGTCAACTGTCTTCAATTTAATTTTCAGATTTATCCTTATATTTGAAAATAATCAAAATGAGAAAGCTAAACCAAAAAACGCAAAAACTAATAGCTTATGTTTGACCTATCACCATTTCTGCTCTTGTTTTTAAAGTGAAAAATTTCACCAATATTTTATGTTAACTTAGGTTAACTTTTTAGGTTAACTGATAACACATAGTTCGCAATATGTTAAGTGGATTGAAGTTATTCTGATACGCTCACACGGGCTTCTTCAATACCACCAATAAGTTATGGTGGTATTGAAGAAGCCCGTGCGAGCGTATCAGAATAACTTCATTCCACTTAACATATTGCGAACTAGTTAACACAATGATTGATTGATGTTTTGTGCTGCACTCTTGAAAGATTATTTCACTTATATGGGGGCATAGCCAGGATAAGTGGGTGAGGAAACCGGGTTATTTGCCCGGGGGCACCGGGCATCTTTTTTTTTACAAATGGCGATCGAGTGAAAAGTCTAATCAGAAATTTTTCATTGTTTATTTGCCCTGGGTGGGATTCGAACCTGTGCCACATCGATGGAAGGCCTGTCTTGGACGAAGGTAATATCGCTCTAACCAACTGAGCTCTCTAGCCCCCATCACAATGAAACAGGACAGATGCACTACTGTTTGATATGGAACAATGCTTTAATACTTATGCTATGAATTTATTTAAAGAGTCAATAAATCCTCTTTTTTTCTTTTTGTTGAAGGATGTCCATAAAGATGTTGATGAGTTCCTGTTGAAAAAAAAGTTTTGGACAGAAACAAATAACTATGTTGGAGAGGCTGAGCTATTTTGCAAAAATATTTCCTGGATTGTACCAATCATATTGCGCAAAACTGTAACCATGCTGCATTTATCCCTGAAATCCCCATGGACAATGGGCCTATTAAGACCATGTATTTGTGCTAGGGGTTTTGATGCGGGGGACATACATTTAGGCCTATACTTGTATTCAGTATCTCCAGTAGGGTGTCCAAAATAGCTATCAACGAATTGATGGCGTTCAAGACAAATAAGTTCTTTGAGAACAGTGCGAAATTTTATATGGAGCAATAAAGCTAAAGTTATACTTGAATTGAGTGTGTTAATCTTCTATGTTATTTCTGATTGAGATTTGGGGATTCTTAGAGGTACCAAGAACAACCAAATGAAGGAATTAAACAAATGTGTGCCTATTCCAATGTTACCTATAGAAAAATGGGGTTTCCAGATTGTCAATGACCATCATGCAATGGAATAACCCACCCAAAACTATTTGTGGAAAAATGTGCCAAATACACTCATGCAATGAATTTAAAATCTAACTGTTTAACCAAATAGAGTGTTTTACTTAAATGATATAGTGAAAAAAGAGCTTTACCTATATGTCACTTGTAAGCCCCCATTTCAAATTATCATAAGCTGGATGAGTCACTGAAGGATATGTTGGGATGGCCCTGGTTTACATTTAATTTGATTATGGTAAATGTTTAAGAAAATAGTGTTTAGTCAGAGATTAACATCTAATGGCCAAAATTTCTATTAACCATAAAAAAATTTGTCTCGTTCATAACCTTAAAAAAAGTTTGAACCCTGTATAAAATGTGTGAAAAAAACTCCTTCTTAAAAAAACCGGTCCCGTCCCAAAATAAATTTTGCCTGGTCTCTAATCGCTTAAATACATTTGGTAAAAATAAAAGTAAGCTTCAGGATTGATAAAAAAAACAGTTGTTTAGAATTGATTCAGGTTTTTCTTGAATAGATCATTTGAGTCGTCAAATTAGGAGAGTGCTGGGTAATTCTAGTAATCAATCCTCTGAGCTGTCTCACAACATTGAACCCTACCAAAGCTAGGTGTAGCAGGGACCTTTTTAAAGCAGTTTTTCTTGTAGGCTCCGCTCATTGATTGGTGTCATACATATATATATATATCCATTTTCTTTGGTGGTTGATTAATATTGTCCTTGGCTTCATTCATTTGTTCATCTGAATTATACAAATCTCTAATACTATATGAACTGACAAACAATAAATATCATGAACTGATCTTCTTTGTTACTTCAGTGTAATGTTTTCAGAAGGAGAGAGAATGCTATTTAACAAAATATTAAAAGGGCACCTTTTTATTGGCGTTGAAGTGGCATAAGGTTTCAAATTTGAAAATAAAAACTGTTTTTCATAGGCACTGATTGTAATGATAATATTAAGTCATTCAAAGAGAGCATAATTAGCCTTTTTAATAATTTGCTGAATTTCTTTTTTTTGTTTTGAAATTGACAATTTATACCCATGTGGATATATTTCCGGCAGCCTTGCCTAAATTAGCTATCATCTGTGTGAGCATTTATTTACATCCATGTGGAAATTATTTTTCACACATGTAAAACTTAATTTTGGACCCTTATGGAAATTAATATGAACCCATGCAGACATTAACTTGCACCTCATTGTCTGACTTGAGCAAATGTTCTGTGTAAAGCAGAGAAATATAAATCAGACCTATTTAATACAAATGGTAAAAACATTTCACTGGTGGACAGCTTGTACACACTGGTGGACATCCTGTACACACTGGTGGACATCTCGTACATACTGGACATCTCGTACACACTGGTGGACATCTCGTACATACTGGACATCTCGTACACACTGGTGGACATCCCGTACACACTGGTGGACATCTCGTACATACTGGACATCCCGTACACACTGGTGGACATCTCGTACACACTGGTGGACATCTCGTACATACTGGACATCCCGTACACACTGGTGGACATCTTGTACACACTGGTGGACATCTCGTACACACTGGTGGACATCTCATACATACTGGACATCTCCTACACACTGGTGGACATCTTGTACACACTGGTGGACATCCCGTACACACTGGTGGACATCCCGTACACACTGGTGGAAATGTTGTACACACTGGTGGACATCCCGTACACACTGGCGGACATCTCATACACACTGGCGGACAGCTCGTACACACTGGCGGACAGCTCGTACATACTGGTGGACATCCCGTACACACTGGTGGACATCCCGTACACACTGGTGGACATCTCGTACACACTGGTGGACATCTTGTACACACTGGTGGACATCTTGTACACACTGGTCGACATCTCGTACACACTAGTGGACATCCCGTACACACTGGCGGACATCTCGTACACACTGGTGGACATCTCGTACATACTGGACATCTTGTACACACTGGTGGACATCCCGTACACACTGGTGGACATCTTGTACACACTGGTGGACATCCCGTACACACTGGTGGACATCTTGTACACACTGGTGGACATCTCGTACATACTGGACATCTCGTACATACTGGACATCTCGTACATACTGGACATCTCGTACACACTGGTGGACATCTCGTACACACTGGTGGACATCTCGTACATACTGGACATCCCGTACACACTGGTGGACATGTTGTACACACTGGTGGATATCCCATACACATTGGTGGACATATTGTACACATTGGTGGACATCCCGTACACTCTGGTGGACATCTTGTACATACTGGACATCTCATACATACTAGTGGACATCTTGTACACACTGGTGGACGTCTTGTACACACTGGTGGACATCTCATACACACTGGTGGACATCTTGTACATACTGGACATCTCATACATACTGGTGGACATCACATACATACTGGTGGACATCCCGTACACACTGATGGACATCTCATACATACTGGACATCCCCTACATACTACTGGACATCTTGTACATATTGGTAGACATCCCGTACATACTGGTGGACATCTCATACATACTGGTGGACATCTCATACATACTAGTGGACATCTTGTACACACTGGTGGACATCTTGTACACACAGGTGGACATCTCGTACATACTGGTGGACATCTTGTACATACTGGTGGACATCTCATACATACTGGTGGACATCTCATACATACTAGTGGACATCTTGTACACACTGGTGGACATCTTGTACACACTGGTGGACATCTTGTACATTTTGGCGGACATCTCATACATACCAGTGGACTAGTGAACATCTCGTAATTACCAGTGAAGACTGGGCAGCTACTGGTGAACATGTGTGCATGCTTGCATGAAGCACACCTAACTTCTGGGTGCTCTTAGCTCATCTCAGTAGCATGGGACATAAGTACTGTATAACTATTGTAACCTTCAGTTAAGATCGCTTTGTGCAACTCGACCATTGTGATTTTCCAGTTAAAACCTGTTAACATCTGAAAATTACCAGGACACCTATAATTATTACTATCTCTCATAATTATGAAATAAAGGTGTAGATCATTTAAGTTGTCAAATTAGGATTTAGGAGGGTGCTGGGTATTTCTAGTAATCAATCCTAGTAATGGCATCTCTTAGATAAGTATTAAGGGTCTTCTAACTATAATTAGCATGACTACCTCTCCAACTATATCTGGAGACAAGGTGTGCAGCTTAAAATATCAATCAATCTGTTTAATTACGAGTCGTTTACCACATAGATATGAGCTAACATCTGGCACCAGGTTAATTTCTCTAAAAAATGAGATTGTTATAACAGCACTCCCAGTCCAAAGAAAACACTCTTACTAGGTTTTCAAACAATTGCCTCTGGTGGAATGGTTACCATTTGTCAGCTGAAGCTCAGTGGTCTCCTCTCCCACTAAAACTGGCAACCCAATTATACATGCACTAGTAAATAATCTCAGGTGTGGTGTTAATCAATAAATAATCAATCTGGGCATAAATGCCATTCCAAATGGTTTTACATGGTACAGTGTAAACAATAGTCCCATCAATTGATCTTTATATGCTGCTGAGAATCAAACTTAGGCCTACATCCCCTGATGTTAAATTCCGTTTATCAAGCATTTTTCGGCTTTATTATTTTTCTTCGGCTTTAAAGTGGCATGAGCTGCAAAAATTCACACTTTTTTCATATTTTCCGATCGTCCCGACAGCAAGTGGCTTTTAAGGCCATCGAAAAACTAAATGATTGGCGTTGGAATGACAAAAATCCATACAATATGTGGTCTGCACGAACCGAAAACGTGTTCGCAAAGTAAACAAAATTCAAATAACCAGGACGACCATTCATTCATTCTAAGCCAAAGTTTGTTCAAAACAATACTTAATCGTACATTTTCGAGACTAGAAGCACTAAAAAGCTTCTGAATTATACATCTTGAGAAAATAGCCAATAATTTCAACATTTTGTTTTAACATCAAAATATCAACATTTTGGCAGCTCATGCCCCTTTAAGTAAAGCCTTTCACTGCGTATGAGAGTTCGGATTTCATGTTATCTTCAATTGTTTAGTTTATTGATAGCTAGGCCTACCTTTTTTTTAAAAAGTGAATAAATGCTTATGGATAACCATTTCTTCAGTTCTTGGTTTATTGGGTGACGACGTTTCGATGTAGTTCTTACATTGTTATCAAAGAACTATCGAAACGTTGTGATCCAATAAACCGGACTATTTGCCTGGCCGGCAAAATAAGTACAACAGGATGAGACACAGGAATGTGGCTAACCAAGAAGTAGTTATCCATAACACCTTATTGTAACCGTTCAACTTCTAAATGCCATAGAAAGATTTAATTGATTGATTGATGTTTTACGCCGCACTGAAGATTACAGTTCACTTATATGGCGGTGCTGCCAGGTTTATTGGGGGAGGAAACCGGGCTCATTGCCCGAAGGAAACCCCCGACCTTCAGCGAGTACCTGACAACTCTTCCACATACGGCGACCAAGTGAAAAAAATCCACTACCGGAAAAGATTTGAAATTTGTATTCAGTACCTGTAAATTGTTTTGACTATCTGAATTTATGGGTTTTTTATTTTATTTTTGACAGCTTATTAAGCAAATTTTAACACTTTTTCAGTCTTGATTTTTTGTCTGATCAAAACGATAATTGACCGTTTGATAATAATATTAAGATTAGAAGATAGACATTTACTTGGTGCCAATAATTAGGATAATAGAAAACTAAAGGAAGTATACATGTAAATTGTAATATTGAGTATCATAACTTTTACTACTAAGCAGTAGGCCTACGTATAACTGATAGTTATACAACTTTTATACAAGTTACAACAACAACGTCAGTTTCTATCGAGTGATTGTAAGACAAATAACTTTTAACCAGTCCAAACTCAAAATTATTTTAAGTTAAATAGATGGACACACATTTATAGTGAACCTTACATTAGTCATTAGGTAGAATTGCATTCATTTTTGTCTACGGCACGTTGTTTTGTTTACTTTTTGTCTCCAGTCGAAATTAGATGACGTCAGTCAGTGTTGGGTTTTGGAATGACAGTCTCACTTTGCGGGAGAAATCACACACATCAAATACATATGTAAGACTCGCTTTCATTGGTTCCAGAGCAACGTATCAAGATTGTTTCCGGTTGTACGTTGTGTTTAAATTTCCCGCGCATATAGGCCTATGTGATTGGCCAACTAACATAATTCGTCTAAGAAGACGTTTCCGGTTTTCAAACTACATTTAGTGGTTTTCATACTACATGTAGTCATAAGTAACTGCGTTGCTCTGAGCAACGTAACGAACCTAGTTCACGTTAGAATAATTATTCGGAGCAACGTAAGGAGGTTTAAAAGTACAAATAAAGCACTTTGATTGGACGATTCATATACTCACGTTGCGTTGTGTTTCAACATGTTGTGTTTTGAGAGCAACGTAATACGTTGCTATTTATGGCGCGTTTGGCCTTTCATAGACATGGCTCGTGCTGCACTCAGCGCGCGCCGATTGGCTCAGAGCAGTTTGGATGGGGTTTCCTGAGCATTTTTTGCACGAATTTTCTTTCACTCTTCGAACGTTATTGAATGCAGTTAGGCGTGTGTTTGACATAATTCAAAAACTTGATAAGGACTTTTTGTTTACCAAAGATGATATTTTTTCTTTTGAAGAATATGATATTTATTACCCATATACAGTTACATTGTTAAAACATAATTGTCAACATGTGTACATAATTATTACATGCACTTTGCTCAATCCCAGTTACAGCTATATTTAATAATTTAAAAATCGTTTTCGTTAAATCTTGGTAAAACTTGGCATACATCATAAAACATGAACATACATCATGAACGAATCCCTTTCTCTAACATTGAAAGCTTGGTTGAGAACAAAGTAAGGAAACTATTAGACGATTTGATAAGCCAAGCGATAAAGTCTGCTGTTCAACCTTTAACTGCTCAAATAACAAGTCTTGCCTCCGATTTAAAAACCACAATCCAAAAAAATTATGAGAGAGATAGCCTACCGTTATCGAAAAATATCAGAAAACCATTGGTGATCTTTCCACTGAAATGTCTAAACTGAATACAACAATAATTGAAGACAAAAAGGCAACAGCTGAATTTAAATCTAAGACCGAAAAGGAGATAATGGAACTTAAAAATGAGAACTTTAAAATGCATGATAAAGCTGAACAATACAGTCGGCGGGATTGTGTGAGAATCTCAGGACTAAAAGTTGGGGAAGGCGAGACAACTGACACCGCTATTTGTAAAATGGCTAAAGATATCGGCCTGTCTCTAGATATGGGTGATATTTCCAGGTCACATCTAATTGGTCGACAAAAACAACAGATCATTGCTAAGTTTACCAGCTACAGAAAGAAATCCGAATTACTGTCTAAAAGAAGATTATTGAGAGATAATCCTATGTATTCTAATGTTTATGTAAATGAAGATCTGACAAAAAATAGATACGATTTGTTTAAAATGGCACTTGTCTTGAAAAAAGAGCGGAAGATCCACTCTACTTGGACATTCGATGGTCTTATATTTTATTAGATTGGAGAAAACGGAAACAAACTTCTAATCCACACCTTGAGCGATATTAAACACCTGCAGCAAACAAGCATGAAGGAGTCCGGATTCTCAGTGACACACTTTCAAGTGATTGCCAATAGAATGTCTACATGCATTACATACACTCATTGCTAATAACTATAACCACCTTCTATGACACTTTAATATGACTTTTAGTATGTCTCAATTATGTGTATCAGTCTGAGTTACTGTGTGTCCACACACACGAAGCCTGTCCGCTATAAAATGTACTGTACAGGTATCTATGACCCAGAATTAACAAACTGTACTGTACATGCATCTGTGACCTAGAATTAAGCATTTAAACAACCTAAATGGATCGGTCGCCGGGAAAAATTCTTGAAGATCAAGTGTTTCCCTTATCAGTTAGGCAATGTATCATGCACATGCGCATGTGCCGATTCTGGTGGAACAATTCCAAGTGGCGTCAAATTAAATGCTTGTAAATATTATTTTCTATGCATATATTCCCTTACTAACTTCCTATTACAAGAACATTGTCCGTAAACCTAACAATATATATACGAAGTTTATTCACCTCAAACACGATTGATTAACTATAAAAAAGCCCAATTTGGTTTTTACACACTTGTGCATATCCGGAGAACCAGTAAGCGTCAAGCAACAAATGTTGTAAATTTTCCAACTAATTATGATCAGTTTTTGGCTCTAAAGAAAGCTTTCATAAATTTGAGATTATTCGGGAGCTCATACGATAACACAAACATGATACATAGAACTAACCTTGCTCCCATAATTAACCTAAAGTATAAAATTATTTTCTACATTTTTCAATCAACACTATGGTTCATTAGATATATGCACTTCTCTTGTTTTTATGACTTCTATCTATTATATCCCCATTATATCCCACGAATATTTGATGAACATGCGCAATCCTCTCCAGAAATCGCTGTGAATATATTTACATTATGGCGACTATAGCGCAACATAGAGTGGCTATCGGGGCCTGGTATAATTATATTTTCTACAAAGAAATAATGCTATTGCAGAAACTTCAGCGTTACTGTTGTAGTTCTCTAAAGTTAAACAGGCCTTGATAATATTCTTTCCTTGTGTTTAGGTGAAAATTGTCATGCTTTGCTTTTAATGGGTGACTTCAATGACAGATGTTCCTCATGGAATAACTTCCACGAGAACTTAAAATGGAATTATACGATCTATTGAAAACTTATTTCAACTTATTCAAGAACCAACTATATATTGATCTGTATATTGATCTGTAACTGTTTCTTGATGAGCTCACTTGAGTTCAAGAGAATAAATACCAATACCAATACCAAGAACCAACTCGATATAATGATTGTGGTGGTCATATCCTAGATCTGTTAATAACTGATAATTTTGGCTTTTTGACGGACTACGGAGTTACCTCCCCCATGTCAAATCTCGACCATTGTACTCTCTACTGTACTATTAATATTAACAAAGAAAACAAACCTAAATGCTACAAACGACATATATGGGATTATAAATGTTCTGACTTAGTACTTCTTAACAAACTCTTAAGTACTACTCCTTGGGGTACTATATGTGGAATGTTTGAAGACATACATGACCGAGTATTTGTTTGGAATGAACTTTTTCTCTCATGTTGTGCGGAAGCTATCCCCAACAAAGAAATAACTGTTAGACCACGTGATAAACCGTGGATGACCAACGATGTTAGGCGAAAAATTAGAGAAAGAGATAGATCCTTCAAAAAATTCAAACGAACCCACTCTGAACAGGATCAATTTATATTCTACCTCGCTCGAAGAGAAGTAAATATCGCCAAACGAAATGCAGTTCGACGATACTCCGAACGTCTACGTCTAAAACTGTCTGATCCTTCCATTGATTCAAAAACCTACTGGTCACTTAGGATCCAAGGTTAAGCCATCAATACCTCCCCTTCATATAAGTAATCGTAATTTATCACCATTGAGAGAAATTTCTTGGCATTTGATTGGTCGAAACGCCCAGAATGTGAGTCTGCATCCCAGTGCTTTCCGTGTATATATTTGATTCTGTATAAACCCGGAGTTAAGATCTCACGCGCTGTTATTACCACGGAGTGAAGGTCTTGGTGCGTCACAGCATTCTTCAGTCAAGACGAAATCTTATTGTGACGTCAGTTTAGAATGTTGTTTCGTCAGCATTGAACGTTATACTTGTCTCAAAGATCGTGAAAACCCGATATATCTTTGCAACGTCACAATAGAATTTATTTCTTTCGCGACATCATTTAGACCTTGCTCAATACACTCAACCCATGACATTTTTGTGAACTAATCGAATAAAGAACAGCTGATTAAACTCAGTTTTAAGTAAACAAGCTGCTCTGGATGGTGATAAATTCGTTATATGACGGCCTTGCGTGGGTATACGGGTAGATATTTGGTGTCTGACAGATATTTTTCCTCCGCTTCGCCTCGGAAAAATATTAATGTCAGACACCAAATATCTACCCGTATACCCACGCAAGGCCGTCATATAACTAATAATATCTGATAAGCTTCAAAAAGCAGATGAATTCTGCAATTTGTTTGCGTCCCATTCAACACTTCCTATAAATACAACAAAGTTACCTCCCTTCAGCTTTCTGACAGATAGTCGCGTCAGTACGATCACAACCTCTGTAAGTGAAGTAAATACTTTACTTAACAAGTTAAAAATTAACAAGGCAGGGGGTCCTGATCATATCACAAATTTCATGTTAAAACATGCCTCAAAGTCTATTTCTCCCTCATTGTGTGAATTATTCTATTATTCCCTAGCAGCAAGTACTTTTCCTTCTGACTGGAAACTTGCGTTAGCCCAGTTTTCAAACAAGGGGATAGACATCAATTAAGTAATTACAGACCTATCTCTCTGCTATCTGGCCTATCGAAAATTTTAGAAAAAATAGTATATAAAAGTTTGTATGATTATCTGACCAATAATAACTATTAGTTAATACCTAATAACTCGGGCTTCAAACAATGTGACTCTACTGTAAATCAACTGTTGAAAATTGTTCATGATATTTATGAAAGCCTTGACAAAGGAAAGGATGTATGTCTGGTGTTCCTTGAGGTGGGCAAGGCATTCGATAAAGTGTGGCATGACGGTTTGTTGTTCAAACTTCGACAGTTGGGAGTTGTGGATCCAATCTTAAGCTGGATTCAAAGAATAAATGTAAAGAGTGTTCAGTCCCATAAACACTTAGGAATATACTTACAGCATAATGGAAAGTGGGACGAACACATTCGTCATATAATAAAAAAGGCAAATACCAAACTTTCTGTGATTACAAGGGCTAAAAAGTCATTAAGTAGGAAATGCCTATGTAACCTGTATTCTAGTGTTGTTCGTTCAACGTTAGAGTATGGCGATGTTCTTTTTGACAGTTGTTCAATTGAACTATCGCAAAAAATTGAAAAAGTCCAAAGACACGCCATCTGTTCTGGTGGACTTAGCCGCACTCCAACAAAAGCCTTGCTCGCGGAACTCAACTGGGAACCACTGCATTACAGGCGGAAGTGCCACAGACTAGTACTACTTTACAAAATCCTTAATGGTCTCGCTCCATCTTACCTGCCTAATGTAGTTAACTCTGTGTCCCATGAAAGCCATTTTGTTTTAAGAAACAATACAAACATATACAACTTTAGATGTAGGCTGCAAACATTTTCCAATTCGTTTTTTCCAAAAACGATCAAAGAGTGGAACATGATCCCTAACGAAAACAGATCTGGTTCGATAGAAGGCTTAAAACGTCACCTTTCTCTAATTTCAGACTCTAGGAGTCTGTGCAAAATATACAATATGTTTAGCAGCCAACACGCAGTTCATCTTTGAAGAATGAGAATGGGACTGAGCACTCTACAAAATGACTTGCTCACATACAATTTATCTGACAATCAGTCCTGTCCTCAGTGTCAGGCACAATGTGAAAATAGCAGGCACTTTCTGATGGAAGCGCATGCTCAATAGTATTAAGTTATTATTATGTCCTGTTGTATCCATGACCATATTTTTACCAACTTATTCAAGATATTTTTCTCACCTTATGAAATGTGGCTCCAAAGAATTAAGAGATCAAACAAATTTGGAATTATCAAATGCCGTGCACCTTTTAATTAAAGAGACCAAAAGATTTGAAACTACATTATTTAATCCTGTACAAGGAAATTAGGTTACTGGCTATGACCTGGGGTTAAAATATTACGTACTGTTATACTGTGTGTACCTTTAATTTGTACCATTTTAATTTGTATTCCTTATATTTTCTGTATGTTTTGTATTTCGGGGAGATCCACTCGTTGGTAATCCTCGTAAAATAAATAAAGCATTAAATTAAAAACATGGTTTAATTTATTGAAAAACCTTTCACAATTCTACACTTTAAAAATAAATGAATCTGTGTCTGAAGAGGAAAAAAAAAAAAAACAAAAACACATTTATCATAGAATTAAAATGTTTCTCATCTTAAAAACAAACATTTATCAAATTGTGATATAAAATGCTTTTAATGCCCCCAGAACGTCATATTAACTCAGATTGTGGTAGTGCAAAATATAGAATATCAGAGTTAATTGGGTACTATTTAAATCCTAGCTTTATCTAAAAATACTGATGATTTGTTAGCCGAATTATCTGAGAAATCAATTCCACGGGATGTGATTTTGGTTACTCTAGTTGTGAAGTATGTATATTTATGGACACTAAAACACACGGGCACAGGGATAATCTTCTTGTCTAAAATAACCACGGAGACAAGTTTCTAATTGTGTTAAAAAGAGGTATATCATTTAGACCTTTATACCCCATCATAAATTGTTGTAATAAAGTAAACCTGACGACTGACAGGAGCTTGGCCTTAGTCAGTAGAATTTTCTGGAACACTTTGTATTACATTGACAATGCTTACGCATCTTAAGCTATAGTAAGAATATCGTCAGACTATATATTATGCCACTCTCCCCATACCCATTCCAAGAAAACCTAGGTAGAAGGCAGACAGGGGAGTTTAGCCCTGACCAGTATGTCTTTCAAACTCTTGTTCTTTTTATAAGCAATGACTGGCCTTTGGGTCAGAGGTCGAGCAAGTTTACTTTGAAGTAGTTTGTATTCTTCTACTATAATCTTGGCCATAGCGATGCTAGCTTTGTTATACTGAAACACAAATGGTATTATAGTTTTTTCACGACATCTTCCGGGGTCCAAGTACAAACCCAAAGGATAAATAGTTTGTAATGTTTGAATCCAAAAACTTTCCCTTTCCAAACGTTTGTGCTTCGTATCTGCAGCGGAAGTGAGAAATGGGATTTTCTCAATAGGCATGATTTCAAAATGGTCCTTGACCGAATGACCTTGAGTATTGAAATGTTGTGCCACGGGTACATCATGTTTAAGTCTTATACTAGATAAATGGTTGGCTGCTCTTTGTCGTAGAGAATTCTGAGTTTCTCCGACGTAATGTTTGCGACATTTTTGGTATGTATACATATATTGACATAGACTTGGGATTAAATTCCATTAGCCGAGAAATCTGGGCTCTGCCGATTTTTTTCTCTCCGTGTTCGTCATAAGGCGACAAGACACATAAGTAGCCATATAATACCAGTCGCCGTAAGACCGATAATCCGGGCTAAAATTCCATAAAATCAGCATTCCAAATATTCCCTGACAACAATGTAGAATTGTTGGAACTTAACCTAGAAGGTAATGGTTTTGAATTCAGTGGGACGATTTTCCAGCAAACTAAAGGATGTGGTATTACGTTTTTATCGCTGAGTGGGAGAGAGACATACTTCGCAAATGTCACAAGTGCCTTTCGTTTGCCTTCGGTTTCTGCATGACATTTTTATCATAAAACCTCATGCGTTGGAAGACCTTCATATTTTCATAGATACTCTTATTTCTCATGATCCCAGCTTTAAACTACAGCCTACTATTGATTACACTTATGTGGATTTCGTGGATGTAATTTTGTTTACAAAGTTCCTAAAACGACTCGGTATCTAGATTATAAAGTATTCTTCCAGCCTACTCAGATGCATAATAGGCCACACCACCTTCTCCACGTTTTCAAAGGAGACATTTAGTCTCAGTTTTTTTGATTGTTTTAATCGGACTTGTTCTGTTCTTTTAACGGCTCTTTTCTCTAAGGGGTATTTTGTTAGGTTACTTAGATCTATTAAATCTGAGGCATTAAGACAAATAAATTCTGTCTTCAGCTTCCGACACCTTGCTTCTCTGTCACGGGTGTATCATTACCATCCAGGTACGTTTCTTTCAGGTTCAACAATGGAGTGCCTTAAGACGCGATGTAGTCGATGTATGCGTACCAGATCGAGTAAAAAAATCCCTCTTTTCACTTCTGTTGCAGATACCAAACACAAAAACGTATGGAAAGGGAAAGTGTTTGCATTCAAACGTTACAAACTGTTTACTCTTTGGGTTTAAACTTGGACTCGGGATTGTGTCCGTTATAGTATTATACTCTAGCCCGAGAACCACCGAGACTCTTCATAATAACAGAAGAAGACAAACTGTTTCAAAGTAAAATGGCTAAAAAAAATGGCTAAAAATGTTAAAAAAGAACAAGAGTTTCAGAGATCTATTAACCATAACCAAACCCCCTTGTCCAACATCTACTTAGGAACCAAGTTGCATATTTTCACTTTATTTTCCAATTACCATATCTTGTTCAATTTCCGTTTTTCAAGACTTCCTTCCATACCTGAAAGGGGATTCGGTGGTCCAAAGTGCGGGTTCGAATCCCACTTAGACCCCAAAAAATTGAAAAATTTCTTAGTGGAGTTTTCACTCTTCCGAAGTCGGGGCTTTCCTCCGGATACTAAGCGTGTTAAACTCCGCCATATTTAAGTGAAATATACAACATCAATTAATAAATGCGTAGCCGAAGATCCATATCCGTACAGCTTTGTCAGTATATCACAAAGTATTTCAGAAAATTTTCCTGACTAAAGTGAAGCTGTCTTCAACCTACGGGAATATCAGGGGTTTGTGTTTATTGCAACAACCTATGACTAGGTATAAAGATTTAAATTACATACCCCCCTTTTAACACAACTAAATACTCCATTACTATTTTAGTCAAAAAGATTTTCCCTGTGCCCATACGATTTAGTATTTATAAAGTTTATATGCCGTGAAACTTATTAAATGAGGTTGGCAACAGCAGGTATTGACTGCTGTATATGGTTGGTTGGCTGTTTTAGCTTATTGGCACGTCCATTCGTATAATGGATGTACGCCATACTAGTAAGTTTTACCTTGAGCGATTAAGAAAACTGTGATGTTTGAACACAATATAACAATACATTGAATGTCTTTGTACAGGAGTATATGTTAGTAGGATTGAGAACGCCTTAACCTCTTAAGATGTTAAAACATGCATACTGCGGTATATAATCTCTCGGCTTTGATTACTGGCTTGAGTATCACTCCAAATTTGGAAAAAAATATATTGCTTAAAACATAGAACCATTAAAAATAAGGAGAATACTGTTAGATTTACGTTATTAGAGACAATACATAATACTAAACTAAATTTAGAATAAGCTGATGTATTTTCTTGAAACCGCTGTGAAGGGTAGCATAAGCTTCAATACATTCCAATTGGCACAGTAATGCAAGCATTTAGAGTTTTTCGGAAAATGATTCTAGCTTTCTAGGTTTAAGCTTCTTCTAAGTGCTACTTTAACATAATATTCCAGTTTCGTGTAACAAAAAAGCTGCTAAAATACACTTTAAATGAAAGGAAAAATCCGGATAATTTCCATAATGGGCTTTAAAGATAACACATCGACATGTTGGCAGTTCATTCCACATGACAAAATGGATTATAAAACTAATTCTTTGCCAATAATTTTAGTAGGAGACAGTGTGTCTGACTGATGGGTCCAACAGCTGCAACGCATAATTAAATTTCTGATTTGTGAAAGGGGGGGTTGTTTTCATAATTATCTTCTATTCTACTTCGAAATGAAGCAAATTATAAACTAATTACTTGGCCTCTGAAACAGATTTATAAACTTGGATCATGACAATATTAAAGCACACTTATTGAACATCACAGTCAAGAAGGTAAGTTATTTTCAACAACATATATATAAACCATGTATCTCTCATCGCATGTCGTCAAATTGCACAAAACTACGTTTTGGTACCCATGGAAATGAGATAAAGTCGGGCTTCTATTTAAGGTCTAGGCTATTTTTTAAGTTTTATTCTCTTTTAAATTGTATTTGAGACACTTGTGGATAAAAGCTGTTTAATTATATCTCACCAAGAAAAAGTTAAAACCCATATCAAAACCTTTGATAATTTTTTTCTGACTTATCACTAAAACCAAAACCAATATAATCTATTTTCGACTTATTGCTACATCTTTAATTTCACCACTGTTTTTCAGATCCAAAAAGCTAGTCTGGTTGGCTAACAAGCAAAGATGAGTCGCAATGCAATGTGTTTCTACGTCTTGGCAGTCGTGCTGTTGTTCCAAGGTATGAAATGAAAAAAAAAACTAACCCATTATAATTCATTTCGTATATAACCCTTTTTTTCATGTTCAATAGATTCCACGGTTTCGAATCCCACTCAGGCCAAAACAAATTTCTGAGATGATTTTCACTCGATTGCTGTATGTGAAAGATTTGCAAGGTTCTCGCCGATTTTCGTAGGTTTCCTCAATGCAACGAGACTGTTTTCCTTTCTTGTTAAACCTAGTAAAGCCGCTATATAATTTCGTGCGGCGTAAAGATCAATCAATCAATCAATCGACCACAGATTGCACCAGCTGTCTCTAATTGGTTGCCCGATTTGTGAATTTGCTATTTAGAGTAAGAGAGTTTAAGGTGAAATGTACACCGTCAACTGAAATCGCTCGGGATTTTCCTCCTTTTACTTTAAATGTGAACAGACTGTTAACAGCCAGAGCCCATGTATGGTTCGAAATCAGCTCGTTTCCATCGCCAATATATACAGCAGAAAGAGATCAATTCAGAACACAAACCGACCGCAGTTCTGTCAACTGCACTGATGGTTTCTTTGTGTTGTTTACTGTATTGCAAATCGTATTGCTTTGTTTTTTTTTTTGAGAGGGAGGGGGGGGGGGATACGCTTTCTTGAAAAAATCAGAAATCGTTTAAAATCGGTTTAAATTTTAGGCACGTGAGGTGACTGAGAATATAAACTCAAAACAATTATTATTGAGTTACCGGAAGGCTTCGAAGGAAATTTGAAAGTTTGGACGAAAATCACATACCGTGTACACCCGAAAAAAGTGTAGAAGTCAATACCTGGGAAGTACTTGAGATTACGAAACAGTAGCATGCGAAAAGTAACAAATTGAGCAGTATAAGCATCCTGCAGTCCTGGCAAAGCGGTAAGCCGGTCACCTTTGAACACTACACGCTGAGCAGAGTTAATTGTCTTATTATTTCTTGTCATTCTTTACTAATTTCTTACGGTCTTTTGTATGTATATTGTTTGGTTTTTTAAATGTAAAACGGTTTCATACGCGTGTTTTATTTATCACTAAAAATCGATTTTGTTTCCCAGATTAGACTTCGTGTAGTTTTTTTTTGGTTTTATTCATATCATATTGTTTGCCGATACGTTGGTTTTGATGTTGGGTGTTTTAAATTTCCCTTGGTAAAACTTGATCAAAACAATATATACCGTTTTCCATATTTGCTATAAAGGCTGATCAAAATAACCCTATCACCTTGGACGGGGTCTTAAATGTCAGGCACTGTCACTGAAATGTCATTTAGCGAAACATCCAATCAGATTTAGCTGTGATGTTCACTTTAATATACGTGCATTAGCTGACTGTCAACCAATCCACAGCCGTTCTCTTTCTATCACTGTAATTCACTCTGCCGACTGGCTCCATGCACTGGTCGTAGGTAAAGACGCTTATACATTTCTTTATATATAGACATGAATTGCTATTTAGTATCAGATCTTGAAAAATAACAATAAAACTCTTCTCAATGACTTAAATAAAATTCTTCATTTTTACTCAGGTATTTCTTATTCACGTTATTTTAGGATTACTCTGGGACCCGGGTTCGATTCCCGTTTCAGGAAAAAAAATCGGTAGAAGAATTTCTGCCATATTTTCAAGAAAGTGTAATCCCAAAATAACGAGAATACTGTTATACTCAATTTCTAAAAGACACTATCTAAGTAAACTCAAGGTATTTCTTATTTTGTGATGTTGTTTTCCACTGGCTAAGTTTCTTCTATGACTTCCCCACCGTCTGTGTATTACCAACTGTTATACGATGTACTTTGATCAGATCGCTGGTCTAAAAAGTTTTGTACTAGTCTACACCGGTGTATAATGTTCAATTATCATAGCCGCACGCTTTCCAATTTTACGGTAACAGCGAACGTATTAGAACATGGTTCTGAACTTGGAGTTTAATTTCGGCAACCAGGATATCGGACAAACGCAATGCGTCTACTGAATTTATCTTTCAGGTCGAGTTCGATTATGAATTCGGCAAACGCCGAAAAGGGGAAACTCTCAATCGAACGACATTCTTGTTCGCACCACGTATTCCCCAAGTAGCCAGACTGCACTCTGATTTCAAGATGGTACCCAAGCTATTCAAATGTAGATAAAGAAGTTAACATGGCAAGCATTTGCTTACTTCTGTTAGTGCCTACGCGTTAGATTTTAACACTGAAGAACAGCCACATTTTGCTTACATCAGACATACCCTCGACGTACGCGGAATACCAAATCGAAATCGACTTTAGTGTCAAATTGCACTCCGATATCGATGTGACATTTAAAGCGTGTTTTAAGTAACCTATCCCTTCCAATCGATCCAAAGATTATAATATTTCATTGTGTGTCATTTTATAATAAGAACATATTTGGAAGCTATATCGGAATCAATACTGGGGTTAAGCTGGTAACGTGGACATTAGACTATTTGTTGATAAAACCACAAGATCGCAATGTAACTTGTAAGTAAACAAACCTTTAGTGGTGTGTAACACACCAAACTATCGTACGTGGTTGGTGTATCTATAGCATAGTTTGTACCTAGATTTCAGAACGAGCAGAGTTTATCTATTACAGTGGCCGCCAATTAGTTGCCAAAATTCCACTTTTTCGTCTATTCTGATTACCACGGCTGTAAGAGATTTTAAAAGCCTCTGAAAAACTAAATGATTGACATTTGGATTAGGAAAATCCATACAGATAGTCCTTGAAAAGTAAACGCATTGAAATAACGGGGACGAACGTTATTCATTCTAAGCCTTAGTTATTTAAAACAATAGTTTATTACAATTTTGAGCATAGACGCACTAAAAATCTTCTGAGTTATACGTCTTGTGAAAATAAGCCTAATATTTCTACATTCTGTTTTAACAGCAAAAAAAAAAAATTATTTTGGCAGTTCATACCACTTTGAGTTGATCTTACATGACTAACCAGAGTTGAATTAACATGGCTGGTAAAGGATTTTGATATTTAATAACTTCTATTGTTGACAAGATGTTTAAACAGGTTTCGGAATCTTGCATATTATCGAACGTTCTCTTTGCGTTTTTCAGCGGTTTTTTTGGCGGAAGTGGCTGGTTGTGTGCTTAATGAATGTAGGTCTAGATGTGCTGCCCGGAAAGACTTCACTATTGGCTTTTGTGACAAACTTACCGGCTGGTGTTTTTGTGAAGATATGTTCTCGAGTAAGTATTGTTTAGATTTATAACTCCTAAGTTGCGTTAAATTTGTTTTAAAACATCCACTAAAAAGAACAAAAATGGAGCGGAAGAATGCGCAAAATGGATGTCCTTATTTGCAGTGACCTCATTGACCCCCGCTGTTGGGTATCACGTCACCACACTTTATCATCGAAGGTCAGAGTGAGCATATACACATCAGCACTTTTGTCAAGTTGTAATCGAGTAATATAAATAGTTTCACCTATCTCTTATACACTGTAAAATGTAACCCGTAAATTTTACGGTAGAATACTGGCAGCTCGGCTGGGCAGCTTTCTACCGTAAAAATAAGGGTAGACCGTAAAATCAACTAGCCACATTCCTATTCAGTGAATGTGAAAAAACATTATGAAATCAGCAGGTGGAAATCCGCCCTGTCACAAGGAGACAACGTCTTCATATAACCGAAATACGGTTGAGCAGGATGTAAAACCCCAATCACTCACTCACTCACTCAAATACATGTGTGTTAAATTAACTATCTTAATGACAATTTTTTCCTTATATGAAGTCGCCTACGGCGAAATTCGAACCTCTAACCTTCCATACAGGAGCTGCGCAGATCTATATGCGCACTAGCCATAACCGTAACCTTTAACCACTACACTTACTACAAATATGAAGAGTTGGTGGCCCCATTTCCATGCCTTACTAGCGCTTCGGTGTGCGCATGCGCACTTCCGTTTTTTGCACCCTTTGACCCGCAATGACGTATTTTGGACGAATCCTTCACGGAAACAACCGAGGAGATCAGATCTCGTTAGCTCGGAAACGACAACTCTGTCTCAAAGTTATTTTACGGTACACGACCGTAAAGCTTCCACTGAAGTATAAAACTGCAATTTACCGTTAATTTTAAAATATTCTACTGTAGAATCGCCGGGAAACGGTTACAATGTAGATTAGCTGTGAGCAAACGGCACCTCAGATTAATCGTGTGAGTACCGATTACATACTTTAACTATATGGTGTCTTTAGAAGCATCGTTTATGTGTTGTCTAGAAGTACAGTGCACACTACATTGATATTTTGATGATTAGGGTTTTTCGCCTCACTCAAAATTATTTTACATTTTATTGCGGCGTTACCAGGTTGGGTGCGGGAAAAAACCGAGTCATTTACAGGAGGAAACCTCCAACTTTCGGCTAGCATCTGGCAACTCTCCCACATAGGAAGCCTTATTGAAAAATAAACACTTCAAATTTCATTGGATTGAGTGAGATTTAGATCCAAGACTCATATATGTAAGGCCGAGAGACTGTTAATCTGCTGACTGAGCGTTAAAGACCTAACAGCGTTAAAGACCTAACAGTATACATTCAAAACATCATGTGCGTCTGACCCTTCATTTTCTGCACTTTTTACTGTAAAGAATTAAAAAAAATGACGTGTAAAGGTTTTTATGATTCCTTTTGTGACAACCCAAAATATTTATTTGTCCTATAGATATGTTTAAATTATTTCCCTTAAGAAAATGTAAATGCATCTAAAGTTTTCCTTGCAGGGAGAGGATAGCGAGATGGTGTGGCGAAAACTATGTCGTAACGTTAGTTAAAGCAATTAAAGTCAAAGCTACACTCAGTACCTTCTTAAATTTGTTATTTTCAAAGTCTGTATTTGTTTGGTCTTTCACATGCCTTCCAGCTATGGTCCTCGGGTTCTCATCCGTATCAATTTAAAAAACGGCGTTTTTCTCTGATCGCCTCCATGGACCATACCGCACAGTCCATACCCCCCCCCCCCCCCCTCTGCCTAGGAGGTAGCCATGTTAGAGTTATTGAAGAATGGCTTCCCTCGAGTATGGAAGAATATATCTTCCATACTCGAGGGAAGCCATTCAATAACTCTAGCATGGCTACCTCCTAGGCAGAAGGGGGTGGTATGGACTGTGCGGTATGGTCCACGATAGAAGGGAAACGTAAATTATCCTTTGAAGATAGCGGCAAAGAAGAAACACTAATTAAAACGTCTAGGCCGCAGAAATAACGTTACAGCAATGAGCAACTGAAGACGCCGATTAAAATAAATCCATTCAAATTTGGTCTAATCCTTAAAAAGTTTTGAATTGAGAGAAATCAATACACAATAGTCGGCGAATTATTACAGCATTTGCTAACACACACGTCAAAATTTCCACGCCCTTACATTTCTGTTCTTCAGGAAATAACAACGGTTTTTAGGGGGGGGGGGGGGGGGGGGTGAATAACATTTCAGTAGAAGTCAATCCCGAGAAATCCACCCGTTTTAAACAAAAATATACAAAGTAACAAACATTGAAATATTACAAGGAGCCTCGTTGGCGTGATAGTTTCTCACTCTGACACAGACCTCGGCGGATCAGTCTGTTAGATTGATTGATTGTTTGGTGTTTTACGCCGCGCTCAAGATTATTTCACTTATATGGCGGCGTTGCCAGTTTTAGTGTGGGAGGAAACCGGGCTCTGTGCCCGGAGGAAACCCACGACCTTTTGTTGGTAACTGGTAACCATCCCACATAGGTCGTTCGAGTGAAAACCCAGTCAGAAAATTTTTCAATTTTATTTGGACTGAGTGGGATTCGAACCCGCGACCCATTGGTGGAAGGCTGTTGGGATTGAGCGTCTAACGCTCTACCTACTGAGGCCACGGAGGCCCCCGAATATTGTAGAAGGGTCGCCATTTTGTAACGATGTATGATACGATTCAATTGTACATCGACAATTGTACACAGATGCCTTGAAACGAATGACCAACCTTCTCTGTCTGAATATCAATTTCCCTTTTCTCGATTTATAGGTCATGGAGTTTCCTTTTTGAAACATGACTACCCTCCGTAGCGTTCGGGCCTCACACTAACGCTACATGCCAGAGCTAGTATGGGTATGAAAGTTTGGTGTCTGTATTTTATCTTAGAAAAAAAAAACAGTAAAAATATTGTCCATGTGGTGGCAGGGTTATTTTTCTATTTGGATCGTCACCTAACTTCGCAGAGGTCTAACTTTTGGAATGTTTGGAGTTTATAGTCCGCGTAGCGACTTGATTAGTTTGACATGTATGAAAGGCCAAACGCGCCATAAATAGCAACGTATTACGTTGCTCTCAAAACACAACATGTTGAAACACAACGCAACGTGAGTATATGAATCGTCCAATCAAAGTGCTTTATTTGTACTTTTAAACCCTCTTACGTTGCGCCGAAACTTATAACATGTAATCTAGCGTGAACCAGGTTCGTCACGTTGCTCAGAGCAACGCAGATCCTTAGGACTACATGTAGTATGAAAACCACTATATGTAGTATGAAAACCGGAAACGTCTTGTTAGACGAATTGTGTTAGTTGACCAATCACATAGGCCTATATGCGCGGGAAATTTAAACAGAACGTACAACCGGAAACAATCTTGCTACGTTGCTCTGGAACCAATGAAAGCGAGTCTTACATATGTATTTGATGGGTGTGATTTCTCCCGCAAAGTGAGACTGTCATCTGCATATTGTTGAAAGTTAAAACAACAACAACCTAAGCTGGAAATATCCAAACTCTATCGCCTAAGTAGGCCTACATGTATGTTGATGTTGTGGTGGCCAATAAAGTTGTAAAGTGTAACACGTTAAGTGTGACTGCGGACCATGAAACAGCTTTTTGCCATAATTTTGGCACAAAGCAACTGCTAATGCTATGATTATGAATATTACAAGTGAGTGATGAAATGTGAAGCCTGAAGGTAGGTCTATTGGTAAGTAAATTTATTTACAAGTAAGCCTATCCTGTATTAATAAAAATGTCCCTACATGGTGTATTTGTAATGTTTTCAGTCAGTAAAATATGAGAATCGAATAAGTGGAAATTGTTTAAGTAGACCATTACTAATTCAATAATATTAAATGCCTACACTACAGGTACCTAGTTATTTATGTTTGGATACTTATTGGTCGGTACCAGGTCGACGACCATAGATCGATGTCAGAATTATCAAATAACGGAGTAAGATCTTTACTTTAGTGAAGTAGTCTACCATTACAACTCGTCAACTGTCTTCAATTTAATTTTCAGATTTATCCTTATATTTGAAAATAATCAAAATGAGAAAGCTAAACCAAAAAACGCCAAAACTAATAGCTTATCGAACATGTTTGACCTATCACCATTTCTGCTCTTGTTTTTAAAGTGAAAAATTTCTTTTTTTCACCAATATTTTATGTTAACTTCGGTTAACTTTTTAGGTTAACTGATAACACATAGTTCGCAATATGTTAAGTGGATTGAAGTTATTCTGATACGCTCACACGGGCTTCTTCAATACCACCAATAAGTTATGGTGGTATTGAAGGAGCCCGTGCGAGCGTATCAGAATAACTTCATTCCACTTAACATATTGCGAACTAGTTAACACAATGATTGATTGATGTTTTGTGCTGCACTCTTAAAAGATTATTTCACTTATATGGGGGCATAGCCAGGATAAGTGGGTGAGGAAACCGGGCTATTTGCCCGGGGGCACAGGGCAACTTTTTTACAAATGGCGATCGAGTGAAAAGTCTAATCAGAAATTTGTCATTGTTTATTTGCCCTGGGTGGGATTCGAACCTGTGCCACATCGATGGAAGGCCTGTCTTGGACGAAGGTAATATCGCTCTAACCAACTGAGCTCTCTAGCACCCATCACAATGAAACAGGACAGATGCACTACTGTTTGATATGGAACAATGCTTACTTATGCTATGAATTTATTTAAAGAGTCAATAAATCCTCTTTTTTTTCTTTTTGTTGAAGGATGTCCATAAAGATGTTGATGAGTTTTTTCCTGTTGAAAAAAAGTTTTGGACAGAAACAAATAACTATGTTGGAGAGGCTGAGCTATTTTGCAAAAATATTTCCTGGATTGTACCAATCATATTGCGCAAAACTGTAACCATGCTACATTTATCCCTGAAATCCCCATGGACAATGGGCCTATTAAGACCATGTATTTGTGCTAGGGGTTTTGATGCGGGGGACATACATGTAGGCCTATACTTGTATTCAGTATCTCCAGTAGGGTGTCCAATATAGCTATTAACGAATTGATGGCGTTAAAGACAAATAAGTTCTTTGAGAACAGTGCGAAATTTTATATGGAGCAATAAAGCTAAAGTTATACTTGAATTGAGTGTGTTTATCTTCTATGTTATTTCTGATTGAGATTTGGGGATTCTTAGAGGTACCAAGAACAACCAAATGAAGGAATTAAAAAAATGTGTGCCTATTCCAATGTTACCTATAGAAAAATGGGGTTTCCAGATTGTCAATAACCATCATGCAATGGAATAACCCACCAAAACTATTTGTGGAAAAATGTGCTAAATACACACATGCAATGAATTTAACATCTAACTGTTTAACCAAATAGAGTGTTTTACTTAAATGATATAGTGAAGAAAGACCTTTACCTATATGTCACTTGTAAGCCACCCATTTCAAATTTTCATAAGCTGGATGAGTCACTGAAGGATATGTTGGGATGGCCCTGGTTTACATTTAATTTGATTATGGTAAATGTTTAAGAAAATAGTGTTTAGTCAGAGATTAACATCTAATGGCCAAAATTTCTATTAACCATAAACAAATTTGTCTCGTTCATAACCTTAAAAAAAAGTTTGAACCCTGTATAAAATGTGTGAAAAAAACTCCTGGTCCCTTCTTAAAAAAACCGGTCCCGTCCCAAAATAAATTTTGCCTGGTCTCTAATCGCTTAAATACATTTGGTAAAAATAAAAGTAAGCTTCAGGATTGATAAAAAAAACAGTTGTTTAGAATTGATTCAGGTTTTTCTTGAATAGATCATTTAAGTCGTCAAATTAGGAGTGTGCTGGGTAATTCTAGTAATCAATCCTCTGAGCTGTCTCACAACATTGAACCCTACCAAAGCTAGGTGTAGCAGGGACCTTTTTAAAGCAGTTTTTCTTGTAGGCTCCGCTCATTGATTGGTGTCATAAATATATATATATATATATCCATTTTCTTTGGTGGTTGATTAATATTGTCCTTGGCTTCATTCATTTGTTCATCTTAATTATACAAATCTCTAATAGGCACTGATTGTAATGATAATATTAAGTCATTCAAAGAGAGCATAATTAGCCTTTTTAATAATTTGCTGTATTTCTTTTTTTTTGTTTTGAAATTGACAATTTATATACCCATGTTGATATATTTCCGGCAGCCTTGCCTAAATTAGCTACCATCTGTGTGAGCATTTATTTACATCCATGTGGAAATTATTTTGCACACATGTAAAACTTAATTTTGGACCCTTATGGAAATTAATATGAACCCATGCAGAAATTAACTTGCACCTCATTGTCTGACTTGAGCAAATGTTCTGTGTAAAGCAGACAAATATAAATCAGACCTATTTAATACAAATGGTAAAAAAATTTCAAATGGGTGTAAATTTTCTCAAGGATCATAAACTAATTCCAGAGTGATACACATTACTTTTGTAATTGCTCGTAATTACTAGTAAACATCTCGTAACTACTAGTGAACGAACTGTAATTGCTAGTTAACGTCTTGTAATTACTAGTGAAAATCTTGTAATTACTAGTGAACGACCTGTAATTACTAGTGAACGACCTGTAATTGCTACTGAAAGTCTTGTAATTATTAGTGGACATCTCCAACACACTGGTGGACATCTCGTACATACTGGTGGACATCTTGACACCCTGGCGGAGATCTCGTACACACTGGCGGACATCTCCTACACACTGGCAGACATCTCATACACACTGGGGGACAGCTCGTACACACTGGGGGACAGCTCGTACATACTGGTGGACGTCTCGTACACACAGGCGGACGTCTCGTACACACTGGCGGACAGCTCGTACATACTGGTGGACATCCTGTACACACTGGTGGACATCCCGTATACACTGGTGGACATCGTGTACACACTGGCGGACATCTCGTACACACTGGCGGACATCTCGTACACCCTGGCGGACAGCTCGTACACACTGGCGGACATCTGGTACACACTGGCGGACAGCTCGTACATACTGGTGGACATCCCGTACACACTGGTGGACATCGTGTACACAGTGGTGGACATCTTGTACACACTGGTGGACATCTTGTACACACTGGTGGACATCTTGTACACACTGGTGGACATCCCGTACACACTGGTGGACATCTCGTACATACTGGACATCTCATACACACTGGGGGACATCTCGTACATACTGGTGGACATCTTTTACACACTGGTGGACATCTTGTACACACTGGTTGACATCTTGTACACACTGGTTGACATCTTGTACACACTGGTGGACATCCCGTACACACTGGTGGACATCCCGTACACACTGGTGGACATCTTGTACATACTGGACATCTCGTACACACTGGTGGACATCTTGTACACACTGGTGGACAGCTTGTACACACTGGTGGACATCCCGTACACACTGGTGGACATCTCGTACATACTGGACATCTCGTACACACTGGTGGACATCTCGTACATACTGGACATCTCGTACACACTGGTGGACATCTTGTACACACTGGTGGACATCGTGTACACACTGGTGGATATATCATACATACTGGACATCTCGTACACACTGGTGGACATCTCGTACATACTGGACATCGTGTACACACTGGTGGACATCTCATACATACTAGTGGACATCCCGTACACATTGGTGGACATCTTGTACACACTGGTGGACATCTTGTACACACTGGTGGACATCTTGTACATACTGGTGGACATCTCGTACATACTGGACATCCCGTACACACTGGTGGACATCTTGTACACACTGGTGGACATCTCGTACACACTGGTGGACATCTCATACATACTGGACATCTCGTACACACTGGTGGACATCTCATACATACTAGTGGACATCCCGTACACATTGGTGGACATCTTGTACACACTGGTGGACATCTTGTACACACTGGTGGACATCTTGTACATACTGGTGGACATCTCGTACATACTGGACATCCCGTACACACTGGTGGACATCTTGTACACACTGGTGGACATCTCGTACACACTGGTGGACATCTCATACATACTGGACATCTCGTACACACTGGTGGACATGTTGTACACACTGGTGGACATCCCGTACACACTGGCGGACATCTTGTACACACTGGTGGACATCTCGTACACACTGGTGGACATCTTGTACACACTGGTGGACATCTTGTACACACTGGTCGACATCTCGTACACACTGGTGGACATCCCGTACACACTGGCGGACATCTCGTACAGACTGGTGGACATCTCGTACATACTGGACATCTTGTACACACTGGTGGACATCCCGTACACACTGGTGGACATCTTGTACACACTGGTGGACATCCCGTACACACTGGTGGACAGCTCGTATATATTGGACATCTCGTACATACTGGACATCTCGTACACACTGGTGGACATCTCGTACATACTGGATATTCCGTACACACTGGTGGACATCTTGTACACACTGGTGGACATCTCGTACATACTGGACATCTCGTACACACTGATGGACATCTCGTACATACTGGACATCCCGTACACATTGGTGGACATCTTGTACACACTGTTGGACATCCTGTACACACTGGTAGACATCTTGTAGACACTGGTGGACATCCTGTACACACTGATGGACATCTCATACATACTGGACATCTCGTACACACTGATGGACATCTCGTACACACTGGTGGACATCTCGTACATACTGGACATTCCGTACACACTGGTGGACATGTTGTACATACTGGTGGACATCTCATACACACTGGTGTACATCTTGTACATACTGGACATCTCATACATACTGGTGGACATCACATACATACTGGTGGACGTTTCGTACATACTGGTGGACATCCCGTACACACTGATGGACATCTCATACATACTGGACATCCCGTACATACTAGTGGACATCTTGTACATATTGGTAGACATCCCGTACATACTGGTGGACATCTCGTACATACTGGTGGACATCTTGTACATACTGGACATCCCGTACATACTAGTGGACATCTTGTACATACTGGTGGACATCTCATACATACTGGTGGACATCTCGTACATACTGGTGGACATCTCATACATACTGGTGGACATCTCATACATACTAGTGGACATCTTGTACACACTGGTGGACATCTTGTACACACAGGTGGACATCTCGTACATACTGGTGGACATCTTGTACATACTGGTGGACATCCCGTACACACTGGTGGACATCTTGTACACACTGGTGGACAACTTGTACACACTGGTGGACATCTCGTACATACTGGCGGACATCTCATACATACCAGTGGACTATTGAACATCTCGTAATTACCAGTGAAGACTGGGCAGCTACTGGTGAACATGTGGGCATGCTTGCATGAAGCACACTTAACTTCTGGGTGCTCTTAGCTCATTTCAGTAGCATGGGACATAAGTACTGTATAACTATTGTAACCTTCAGTTAAGATCGTTTTGTGCAACTCGACCATTGTGATTTTCCAGTTAAAACCTGTTAACATTTGAAAATACCAGGGCACCTATAATTATTACTATCTCTCATAATTATGAAATAAAGGTGTAGATCATTAAAGTTGTCAAATTAGGATTTAGGAGGGTGCTGGGTATTTCTAGTAATCAATCCTAGTAATGGCATCCCTTAGATAAGTATTAAGGGTCTTCTAACTATAATTAGCATGACTACCTCTCCAACTATATCTGGAGACAAGGTGTGCAGCTTAAAATATCAATCAATCTGTTTAATTACGAGTCGTTTACCACATAGATATGAGCTAACATCTGGCACCAGGTTAATTTCTCTAAAAAAATGAGATTGTTATAACAGCACTCCCAGTCCAAAGAAAACACTCTTACTAGGTTTTCAAACAATTGCCTCTGGTGGAATGGTTACCATTTGTCAGCTGAAGCTCAGTGGTCTCCTCTCCCACTAAAACTGGCAACCCAATTATACATGCACTAGTAAATAATCTCAGGTGTGGTGTTAATCAATAAATAATCAATCTGGGCATAAATGCCATTCCAAATGGTTTTACATAGTTCAGTGTAAACAATAGTCCCATCAATTGATCTTTATATGCTGCTGAGAATCAAACTTAGGCCTACATCCCCTGATGTTAAATTCCGTTTATCAAACATTTTTCGGCTTTATTATTTTTCTTCGGCTTTAAAGTGGCATGAGCTGCAAAAATTCACACTTTTTTCATAATTTCTGATCGTCCCGACAGCAAGTGGCTTTTAAGGCCATCGAAAAACTAAATGATTGGCGTTGGAATGACGAAAATCCATACAATATGTGGTCTGCACGAACCGAAAACGTGTTCGCAAAGTAAACAAAATTCAAATAACCAGGACGACCATTCATTCATTCTAAGCCAAAGTTTGTTCAAAACAATACTTAATCGTACATTTTGGAGACTAGAAGCACTAAAAAGCTTCTGAATTATACATCTTGAGAAAATAGCCAATAATTTCAACATTTTGTTTTAACATCAAAATATCAACATTTTGGCAGCTTATGCCCCTTTAAGTAAAGCCTTTTACTGCGTATGAGAGTTCGGTTTTCATGTTATCTTCAATTGTTTAGTTTATTGATAGCTAGGCCTACTTTTATTTTAAAAAGTGAATAAATGCTTATGGATAACCACTTCTTCAGTTCTTGGTTTATTGGGTGACGACGTTTCGATGTAGTTCTTACATTGTTATCAAAGAACTATCGAAACGTTGTGACCCAATAAACCGGAATATTTGCCTGGCCGGCAAAATAAGTATAACAGGATGAGACACATGAATGTGGATAACCAAGAAGTAGTTATCCATAACACCTTATTGTAACCGTTCAACTTCTAAATGCCATAGAAAGATTTAATTGATTGATTGATGTTTTACGCCGCACTGAAGATTACAGTTCACTTATATGGCGGTGTTGCCAGGTTTAGTGGGGGAGGAAACCGGGCTCATTGCCCGAAGGAAACCCCCGACCTTCAGCGAGTACCTGGCAACTCTTCCAAATACGGCGACCAAGTGAAAAAAATTCACTACCGGAAAAGATTTGAAATTTGTATTCAGTACCTGTAAATTGTTTTGACTATCTGAATTTATGGGTTTTTTATTTTATTTTTGACAGCTTATTAAGCAAATTTTAAAACTATTTCAGTCTTGATTTTTTGTCTGATCAAAACGATAATAGACCGTTTGATAATAATATTAAGATTAGAAGATAGACATTTACTTGGTGCCAATAATTAGGATAATAGAAAACTAAAGGAAGTATACATGTAAATTGTAATATTGAGTATCATAACTTTTACTACTAAGCAGTAGGCCTACTTATAACTGATAGTTATACAACTTTTATACAAGTTACAACAACAACGTCAGTTTCTATCGAGTGATTGTAAGACAAATAACTTTTAACCAGTCCAAACTCAAAATTATTTTAAGTTAAATAGATGGACACACATTTATAGTGAACCTTACATTAGTCATTAGGTAGAATTGCATTCATTTTTGTCTACGGCACGTTGTTTTGTTTACTTTTTGTCTCCAGTCGAAATTAGATGACGTCAGTCAGTGTTGGGTTTTGGAATGACAGTCTCACTTTGCGGGAGAAATCACACACATCAAATACATATGTAAGACTCGCTTTCATTGGTTCCAGAGCAACGTATCAAGATTGTTTCCGGTTGTACGTTGTGTTTAAATTTCCCGCGCATATAGGCCTATGTGATTGGCCAACTAACATAATTCGTCTAACAAGACGTTTCCGGTTTTCAAACTACATGTAGTGGTTTTCATACTACATGTAGTCATAAGTAACTGCGTTGCTGTGAGCAACGTAACGAACCTAGTTCACGTTAGAATAATTATTCGGAGCAAGGTAAGGAGGTTTAAAAGTAAAAATAAAGCACTTTGATTGGACGCTTCATATACTCACGTTGCGTTGTGTTTCAACATGTTGTGTTTTGAGAGCAACGTAATACCTTGCTATTTATGGCGCGTTTGGCCTTTCATAGACATGGCTCGTGCTGCACTCAGCGCGCGTCGATTGGCTCAGAGCAGTTTGGATGGGGTTTCCTGAGCATTTTTTGCACGAATTTTCTTTCACTCTTCGAACGTTATTGAATGCAGTTAGGCGTGTGTTTGACATAATTCAAAAACTTGATAAGGAATTTTTGTTTACCAAAGATGATATTTTTTCTTTTGAAGAATATGATATTTATTACCCATATACAGTTACATTGTTAAAACATAATTGTCAACATGTGTACATAATTATTACATGCACTTTGCTCAATCCCAGTTACAGCTATATTTAATCATTTAAAAGTCGTTTTCGTTAAATCTTGGTAAAACTTGGCATACATCATAAAACATGAACATACATCATGAACGAATCCCTTTCTCTAACATTGAAAGCTTGGTTGAGAACAAAGTAAGGAAACTATTAGACGATTTGATAAGCCAAGCGATAAAGTCTGCTGTACAACCTTTAACTGCTCAAATAACAAGTCTTGCCTCCGATTAAAAACCACAATCCAAAAAAATTATGAGAGAGATAGCCTACCGTTATCGAAAAATATCAGAAAACCATTGGTGATCTTTCCACTGAAATTTCTAAACTGAATACAACAATAATTGAAGACAAAAAGGCCACAGCTGAATTTAAATCTAAGACCGAAAAAGAGATAATGGAACTAAAAAATGAGAACTTTAAATTGCATGATAAAGCTGGACAATACAGTCGGCGGGATTGTGTGAGAATCTCAGGACTAAAAGTTGCGGAAGGCGAGACAACTGACACCGCTATTTGTAAAATGGCTAAAGATATCGGCCTGTCTCTAGATATGGGTGATATTTCCAGGTCACATCTAATTGGTCGACAAAAACAACAGATCATTGTTAAGTTTACCACCTACAGAAAGAAATCCGAATTACTGTCTAAAAGAAGAGCATTGAGAGATAATCCTATGTATTCTAATGTTTATGTAAATGAAGATCTGACTAAAATTAGATACGATTTGTTTAAAATGGCACTTGTCTTGAAAAAAGAGCGGAAGATCCACTCTACTTGGACATTCGATGGTCTTATATTTTATAAGATTGGAGAAAACGGGGACAAACTTCTAATCCACACCTTGAGCGATATTAAACACCTGCAGCAAACAGGCATGAAGGATTCTCAGTGACACACTTTCAAGTGATTGCCCATAGAATGTCTACATGCATTACAGACACTCATTGCTAATAACTTTAACCACCTTCTATGACACTTTAATATGACTTTTAGTATGTCTCAATTATGTGTATCAGTCTAAGTTACTGTGTGTCCACACACACGAAGCCTGTCGGCTATAAAATGTACTGTACAGGTATCTATGACCCAGAATTAACAAACTGTACTGTACATGCATCTGTGACCTAGAATTAAGCATTTAAACAACCTAAATGGATCAGTCGCCGGGAAAAATTCTTGAAGATCAAGTGTTTCCCTTATCATTTAGGCAATGTATCATGTACATGCGCACGTACCGATTCTGGTGGAACAATTCCAAGTGGCGTCAAATTAAATGCTTGTAAATATTATTCTCTATGCATATATGACTAACTTCCTATTACAAGAATATTGTCCGTAAACCTAACAATGTATATACGAAGTTTATTCACCTCAAACACGATTGATTAACTATAAAAAAGCCCAATTTGGTTGGCACTTTTAAATTTTTTATTACACACTTGTGCATATCTGGAGAACCAGTAAGCGTCAAGCAACAAATGTTGTAAATTTTCCAACTAATTATGATCGGTTTTTGGCTCTAAAGAAAGCTTTCATAAATTTGAGATTATTCGGGAGCTCATACGATAACACAAACATGATACATATAACTAACCTTGCCCCCAAATTAACCTAAAATATAAAATTATTTTCTACATTTTTCAATCAACACTATGGTTCATTAGATATATGCATTTCTCTTGTTTTAATGACTTCTATCTATTATATCCCCACTTTTTCTCTCATGTTGTGCGGAAGCTATCCCCAACAAAGAAATGACTGTTAGACCACGTGATAAACCGTGGATGACCAACGATGTTAGGCGAAAAATTAGAGAAAGAGATAGATCCTTCAAAAAATTCAAACGAACGCACTCTGAACATGATCAATTTATATTCTACCTCGCTCGAAGAGAAGTAAATATCGCCAAACGAAATGCAGTTCGACGATACTCCGAACGTCTACGTCAGCCTAGTTTTCAAACAAGGGGATAGACATCAATTAAGTAATTACAGACCTATCTCTCTGCTATCTGGCCTATCGAAAATTTTAGAAAAAAAAAGTATATTAAAGTTTGTATGATTATCCGACCAATAATAACTTGCTAATACCTAATAACTCGGGCTTCAAACAATGTGACTCTACTGTAAATCAACTGTTGAAAATTGTTCATGATATTTATGAAAGCCTTGACAAAGGAAAGGATGTGTGTCTGGTGTTCCTTGATGTGAGCAAGGCATTCGATAAAATGTGGCATGACGGTTTGTTGTTCAAACTTCGACAGTTGGGAGTTGTGGATCCAATCTTAATCTGGATTCAAAGTTAACTTCTTGGCAGAAAAATACAAGTGTGTATAAATGGTGTCGAATCTAGGACCCAACCCTTACAGGCAGGAGTGCCCCAGGGGTCTGTTTTGGGGCCCCTTTCGTTCCTAGTCTACATGAATGACATAAACAGAAATATAGAGAGTGATCTACACATAATTGCAGACGACACGTCTCTAAAAACGAGAGTAGACAACCCTTTAGAATCAGAACTGAAACTAAATAGAGACCTATACCGGTTCTCTAAATGGGCAGAACAATGGCTAGTCACTTATAACCCTAAGAAAACAGTTAACCTCATGTAAAGAGTGTTCAGTCCCATAAACACTTAGGAATATACTTACAGCATAATGGAAAGTGGGACGAACACATTCGTCATATAATAAAAAAGTACCAAACTTTCTGTGATTACAAGGGCTAAAAAGTCATTAAGTAGGAAATGCCTATGTAACCTGTATTCTAGTGTTGTTCGCTCAACGTTAGAGTATGGCGATGTTCTTTTTGGCAGTTGTTCAATTGAACTATCGTAAAAAAATTGAAAAAGTCCAAAGACACACCACCGTCATCTGTTCTGGTGGACTTAGCCGTACTCCAACAAAAGCCTTGCTCGCGGAACTCAACTGGGAACCACTGCATTACAGGCGGAAGTGCCACAGACTAGTACTACTTTACAAAATCCTTAATGGTCTCGCTCCATCTTACCTGACTATACCCTTATCCCAAGTGTTTAGTATTCCAGCTCCAGTTCTTGTGACTATTGAGTATTGGGCAAAAAAGTTGTCATCAAGAACCAGAGACCCAATTAACGATATCAGGGCTGGGAGGGTGGGGAAAACACTGTACAATCATACAAGTACCAAAAACCCATTCTCTTACATTATCTGTACTCTTATACATTTACAACGACTCGAAAAGGATGACGTCATGACTTGCGCTGTCTACGTAACACTTGTGATATACCCTTATCCCAAGTGTTTAGTATTCCAGCTCCAGTTCTTGTGACTATTGAGTATTGGGCAAAAAAGTTGTCATCACTCCCATGCGATATTTTCACCAACATTTTACCCTCCCATAACTCATCATAAAAAATACTATAAAAATGACCTAAATGAACACTCTTACATAATTAGAGTCAGAACAAAATTTTAAATCATCTTGAACTTTATTACAAAAACAGTTCAAAACAGTAAATACAAGTATACGGTATCTATTAATGTAGATAAGTAATTTGCTCTTAATTATACCATATCAGCGTGTATGACAGGCTACAGTTAATAACAGTGTGTAACTGGCTAATAGTCAAAACTATCATTATTTGACAAAATACATTGATTGATTGATTGTTTAGTGTTTAACGCCGCGCTCAAGATTATTTCACTTATATGACGGCGTTGCCAGTTTTATTGTGGGAGGAAACCGGGCTCTGTGCCCGGAGGAAACCCACGACCTTCCGCTGGTAACTGGCAACCATCCCACATAGGTCGTTCGGACAAAAATACAGAATTTATTAAAGTTGAATAAGGACTTTCAAGTCAATAATTGAAAACAAAAAGACAATATAAAACAAGAAATACAACTGCTATTTACATATATCTTCACTTCAGCATAAACAGTAGGCACCTTTAAGATAAATTTAACTTATTTACATGTTTCTATCGTAGGCAATCTCTTAAAAAGGCTTTTCTTAACTCAGTAAAATCACCATGTCGTTTAAACTGACTTTCAATGGATTCTGCCTGTTTAACACTTTTGGATAACCTTTCAGCAACAAAATCAGATTCTACGAGACTTGGCAATCTACTATAATACTCGGCACTTCCCTCCCCGTACCAACCTATGTGCCTCATCATCTGACCTATATCCTTAACTGACCCTGATAATGCCATAGTAACCGCACAACCCGCCCGAAAACTATGGGGTGTCTCACCTGCATGTATACCCAATGTAGCTAGATAAAGATTTAACCTCTCATACATTACAGAGTAGGAAACGTTTTGGTCTAAAACCCTTCCTCCTTCAGTCACGACTCTGAAAAGGAAACCTAAAGAGACATCTACTCCCAAATATTTACAGCCATGAACATATCTAAATAAAGCTTCGACAGGACAAACTACTTTATCATCACACCGCTTAACAACATATACATTACTTTTCTGTTTACCTCCCCTTAGAGTCTTTCCAAAGGTTTGTTGTATCACAAATCCTGAACTATCATCTAACAGCTTAATCTCTTGCCCAACAAGCATTGCAAGATCATTCGCCCGATCACCTGCGAAAAATTGCAACTTGAACCAAGCCTGGTCACGTAAAAGAACATATCTTTCCCTTACTGAAATATCAGTACGAGACAACTCTCTGTTAATATATAGAGATATCTTCCGAACTTTCCCAAGAAATATAGGCTTCGCCTGTTTAGGTATGACATGAGAAGCTGCCTGTTCCATTTGAACTTGTCTCAGATAATCCTTAACACATGGCGCTGCAGCAGGGTTTCCTTCTTTAGTACAACTGTTCCAAAACCTGCCACACCCTCTTCTATCAAAAATTTCTATTAGATTTTGGATTAATACTGATATAGTACCAGATGCAAGGCGAACAGGACAATAACATCCTACATATGATTTTGACCCTAGCAAATTACAATCAACTTTGTGCACTTTTGTCTTACCAAAACTATCTTTCCAAACTAAAAAACGTTTTATGTCATCAGGACCACAGCATTCAATTGATCTTTTAGATGGCAGTTGTGACAAAAAATTCTCAAATAATTTTAAAAGACTGTTCCTTCTTTTTGACAACAATGAGGATGCCGATTTTTCTTCCAATTCTCTTAACCTGTCTTCAATTGTTACCATATCTAGATCCCCATTCTGCAACGTCAAGTAACAATATAATTATTTAAATGACAACCTATAGGCAACTAACGGCCAACGCAGACCCTTCTCATCCAACACAAATCCCTGTTTAGTCGGAATCATTATAACACCTTTCTCGTGTTCACCACCTAACCTTATACTTCCCAGTAAGTGTACCTTAAGGAAAGGCCACCACACAGGAACCGGTTTTATCTCTGGTAATACACATGTACAACACTTTACCCTTTGTTCTTTCAAAAACAGTAGTACGGGATGGATAATAGAAAACGGAGGATAGACATAAGGGTTAACCTCCTCTGTTAGATCCTGGGCAAACATATTAACACCAGAAGACCCAGGTGTAGGAAATGGCGTAAAATGCCTCAAACACTCGCCATTAAACCCTTTCATAACATTCGAATCCAAAGACATCATATCCAATGTATGTGGACCAAAATAACTTTGTACCATGCCCCAGGACTTGTCACTTAAACGTGCATCGCTATAACTAAGACGTCTGGATGGTAAATCAGCCACATTTAAACTAGACGGGATATACTGCATATGCAAGTCACAATTATACAGTGTCACTAATTCAAATACTTGTTTCGTGATATTATTTAGCAGCATATCCCTCCCGCCCTGATTTTTCCACACACTTAATACAGCCATATTGTCAGTCAACAAATCAACCCGTGAGTCCTGTACCATTTCGTTTAATGAACTCAATACCTTCAACACTGCTTCAGCCTCTTTTAAGTGAATCGGTCTCGTATCATTTGTTTCCCAAAAATCTCCCATCTCAAAACTGACATTACCCAATGAGACTACCCCTCCATATCTATAACCAGATGCATCCGTAGAGATTTGCACTTGTTTATGCTGCTCCGCCCTCCATTTTGCACACCCTGTCCAGCTATCTACAAAACGCCAATATTCCAACTCCTCTCGCAACGCTCCCTCTATAACCACATTTCTAGAATGTTTTATCCCACAGGATATTGCATGGTTAACCTCTCTACAAAATAATTTTGTCCCTGGTATTGCGAGACCCATGGAAACACATTTACCAGAAAATCTTTGAAGCGTTTTAACTGAAACTGTTTTCCCATTAAGAATATGCTCTCGCAAATCAATGAATTTAAGTTTCTTATCTACTGGCAAAATATATGCCATCAAATGAGAATCCTAAAAATCTGACTCGTGTAGTTGGTACCAAACAGGATTTCTTCAAAGACAGCGTATAACCCAGCCTAGTTAATATTTCCAACAAAACATAGGTTACCTTAAGGCAAGCTTGTTTTGTCACACACTCATTTTCTCCTGCACAATTAGCAATCACTAGACGGTCATCAATGTATTGGGTGGTTAAAATAGAAAGCTGTCGAAGATATGATGTAACCACCATCCCAATAGTCTGATAGATATAAGGCGAAGCCTTCCATCCAAAAGGAATTACAGTAAAAACCATAAAGTAACCACCAAATTCTAACCCAAAATATGTTTGTGATGCTGGTGTTAATGAGACATGGTCATAGCCAGACTTCTCGTCACATGTAGCCATCCATGCATCATTTTCAATTAACCTGTGGACATCATTGAGGGTTTCTAGACGGAAAGGCAAATCTCGTATCCAAAGATTAAGATATCTAGCGCCCAAACATAAACGGGGCTTAGAAGGTTCAACAGTTAATGGCATTACAACCTTAGGAGCTTCACACTCCCCGATTTTACCTAACACCTTAATAGCCCCAGACTCTATTCTTTCATACAATGCTTGACAAACAAAAGAACTGTGGTTCATACAACTACGGTTATTCTGAAAGAAATTACGCGAAGGTTCATTTGAATCGTAAGCTTTACCTTTAAAGTTACCTTTATAACGAGTAAAAAAGTCTTGAACATGAACACCTTCTGAAATCCACTTTCTGACTCTTGCAGATGTATCTAAATCCAACACCTGTTTACTTAAAATTGTATCCCAAGCGTCTAAATTTGTATGTAACTGTCCGGATAAAAAACACTCCGGATCCCTAAGAGGCAAACCCTCTATATTAAACTCAGCCCCTGACATCACTGACTCACTGCTAGCACATGGAGTTGAGAGTGGGGGAACTCCACTCTCTAATGTCACCCAAGATGGATGTTGCCTTGGCTTAACCCGAGTCGGATCAAAATCTAATCCATTCTCCCATTCAGATATATAACGAAACAAATCGACATCTTTGTCATTTTTCTGGGAAATAAAAAAGAAGATAGACACTAGTTAAACCAAGCACCCCAACAGGAGACACAAGAGAGTGAAATTCCCTCACCCACAACCCACGTGAAATATATTCACTAAGACTTAGTTGTCTTCGGGTTATAGGATCGAGGAATTAGTATTTATTTATTTATTTATTTATTTATTTTTTTTTTTTTTACTTTCTCTTAGCTTGTTTCATTAGCTCACAATCTTTTACATAATGACTGGTTGATTCACAAAACAAACAGGCCCCCCTCCCAACAGATGACATCCTATATGGCCTATACTGTCGACCATAGGGCCTTCTGGTCTGATAACCATTATACCCACCACCGAAATGTGGTCCATTCGTAACTGGAGGTCCCATAAAGGGGTATGGAGGAAATCCTACAGAATAAGGCATTGGGGAATAAGTATTGGCTTCTGGCTTTGGTTGATGTACTATTTCTGACTTGACATTTTGATTTTTTTCATTTGTACAATTGCTATCCAAGTTTCCATTTCCCTTTAAACATTTATTTATGGCTTTTGTTATTGCATCTGCCTCTTTCCCCCCTAGAACAGTTAAACACACATTGGCCATGTTAATTTTTCCTTGCAGCCTACTACATTGCCGATACAATTCTTCATATAAGTCCATATCATTATGATTCGCCAGTCTTGATAACCTGGACAATTCATCCAATGACAACAATATAAGAGCTTCACTTGGTTGAGGCTGGCTGCACAAAGATTTTACCTTTTCCTTAATCTGTTTCATTTTCCCCTCTTGGCCTATTTCCGTTCCCTTTTCCAATTTTTTTATTCTCTCCTCTACTTCTCCAAGTTCGAATTTCCTTTTTTTATTTGAAATTCCAGATGACTGAGCCGTCTCCCTCTCCTAAAATGTATATAAACAATACCAATAAAATTGTGAAGATATGTAAAAACCAAGTGTAGACTGACTGATTTATGTTTATGCAGTATAAAACATCCAACCTCCGTTCCAGTTTTTATACTAAGGGCAAATTTGGCACACACAGAAAACAGCCATATTTATAATGTACAAAATAAAACCCACACAGAAAAAAAACTTCTTACCTCATCTGCAGATAGGACAGGTGTAGGATTTTCCTCCAACACCAAATTCTGGCCATCTGGCTGTTCTTTGTCATTAGCATGCAAGATTATAAAATGTAATAACATCCTAGCAGACCCCTCGTCTTCAACATCTTTCCCTTAAAAAATAAATAAATAACACCAAGTTATAAAAGGGAAAGTAGATGTCATATGGCACTACGTTGGAAACTAGCATACCAGACCCTGGGTGTATGAATTTTATAAATGATGAACTCATAACCCCCCAAGACAGACCAACCACTTTGTTAAGTTATCTCCCCTTGTATCCAAGCCTTCAGTTCAGGGTAAACCAATCTAAACAGAGAAGTTAAATCTTCGCATGCGAGACCTAATTCTAAAATGAGTGGAGGTAAGGATGTGGGTACAATTGGGCATAAGTCACAATCTCATACCATGAATTCATAGACCACCAGGGTAAGATATCCATAAAATGAAAATCTTTGCAGAAATTATACAAAAAAACACCCAATATACCCACAGAATTAAAATTTCGGTTATTATCCTTATTATTATTGTCAGGATTATTGCATTACCTGCAAATTCTAGAACCTCGTTCATTGATTCCCCTGTGATGTCTTTCACGGCCTTCTCAACCTCCACCATGGACATAACACTGGTCTTCTTAGAGGCTGAAATCCTTGCATAGTCTTTCAAACCAGAATTGTTTGGGTCTTCCCCCTTCAACCTGCGTATCACTGGCAATAAAGATTTGCCCTTCAACGTATGTCTCCTTTTCAAAATTGTAGGTTGAACCATCTGCAGAAAATAAAATGTATTTTATTTATTTTATATATTATTCCATTATTAATTTATTATCATTATTATATTATATATATATTATGACCAATAAAAACACAGGAACAGAGAAAATCTTCTTGTTTCATATATACTAGTCCCAAAATTACCAGCCAGTCTTCATCATTTGTCTAAAATAAACTTATACCATAATAATTATATTAAATCATTAAAATTCAACAATCCAAACAAGTCTGCGAGCCTTTTCTCGTAACTACAATGTGTATACCAAGGGGAGATAATTCAACAACAAATTCATCGAGAACATCACGCATTTGCAACGACACGACGACTTGAAAATTGTTATTCAACGAAACCGGGCACCATGAATGGGTTACTAAAATAGCAGATAAAGTAATAACCAACTCAATAAGTATATTACTCCTGTCAACCTTCACTCGTGCGTGCCGAAACCAGTTTTAAGAATCACCAAGTTCGACAACTCTCCGTCGTAAAATAACTTTTATTCCCACATTAATTTAAGTTAAATTATAGACCTATCCTTTGACTTTGCCGTAGCTCACTCAGCTTGTACGGGCATCACAAATTGTAATCAAAATCCTCCAGTCCGTATCTACTCTTGCCGATTAAGAAAACATCACAAACGCCGCTGATTATCAACAAACTCTCTATTGATCAGCCATTGTCCTTGCTCGACATTTGGCTGCACATTGCCTCATTTATATCCAAGTTTATCCGAGCCATCCTCGGTGAAATTGACCCTTGTCAATCAATAAAATATACCTCAAGCCCCTTGGCTTATATTGCCCTTGCTCGGCATTGCCCTTGCTCGGCATGACAGCTCTACTATCTAGAAAATAAAATATTTTACCTTCCTCTTTTCGTTGTCCAGCTCTACGCGCATTTACAACGACTCGAAAAGGATGACGTCATGACTTGCGCTGTCTACGTAACACTTGTGATAATGTAGTTAACTCTGTGTCCCATGAAAGCCATTATGTTTTAAGAAACAATACAAACATATACAACTTTAGATGTAGGCTGCAAACATTTTCCAATTTTTAAAGAGTGGAACATGATCCCTAACGAAAACAGATCTGGTTCGATAGAAGGCTTAAAACGCCACCTTTCTCTAATTTTAGACTTTAGGAGTCTGTGCAAAATATACAATATGTTTAGCAGCCAACACGCAGTTCATCTTTGTAGAATGAGAATGGGACTGAGCACTCTACAAAATGACTTGTTCACATACAATTTATCTGACAATCAGTCCTGTCCTCAGTGTCAGGCACAATGTGAAAATAGCAGGCACTATCTCCTGGAATGCCCCGCATATGCCACTCAAAGGAAGCGCAATAGTATTAAGTCATTATTATGTCCTGGTGTATCCATTACCATATTTTTACCAACTTATTCAAGATATAAATCTCACCTAATGAAATTTGGCTCCAAAGAATTAAGAGGTCAAACAAATTTGGAATTATTAAATGCCGTGCACCTTTTTATTAAAGAGACCAAAAGATTTGAAACTACATTATTTAATCCTGTACAAGGAAATTAGGTTACTGGCTATGACCTAGGGTTAAAATATTACGTACTGTTATACTGTGTGTACCTTTAATTTGTACCATTTTAATTTGTATTCCTTATATTTTCTGTATGTTTTGTATTTCGAGGAGATCCACTCGTGGCCCTAGGGTTGTTGGTAATCCTCGTAAAATAAATAAAGCATTAAATTAAAAACATGGTTAAATTTATTGAAAATCCTTTCACAATTCTACACTTTAAAATAAATGAATCTGTGTCTGAAGAGGAAGCAAAAAAAAAAACCACATTTATCATAGAGTTAAAATGTTTCTCATCTTAAAAACAAACATTTATCAAATTGTGATATAAAATGCTTTTAATGCCCCCAGAACGTCATATTATCTCGGATTGTGGTAGTGCAAAATATAGAATATCAGAGTTAATTGGTTACTATTTAAATCCTAGCTTTATCTAAAATACTGATGATTTGTTAGCCGAATTATCTGAGAAATCAATTCCACGGGATGTGATTTTGGTTACTCTAGGTGTGGAGTAAGTATACAAATATTGGCATAGACTTGGGTTTAAATTCCATAAAATCAGCATTCCAAATATTCCCGGACAACAATGTAGAATTGTTGGAACTTAACCTAAAAGACAATGGTTTTGAATTTAGTGGGACGATCTTTCAGTAAATTAAAGGATGTTGCATTGCCATTTTTGTATGGCTGAGTGGGAGAGTAACATACTTCGCAAATGTCACAAGTACCTTTCATTTGCCTTCGGTTTCTGTATGATATTTTTATCATAAAACCTCATGCGTTGGAAGACCTTCATATTTTTATTGATACTCTTATTTCTCATGATCCCAGCTTTAAACTACAGTCTACTGTTGATTACACTTATGTGGATTTCGTGGATGTAATTTTTTTTACAAAGTTCATAAAAACGACTCGGTATCTAGATTATAAAGTATTCTTCCAGCCTACTCAGATGCATAATAGGCCACACCACCTTCTCCAGACATTTAGTCTCAGCTTTTTTTATTGTTTTAATCGGACTTGTTCTGTTCTTTTAACGGCTCTTTTCTCCAAGGGGTATTTTGTTAGGTTATTCAGATCTATTAAATCTGAGGCATTAAGACAAATAAATTCTCTCTTCAGCTTCCGACACCTTGCTTCTCTGTCACGGGTGTATCATTACCATCCAGGTACGTTTCTCTCAGGTTCAAAAATGGAGTGCCTTAAGACGCGATGTAGTCGATGTATGCGTACCAGATCGAGTAAAAAAAATCCCTCTTTTCACTTCTGTTGCAGATATACCAAACACTAAAACGTATGGAAAGGGAAAGTGTTTGCATTCAAACGTTACAAACTGTTTACTCTTTGGGTTTAAACTTGGACTCGGGATTGTTTCCGTTATAGTATTATACTCTAACCCGAGGACCACCGAGACTCTTCATAATAACAGAAGAAGACAAACTGTTTCAAAGTAAAATGGCTAAAAATCAGTCATTGCTGTTAAAAAAGAACAAGAGTTTCAGAGATCTATTAACCATAACCAAACTCCCTTGTCCAACATCTACTTAGGAACCAAGTTGCATATTTTCACTTTATTTTCCAACTACCATATCTTGTTCAATTTCCGTTTTTCAAGACTTCCTTCCATACCTGAAAGGGGCTTCGGTGGTCCAAAGTGCGGGTTCGAATCCCACTTAGACCCCAAATTGAAAAATTTCTTAGTGGAGTTTTCACTCTTCCGAAGTCGGGGCTTTCCTCCGAATACTAAGCGTGTTAAACTCCGCCATATTTAAGTGAAATATACAACATCAATTAATAAATGCATAGCCGAAGATCCATATCCGTACAGCTTTGTCAATATATCACAAAGTATTTCAGAAATTTTTCCTGACTAAAGTGAAGCTGTCTTCAACCTACGGGAATATCAGGGGTTTGTGTTTATTGCAACAACCTATGACTAGGTATAAAGATTTAAATTACATACCCCCTTTTAACACAACTAAATACTCCATTACTATTTTAGTAAAAAAGATTTTCCCTGTGCCCATGCGATTTAGTATTTATAAAGTTTATATGCCGTGAAACTTATTAAATGAGGTTGACAATAGCAGGTATTGACTGCTGTATATGGTTGGTTGGCTGTTTTAGCTTATTGGCACGTCCATTCGTATAATTGATGTACGCTATACTAGTGAGTAAGTTTTACCTTGAGCGATTAAGAAAACTGTGATGTTTGAACACAATATTAACCTCTTAAGATGTTAAAACATGCATACTGCGGTATATAATCTCTCGGCTTTGATTACTGGCTTGAGTATCATTCCAAATTATGGAAAAAAAATATTGCTTAAAACAGTACCATTAAAATTAGGAGAATACTGTTAGATTTACGTTATTAAAGACAATACATAATACTAAACTAAGTTTAGAATAAGCTGATGTATTTTCTTGAAACCGCTGTGAAGGGTAGCATAAGCTTCAATACATTCCAATTGGCACAGTAATGCAAGCATTTAGAGTTTATCGGAAGATGATTCTAGCTTTCTAGGTTTAAGCTTCTTCTAAGTGCTACTTTAACATAATATTCCAGTTTCGTGTAACAAAAAAGCTGCTAAAATACACATTAAATGAAAGGAAAAACCCTGATAATTTCCACAATGGGCTTTAAAGATAACACATCGACATGTTGGCAGTTCATTCCACATGACAAAATTGACTATAAAACTAATTCTCTGACATTAATTTTAGTAGGAGACAGTGTGCCTGACTGATGGGTTGAACAGCTGCAACGCATAATTAAATTTCTGATTTGTGAAAGGGGGGTTGTTTTCATAATTATTTTCTATTCTACTTCGAAATGAAGCAAATTATAAACTAATTACTTGGCCTCTGAAACAGATTTATAAGCTTGGATCATGACAATTTTAAAGCACACTTATTGAACATCACAGTCAAGAAGGTAAGTTATTTTCAACAACATATATATAATCATGTATCTCTCATCGCATGTCGTCAAATTGCACAAAAGTACGTTTTGGTACCCATGGAAATGAGATAAAGTCGGGTTTCTATTTAAGGTCTAGGCTATTTTTTAAGTTTTATTCTCTTTTAAATTGTTTTTGAGACACTTGTGGATAAAAGATGTTTAATTATACCTCACCAAAAAAAAGTTAAAACCCTTATCAAAACCTTTGATAATTTTTTTCTGACTTATCACTAAAACCAAAACCAATATAATCTATTTTCGACTTGCTACACCTTTAATTTCACCACAGTTTTTTCAGATCCAAAAAGCTATTCTGGTTGGCTAACAAGCAGAGATGAGTCGCAATGCAATGTGTTTCTACGTCTTGGCAGTCGTGCTGTTGTTCCAAGGTATGAAATGAAAAAAAAAAACTAACCCATTATAATTCATTTCGTATATAACCCTTTTTTTCATGTTCAATAGATTCCACGGTTTCGAATCCCACTCAGGCCAAAACAAATTTCTGAGATGATTTTCACTCGATCGCTGTATGTGAAAGATTTGCAAGGTTCGTAGGTTTCCTCAATGCAACGAGACTGTTTTCCTTTCTTGTTAAACCTAGTAAAGCCGCTATATAATTTCGTGCGACGTAAAGATCAATCAATCAATCAATCAATCGACCACAGATTGCACCAGCTGTCTCTAATTGGTTACCCGATTTGTGAAACTGCTATTTAGCGTAAGAGAGTTTAAGGTGAAATGTACACCGTCAACTGAAATCGCTCGGGATTTTCCTCCTTTTACTTTAAAGGCACACTTGCCGCGGAAATCAGGAATATTGTTTACATTAAAAAAGAAAGACCGTTTTCTGTATTTTTCCCAGACAATATAAGTTAGGAACTTTCTATTTTTACCAAAATTTAAAAGTTTGGACGTCACTTTGTATTTTTAATTTGAATTTGAAAATTTGAATTGTTACGTACCCGGAACGTAAACAAACCACACTGCCCCCTATTGGCGATTTTATGTTTCAGTCGAGTGAGTGAACTAACGGCACAGTGTAATTTTACGTAGGCCTATTTATCTGAGAAATACAGGCTGACGATCGGTTAACAGCGACTGGAAAAGCCTGCTGGTAATTGTTTGAGTGTAACCCACGGATAACAAGGCCCGAAATGAGGGTAATCCAACACGAAAGTTGACTGACACTGATCGTTGTTGTTGTAATCAGGCTACGAATCTTCGTTTGTTTTTCACCCCATTTCTACATTCTAAAGCCTACTAGACATGTTTTATGTGTCCTATATTTAAGTTTAGTGGTATTAGTCGTAGTAAGCTCATGTAAATTGGTTTTCTTAGCAAATTTAAACAGGCTACGGCGGCAAGTGCGACTTTAAATGTGAACAGACTGTTAACAGCCAGAGCCCATATATGGTTCGAGTGAGTGATTGGGGTTTTATGTCCTGCTCAACAGTATTTCGGTTATATGAAGACGTTGTCTCCTTGTGACAGGGCGGATTTTCACCGCTCTTTTAGGTGCTGTCTCACCGAGACGACTTGCCGAAGACAACCAGCAAGCCCCCTCACCCAGTCACAGTATACTGACACCGGGCCAACCAGTCGCTGCTCTAACTCCTATTGCTGAGCGCCAAGCGAAGCAGTAACAGCTACCACTGTTAAAGTCTTTGGTCTGACTCGACCCGGGCTTGAACCCGGATCTCCCAGGCCTGAAGCGGACGCTCTGCCGACTGAGCTATCGGGGCTGGTTATATGGTTCGAAATCAGCTCGTTTCCATCACCAATATATACAGCAGATGGAGATCAATTCAGAACACAAACCGACCGGAGTTCTGTCAACTGCACTGGTGGTTTCTTTGTGTTGTTTACTGTATTGCTTTGTTGTTGTATTTTTTTTAGAGGGAGGGGGGGGGGGGGGTACGCTTTCTTGAAAAATCAGAAATCGTTTAAAATCGGTTTAAATATTAGGCACGTGAGGTGACTGAGAATATAAACTCAAAACAATTATTATTGAGTTACCGGAAGGCTTCGAAGGAAATTTGAAAGTTTGGACGAAAATCACATACCGTGTACACCCGCGTATAATGCTCACTAAAAAGTGTAGAAGTCAATACCTGGGAAGTACTTGAGATTACGAAACGGTAGCATGCGAAAGTAACAAATTGAGCAGTGCAAGCATCCTGCAGTCCTGGCAAAGCGGTAAGCCGGTCACCTTTGAACACTACACGCTGAGCAGAGTTAATTGTCTTATTATTTCTTGTCATTCTTTACTAATTTCTTACGGTCTTTTGTATGTATATTGTTTGGTTTTTTTAAATTTAAAACGGGTTCATAGGCGTGTTTTATTTATCACTAAAATATCGATTTTGTTTCCCAGATTAGACTTCGTGTAGTTTTTTTTTGTTTTATTCATATCATATTGTTTGCCGATACGTTGGTTTTCATGTTGGGTGTTTTAAATTTTCCTTGGTAAAACTTGATGAAAACAATATATACCGTTTTCCATATTTGTCATAAAGGCTGATCAAAATAACCCTATCAGCTTGGACGGGGTCTTAAATGTCAGGCACTGTCACTGAAATGTCATTTAGCGAAACATCCAATCAGATTTAGCTGTGATGTTCGCTTTAATATACGTGCATTAGCTGACTGTCAACCAATCCACAGCCGTTCTCTTTCTGTCATTGTAATTCACTCTGTCAACTGGCTCCATGCACTGGTCGTAGGTAAAGACGCTTATACATTTCTTTATATATAGACATGAATTGCTATTTAGTATCAGATCTTGAAAAATAAGAATAAAACTCTTCTCAATGACTTAAATAAAATTCTTCATTTTTACTCAGGTATTTCTTATTCTCGTTATTTTGGGATTACTCTGGGACCCGGGTTCGATTCCCGTTTCAGGAGAAAAAAAATCGGTAGAAGAATTTCTGCCATATTTTCAAGAAAGTGTAATCCCAAAATAACGAGAATACTGTTATACTCACTTTCTAAAAGACACTATCTAAGTAAACTCAAGGTAATTCTTATTTTGTGATGTTGTTTTCCCCTGGCTAAGTTTCTTCTATGATTTCCCCACCGTCTGTGTATTAGCAACTGTTATACGATGTACTTTGATCAGATCGCCGGTCTAAAAAGTTTTGTACTAGTCTACACTGATGTATAATGTTCAATTATCATAGCCGCCCGATTTACCAAGAAAAAACTGCGCATAATACACAGGTGAATACTTTCTGCAATCTATTCTCCTTAGGTTTCATAGGTAATTGAACTCCACATTGTTTCTATGAACTCTCTGCGAGACAACTCTGTGGTGAGGGGGAAGAGCTGAGATGCAGGGATTAGAAATGACCAAGTATAATTATAAGGAGCAGTACTGGTGACTAGTGATGAACGAGTAATCGATTAATAGTGACCAGTTTGGGGTTTGGTACCTACCGGTTAATACAACACTACAGGGCAACCGTTCTTATTTTGTTAACAGCACCACAAGTCAAACCGTTCACACAATCCTCCATTCTGAGAGCTGCAAAGATTTTGACGCAGGCTTTCCAATTTTACGGTAACGTATTAGAAAATGGTTTTGAACTTGGAGTTTAATTTCGGCAACCAGGATATCGGACAAGCGCAAAGCGTCTTCTGAATTTATCTTTCAGGTCGAGTTCGATTATGAATTCGACGAACGCCGAAAAGGGGAAACTCTCAATCGAACGACATTCTTGTTCGCCACGTATTCACCAAGTAGCCAGACTGCACTCTGATTTCAAGATGGTACCCAAGCTATTCAAATGTAGATAAAGAAGATAACATGGCAAGCATTTGCTTACTTCTGTTAGTGCCTACACGTTAGCTTTTAGCACTGAAGAAGAGCCACATTTTGCTTACATCAGACATACCCGCGACGTACGCGGAATACCAAATCGAAATCGACTTTAGTGTCAAATTGCACTCCGATATCGATATGACTTTTAAAGCGTGTTTTAAGTAACCTATCCCTTCCAATCGATCCAAAGATTATAATATTTCATTGTGTATCATTATATAATAAGAACATATTTGGATGCTATATCGGAATCAATACTGGGGTTAAGCTGGTAACGTGAACATTAGACTATTTGTTGATAACACCACAAGATCGCAATGTAACTTGTAAGTAAACAAATCTTTAGTGGTGTATAACACACCAAACTATCGTACGTGGTTGGTGTATCTATAGCATAGTTTGTACCTAGATTTCAGAACGAGCAGAGTTTATCTATTACAGTGGCCGCCAATTACCTGCCAAAATTCCACTTTTTCGTCTATTCTGATTACCACGGCAGTAAGAGATTTTAAAAGCCTCGGAAAAACTAAATGATTCACATTTGGATTAGGAAAATCCATACAGATAGTCCTTGAAAAGTAAACGCATTGAAATAACGGGGACGAACGTTATTCATTCTAAGCCTTAGTTATTTAAAACAATAGTTTAGTACAATTTTGAGCATAGACGCACTAAAATCTTCTGAGTTATACGTCTTGTGAAAATAAGCCTAATATTTCTACATTCTGTTTTAACCAGAGTTCATACCACTTTGAGTTGATCTTACATGACTAACCAGAGTTGAATTAACATGGCTGGTAAAGGATTTTGATATTTAATAACTTCTATTGTTGACAAGATGTTTAAACAGGTTTCGGAATCTTGCATATTATCGAACGTTCTCTTTGCGTTTTTCAGCGTTTTATTTGGCGGAAGTGGCTGGCTGTGTGCCTAATGAATGTAATTCTGAATGTGCTGCCCAGAGAGAGGGCTATGGTGGCTATTGTGACAAACATACCGGCTGGTGTTTGTGTTTAGATATCTTGAGTAAGTATTGTTTAGATTTATAAGTCCTAAGTTGCGTTAAATTTGTTTTAAAACATCCACTAAAAAGAAAACAAGCCAAGTAGCTAGCAGGTCCCCCGCCATAAATGTTGTTTGGAAACTAGTTACTCATTATACATTGTATATAATCACCATATATCTGATGTTCAATGATTGTGGGAGTGTGGTCTGATTTATGTAAAGGAAGTTGTCCACACTCTGACCCCAATGACCTCTATGACCTAAAAATATAGGGCGACATCCCAGAAAATCGAACTTGATCAAGGTCTCTCTAATGTGTCTCTATATACCAAAAATGAAAGATCTGCATCTTGCGGTTCTTAAGCTATCGCGTTCACAAGCAAATTTCAGACTTTGACCTCAATGGCGTCTGTGACCTAAAAAAAGGTCGACATCCCCGAAAATCGAACTTGACCAAGGTCTCTCTAATGCGTCCCTATATACCAAAAATGAAAGATTTGCATATTGCGGTTCTTAAGCTATCGCGTCCACAAGAAATTGGGACGGACGGAAGGACGGAAAGACGGAAGGACGAACGGGCAGCATTTCCAAGTCCCCCTTCCACTTAGGTGGCGGGGGACAAAAAATGGAGCGGAAAAATGCGCAAAATCGATGTTCTTATTTGCAGTGACCTAATTGACCACCGCTGTTGGGTATCACGTCACCACACTTTATCATCGAAGGTCAGAGTGAGCATATACACATCAGCACTTTTGTCGAGTTGTAATCGAGTAATATGAATAGTTTCACCTATCTCTTATACACTGTAAAATGTAACCCGTAAATTTTACGGTAGAATACTGGCAAGCTTTCTACCGTAAAAATAAGGGTAGACCGTAAAATCAACTAGCCACATTCCTAATCAGTGAATGTGAAAAAACATTATGAAATCAGCAGGCTAAGAAATACAGGACTTTAAATCGTCAACCCCAGCATGGATCTGTTAATGTAGATTTTCAAATGTTATGTACCCCCAACGAAATAGTAAAACTGACTACTTCTGCAAGTTGACAAACATATATTTATTTGAAAAAATGCTGATGATAATTCTCACTTAGGGCAGGTATTTCTATCTACACTTTCAAATACATGTATGTTAAATTAACTATCTTAATGACAATTTTTTTCTTATATTAAATCGGCTTCGGCAGGATTTGAACCTCTAACGTCCCATACAGGAGCTGCGCAGATCTATATGCGCACTAGCCATAACCGTAGCCTTTAACCACTACACTAACTACAAATATGAAGGGTAATTGGTGGCCCCATTTCCATGCCTTACTAGCGCTTCGGTGTGCGCATGCGCACTTCCGTTTTTTTCTCACCCTTTGACCGCAATGACGTATTTTGGACGAATCCTTCACGGAAACAACCGAGGAGATCAGATCTAGTTAGCTCGGAAACGACAAAGTTATTTTACGGTACACGACCGTAAAGCTTCCACTGAAGTATAAAACTGCTATTTACGTCATTAACAGGAGGAAACCTCCAACTTTCGGCTAGCATCTGGCAACTCTCCCACATAGGAAGCCCTATTGAAAAATAAACACTTCAAATTTCATTGGATTGAGTGACATTTAAATCCAAGACTCATATATGTAAGGCCGAGAGACTGTTAATCTGCTGACTGAGCGTTAAAGACCTAACAGCGTTAAAGACCTAACAGTATACATTCAAAACATCATTTGCGTCTGACCCTTCATTTTCTGCACTTTTTACTGTAAACAATTTAAAAAAAATGACGTGTAAAGGTTTTTATGATTCGTTTTGTGAAAACCCAAAATATTTATTTGTCCTATAGATATGTTTAAATTATTTCCCTTAAGAAAATGTAAATGCATCTAAATTTTTCCTTGCAGGGAGCGGATAGCGAGATGGTGTGGCGAAAACTATGTCGTAACGTTAGTTAAAGCAATTAAAGTCAAAGCTACACTCAGTACCTTCTTAAATTTGTTATTTTCAAAGTCTGTATTTGTTTGGTCTTTCACATGCCTTCCAGCTATGGTCCACGGGTTCTCATCCGTATCAATTTAAAAAACGGCGTTTTTCTCTTATCGCCTCCATGGACCATACCGCACAGTCGTACCCCCCCCCCCCCCCCCTCTGCCTAGGAGGTAGCCATGTTAGAGTTATTGAAGAATGGCTTCCCTCGAGTATGGAAGAATATATCTTCCATACTCGAGGGAAGCCATTCAATAACTCTAGCATGGCTACCTCCTAGGCAGAAGGGGGTGGTATGGACTGTGCGGTATGGTCCACGATAGAAGGGAAACGTAAATTATCCTTTGAAGATAGCGGCAAAGAAGAAACACTAATTAAAACGTCTAGACCGCAGAAATAACGTTACAGCAATGAGCAACTGAAGACGCCGATTAAAATAAATCCATTCAAATTTGGTTTAATCCTTAAAGAGTTTTGAAGTGAGAGAAATCAATACACAATAGTCGGCGAATTATTATAGCATTTGCTAACACACAAGTCGAAATTTCCACGCCCTTACATTTCTGTTCTTCAGGAAATAACAACGGTTTTTAGGGGGGGGGGGGTCAATAACATTTCAGTAGAAGTCAATCCCGAAGAAATCCACCCGTTTTAAACAAAAATATACAAAGTAACAAACATTGAAATATTACAAGGAGCCTCGTTGGCGTGATAGTTTCTCACTCTGACACAGACCTCGGCGGATCAGTCTGTTAGATTGATTGATTGTTTGGTGTTTTACGCCGCGCTCAAGATTATTTCACTTATATGGCGGCGTTGCCAGTTTTATTGTGGGAGGAAACCGGGCTCTATGCCCGGAGGAAACCCACGACCTTCCGTTGGTAACTGGCAACCATCCCACATAGGTCGTTCGAGTGAAAACCCAGTCAGAAAATTTTCCAATTTTTTTGGACTGAGTGGGAATCGAACCCGCGACCAATAGGTGGAACAGTCTGTTAGAGTGACAGTTCCTAAAGCCCGGTATACACTGAGAGTTTTGCTGCGACCCGACGCGACTGTACCCGACTCGAATCGGGTTCAGTCGGCTTGAGTTGCGTCGCTTGTTTGAAGTCACGTGACTGTAGTAAAGTTTCTGATTGGCCTACGGATTCAGACTCTCTACGACGATCGTCGCAAGAGTGGATACACTGTCTGACCAGACCCGACTCGACCCGATTCTTGAACAAATATCTAGCACGTCCAGATCACTCCCGACCCGACGCAACTGAAGCCGACTGACACCGATTTGCGTCGTGGACTGGTATACACTACACTTTTTCTCTGCGACGCGACGCGATTTTCCAGTCGGATCGATTCGGGTCGCAGCAAATCTCTCAGTGTATATCGGGCTTTAGTCTGATAGGCCTACACACCTCGGTGGCCCAGTCGGTTATTAGGATAATCCTTTAGTCTGACACAAGGCTTCTAATGATGCAGCACGGTGAGTTCAACCAAATATAATTTTTTACTCGATTGCCATTAGCGGAAGAGTTGCCAGGCTCGAGTGATCGTCCCTCAGTTTCACACATAACCTTCCATTGATGCGGCGTGGGTTCGACTCACAGACAGGCCGTATGTGGAAGAGTTGCCAGGTACTCGCCGAAGGTCAGGGGTTCCCTTCGGCCTATGCGTCCGGTCTCCTCTTCCACTAAACCGGACAACTCCCCATATGAGTAAAATAATCTTGAGCGCGGCGTAAACAATCAATCCATCAATAAATAGATGTTTCAAACTCTGTAATAAAGCTCTAAACTGCAAGGGCAAAACAAGATGGCCAAGATGTGGAGACAATTGAAATTTAAACGAGACTTACCTGTAAGTTGAGATCGGTTTCCGGTTGGGTGACCAACAAAGAAGACATGTTTTATTGAGCTCTCCAGAAAATTGAGAATCCATGTCTATCTGATGGAATCTGCTTGTCTCTGGGTATGATTTCATTGTGTATATGTCCCTTATCATCTATGTGTGTGTATATGTTGCATTTTGCTTGTAATTTATCTTATTTTGAACTCATTTCAAGTTTGATGTACTGTTGTTGTTGTAATGTGAAAGTTGTTTGGCGAGTGGGCCTAGTTGCACGTTTTAGACTTAATTGACCTGGGCTGGGTGATAGTGATTGAAGTGGGGGAAGGCTGAAGGCTATTGAGTGCCTTGTGTGCTGATTTAATTTAAAAATAAAATAAAATAAAAAAAACATTGTTTGCCTAGATTAGGTTTAGCATTTATTGTTCTTGCACAGTGTGACTCTTTTCTATCAAACGGCTCCTTCTGTCTTTTCCTTACCCTGAGTCGCCCAGGGTTTATGCATGTTACCAGAAGTCTATCAAGGGGAAGTATGTAACTAGCTATCTCCCCGTGTAAACGGCATTGTCCACAAGCCAGCTGGAGTCAATTAACTACTACAGCGCCCCCTGCCAGTTTTGATCGAATCCTGCCCAAATATAAAAACGCCCCCTGGTTTATATGACTGAAACTGAAAGAAGGCCTATAAACACTACGGATGACAAGGTAGTTGGCAAGCTAGCAGTGTTGATGAAAATAAACGTGGTACAATCGCGAAGTAATGAACAGTGAATTCAATCGCCAAACTCTTATGGTTTGATTTAGTGGCTTGTGTTAATTGGCCTCGATCACTGCCTGGACAGTTCACCGGCCTCCGGCAAACAGCCCTCGTCTGACAGAGGCGAGCCCAGCGAATGAGCGATAGCATCTCCTGCGAAGCGACTTTGTGTGTCGGATTTCAATTTTTTTATCAATAACTTAACCGTTGCTAAAGAAATTATTTACATGTATGTTATATAATGAATATGTATTTAGATATTATATTCAAAAGTTTCTATAACACTGCTGCGCAAAAAGGCTTTTCCCACAATTCCAGAGTAATTATTTCGGAAATTGTTTTATGCGCAGAGGATACCAGGACTTTTGCCATGTGCGCACAAACGTCATATGATGCGTTATTTCAGCTGGCTTGTGGACAATGCCGTTTACACGGGGAGATAGCTAGTTACATACTTCCCCTTGATAGACTTCTGATGTTACTAACTGTCCTGTAATAACGGTCACTTGTCCACTGCACGATAGGAGTTATAGTGTAGGTCAGTCAGCAGGCTTGGTCAGCTTAGGCCACTCGGCCTTCCCAGTCCACTATGGACGAGGGAGGCGGGGAAGGGGAAATGGAGTTTGAAATCCCTAGATCGGCTCGTGGTAAACGAGGGAGGGATAGATCGGAAAGTATAGACAGAGAACAAGGTAAAAAGACTAGAGGTTTAGGAGATGACCAGGTGTCCAAAGCTAAGAATCTAAATGTTATAATGTCAGGTGTTGGTGGTACTCCAATAACCAGTATTTATTCGCTTAAATTTGGGGAAGATATCCATAAAGTTGCAGGCAATGTTAAATGTATGAAAAACTATCCAGTAAAGAATGGCTAATTATGTGTGCTGATCCCTCACAGGTTAAAAAGCTGATGAATGTGACTCAGGTTTCTGGAAGGCATGTGGTAGTTAGAATGCAAAATAAATCATCCGTAACTGGAATCATATTTGGTGTAAGTTGTGATATATCCAACGAAGAAATATTAGGTGCTTTGAAAAAGCTGAAAGGGTACTGAGTGGGAAAGATAAATTGCCAACAGAACGTGTAGTATTACATTTTGATACTGAAAGCCTACCAGGGGAGGTAAATCTGGGTTTTGAAATTGACACTGTAAAGCCATACATTAAGCCTATAGTCAGGTGCTTTAAATGTCAACGCCTCAACCATGTAGCTGCCCAATGTAAAGGGCGCGTGAGATGTCCCCGTTGTGGAGGTGATCATGGGTTTGACAACTGTCATAACAAGGATAAATCTAAATGTCTAAATTGTTCTGGCCCGCATAACTCAGCATTTCAAGGATGCCCTGCACAAAAGGAGGCAAAGAAAGCTCAATATATCAGAGTTACTGAAAAAGTTTCATTTGCAGAAGCACTGAGAGTGGTTCGATTGTCAAATGTTGATGACCAACAGCTTAATTGTTCCCAAAACCCTGATTTTGTTTTTTCACAAAGCCTAGACCCCACACCTCCTACAGTGAGTAATGCCAATGTTAAATATAATGAAAAACCGAAAATGGAGTCTGTAGCTGTCCAGACTGAACCAGAAATAGGAATTCAGACAGATGTTTATTCTCCAGCCTCTAGGTCTAGATTGGTTGCTTTGTTTACTGAAGTGATATTTCGTTGTGTTAAAGTCAATAAGAAACCAGAAATTCTGGAGTTTATTTCCACTTGTGCTACTCGTCATCTAGGTCATGATGCTGTAGACGTAGATGAGTTGTATTCAATCATAATGCCTAGAAATAATACCCGTAATTAATGGATGTCAACTATTCTTTACCATTTCTTTCTAAGTATAAAGTCTCAACTGTCATTATTATAATGACATGTTTCATTATCCACCAAAATATTCAGTCTTTATACTCACATGGCCAAGAATTTAAGGCATATATTTCTAACCTTGATAACTAACCAAATTTTCTGTGTTTACAGGAAACATTTCTAAAACCTGAGTACAGCTTTACCTTCCCAGGTTACTCGGTCGTTAGAAAGGATAGGCCCACAGGTAACGGAGGGGGGTTGGTCACCCTGATTAAAAATGACATGTCATTCTCAGAGATTATTTTACATGTACCTATTTTCAATTCATTTGAATGTCAATGCTGCCAAATCTCCAGTGTTGCCCAAAGACCTATTAACATTTTTACAACCCATACAAAAAAATAGACCCCAATGAGCTAAGAAAGCTATTATCAATTTTAAATGGTTCGATTGTTTTATGTGGCGATTTTAACGCTCACAATATTTTGTGGGGGTGCAATCGTAATGATGCTAACGGAAGATTTATATGTGACATACTTGATGAATTCAATCTAGTGGTTTTGAATAACGGATTGGGCACCAGATTAGATATTCGCACGGGTAATATGTCTGCTATTGACCTCACTATATGTTCCGTTGACCTTGCCCAATGCTCTATGTAGACAGTTGATCAGAGTTCCCCTTGTGCTAGTGATCACTGTCCTGTTCACGTAACGTTTGAATTCAGTCCCACAACAAATCAACTGGGAGGGCCTAGACGTTGGAATGTAAACAAAGCCGATTGGTGTAAATACGAAAAAGAGTGTCTTAATTCGTTTAAAAATTGTATTATGTCTGACAATGTTGAAGTTTTTTCAGAGAACATAACCACGGCGATAAATGAAGCAGCCTATCTTTCAATTCCCCGCTCTTCTGGCAAGAAAGGTTACAAACCCCCAGTACCGTGGTGGAGTGCTGAGTGCTCTCGAGTTATTCGAGAACGGAAAAAAGCTAAAAACAAAGCTCAGAGAACTTGTCTTCATCAAGATATTATTAGGTATAAACGGTGTAAGGCAGTCGCCCAGAGGGTGATTAAAGATGCACAGAAAAGTAGTTGGCGAGAATATTGTTCAAAAATGAACAAAAATACTTCAGTAAAATCTGTTTGGTCCAAAGTTAAGTCAATAAGTGGAAAAGGTAAAAGAAACCCAGTCTCCACTCTGGTTGTAAATGACGTTTCGTTTTCATCAAATTCCTCAAAATGTGATATTCTTGCCAGTACCTTTTCAGAAGTTTCAAGTTCATATAATTATAGTACCGAATTTATTCCCAGACTTGAAACTTACAGTAATTATAGCATTGACAGTAATACTGAAACCAACTTAACTCCAATAAATGATGATTTCTCTATGTTTGAGCTTAAACAGGCTTTAAGAAACTGCAAAGATTCTACACCAGGAGAGGACGGGATTACTTACTCCATGATTAAACACTTACATGATAGCTGTTTAAATCATCTATTACGTATGTACAATGAAATGTGGTCACAAATGAAACTACCGCTCTCATGGAGACAGTCCATAGTAATCCCTGTATCCAAACCTGGTAAAAATCCTTCATTACCTACCTCCTATCGTCCCATATCTTTAACGTCAATCTTATGTAAAACTATGGAAAAAATGATCAACACACGACTTGTTTGGTACCTGGACAAACAAGAGTTACTTACCCCTGTCCAAAGTGGCTTCAGGAAAAAAAGATGTACAGCAGACCATATTGTGACTTTAGAGCATGACATACGCGAGTCTCTAAATAACAAGAAATACTTAGTGGCAGTTTTCCTTGATGTTGAGAAGGCGTACGACATGCTTTGGAGAAAAGGCCTTCTAATGAAAATGCAGAAGTTAGGTATTGGCGGTAGAATGCTACATTGGGTTAATACATTTCTTTCGGACAGATACATTCAGGTCAGAATAAATAACGACAGTTCAAATCCTACTCTTCTCGAAAATGGTACCCCCCAGGGGAGTGTCGTTTCCCCCACCCTCTTCAATATAGCTATAAACGACCTACCCTCTGCAATTAATACTAATTTAAAATGTTCTTTGTTTGCAGATGATTTCGTTATATGGCATTCCTCTTCAGATTTACTTGAAGCTGCTGGGATTGTTCAGCAGGGTTTAGCTGACATTGCTAATTGGAGTAGAGAGTGGGGATTTAAGTTTTCACCTGTAAAGTCAGAATGTGTTATATTTACAAACTGTCGCCCAAAATTCTCACCATGTTTTTTTCTTAACCGTAACTTACTTAAGGTAAACACTTGTTTTAAATATTTAGGAATGATTTTCGACAAAAGACTTACGTGGGCCAAACACATTAATTATGTAATTGATAAATGTCAAAAAGCTTTAAATGTGATGAGATGTGTATCGGGAAAGTCGTGGGGGGCAGATAAACAGTCTATGTTAATGATGTATAAGGCATTAATACGATCCAGGCTAGACCACGGAAGCGAATCATTTGATTCAGCCAGTAATTCTGTCAAAGGTAAATTAGACTCTGTTCAGTGCAAAGCCCTGCGTCTGTGTACGGGTTGTCTAAGGACAACACCTCTTAACGCCTTGCAAGTGTTATGCAATGAATGGCCCCTGGGAATTCGTCGTCAATTTCTAACATTGAATTTCTTCACAAAACTAAAATATTCTTTTGGAAATTCTGCAACAAACTACATTAAAACTCCCATTGATTATATAAACAAACGTAAAAGTTTTTTTGCTCGAGGATGGGACCTATTTGAGGAAGTTGGGCTTTCCACTGTATGTTTGCAGACTACGTCTCCACCTGCGTTTCCACCATGGTATATTGAGGAACCGGGCGTATGTCTGGAGCTTCATGAAAGGATTAAAAAGTCCGATCCACTTGGAATTATCAGGCTCTGTTACAGTGACTATATTAAGTCTGAGTGGTCACACTATATTTTTAGCTCTCCGATTTTTACAGGAATTTAGACCTTATACGAGCAGATGTATTATCTGCAGTGACTCGTTAAGCTCTCTTATTGCCATCAGTCAGTTTACCTGTAATAAAGCTTCCCCACTATTACATGAAGCGATGATGTTATTTACTAATCTAAAATGTTTGGGAATCAATGTTTCCTTAATATGGGTGCCAAGTCATGTTGGGGTTGCAGGAAATGAGCAGGCTGACTTGTTGGCTAAGAGTGCACTCGATTTCCCTGTTATAGGTATGGAGATTCCATTGTCCATTAAAGAAACCATGAACTACTGTAGGGGACATTTTCTAAAAATTTGGCAAGAAGAATGGGATAACTCTCATAAAGGTAGATTTCTATATACATTATTCCCGAAGTTACCTGCCCCATACTTGACAATGTCAACGAGGAAAGATGAAGTTATCATTCATCGCCTGTTGTCTGGACATATAGCTGTTAACTCCTATTTACAGCGCTTCAATTTACATGGAACAGGCCTGTGTGAAAGTTGCCTTGTCGAGGATACGATAGAACATTTTTTATTTGATTGTACATTATTTCGCAATCAGCGTATATATTTTATTTCTCGTCTCAGAACATTAGGAATAACTAACCCCTCACTGAAAAAACTAACGGAACAACATAATAAAACCAGCAAGGTTTTGTATGCAATCACTAACTTTATTACTAAATGTAACAAATTTTAAGTATTGAGTTTTAGAAATTGTGCAATTTTAACCAGGCTTAAAATTATGAATGTGGTGTGAAAATCTGATTTCGGTAATTTTTAACATTCTAGATAGATATGGTGCGAATCATTCTCCTGAATGGAGCATCAAAAAGCCTTAAAATTCTACCGAGCTTTAAAGTTCACGAAGGGATAACATGAGATTGCGCGAGATCTCACCAGTAGGCATATTTCAAAGAATGTGTGGACCAATGCTACACAAAAAAGGGCGGGAAATAACATAACTGCTTGGGTAGGGCATGTTATCCCTTCGTGAACTTTAAAGCTCGGTAGAATTATCTTCAAACTTCAACTTACAGGTAAGTCTCGTTTAAATTTCAATTCTACCTCGCTTTAGTTCACTCCGGGATTCCATGAGATATTTAAAGCATTGGGGCACAAAATAAAAACCCTCAAGAAGTAACACAGTTATCAGAACATACTATGTATTTGCTTCAAATAATCACTGTTTACATATCATGCCTGGTCTTTTAATAAAGCACTTCCAAAAACACCAGGTGTATGGATTTGTTTCTTGTAAAAATTAGCGAAAGTAGATTTTTGACTCCAGCCAGCAGTTTTCATGATGGTGCTTAGGCACAGAACATTTAATTGCCTTACTTGTAGAGGCTGAGCGTGTACTATGTGGAGTGAATATGTCCATATTAATTCCTGCTTGTGTAAGTACAGTTTTTAACCAGCGATATATTGAATCTTTAGATACAGCATGAAATGGTTTAATAAATGATAAGAACATTCTAGTTTCAGAATCTCGAACAGCCTTAATTCTCTGAATATAAGCATTGATGTAGGTAATAGGACAAAGGCGTCCATCGGCTGGATAGGCAGCAAACTCAACTTCTGCCAAATGTTTTTTGGCGTTGACTGTTTCAGTAATTCTCCAATACGAAACTTACACAATGATTGTTTTAAAGTCATAAAGTCCAAGAGATGTAGAGTCTGAATTCGCTGGCCACTTAAAAGAGCGAGTATTGTGACAGTTTTCAGAGGTAATTGTTTACGGGACAATGATTTTTCAGGCGATAACCGGGTTAAATAGTTTAAAACAACCTCTGTATCCCACGTTACAAAAGTTTTAGGCAAAGCTGGCCTTAAATTAAACATACCTTTTAAAAGGCGAATAACAAAATGATGAGACCCTGCTGGTCGATTATCTAAAATCACATAAGTTGAAAGGGCTGATCTTGCAGTATTTATTGCACTGTAGCTTAGTCCTGAATCAAAAAGTATGGTAAGGAAAGACGCTACCTGTTCCACAGTTGGATTGTGGGGATCAATTTGTCGTTCAGTGCAAAACAAGCTCCTTCGCCGAAGGTAGGTAGCATATTGTTTCCTTGTACCTGGCCTCCAGGATGCAAAAATAATTTCTGTAGACCGCTTTGAAAAACCTGCTGTTTGTAAAGACTTCCTGATAAGTGGCATGCCATGAGTCTCATCTTCCGAAGGGGGAAAACTCTGTTCAGATCGCTGGGATGGTGCAAGATTTTGTTGTTTCTGGGCAGTAGAAGAGGTGAATGTGTCAACATTCTTAAAACCTTCGCAAACCACACTTGAGTGGGCCACACCGGTGCTACCAAGATGGCGTCCGCCTCCTCCCTTTCTAATTTCTGTAGTACAGCTGAGATCAAACTGAAAGGACAGAAAATATAGCTAAATTCATTTTTCCATGATAAGGTAAAAGCATCACACCAAATGGAACCTGGATCTGGCTTCCAGGAGACGTATCTCTCTATCTGAGAATTAAGGCGAGAGGCAAACAAGTCCAAAGAAGGGGGGCCTAATTCGTCACAAATTTGACGACAAATATTATGACATAACTTCCATTCTTTACAACTGTGATTTTTCCGTGATTCAACGTCAGCTTTTACATTTTTATGAGAAGGGAGGTAACTAGCAGTTAACCAGATATTCTTTCCCTTACACCATATGAAAATTTTCCTTGTCAATGTATAGCAATCAATTGTCTTGCCTCCCAAATTATTCAAATAAGCAACTGTGGTTGTAATCAACTTGAGCTAAGATATGGGTATTTTCCATATTGCAACAAAAGGATTTCAACGTTAAAAATACAGCTAACATCTCAAGGTAGTTAATATGATATGTGGCTTCCAATTGTGACCAGTTGCCACCTGTACATTTATCACCATATACTCATCCCCAAGCGCTCATGGAAGCGTCCGACTGTAATGTTACAGTAGGGGCAGGATGTACAATTCTTAGTACTGAGGTGTATACATTATCAATCCACCAATTTAGATCTAACTTAGCGGTATCGCTGAGACTCATAAAATCGTCAAAATTTCCCTGAGCTAGTTTTAAGGCAGCAGATTTGTCAATTTCTAGCTGTTTATAAAATGATTGGCCATATTCTACACCCGGGCAACTGGATAGAAGAAGACCAACAGCTTGAGCTACTGGACGAATTGTAATACGTTTGGCTTTTAACAGCTCTTTACAAGTAGCTTTCACTTTTTCAGCTTTATCTGGTAACATTTTAACTGTCATATCAACTGAATTGATAAGAAAACCAAGATATCCTATTGATTGGACTGGCTGCAATGCAGATTTATCAGGGTGAATTGTATATTCCAAACATTTTAACAAATCCAGTGTTAAATTAGTGCTGTATTTACAGTCTTCAGGTGTGTCGCCAATAAGTATTACATCATCAATGTAAGCCACAAGTAAGACACCTTTAGAACGCAGGACTGAACAAGGAATTTTCAACAATTTTGTAAAAACACGTGGGGCAGATGAGAGTCCATTTGGGAGAGAAGTGTATTGATACATCTGGTTTTCCCATCGGAATCTGAGAAACTTTCGATCATTTTCCGCTATAGCCACGGAATAATACGCATCTTTTAGATCGATGCTAGTAAAATAACAGTATCTCTTCATGAGGTTCAAAACGGATTGCAGAGAATCCATCTTAAAGTGATGGTACACAACATGTTTGTTAAATTCAGATAAATTTAATATCATACGGGAAGTACCGTTCTGCTTTTTCCGCAAAAAAATGGGAGATAAATATTCACCAATGTCATGATCACATCGTTCTAATACGTGTTTCTCCTCAAATCTACAAATTTCTTCCTTTATTAAAGCTTTCTCAGTTTCATTCAAACGGCTTTGTCGGAGAAGGACATATTGCTTGGGATCAGATGCTAATTCAATTTTGTAACCTTTGACAGTATCAATTATCCATGGGTCGGATGTAAGTTTTTCCCAATAAAAAATATGTTGTACGAGTTTTCCCGCAGAAGAATAGACAGTGTCTGTCAAAGTACTATTGATCTTAAAAACATCGATACTAACCTCACCTTTTAACTGAGGCGATCCGCCCGTGGGTTCCTGGTTCGTTCCTTCCTGGGTCGGTGGCCGGTTTGGGACTGTGTCAGCCTGTTGTTGTATTGGCCTTTGGGTCCGTAACGACGACCTAAAAAACGCTGTCTAGAGCGCGGTCTTTGCTGGACAGAACGACCAAGCTTATTTGACTCGTTGATATCTTTTAGTCGCTTTGTAAGGTCGTCACCAAATAACAATCTAGACACAGGTACATCCTTTGTACAAATAGATTGATACCATTGATTTAAGTTAGGTTTCATCATGTCACGCCGACGGGAATTAAGCTTATAATTAGCCTGGCCAAGAATAGCAATAGCATCAGTAGCTCGTCTTATATTTACTTTACGAACTTCAGATTCATTTTCAGAGTTGATCGGTTTGTTCACAACCAAAGTGTCAAGTAATGGTACTATAGCTGCCATAGCCTTGATTAGGTCTACTTGATTAGCCTGCATAGAAAGGTCACGGGATTTTACCGGTCGGTCAACTCTATTCCAAATTTCTGGATTTACTCTAGTTTCAACTAAATTTGAACAATTTTCAGGGCGATGGTATTTTTCAAGAAGCTCTTTCAGCTTTTTATCCGGTATTTTAGTTTCCACTTTTTTACTCACCAAGTCGGCTACTTTGGTGGATACACAGCTCGATGTTTTCTCCTGTGATCCATAGTCTAGAGCTATGTCATTCAACCAGTGACTGGGAGATTGGTTGTTCACATCGGAACCGCCGGTATGCGACGGACTGATTAAACAATTCAAATCCAGATTTGACTTTGCAGGTGTGTCACGCCTCGGCCGTTTTTCGACAGGTTGGTCGTCACCACTGGCAGAGGACGACCACGCACTTTGGTTAGATTTACCGTGGTCTCTGTCCATCATAGCATCAGTTAGCCGGCCGATATTCTGGCTCATACCCGTGATAGCCGAAAGCATTTGACCTTGCAAAAGTTTTATTTCCTCAAAACCAGTGTCTGGCATTTTTATTGGGGTTTTAAAAGAGGGTTCTACCGTTTCGGTAGCAATATCAACCTCGGCTTGGGTCAAGCTTTTCTGTGTGCTACGATAAGCACGTGGCGACCGCGTGTCGCGGGATTTTGCAGATTTCTTAGACGACGACGTTGATGGCTTCGTAGTATAGTTCTCGATGCTGAAAACATCTTGATCGTCGTCGAGAGCCAAGGTTGTCCCGGACGGCTCGGCCATTAGTGAAGCTGTGAGTTATAAACAAAAAACGATTCAAATACCGCTGGCCTAAAAAAACACGTCCGCAGCCTACAAAGGTAAGTTAGCGCATGCCTACTGGTGAGATCTCGCGCAATCTCATGGAATCCCGGAGTGAACTAAAGCGAGGTAGAATCTTGAATTTACGGATTGTGCAATCCTCAATCACCCATTTGTAGCAACTGTGGGGGAAGTCATTCTGCAGCATATGGTAAATATACTACAAAAAAGAATGCAAAAAGCCTTAGTACATCAAACAATCAAAACATAAATATGTTGAGGTTTTGGAAATCCTAAGGGAAGACTTAAGATAAAATACTACAATTAAACGAGACTTTAATTAAAGTTGAAGTTTGATTGGGATTTTACTAATCATTGGTGACGAATGCAGTAATCATGTGAGATAACGCGAGTTAGCTAGCCTTCAGGTTTCAAAGCGATCAGTGATCACATCAAATGGAGTAATCAGGGCGAGTAACACACATGGGTGGGCACAAGATTACTCCATTCGTCACCAATGATTAGTAGAATCCCAATCAAACTTCAACTTTAATTAAAGTCTCGTTTAATTGTAGTATTCTACCACATCATTGGTGACCTCATTCCGATATCACGTGAGATTTTAAAGCGATGTGATCAGGAATCGGATAGGAAAAAATGAGTGATGAAATTCACAATGAAAAAGATGTATTTATTTAATACAGACGTGAACTTTAACAACACTACATCCGTGCGTTTTAAACCAAACTGCGCAGAGTAGGCTGATACGTCACATATGGTTTTACACAATGGGCAAAGGAAACAATGCCGTCTACATTATCTAAGTCACCGTTTCATACTTCGTCATTCATTTACTTCTGATGGTAATCATATATGGCGTTTCCGCTCAAAAGTCAAATGACATGTACATTCATATCGACTCCAGTTTGATAATATTTATGAAAAACTTGATGTGACGGTAAGTAATTTTAATTATTTTGGATCGGGGGTAATTTTTGTGTATATATTGAAAGGTAAGTATGTGTGTAATTGTAGAAAACAATGTGCCCGGAGCAAACCCACGGCCTTTTGTTGGTAACTGGTAACCATCCCACATAGGTCGTTCGAGTGAAAACCCAGTCAGAAAATTTTTCAATTTTGTTTGGACTGAGTGGGATTCGAACCCGCGACCCATTGGTGGAAGGCTGTTGGGATCGAGCGTCTAACGCTCTACCTACTGAGGCCACGGAGGCCCCCGAATATTGTAGAAGGGTCGCCATTTTGTAACGATGTATGATACGATTCAATTGTACATCGACAATTGTACACCGATGCCTTGAAACGAATGACCAGCCTTTTCTGTCTGAATATCAATTTCCCTTTTCTCGAATTATAGGTCATGGAGTTTCCTTTTTGAAACATGACTACCCTCCGTAGCGTTCGGGCCTCACACTAACGCTACATGCCAGAGCTAGTATGGGTATGAAAGTTTGGTGTCTGTATTTTATCTTAAAAAAAAAAACAGTAAAAATATTGTCCATGTGGTGGCAGGGTTATTTTTCTATTTGGATCGTCACCTAACTTCGCAGAGGCCTAACTTCTGGAATGTTTGGAGTTTATAGTCCGCGTAGCGACTTGATTGGTTTGACATGTATGAAAGGCCAAACGTGCCATAAATAGCATCGTATTACGTTGCTGTCAAAACACAACATGTTGAAACACAACGCAACGTAAGTATATGAATCGTCCAATCAAAGTGCTTTATTTTTACTTTTAAACCCTCTTACATTGTGCCGAAAACTTAGAACATGTAATCTAGCGTGAACCAGGTTCGTCACGTTGCTCAGAGCAACGCAGATCCTTAGGACTACATGTAGTATGAAAACCACTACATGTAGTATGAAAACCGGAAACGTCTTGTTAGACGAATTGTGTTAGTTGACCAATCACATAGGCCTATATGCGCGGGGAATTTAAACAGAACGTACAACCGGAAACAATCTTGCTACGTTGCTCTGGAACCAATGAAAGCGAGTCTTACATATGTATTTGATGGGTGTGATTTCTCCCGCAAAGTGAGACTGTCATCTGTATATTGTTGAAAGTTAAAACAACAACAACCTAAACTGGAAATATCCAAACTCTATCGCCTAAGTAGGCCTACATGTATGTTGATGTTGTGGTGGCCAATAAAGTTGTAAAGTGTAACACGTTAATTGTGACCATGAAACAGCTTTTTGCCATAATTTTGGGACAAAGCAACTGCTAATGCTATGATTATGAATAATATAAGTGAGTGATGAAATGTGAAGCCTGAAGGTAGGTCTATTGGTAAGTAAATACTCACTTTATTTACAAGTAAGCCTATCCTGTATTAATAAAAAATGTCCCTACATGGTGTATTTGTAATGTTTTCAGTCAGTAAAATATGAGAATCGAATAAGTGGAAATTGTTTAAGTAGACCATTACTAATTCAATAATATTAAATGCCTACACTACAGGTACCTAGTTATTTATGTTTGGATACTTATTGGTCGGTACCAAGTCGACGACCATAGATCGATGTCAGAATTATCAAATAACGGAGTAAGATCTTTACTTTAGTGAAGTAGTCTACCATTACAACTCGTCAACTGTCTTCAATTTAATTTTCAGATTTATCCTTATATTTGAAAATAATCAAAATGAGAAAGCTAAACCAAAAAACGCCAAAACTAATAGCTTATCGAACATGTTTGACCTATCACCATTTCTGCTCTTGTTTTTAAAGTGAAAAATTTCGTTTTTTCACCAATATTTTATGTTAACTTAGGTTAACTTTTTAGGTTAACTGATAACACATAGTTCGCAACATGTTAAGTGGATTGGAGTTATTCTGATACGCTCACACGGGCTTCTTCAATACCACCAATAAGTTATGGTGGTATTGAAGAAGCCCGTGCGAGCGTATCAGAATAACTTTATTCCACTTAACATATTGCGAACTAGTTAACACAATGATTGATTGATGTTTTGTGCTGCACTCTTGAAAGATTATTTAACTTATATGGGGGCATAGCCAGGATAAGTGGGTGAGGAAACCGGGCTATTTGCCCGGGGGCACCGGGCAACTTTTTTACAAATGGCGATCGAGTGAAAAGTCTACTCAGAAATTTGTCATTGTTTATTTGCCCTGGGTGGGATTCGAACCTGTGCCACATCGATGGAAGGCCTGTCTTGGACGAAGGTAATATCGCTCTAACCAACTGAGCTCTCTAGCCCCCATCACAATGAAACAGGACAGATGCACTACTGTTTGATATGGAACAATGCTTACTTATGCTATGAATTTATTTAAAGAGTCAATAAATCCTCTTTTTTTTTCTTTTTGTTGAAGGATGTTGATGAGTTCCTGTTGAAAAAAGTTTTGGACAGAAACAAATAACTATGTTGGAGAGGCTGAGCTATTTTGCAAAAATATTTCCTGGATTGTACCAATCATATTGCGCAAAACTGTAACCATGCTGCATTTATCCCTGAAATCCCCATGGACAATGGGCCTATTAAGAACATGTATTTGTGCTAGGGGTTTTGATGCGGGGGACATACATGTAGGCCTATACTTGTATTCAGTATCTCCAGTAGGGTGTCCAATATAGCTATCAACGAATTGATGGCGTTCAAGACAAATAAGTTCTTTGAGAACAGTGCGAAATTTTATATGGAGCAATAAAGCTAAAGTTATACTTGAATTGAGTGTGTTTATCTTCTATGTTATTTCTGATTGAGATTTTGGGATTCTTAGAGGTACCAAGAACAACCAAATGAAGGAATTAAAAAAATGTGTGCCTATTCCAATCTTACCTATAGCAAAATGGGGTTTCCAGATTGTCGATGACCATCATGCAATGGAATAAGCCACCCAAAACTATTTGTGGAAAAATGTGCTAAATACACTCATGCAATGAATTTAACATCTAACTGTTTAACCAAATAGAGTGTTTTACTTAAATGATATAGTGAAAAAAGAGCTTTACCTATATGTCACTTGTAAGCCACCCATTTCAAATTATCATAAGCTGGATGAGTCACTGAAGGATATGTTGGGATGGCCCTGGTTTACATTTAATTTGATTATGGTAAATGTTTAATAAAATAGTGTTTAGTCAGAGATTAACATCTAATGGCCAAAATTTCTATTAACCATAAAAAAATTTGTCTCGTTCATAACCTTAAAAAAAAGTTTGAACCCTGTATAAAATGTGTGAAAAAAACCCCTGGTTCCTTCTTGAAAAAACCGGTCCCGTCCCAAAATAAAATTTTGCCTGGTCTCTAATCGCTTAAATACATTTGGTAAAAATAAAAGTAAGCTTCAGGATTGATAAAAAAAAACAGTTGTTTAGAATTGATTCAGGTTTTTCTTGAATAGATCATTTAAGTCGTCAAATTAGGAGAGTGCTGGGTAATTCTAGTAATCAATCCTCTGAGCTGTATCACAACATTGAACCCTACCAAAGCTAGGTGTAGCAGGGACCTTTTTAAAGCAGTTTTTCTTGTAGGCTCCGCTCATTGATTGGTGTCATAAATATATATATATCCATTTTTTTTGGTGGTTGATTAATATTGTCCTTGGCTTCATTCATTTGTTCATCTGAATTATACAAATCTCTAATACTATATGAACTGACAAACAATAAATATCATGAACTGATCTTTTTTGTTACTTCAGTGTAATGTTTTTATTGGCGTTTAAGTGGCATAAGGTTTCAAATTTGAAAATAAAAACTGTGTTTCATAGGCACTGATTGTAATGATAATATTAAGTCATTCAAAGAGAGCATAATTAGCCTTTTTAATAATTTGCTATATTTCTTTTTTTGTTTTGAAATTGACAATTTATACCCATGTGGATATATTTCCGGCAGCCTTGCCTAAATTAGCTACCACCTGTGTGAGCATTTATTTACATCCATGTGGAAATTATTTTTCACACATGTAAAACTTAATTTTGGACCCTTATGGAAATTAATATGAACCCATGCAGAAATTAACTTGCACCTAATTGTCTGACTTGAGCAAATGTTCTGTGTAAAGCAGACAAATATAAATCAGACCTATTTAATACAAATGGTAAAAACATTTCAAATGGGTGTACATTACTTTTGTAGTTGCTCGTAATTACTAGTGAACATCTCGTAATTATTAGTGAACGAACTGTAATTGCTAGTGAACGTCTTGTAATTATTAGTGAAAATCTTGTAATTACTAGTGAACGACCTGTAATTACTAGTGAACGACCTGTAATTGCTAGTGAAAGTCTTGTGATTATTAGTGGACATCGCCTACACACTGGTGGACATCTCGTACACACTGGTGGACATCTCGTACACACTGGTTGACATCTTGACACGCTGGCGGACATCTCGTACACACTGGCGGACATCTCCTACACACTGGCGGACATCACATACACACTGGGGGACAGCTCGTACACACTGGCGGACATCTCGTACACCATGGCGGACATCTCGTACACACTGGCGGACAGCTCGTACACACTGGCGGACATCTCGTACACACTGGCTGACAGCTCGTACATACTGGTGGACATCCCGTACACACTGGTGGACATCCCGTACACACTGGTGGACATCTTGTACACACTGGTGGACATCTTGTACACACTGGTGGTCATCCCGTACACACTGGTGGACATCTTGTTCATACTGGACATCTTGTACACACTGGTGGACATCTTGTACACACTGGTGGACATCCCGTACACACTGGTGGACATCTCGTACAAACTGGTGGACATCTCGTACATACTGGTGGACATCTTTTACACACTGGTGGACATCTTGTACAACTGGTGGACATCTTGTACACACTGGTGGGCATCTTGTACACACTGCTGGACATCCCGTACACACTGGTGGACATCTTGTACATACTGGACATCTCGTACACACTGGTGGACATCTTGTACACACTGGTGGACATCCCGTACACACTGCTGGACATCTTGTACACACTGGTGGACATCCCGTACGCACTGGTGGACATCTCGTACATACTGGACATCTCGTACATACTGGACATCTCGTACACACTGGTGGACATCCCGTACACACTGGTAGACATCTTGTACACACTGGTGGACATCCCGTACACACTGGTGGACATCTCGTACATACTGGACATCTCGTACATACCGGACATCTCGTACACACTGGTGGACATCTTGTACATACTGGACATCTCGTACACACTGGTGGACATCTTGTACACACTGGTGGACAGCTTGTACACACTGGTGGACATCCCGTACACACTGGTGGACATCTCGTACATACTGGACATCTCGCACACACTGGTGGACATCTCGTACATACTGGACATCTCGTACACACTGGTGGAGATCTCGTACATACTGGACATTCCGTACACATTGGTGGACATCTTGTACACACTGGTGGACATCTTGTACACACTGGTGGACATCTCGTACATACTGGTGGACATCTCGTACATACTGGACATCCTGTACACACTGGTGGACATCTTGTAAACACTGGTGGACATCTCGTACACACTGTTGGACATCTCATACATACTGGACATCTCGTACACACTGGTGGACATCTTGTACACACTGGTGGACATCCCGTACACACTGGTGGACATCCCTTACACACTGGTGGACATGTTGTACACACTGGTGGACATCCCGTACACACTGGCGGACATCTCGTACACACTGGCGGACAGCTCGTACACACTGTCGGACAGCTCGTACATACTGGTGGACATCCCGTACACACTTGTGGACATCCCGTACACACTGGTGGACATCTCGTACACACTGGTGAACATCTTGTACACACTGGTGGACATCTTGTACACACTGGTCGACATCTCGTACACACTGGTGGACATCCCGTACACACTGGCGGACATCTCGTAGACACTGGTGGACATCTCGTACATACTGGACATTTTGTACACACTGGTGGACATCCCGTACACACTGCTGGACATCTTGTACACACTGGTGGACATCCCGTACATACTGGACATCTTGTACACACTGGTGGACATCCCGTACATACTGGACATCCCGTACACACTGGTGGACATGTTGTACACACTGGTGGACATCCCGTACATACTGGACATCCCGTACACACTGGTGGACATGTTGTACACACTGGTGGACATCCCGTACATACTGGACATCTTGTACACACTGGTGGACATGTTGTACACACTGGTGGACATCCCGTACATACTGGACATCCCGTACACACTGGTGGACATGTTGTACACACTGGTGGACATCCCGTACATACTGGACATCCCGTACACACTGGTGGACATGTTGTACACACTGGTGGACATCCCGTACATACTGGACATCCTGTACACACTGGTGGACATCTTGTAAACACTGGTGGACATTTCGTACACACTGGTGGACATCTTATACACACTAGTGGACATCCCGTACACACTGGTGGACATCCCGTACACACTGGTGGACATGTTGTACACACTGGTTGACATCCCGTACACACTGGCGGACATCTCGTACACACTGGCGGACAGCTCGTACACACTGGCGGACAGCTCGTACATACTGGTGGACATCCCGTACACACTGGTGGACATCCCGTACACACTGGTGGACATCTCGGACACACTGGTGAACATCTCGTACACACTGGTGGACATCTTGTACACACTGGTGGACATCTTGTACACACTGGTGGACATCCCGTACATACTGGACATCCCGTACACACTGGTGGACATGTTGTACACACTGGTGGACATCCCGTACATACTGGACATCCCGTATACACTGGTGGACATGTTGTACACACTGGTGGACATCTCGTACATACTGGACATCTTGTACACACTGGTGGACATCTTGTACACACTGGTGGACATCTTGTACACACTGGTGGACATCTTGTACATACTGGTGGACATCACGTACATACTGGACATCTTGTACACACTGGTGGACATCTCGTACACACTGGTGGACATCTTGTACACACTGGTGGACATCTTGTACATACTGGTGGACATCCCGTACATACTGGACATCTTGTACACACTGGTGGACATCTTGTACACACTGGTGGACATCCCGTACACACTGGCGGACATCTCGTACACACTGGCGGACAGCTCGTACACACTGGCGGACAGCTCGTACATACTGGTGGACATCCCGTACACACTGGTGGACATCCCGTACACACTGGTGGACATCTCGTACACACTGGTGAACATCTTGTACATACTGGACATCTCGTACATACTGCTGGACATCTTGTACGCACTGGTGGACATCTTGTACATACTGGACATCCCGTACACACTGGTGGACATCTTGTACGCACTGGTGGACATCTTGTACATACTGGACATCTCGTACATACTGCTGGACATCTTGTACGCACTGGTGGACATCTCGTACACACTGGTGGACATCTTGTACATACTGGACATCCCGTACATACTGCTGGACATCTTGTACGCACTGGTGGACATCTTGTACATACTGGACATCCCGTACACACTGCTGGACATCTTGTACGCACTGGTGGACATCCCGTACGCACTGGTGGACATCTTGTACATACTGTACATCTCGTACATACTGGACATCTCGTACACACTTGTGGACATCTCGTACATACTGTACATCCCGTACACACTGGTGGACATCTTGTACACACTGGTGGACATGTTGTACACACTGGTAGACATCTTGTACACACTGGTGGACATCCCGTACACACTGGTGGACATGTTGTACACACTGGTGGACATCCCATACACATTGGTGGACATATTGTACACATTGGTGGACGTCCCGTACACACTGGTGGACATCTTGTACATACTGGACATCTCATACATACTAGTGGACATCTTGTACACACTGGTGGACATCCCGTACACACTGGTGGACATCTCATACACACTGGTGGACATCTTGTACATACTGGACATCTCATACATACTGGTGGACACCACATACATACTGGTGGACGTTTCGTACATACTGGTGGACATCCCGTACACACTGATGGACATCTCATACATACTGGACATCCCGTACATACTAGTGGACATCTTGCACATATTGGTAGACATCCCGTACATACTGGTGGACATCTCATACATACTGGTGGACATCTCATACATACTAGTGGACAGCTTGTACACACTGGTGGACATCTTGTACACACAGGTGGACATCTCGTACATACTGGTGGACATCTTGTACATACTGGTGGACATCTCATACATACTGGTGGACATCTCATACATACTAGTGGACATCTTGTACACACTGGTGGACATCTTGTACACACTGGTGGACATCTCGTACATACTGGCGGACATCTCATACATACCAGTGGACAAGTGAACATCTCGTAATTACCAGTGAAGACTGGGCAGCTACTGGTGAACATGTGTGCATGCTTGCATGAAGCACACTTAACTTCTGAGTGCTCTTAGCTCATCTCAGTAGCAAGGGACATAAGTACTGTATAACTATTGTAACCTTCAATTAAGATCGCTGGTGGACATCCCGTACACACTGGTGGACATCTCGTACATACTGGACATCTCGTACACACTGGTGGACATCTCGTATATACTGGTGGACATCTTTTACACACTGGTGGACATCTTATGCACACTGGTGGACATCTTGTACACACTGGTGGACACCTTGTACACACTGGTGGACATCCCGTACACACTGGTGGACATCTTGTACATACTGGACATCTCGTACACACTGGTGGACATCTTGTACACACTGGTGGACAGCTTGTACACACTGGTGGACATCCTGTACACACTGGTGGACATCTCGTACATACTGGACATCTCGCACACACTGGTGGACATGTCGTACATACTGGACATCTCGTACACACTGGTGGACATCTCGTACATACTGGACATCCCGTACACATTGGTGGACATCTTGTACACACTGGTGGACATCTTGTACACACTGGTGGACATCTCGTACATACTGGTGGACATCTCGTACATACTGGACATCCCGTACACACTGGTGGACATCTTGTACACACTGGTGGACATCCCGTGCACACTGGTAGACATCTTGTACACACTGGTGGACATCCCGTACACACTGGTGGACATCTCGTACATACTGGACATCTCGTACATACTGGACATCTCGTACACAATGGTGGACATCTCGTACATACTGGACATCCCGTACACACTGGTGGACATCCCGTACACACTGGTGGACATGTTGTACACACTGGTGGACAACCCATACACATTGGTGGACATATTGTACACATTGGTGGACGTCCCGTACACACTGGTGGACATCTTGTACATACTGGACATCTCATACATACTAGTGGACATCTTGTACACACTGGTGGACATCCCGTACACACTGGTGGACATCTCATACACACTGGTGGACATCTTGTACATACTGGACATCTCATACATACTGGTGGACATCACATACATACTGGTGGACGTTTCGTACATACTGGTGGACATCCCGTACAAACTGATGGACATCTCATACATACTGGACATCCTGTACATACTAGTGGACATCTTGTACATATTGGTAGACATCCCGTACATACTGGTGGACATCTCATACATACTGGTGGACATCTCATACATACTAGTGGACATCTTGTACACACTGGTGGACATCTTGTACACACAGGTGGACATCTCGTACATACTGGTGGACATCTTGTACATACTGGTGGACATCTCATACATACTGGTGGACATCTCATACATACTAGTGGACATCTTGTACACACTGGTGGACATCTTGTACACACTGGTGGACATCTCGTACATACTGGCGGACATCTCATACATACCAGTGGACAAGTGAACATCTCGTAATTACCAGTGAAGACTGGGCAGCTACTGGTGAACATGTGTGCATGCTTGCATGAAGCACACTTAACTTCTGAGTGCTCTTAGCTCATCTCAGTAGCATGGGACATAAGTACTGTATAACTATTGTAACCTTCAATTAAGATCGCTTTGTGCAACTCGACCATTGTGATTTTCCAGTTAAAACCTGTTAACATTTGAAAATTACCAGGGCACCTATAATTATTACTAGCTCTCATAATTATGAAATAAAGGTGTAGATCATTTAAGTTGTCAAATTAGGATTTAGGAGGGTGCTGGGTATTTCTAGTAATCAATCCTAGTAATGGCATCTCTTAGATAAGTATTAAGGGTCTTCTAACTATAATTAGCATGACTACCTCTCCAACTATATCTGGAGACAAGGTGTGCAGCTTAAAATATCAATCAATCTGTTTAATTACGAGTCGTTTACCACATAGATATGAGCTAACATCTGGCACCAGGTTAATTTCTCTAAAAAAATGAGATTGTTATAACAGCAAACCCAGTCCAAAGAAAACACTCTTACTAGGTTTTCAAACAATTGCCTCTGGTGGAATGGTTACCATTTGTCAGCTGAAGCTCAGTGGTCTCCTCTCCAACTAAAACTGGCAACCCAATTATACATGCACTAGTAAATAATCCCAGGTGTGGTGTTAATCAATAAATAATCAATCTGGGCATAAATGCCATTCCAAATGGTTTTACATAGTACAGTGTAAACAATAGTCCCATCAATTGATCTTTATATGCTGCTGAGAATCAAACTTAGGCCTACATCCCCTGATGTTAAATTCCGTTTATCAAGCATTTTTCGGCTTTATTATTTTTCTTCGGCTTTAAAGTGGCATGAGCTGCAAAAATTCACACTTTTTTCATAATTTCTGATCGTCCCGACAGCAAGTGGCTTTTAAGGCCATCGAAAAACTAAATGATTGGCGTTGGAATTGTGACAGTTTTATGCATGTTTCTGGCAAAACTTTCGTCAGAGATAAATTCAGTCTGGTTGTTTGTTTTATTTTATTTTGGTGGTGGAAATAAAAAAAAATAATAAAAGCTATTATAAACCTCCAAGTTTCTGACAGAGGTCTTGTTGTGTTCTTTGAGTTATTATTACTGGCATGCGAGGAGATTGTCCTTTTTGCCGTGGCCGTATTTGATTGGATGGTTTGCGCTTGATTGACCACATGGGTTGATTGCGTGGCCGCGATTGGTTTACGAATCAAGCCCGCGAAGTTTCGTGCATTTGAGGTTACCTTAGTAAACTCACTTTTTTGTTGATTGTCATACTGTATAGTCTTGTGTTTTGTGTGGTGCCGAGGACGGAAAGTGGGCAGGATGGTTTTTAATGACTCCAACTTTATGTAATAAGGATAGACTACTCGAGTCAAATTGACTGGAGTTTGGAATGTGTGTTGAAAGTCTGTTTTTACAATAAAACCCCGTCGAACCCAACAAGTTGCCTTTTGTCCTATTCTACTTGGTGACCTCTGTTACATTTGGCGCCCGAAATGGGACGGGGTGGAGATGAGTAGAGCCTTCCATTTGATGTCCTCGAGCCTGTCCTGTTATCCTGTATATGGTATTTTCTTTCTTTGTTCCTGATTTCCCTGATTTGTGCTTAGTTGTGATTTAGTCCTGATTTTGTGATGTTCTAACTGTGTGACATGTTCCTGATCGTGTTGCCTATTCCCGATTGCCAGCAATTTCCCACTTAGTGTCCATTTGATGTGATTGTAACGTCCATTTACTTTTGAACATTAAAAGTAAATCCATTGGTGGAAGTCTTCAGAACATTAGCTACCAATAACAATGACACTATCTTTTTTTTTGGCACTGGTAAACAAAACAAAAAAATGTTTACCGTGAATTGTTTTCTTTAGACTTACTATACTTTATTGTGAGTTTAAGTTAACTGATTATTTTTTTTTTGAAGCTCAATTCAATGTGTAATTTATGCAACAACAAAAACTATCATATTCCATTTCATATCACTCTTAATTATCATCAAATGTGTTGTCTTTCGATTTTATGAATAAGCATGCTAATCTACCTAATACAACGTGTGGCGGCTTCCATGACAGGAAGTCTTAAACAATTTTAATTGAACTTTGAATTTAACGTTATTAGAGTTACCATTCAAAAAAGTTTGAAAGCTTTTTTATAGTTAACTCCATATCAACTTTTCAATGTAACTACATTATCTAGAGTGAAAATTATTTGCCAGCCCGCAATGCCTACTTGCTGACCGTAGCACTAATATTTACAAGAAATTCGCAAATTAAACGAAAACTTCGTGGCTCGTTCGTGACTTCGTGCGCTTCGTGATCTCTCCTTGGTCGGCCAATCAATGCTGACTGTCTTCCTCATTCGGCCACGCTCAATGGATAATTCTCACGTATGTTTTATAATAACTTTCCTTCCGTTATTCTTTGGTTTTCTTTTATTTATTTTGTTCGTCTGAATTTCTGTTCGTCCGGAATTAAAATGGCTGAAGGTTTCTCTGACGAAGAGTTAAGGCGCTTAGCTCAAACTATGAGCGAAATGAAAATAAAACCAAAAGCTGACTCCCCAAAAGACTTTGTTAGTTGGATGAAAGATTATTTGACAGCAAATGGTGAAATAGATTCAAAGACTAATTTAAATATCCCTTCAGTAAAAGCTACCCACTATCCTAGAATTTCAAATTTTTCAGGTGAGCAGAAAACTAAAGGGGATACTACCTATGATCTTTGGAGGTATGAACTAACTTGTGTAGTAAATGACAACATGTACTCTGAAGCTTTAATTCAACAGGCGGTTCGTCAATCCTTACGAGGTGAAGCAGGTAGGGTAGTAATGAGGTTAGGCCCAAATGCTAACATTAAAGAAATACTAAATAAATTGGATAGCGTATATGGGCTAGTAGAATCACAAGAAACCGTACTTGCCAAGTTTTATAGTGCTAGACAGGGCGACGATGAAGATGTAACTACTTGGGGATGTCGTCTTGAGGATTTGTTGGCTGGTGTTGCCGACAAGGAAACCTTCACTACTGCTCAGGTAAACGACATGCTCAGAAATATGTTCTGGACAGGTTTAAAAAAATGTTTGAAAGATGTTTCAGGTCACAAATTTGATTCGATTTCTGATTTTGACAAATTGAGAGTGTCACTTCGACAAATAGAGTATGAACAAAGTTTGCTTAAGTCTCCGAGTAGAAAGGTAAGAACACTTGTAAAGGCCGCCGCTGGTAATGGTGATACAGAAGTCCAAGAAATAAAAGGTATGGTTCATAAGCTATCGAGTGATGTAAGATCATTGAAGCAGCAACTTGATAAAGGTCCACAGACACATAGTGATCCTAACTTACAAGTCACTAATTTTGAGGCATCTCATAACCAAAGTAGTACTCCCCAGTCATCCTATTCACGAGCTCATTTTAACCGAAGATCTAATTTGCAAACAAATCGACGCAGAAACAATTCAAATATATCTGGTAATAGTTTTGCAAATCCGCGTTATAATCCGGGTTCTGGCAGAAATATTTCGGGTACAGGAATAACGCCTGCTCGACGAGAAAGCGAGGAACCCCAGTGTTTCCGATGTGGACAAGTTGGACACCTACGTATAGGTTGCAGAGTTAGACTTAATGAAGATTTAAACTGGAGAGAACCTATGGGGAGGGGCAACACATAGGTTCTACAGTCAAAAGCCCAATTAGTAATAGTGTTCTTCCAGAAGGTTTAGTGGGGTGTGAGAACGAGGCATCGGTTTACATTAATGGCGTTCAAACTCTGGCTTTGTTAGATACTGGGGCCAACGTGTCTACTATAAGTGAAAGCTTCTTTAGAAAACATTTAAGCGCTCTACCACTTATGAAGTTAGAATCTGTTTTGGATATCGAATGTGCAGATGGAAAAGCTTTACCATATTTGGGTTATGTGGAAGCCTTGGTGTCTGTACCTGAAGTAACTGAGCAAGGGCTGGAATGTCTGTTTCTGGTCGTGCCGGATAGTAAGTATGCAAGTAAAGTCCCAGTTCTTTTAGGCATCAATATATTGCGTCATTTAATGGGTTCTTTCCAGGAAAAGTATGGACATGGTTTTATTAATCAAGCGAAATTAGTTAAAGGTTGGTATCTAACATTTAGATGTTTAGTCTTGCGAGATAAACATCTGCAAGAGAATGGATTTTGTTTAGCACTGGTTCGTTCTGCAGAGGAAAACAATGTTGAAATTCCACCCAATAGTGTTGTTAGATTAAATGGTTCTCTTGATTACAAAATTCCATATGATGAGGTTTCAGCCTTGGTGCAGGAATCTGGAAAGGCAACGATTTCAGGTGACCTTGACGTAACTCCAGTTCTGGTAAATTATTGTCATGATTCAACCTCACCGTTCGTTATAAGTTTAGAAAATGTGACCAATCGTACCTTTACTATTGCACCAAAAGCTGTTTTGTGCGAATTACAACCTGTCAATGTAGAGTATACGCCAAAAATCTCTAAAACCAACTGTGACGTCATTGACCAGATCCAGCTTGATCACAATAACTTAAATGCAATTCAAAGTGAACAAGTCTTGAACTTTATTAGTCAGAATCAGGATATATTCTCTCAGCATGACCTGGACCTAGGTAAAACAAAGTTGGTTGAACACAAAATAAATTTGGAAGATAATACCCCTTTCAAACAGCGTCACCGGAGGATCCCGCCATCTATGTACAATGAAGTAAAGTCTCATCTTCGCCAACTCCTGGATAGTGGTGTGGTAAGTCCCTCTCATTCCCCATGGGCCTCAAACATTGTTTTAGTTCGCAAGAAAGATGGCACATTGAGGGTGTGTGTCGACTATCGTCAACTAAACAATTTAACAATTAAAGATTCCTACGCCTTACCTAGAGTTGAAGAATTATTGGACTGCGTGGGAGGTAATAAATATTTTAGTGTTCTTGATTTAAAAAGCGGCTACTACCAAGTGGAGATAGATAAAGAACATAAGGAGCGCACTGCTTTCACCGTGGGTCCACTTGGATTTTATGAATTCAACAGGATGCCCTTTGGGTTAGCCAACGCCCCTGCTACTTATCAGCGCTTAATGGAGAATGTCCTGGGTGATCTGAATTTGAAAGTTTGTGTCGTTTACATAGACGATCTTCTAGTGTTCTCGAAAACGTTTGAAGAACACCTCCAACGGTTACAATTGGTGTTTGATAAGCTGAGGGAGAACAATTTAAAGCTTGCTCCTAGCAAATGTTCCTTTTTCAGAGACCGAGTGACATACATTGGCCATGTTGTGTCCGCTGATGGCGTAGAGACAGATCCAACAAAAATTGAAAAGGTAAGTAATTGGCCAATTCCCATTACCCCTGAAGAAGTTCGCCGGTTTTTGGGGTTTGTTGGATACTACCGTAAGTTTGTGAAAAATTTTGCTCGAATCGCTAGACCATTGATTGAGTTGATACCAGTAGCCGGACGGAAAGGTAAGAAAAAGACCAAACCTGTCCAGAAGCCTTGGGAGTGGGGTCCTGCGCAACAAGAATCTTTTGATACATTGAAATCTTGTCTTCTGTCCTCTCCAATTTTAGGATATCCGGATTATACACTGCCATTTCAGCTGCATACTGATGCTAGCTTGCATGGACTTGGGGCGGTGTTATATCAACAACAAGATGGATACAGCAGAGTGGTGAGTTATGCAAGCAGAGGGATGACAAAAGCTGAACGCAATTATCCCGTCCATAAACTTGAATTTCTTGCATTGAAGTGGGCGATTACCGAGAAGTTTCGGGATTATTTATATGGACACAAATTCAAAGTCAAAACTGACAACAACCCGCTTACATATGTTCTGACATCAGCCAAACTAGACGCCACTGGGCACAGGTGGTTGGCGGCCCTAGCCATGTTTGATTTTAAAATTGAATATATTGCAGGGAAATCGAATGTTGATGCGGATGCATTGTCTCGACTGCCTAAAAAGAAAGATATGGCGGCGGAAAATAAGACAATGGCTGAAGAAACTGTAAAAGTTTTCTGTGGCAAAGTAAGCGCGTTGCCAGCGGTTGAGACATTACCCTGCGATGGGAAGGTTTTGGAAGTATTTAAACAATCATGTGGTGCTCATTTTCAGGTAGAGGATATAATCTCTGAACAGGCTGCGGATGCTACTCTTCGATACTGGGTTGACTGCGTTCAACGGAACTCTAAAGTGAGAAGGAAAGAAGTACCTAGAGGATGGAGACATGTTGCTTTTTCCCGCAATTTCCATAGATTGAAGTTGGAAGACTCTGTACTTTACAGGGTGTCCGAAGTGGATGGCGAGACGTTAAATCAAGTAGTTGTACCCTGTTCACTTATTGGAAAGGTTTTACATGCCTTGCATAATGATGTTGGCCACCCTGGGCGAGATAGGACGTTATCCCTTCTTCGAGATAGATTTTACTGGCCCGGAATGAGTAGAGACGTAAACAACTGGATTGAAAGCTGTGAAAGATGCTTGAAGCGAAAATGTCATTTGAGTCCCAAAGCACCACTGGTAAACATTTGTACATCTCAGCCATTGGAACTGGTATGCACTGATTTTTGAGGATTCGGAAGAAGAATCTAGTCAGGAGTTCCTGTTGGAATTCCACAATGAGGTAAGCGAAACTAGCTCAGCGGGAGGTGATCACGAATATACCCAGGAAAATCTTGAAAACGGATCAGAAGTGGTAAGTACTACACATATACAAAACCTTGACCTTGAAGTAGCTCCAATACCTGTGCCTCGGCGTTCTGCCAGAAGTAAATCTCAACCTGCATGGATGACATCTGGTGAGTACATAATGTCCCAAACCTGTAAAGATTGGTCAGCGAAGATAAATGTCCTTCGTACACTGTCAGATTCTGACATTTCCAGAGATATGCGTGACGAGGTATGTAGAGCAATGTTGTACATTTTGAAAAGTAGTTCAAACGAATGACAAATGACGGGACGCCATTTTTTTTAGCTGGGGGGAGTATGTGACAGTTTTATGCATGTTTCTGGCAAAACTTTCGTCAGAGATAAATTCAGTCTGGTTGTTTGTTTTATTTTATTTTGGTGGTGGAAATAAAAAAAAATAATAAAAGCTATTATAAACCTCCAAGTTTCTGACAGAGGTCTTGTTGTGTTCTTTGAGTTATTATTACTGGCATGCGAGGAGATTGTCCTTTTTGCCGTGGCCGTATTTGATTGGATGGTTCGCGCTTGATTGACCACATGGGTTGATTGCGTGGCCGCGATTGGTTTACGAATCAAGCCCGCGAAGTTTCGTGCATTTGAGGTTACCTTAGTAAACTCACTTTTTTGTTGATTGTCATACTGTATAGTCTTGTGTTTTGTGTGGTGCCGAGGACGGAAAGTGGGCAGGATGGTTTTTAATGACTCCAACTTTATGTAATAAGGATAGACTACTCGAGTCAAATTGACTGGAGTTTGGAATGTGTGTTGAAAGTCTGTTTTTACAATAAAACCCCGTCGAACCCAACAAGTTGCCTTTTGTCCTATTCTACTTGGTGACCTCTGTTACAGAATGACGAAAATCCATACAATATGTGGTCTGCACGAACCGAAAACGTGTTCGCAAAGTAAACAAAATTCTAATAACCAGGACGACCATTCATTCATTCTAAGCCAAAGTTTGTTCAAAACAATACTTAATCGTACATTTTCGAGACTAGAAGCACTAAAAAGCTTCTGAATTATACATCTTGAGAAAATAGCCAATAATTTCAACATTTTGTTTTAACATCAAAATATCAACATTTTGGCAACTCATGCCCTTTAAGTAAAGCCTTTCACTGCGTTTGAGAGTTCGGTTTTCATGTTATCTTCAATTGTTTAGTTTATTGATAGCTAGGCCTACTTTTATTTTAAAAAGTGAATAAATGCTTATGGATAACCACTTCTTCAGTTCTTGGTTTATTGGGTGACGACGTTTCGATGTAGTTCTTACATTGTTATCAAAGAACTATCGAAACGTTGTGACCCAATAAACCGGACTATTTGCCTGGCCGGCAAAATAAGTATAACAGGATGAAACACATGAATGTGGCTAACCAAGAAGTAGTTATCCATAACACCTTATTGTAACCGTTCAACTTCTAAATGCCATAGAAAGATTTATGATTGATGTTTTACGCCGCACTGAAGATTACAGTTCACTTATATGGCGGTGTTGCCAGGTTTAGTGGGGGAGGAAACCGGGCTCATTGCCCGAAGGAAACCCCCGACCTTCAGCGAGTACCTGGCAACTCTTCCACATACGGTGACCAAGTGAAAAAAATCCACTACCGGAAAAGATTTGAAATTTGTATTCAGTACCTGTAAATTGTTTTGACTATCTGAATTTATGGGTTTTTAATTTTATTTTTGACAGCTTATTAAGCAAGTTTTAACACTATTTCTGTCTTGATTTTTTGTCTGATCAAAACGATAATTGACCGTTTGATAATAATATTAAGATTAGAAGATAGACATTTACTTGGTGCTAATAATTAGGATAATAGAAAACTAAAGGAAGTATACATGTAAATTGTAATATTGAGTATCATAACTTTTACTACTAAGCAGTAGGCCTACTTATAACTGATAGTTATACAACTTTTATACAAGTTACAACAACAACGTCAGTTTCTATCGAGTGATTATAAGACAAATAACTTTTAACCAGTCCAAACTCAAAATTATTTTAAGTTAAATAGATGAACACACATTTATAGTGAACCTTACATTAGTCATTAGGTAGAATTGCATTCATTTTTGTCTACGGCACGTTGTTTTGTTTACTTTTTGTCTCCAGTCGAAATTAGATGACGTCAGTCAGTGTTGGGTTTTGGAATGACAGTCTCACTTTGCGGGAGAAATCACACACATCAAATACATATGTAAGACTCGCTTTCATTGGTTCCAGAGCAACGTATCAAGATTGTTTCCGGTTGTACGTTGTGTTTAAATTTCCCGCGCATATAGGCCTATGTGATTGGCCAACTAACATAATTCGTCTAACAAGACGTTTCCGGTTTTCAAACTACATGTAGTGGTTTTCATACTACATGTAGTCATAAGTAACTGCGTTGCTATGAGCAACGTAACGAACCTAGTTCACGTTAGAATAATTATTCGGAGCAACGTAAGGAGGTTTAAAAGTAAAAATAAAGCACTTTGATTGGACGATTCATATACTCACGTTGCGTTGTGTTTCAACATGTTGTGTTTTGAGAGCAACGTAATACGTTGCTATTTATGGCGCGTTTGGCCTTTCATAGACATGGCTCGTGCTGCACTCAGCGCGCGCCGATTGGCTCAGAGCAGTTTGGATGGGGTTTCCTGAGCATTTTTGGCACGAATTTTCTTTCACTCTTCGAACGTTATTGACTGCAGTTAGGCGTGTGTTTGACATAATTCAAAAACTTGATAAGGAATTTTTGTTTACCAAAGATGATATTTTTTCTTTTGAAGAATATGATATTTATTAACCATATACAGTTACATTGTTAAAACATAATTGTCAACATGTGTACATAATTATTACATGCACTTTTCTCAATCCCAGTTACAGCTATATTTAGTAATTTAAAAGTCGTTTTCGTTAAATCTTGGTAAAACTTGGCATACATCATAAAACATGAACATACATCATGAACGAATCCCTTTCTCTAACATTGAAAGCTTGGTTGAGAACAAAGTAACGAAACTATTAGACGATTTGATAAGCCAAGCGATAAAGTCTGCTGTACAACCTTTAACTGCTCAAATAACAAGTCTTGCCTCCGATTAAAAACCACAATGCAAAAAAATTATGCGAGAGATAGCCTACCGTTATCGAAAAATATCAGAAAACCATTGGTGATCTTTCCACTGAAATTTCTAAACTGAATACAACAATAATTGAAGACAAAAAGGGAACAGCTGAATTTAAATCTAAGACCGAAAAGGAGATAATGGAACTTAAAAATGAGAACTTTAAAATGCATGATAAAGCTGAACAATACAGTCGGCTGGATTGTGTGAGAATCTCAGGACTAAAAGTTGGGGAAGGCGAGACAACTGACACCGCTATTTGTAAAATGGCTAAAGATATCGGCCTGTCTCTAGATATGGGTGATATTTCAAGGTCACATCTAATTGGTCGACAAAAACAAGAGATCATTGCTAAGTTTACAGGCTACAGAAAGAAATCCGAATTACTGTCTAAAAGAAGAGCATTGAGAGATAATCCTATGTATTCTAATGTTTATGTAAATGAAGATCTGACAAAAAATAGATACGATTTGTTTAAAATGGCACTAGTCTTGAAAAAAGAGCGGAAGATCCACTCTACTTGGACATTCGATGGTCTTATATTTTATAAGATTGGAGAAAACGGGGACAAACTTTAATCCACACCTTGAGCGATATTAAACACCTGCAGCAAACAAGCATGGAGGAGTACGGATTCTCAGTGACACAGTTTCAAGTGATTGCCAATAGAATGTCTACATGCATTACAGACACTCATTGCTAATAACTATAACCACCTTCTATGACACTTTAATATGACTTTTAGTATGTCTCAATTATGTGTATCAGTTTGAGTTACTGTGTGTCCACACAGACGAAGCCTGTCGTCTATCAAATGTACTGTACAGGTATCTATGACCCATAATTAACAAACTGTACTGTACATGCATCTGTGACCTAGAATTAAGCATTTAAACAACCTAAATGGATCGGTCGCCGGGAAAAATTCTTGAAGATCAAGTGTTTCCCTTATCATTTAGGCAATGTATCATGTACATGCGCACGTACCGATTCTGGTGGAACAATTCCAAGTGGCGTCAAATTAAATGCTTGTAAATATTATTCTCTATGCATATATGACTAACTTCCTATTACAAGAATATTGTCCGTAAACCTAACAATGTATATACGAAGTTTATTCACCTCAAACACGATTGATTAACTATAAAAAAGCCCAATTTGGTTGGCATTTTTAAATTTTTTATTACACACTTGTGCATATCTGGAGAACCAGTAAGCGTCAAGCAACAAATGTTGTAAATTTTCCAACTAATTATGATCGGTTTTTGGCTCTAAAGAAAGCTTTCATAAATTTGAGATTATTCGGGAGCTCATACGATAACACAAACATGATACATATAACTAACCTTGCCCCCAAATTAACCTAAAATATAAAATTATTTTCTACATTTTTCAATCAACACTATGGTTCATTAGATATATGCATTTCTCTTGTTTTAATGACTTCTATCTATTATATCCCCACTTTTTCTCTCATGTTGTGCGGAAGCTATCCCCAACAAAGAAATGACTGTTAGACCACGTGATAAACCGTGGATGACCAACGATGTTAGGCGAAAAATAAGAGAAAGAGATAGATCCTTCAAAAAATTCAAACGAACGCACTCTGAACAGGATCAATTTATATTCTACCTCGCTCGAAGAGAAGTAAATATCGCCAAACGAAATGCAGTTCGACGATACTCCGAACGTCTACGTCAGCCTAGTTTTCAAACAAGGGGATAGACATCAATTAAGTAATAACAGACCTATCTCTCTGCTATCTGGCCTATCGAAAATTTTAGAAAAAAAAAAGTATATTAAAGTTTGTTTGATTATCCGACCAATAATAACTTGCTAATACCTAATAACTCGGGCTTCAAACAATGTGACTCTACTGTAAATCAACTGTTGAAAATTGTTCATGATATTTATGAAAGCCTTGACAAAGGAAAGGATGTGTGTCTGGTGTTCCTTGATGTGAGCAAGGCATTCGATAAAATGTGGCATGACGGTTTGTTGTTCAAACTTCGACAGTTGGGAGTTGTGGATCCAATCTTAATCTGGATTCAAAGTTAACTTCTTGGCAGAAAAATAAAAGTGTGTATAAATGGTGTCGAATCTAGGACCCAACCCTTACAGGCAGGAGTGCCCCAGGGGTCTGTTTTGGGGCCCCTTTCGTTCCTAGTCTACATGAATGACATAAACAGAAATATAGAGAGTGATCTACACATAATTGCAGACGACACGTCTCTAAAAACGAGAGTAGACAACCCTTTAGAATCAGAACTGAAACTAAATAGAGACCTATACCGGCTCTCTAAATGGGCAGAACAATGGCTAGTCACTTATAACCCGAAGAAAACAGTTAACCTCATGTAAAGAGTGTTCAGTCCCATAAACACTTAGGAATATACTTACAGCATAATGGAAAGTGGGACGAACACATTCGTCATATAATAAAAAAGGCAAATACCAAACTTTCTGTGATTACAAGGGCTAAAAAGTCATTAAGTAGGAAATGCCTATGTAACCTGTATTCTAGTGTTGTTCGCTCAACGTTAGAGTATGGCGATGTTCTTTTTGGCAGTTGTTCAATTGAACTATCGTAAAAAATTGAAAAAGTCCAAAGACACGCCACCGTCATCTGTTCTGGTGGACTTAGCCGTACTCCAACAAAAGCCTTGCTCGCGGAACTCAACTGGGAACCACTGCATTACAGGCGGAAGTGCCACAGACTAGTACTACTTTACAAAATCCTTAATGGTCTCGCTCCATCTTACCTGACTAATGTAGTTAACTCTGTGTCCCATGAAAGCCATTATGTTTTAAGAAACAATACAAACATATACAACTTTAGATGTAGGCTGCAAACATTTTCCAATTTTTAAAGAGTGGAACATGATCCCTAACGAAAACAGATCTGGTTCGATAGAAGGCTTAAAACGCCACCTTTCTCTAATTTTAGACTTTAGGAGTCTGTGCAAAATATACAATATGTTTAGCAGCCAACACGCAGTTCATCTTTGTAGAATGAGAATGGGACTGAGCACTCTACAAAATGACTTGTTCACATACAATTTATCTGACAATCAGTCCTGTCCTCAGTGTCAGGCACAATGTGAAAATAGCAGGCACTATCTCCTGGAATGCCCCGCATATGCCACTCAAAGGAAGCGCAATAGTATTAAGTCATTATTATGTCCTGGTGTATCCATTACCATATTTTTACCAACTTATTCAAGATATAAATCTCACCTAATGAAATTTGGCTCCAAAGAATTAAGAGGTCAAACAAATTTGGAATTATTAAATGCCGTGCACCTTTTTATTAAAGAGACCAAAAGATTTGAAACTACATTATTTAATCCTGTACAAGGAAATTAGGTTACTGGCTATGACCTAGGGTTAAAATATTACGTACTGTTATACTGTGTGTACCTTTAATTTGTACCATTTTAATTTGTATTCCTTATATTTTCTGTATGTTTTGTATTTCGAGGAGATCCACTCGTGGCCCTAGGGTTGTTGGTAATCCTCGTAAAATAAATAAAGCATTAAATTAAAAACATGGTTAAATTTATTGAAAATCCTTTCACAATTCTACACTTTAAAATAAATGAATCTGTGTCTGAAGAGGAAGCAAAAAAAACCCCACATTTATCATAGAGTTAAAATGTTTCTCATCTTAAAAACAAACATTTATCAAATTGTGATATAAAATGCTTTTAATGCCCCCAGAACGTCATATTATCTCGGATTGTGGTAGTGCAAAATATAGAATATCAGAGTTAATTGGTTACTATTTAAATCCTAGCTTTATCTAAAATACTGATGATTTGTTAGCCGAATTATCTGAGAAATCAATTCCACGGGATGTGATTTTGGTTACTCTAGGTGTGGAGTATGTATGTATACAAATATTGGCATAGACTTGGGTTTAAATTCCATAAAATCAGCATTCCAAATATTCCCGGACAACAATGTAGAATTGTTGGAACTTAACCTAAAAGGCAATGGTTTTGAATTTAGTGGGACGATCTTCCAGTAAATTAAAGGATGTTGCATTGCCATTTGTATGGCTGAGTGGGAGAGTAACATACTTCGCAAATGTCACAAGTACCTTTCATTTGCCTTCGGTTTCTGTATGATACTTTTATCATAAAACCTCATGCGTTGGAAGACCTTCATATTTTATTGATACTCTTATTTCTCATGATCCCAGCTTTAAACTACAGTCTACTGTTGATTACACTTATGTGGATTTCGTGGATGTAATTTTTTTTACAAAGTTCATAAAAACGACTCGGTATCTAGATTATAAAGTATTCTTCCAGCCTACTCAGATGCATAATAGGCCACACCACCTTCTCCAGACATTTAGTCTCAGCTTTTTTTATTGTTTTAATCGGACTTGTTCTGTTCTTTTAACGGCTCTTTTCTCCAAGGGGTATTTTGTTAGGTTACTTAGATCTATTAAATCTGAGGCATTAAGACAAATAAACTCTCTCTTCAGCTTCCGACACCTTGCTTCTCTGTCACGGGTGTATGATTACCATCCAGGTACGTTTCTCTCAGGTTCAACAATGGAGTGCCTTAAGACGCGATGTAGTCGATGTATGCGTACCAGATCGAGTAAACAAAATCCCTCTTTTCACTTCTGTTGCAGATACCAAACACTAAAACGTATGGAAAGGCAAAGTGTTTGCATTTAAACGTTACAAACTGTTTACTCTTTGGGTTTAAACTTGGACTCGGGATTGTTTCCGTTATAGTATTATACTCTAACCCGAGGACCACCGAGACTCTTCATAATAACAGAAGAAAACAAACTGTTTCAAAGTAAAATGGCTAAAAATCAGTCATTGCTCTTAAAAAAGAACAAGAGTTTCAGAGATCTATTAACCATAACCAAACTCCCTTGTCCAACATCTACTTAGGAACCAAGTTGCATATTTTCACTTTATTTTCCAACTACCATATCTTGTTCAATTTCCGTTTTTCAAGACTTCCTTCCATACCTGAAAGGAGATTCGGTGGCCCAAAGTGCAGGTTCGAATCCCACTTAGACCCCAAATTGAAAAATTTCTTAGTGGAGTTTTCACTCTTCCGAAGTCGGGGCTTTCCTCCGAATACTAAGCCTGTTAAACTCCGCCATATTTAAGTGAAATATACAACATCAATTAATAAATGCATAGCCGAAGATCCATATCCGTACAGCTTTGTCAATATATCGCAAAGTATTTCAGAAAATTTTCCTGACTAAAGTGAAGCTGTCTTCAACCTACGGGAATATCAGGGGTTTGTGTTTATTGCAACAACCTATGACTAGGTATAAAGATTTAAATTACATACCCCCTTTTAACACAACTAAATACTCCATTACTATTTTAGTAAAAAAGATTTTCCCTGTGCCCATGCGATTTAGTATTTATAAAGTTTATAGGCCGTGAAACTTATTAAATGAGGTTGACAATAGCAGGTATTGACTGCTGTATATGGTTGGTTGGCTGTTCTAGCTTATTGGCACGTCCATTCGTATGAATGATGTACGCCATACTAGTGAGTAATTATTACCTTGAGCGATTAAGAAAACTGTGATGTTTGAACACAATATAACAATATATTGAATGTCTCTGTACAGGAGTATATGTTAGTACGATCGAGAGCGACTTAACCTCTTAAGGTGTTAAAACATGCACACTGCGGTATATAATCTCTCGGCTTTGATTACTGGCTTGAGTATCACTCCAAATTATGGAAAAAAAATATTGCTTAAAACATAGTACCATTAAAAATAAGGAGAATACTGTTAGATTTACGTTATTAAAGACAATACATAATACTAAACTAAGTTTAGAATAAGCTGATGTATTTTCTTGAAACCGCTGTGAAGGGTAGCATAAGCTTCAATACATTCCAATTGGCACAGTAATGCAAGCATTTAGAGTTTTTCGGAAAATGATTCTAGCTTTCTAGGTTTAAGCTTCTTCTAAGTGCTACTTTAACATAATATTCCAGTTTCGTGTAACAAAAAAGCTGCTAAAATACACTTTAAATGAAAGGAAAAATCCTGATAATTTCCACAATGGGCTTTAAAGATAACACATCGACACGTTGGCACTTCATTCCACATGAAAACAAAATGGACTATAAAACTAATTCTCTGACAATAATTTTAGTAGGAGACAGTGTGTCTGACTGATGGGTCCAACAGCTGCAACGCATAATTAAATTTCTGATTTGTGAAAGGGGGGTTGTTTTCATAATTATCTTCTATTCTACTTCGAAATGAAGCAAATTATAAACTAATTACTTGGCCTCTGAAACAGATTTATAAACTTGGATCATGATAATATTAAAGCACACTTATTGAACATCACAGTCAAGAAGGTAAGTTATTTTCAACAACATATATATAAACCATGTATCTCTCATCGCATGTCGTCAAATTGCACAAAACTACGTTTTGGTACCTATGGAAATGAGATAAAGTCGGGCTTCTATTTAAGGTCTAGGCTATTTTTTAAGTTTTATTCTCTTTTAAATTGTATTTGAGACACTTGTGGATAAAAGCTGTTTAATTATACCTCACCAAGAAAAAGTTAAAACCCTTATCAAAAGCGTTGATAATTTTTTTTCTGACTTATCACTTAAAACCAAAACCAATATAATCTATTTTCGACTTATTGCTACATCTTTAATTTCACCACAGTTTTTCAGATCCAAACAGCTGGTTGGCTAACAAGCAGAGATGAGTCGCAATGCAATGTTTTTCTACGTCTTGGCAGTCGTGCTGTTGTTCCAAGGTATGAAATGAAAAAAAAAACTAACACATTATAATTCATTTCGTATATAACCCTTTTTTTCAAGTTCAATAGATTCCACGGTTTCGAATCCCACTCAGGCCAAACAAAATTTCTGAGATGATTTTCACTCGATCGCTGTATGTGAAAGATTTGCAAGGTTCTCGCCGAAGTTCGTAGGTTTCCTCAATGCGACGAGACCTTTATCCTTTCATGTTAAACCTAGTAAAGCCGCTATATAATTTCGTGCGACGTAAAGATCAATCAATCAATCAATCAATCGACCAAAGATTGCACCAGCTGTCTCTAATTGGTTACCCGATTTGGGAAACTGCTATTTAGCGTAAGAGAGTTTAAGGTGAAAGCCCATAGAGCCCATATATGGTTCGAAATCAGCTCGTTTCCATCGCCAATATATACAGCAGAAAGAGATCAATTCAGAACACAAACCGACCGCAGTTCTGTCAACTGCACTGATGGTTTCTTTGTGTTGTTTACTGTATTGCAAATCGTATTGCTTTGTTTTTTTTTGAGAGGGAGGAAGGGGGGGGATACGCTTTCTTGAAAAAATCAGAAATCGTTTAAAATCCGTTTAAATATTAGGCACGTGAGGTGACTGAGAATATAAACTCAAAACAATTATTATTGAGTTACCGGAAGGCTTCGAAGGAAATTTGAAAGTTTGGACGAAAATCACATACCGTGTACACCCGCGTATAATGCTCACCAAAAAGTGTAGAAGTCAATACCTGGAAATTACTTGAGATTACGAAATGGTAGCATGCGAAAAGTAACAAATAGAGCAGTACAAGCATCCTGCAGTCCTGGCAAAGCGGTAAGCCGGTCACCTTTGAACACTACACGCTGAGCAGAGTTAATTGTCTTATTATTTCTTGTCATTCTTTACTAATTTCTTACGGTCTTTTGTATGTATATTGTTTGGGTTTTTTTTAATTTAAAACGGTTTCATAGGCGTGTTTTATTTATAACTAAAATGTCGATTTTGTTTCCCAGATTAGACTTCGTGTATGTTTTTTGTTTTATTCATATCATATTGTTTGCCGATACGTTGGTTTTGATGTTGGGTGTTTTAAATTTTCCTTGGTAAAACTTGATCAAAACAATATATACCGTTTCCCATATTTGTCATAAAGGCTGATCAAAAAGCCCTATCAGCTTGGACGGGGTCTTAAATGTCAGGCACCGTCACTGAAATGTCATTTAGCGAAACATCCAATCAGATTTAGCTGTGATGTTCACTTTAATATACGTGCATTAGCTGACTGTCAACCAATCCACAACCGTTCTCTTTCTGTCGTTGTAATTCACTCTGCTGACTGGCTCCATGCACTGGTCGTAGGTAAAGACGCTTATACATTTCTTTATATATAGACATGAATTGCTATTTAGTATCAGATCTTGAAAAATAAGAATAAAACTCTTCTCAATGACTTAAATAAAATTCTTCATTTTTACTCACGTATTTCTTATTCTCGTTATTTTGGGATTACTCTGGGACCCGGGTTCGATTCCCTTTTCAGGAAAAAAAATCGGTAGAAGAATTTCTGCCATATTTTCAAGAAAGTGTAATCCCAAAATAACGAGAATACTGTTATACTCACTTTCTAAAAGACACTATCTAAGTAAACTCAAGGTATTTCTTATTTTGTGATGTTGTTTTCCCCTGACTAAGTTTCTTCTATGATTTCCCCACCGTCTGTGTATTAGCAACTGTTATACGATGTACTTTGATCAGATCGCTGGTCTAAAAAGTTTTGTACTAGTCTACACTGATGTTCAATTATCATAGCCGCCCCGATTTACCAAGAAAAAACTGCGCATAATACACAGGTGAATACTTTCTGCAATCTATTCTCCTTAGGTTTCATAGGTAATTGAACTCCACATTGTTTCTATGAACTCTCCGCGAGACAACTCTGTGGTGAGGGGGAAGAGCTGAGATGCAGGGATTAGAAATGACCAAGTATAATTATAGGGAGCAGTACTGGTGACTAGTGATGAACGAGTAATCGATTAATAGTGACCAGTTTGGGGTTTGGCACCACAAGTCAAACCGTTCACACAATCCTCCTTTCTGATAGCTGCAAAGATTTTGACGCACGCTTTCCAATTTTACGGTAACAGCGAACGTATTAGAAAATGGTTCTGAACTTGGAGTTTAATTTCGGCAACCAGGATATCGGACAAGCGCAAAGCGTCTTCTGAATTTATCTTTCAGGTCGAGTTCGATTATGAATTCGACGAACGCCGAAAAGGGGAAACTCTCAATCGAACGACATTCTTGTTCGCCACGTATTCCCCAAGTAGCCAGACTGCACTCTGATTTCAAGATGGTACCCATGCTATTCAAATGTAGATAAAGAAGTTAACATGGCAAGCATTTGCTTACTTCCGTTAGTGCCTACACGTTAGATTTTAACACTGAAGAACAGCCACATTTTGCTTACATCAGACATACCCACGACGTACGCGGAATACCAATCGAAATCGACTTTAGTGTCAAATTGCACTCCGATATCGATGTGACTTTTAAAGCGTGTTTTAAGTAACCTATCCCTTCCAATCGATCCAAAGATTATAATATTTCATTGTGTATCATTTTATAATAAGAACATATTTGGAAGCTATATCGGAATCAATACTGGGGTTAAGCTGGTAACGTGAACATTAGACTATTTGTTGATAAAACCACAAGATCGCAATGTAACTTGTAAGTAAACAAACCATTAGTGGTGTGTAACACACCAAACTATCGTACGTGGTTGGTGTATCTATAGCATAGTTTGTACCTAGATTTCAGAACGAGCTGAGTTTATCTATTACAGTGGCCGCCAATTACCTGCCAAAATTCCACTTTTTCGTCTATTCTGATTACCACGGCAGTAAGAGATTTTAAAAGCCTCGGAAAAACTAAATGATTGACATTTGGATTAGGAAAATCCATACAGATAGTCCTTGAAAAGTAAACGCATTGAAATAACGGGGACGAACGTTATTCATTCTAAGCCTTAGTTATTTAAAACAATAGTTTAGTACAATTTTGAGCATAGACGCACTAAAAATCTTCTGAGTTATACGTCTTGTGAAAATAAGCCTAATATTTCTACATTCTGTTTTAACCACAGTTCATACGACTTTGAGTTGATCTTACATGACTAACCAGAGTTGAATTAACATGGCTGGTAAAGGATTTTGATATTTAATAACTTCTATTGTTGACAAGATGTTTAAACAGGTTTCGTAATCTTGCATATTATCGAACGTTCTCTGCGTTTTTCAGCGTTTTATTTGGCGGAAGTGGCTGGCTGTGTGCCTAATGAATGTAATTCTGAATGTGCTGCCCAGAGAGAGGGCTATGGTGGCTATTGTGACAAACATACCGGCTGGTGTTTGTGTGTAGATATCTTGAGTAAGTATTGTTTAGATTTATAAGTCCTAAGTTGCGTTAAATTTGTTTTAAAACATCCACTAAAAAGAAAACAAGCCAAGTAGCTAGCAGGTCCCCCGCCATAAATGTTGTTTGGAAACTAGTTGCTCATTATACATTGTATATAATCACCATATATCTGATGTTCAATGATTGTGGGAGTGTGGTCTGATTTATGTAAAGGAAGTTGTCCACACTCTGACCCCAATGACCTCTATGACCTAAAAATATAGGGCGACATCCAAGAAAATCGAACTTGATCAAGGTCTCTCTAATGTGTCTCTATATACCAAAAATTAAAGATCTGCATCTTGCGATTCTTAAGCTATCGCGTTCACAAGCAAATTTCAGACTTTGACCTCAATGACCTCTGTGACCTAAAAAAAGGTCGACATCCCCGAAAATCGAACTTGACCAAGGTCTCTCTAATGCGTCTCTATATACCAAAAATTAAAGATCTGCATCTTGCGATTCTTAAGCTATCGCGTTCACAAGCAAATTTCAGACTTTGACCTCAATGACCTCTGTGACCTAAAAAAAGGTCGACATCCCCGAAAATCGAACTTGACCAAGGTCTCTCTAATGCGTCCCTATATACCAAAAATGAAAGATCTGCATCTTGCGGTTCTTAAGCTATCGCGTTCACAAGCAAATTTCATACTTTGACCTCAATGACCTCTGTGACCTAAAAAAAGGTCGACATCCCCGAAAATCGAACTTGACCAAGGTCTCTCTAATGCGTCCCTATATACCAAAAATGAAAGATTTGCATATTGCGGTTCTTAAGCTATCGCGTCCACAAGAAATTGGGACGGACGGAAAGACGGAAGGACGGACGGAAGGACGAACGGGCAGCATTTCCAAGTTCCCCTTCCATTTAGGTGGCGGGGGACAAAAAATGGAGCGGAAAAATGCGCAAAATGGATGTCCTTATTTGCAGTGACCTAATTGACCACCGCTGTTGGGTATCACGTCATCACACTTTATCATCGAAGGTCAGAGTTAGCATATACACATCAGCACTTTTGTCGAGTTGTAATCGAGTAATATGAATAGTTTCACCTATCTCGTATACACTTTAAAATGTAACCCGTAAATTTTACGGTAGAATACTGGCAAGCTTTCTACCGTAAAAATAAGGGTAGACCGTAAAATCAACTAGCCACATTCCTAATCAGTGAATGTGAAAAAACATTATGAAATCAGGCTAAGCAATACAGGACTTTAAATCGTCAACCCCAGCATGGATCTTTTAATGTAGATTTTCAAATGTTATGTACCCCCAACGAAATAGTAAAACTGACTACTTCTGCAAGTTGACAAAGATATATTTATTTGAAAAAATGCTGATGATAATTCTCACTTAGGGCAGGTATTTCTATCTACACTTTCAAATACATGTATGTTAAATTAACTATCTTAATGACAATTTTTTTCTTATATTAAATCGGCTTCGGCAGGATTTGAACCTCTAACGTCCCATACAGGAGCTGCGCAGATCTATATGCGCACTAGTCATAACCGTAGCCTTTAACAACTACACTAACTACAAATATGAAGGGTAGTTGGTGGCCCCATTTCCATGCCTTACTAGCGCTTCGGTGTGCGCATGCACACTTCCGTTTTTTCGCACCCTTTGACCCGCAATGACGTATTTTGGACGAATCCTTCACGGAAACAACCGAGGAGATCGGATCTCGTTAGCTCGGAAACGACAAAGTTATTTTACGGTACACGACCATAAAGCTTCCACTGAAGTATAAAACTGCAATTTACCGTTAATTTTAAAATGTTCTACTGTAGAATCGACGGGAAACGGTTACAATGTAGATTACCTGTGAGCAAACGGCAGCTCAATCAATTAATGATTCAATCAGATTAATCGTGTACCGATTGCATACTTTAACTATATGGTGTCTTTAGAGTGAGTGAGTGAGTGAGTGAGTGATTGGGGTTTTACGTCCTGCTCAACAGTATTTCGGTTATATGAAGACGTTGTCTCCTTGTGACAGGGCGGATTTCCACCGCTCTTTTTTAGGTGCTGTCTCACCGAGACGACTTGCCGAAGACAACCAGCAAGCCCCCTCACCCAGTCACAGTATACTGACACCGGGCCAACCAGTCGCTGCTCTAACTCCTATTGCTGAGCGCCAAGCGAAGCAGTAACAGCTACCACTGTTAAAGTCTTTGGTCTGACTCGACCCGGAAGGTGTCTTTAGAAGCATCGTTTATGTGTTGTCTAGAAGTACAGTGCACACTACATTGATATTTTGATGATTAGGGTTTTTCGCCTCACTCAAAATTATTTTACTTATATTGCGGCGTTACCAGGTTGGGTGCGGGAAAAAACCGAGTCATTTACAGGAGGAAACCTCCAACTTTCGGCTAGCATCTGGCAACTCTCCCACATAGGAAGCCTTATTGAAAAATAAACACTTCAAATTTCATTGGATTGAGTGAGATTTAAATCCAAGACTCATATATGTAAGGCCGAGAGACTGTTAATCTGCTGACTGAGCGTTAAAGACCTAACAGTATACATTCAAAACATCATTTGCGTTTGACCCTTCATTTTCTGCACTTTTTACTGTAAATAATTAAAAAAAAAATGACGTGTAAAGGTTTTTATGATTCGTTTTGTGACAACCAACAATATTTATTTGTCCTATAGATATGTTCAAATTATTTCCCTAAGAAAATGTAAATGCATCTAAATTTTCCCTTGCAGGGAGAGGATAGCGAGATAGTGTGGCGAAAACTATGTCGTAACGTTAGTTAAAGCAATTAAAGTCAATGCTACACTCATTACCTTCTTAAATTTGTTATTTTCAAAGTCTGTATTTGTTTGGTCTCTGTCTTTCACATGCCTTCCAGCTATGGTCACGGGTTCTCATCAGTATCAATTTAAAAAACGGCGTTTTTCTCTGATCGCCTCCATGGACCATACCGCACAGTCCATATCACCCCCCCCCCCCCCCCTTCTGTTAGAGTTATTGAATGGCTTCCCTCGAGTATGGAATAATATATCTTCCATACCCTCGGGAAGCCAGTCAATAACTCTAGCATGGCTACCTCCTAGGCAGAAGGGGGTGGTATGGACTGTGCGGTATGGTCCACGATAAAAGGGAAACGTAAATTATCTTTTGAAGATAGCGGCAAAGAAGAAACACTAATTAAAACGCCTAGACCGCAGAAATAACGTTACAGCAATGAGCAACTGAAGAAGCCGATTAAAATAAATCCATTCAAATTTGGTCTAATCCTTAAAAAGTTTTGAAGTGAGAGAAATCAATACACAATAGTCGGCGAATTATTACAGCATTTGCTAACACACAAGTCAAAATTTCCACACCCTTACATTTCTGTTCTTCAGGAAATAACAACGGTTTTTAGGGGGGGGGGGGGATCAATAACATTTCAGTAGAAGTCAATCCCGAAGAAATCCACCCGTTTTAAACAAGAATATACAAAGTAACAAACATTGAAATATTACAAGAAGCCTCGTTGGCGTGATAGTTTCTCAGTCTGACACAGACCTCGGCGGATCAGTCTGTTAGATTGATTGATTGATTGATTGATTGTTTGGTGTTTTACGCCGCGCTCAAGATTATTTCACTTATATGGCGGCGTTGCCAGTTTTATTGTGAGAGGAAACCGGGCTCTATGCCCGGAGGAAACGCACGACCTTCCGTTGGTAACTGGCAACCATCCAACATAGGTCGTTCGAGTGAAAACCCAGTCAGAAAATTTTCCAATTTTTTTGGACTGAGTGGGAATCGAACCCGCGACCCATAGGTGGAACAGTCTGTTAGAGTGACAGTTCCTAAAGCCCGGTATACACTGAGAGTTTTGCTGTGACCCGACCCGACGCGACTGTACCCGACTCGAATCGGGTTCAGTCGGCTTGAGTTGCGTCGCTTGTTTGAAGTCACGTGACTGTAGTAAAGTTTCTGATTGGCCTACGGATTCAGACTCTCTACGACGATCGTCGCAAGAGTGGATACACTGTCTGACCAGACCCGACTCGACCCGATTCTTGAACAAATATCTAGCACGTCCAGATCACTCCCGACCCGACGCAACTGAAGCCGACTGACACCGATTTGCGTCGTGGACTGGTGTACACTACACTTTTTCTTTGCGACGCGACGCGATTTTCCAGTCGGATCGATTCGGGTCGCAGCAAATCTCTCAGTGTATACCGGGCTTTAGTCTGATTGTAAGACACCTCGGTGGCCCAGTCGGTTATTAGGATAATCCTTTAGTCTGCCACAAGGCTTCTAATGATGCAGCACTGTGAGTTCAACCAAATACATTTTTTTTACTCGATTGCCATTAGCGGAAGAGTTGCCAGGCTCGAGTGATCGTCCCTCAGTTTCACACATAACCTTTCATTGATGCGGCGTGGGTTGGACTCACAGACAGACCGTATGTGGAAGAGTTGCCAGGTACTCGCCGAAGGTCAGGGGTTCCCTTCGGCCTATGAGTCCGGTCTCCTCCCCCACTAAACCTGACAACTCCCCATATGAGTAAAATAATCTTGAGCGCGGCGTAAACAATCAATCAATCAATAAATAAATGTTTCAAACTCTGTAATAAAGCTCTAAACTGCAAGCGCAAAACAAGATGGCCAAGATGTGGAGACAATTGAAATTTAAACGAGACTTACCTGTTTGAAGATAATTCCACCGAGCTTTAAAGTTCACGAAGGTATAACATGAGATTGCGCGAGATCTCACCAGTAGGCATATTTCAAAGAATGTGTGGACCAATGCTACACAAAAAAGGGCGGGAAATAACATAACTGCTTGGGTAGGGCATGTTATCCCTTCGTGAACTTTAAAGCTCGGTAGAATTATCTTCAAACTTCAACTTACAGGTAAGTCTCGTTTAAATTTAAATTCTACCTCGCTTTAGTTCACTCCGGGATTCCATGAGATATTCAAAGCAAGCATTGGGGCACAAAATAAAAAACCCTCAAGAAGTAACACAGTTATCAGAACATACTATGTATTTGCTTCAAATAATCACTGTTTACATATCATGACTGGTCTTTTAATAAAGCACTTCCAAAAACACCAGGTGTATGGATTGGTTTCTTGTAAAAATTAGCGAAAGTAGATTTTTGACTCCAGCCAGCAGTTTTCATGATGGTGCTTAGAGGCACAGAACAGTTAATTGCCTTACTTGTAGAAGCTGAGCGTGTACTATGTGGAGTGAATATGTCCATATTAATTCCTGCTTGTGTAAGTACAGTTTTTAACCAGCGAGATATTGAATCTTTAGATACAGCATGAAATGGTTTAATAAATGATAAGAACATTCTAGTTTCAGAATCTCGAACAGCCTTAATTCTCTGAATATAAGCATTGATGTAGGTAATAGGACAAAGGCGTCCATCGGCTGGATAGGCAGCAAATTCAACTTCTGCCAAATGATTTTTTGGCGTTGACTGTGTCAGTAATTCTCCAATACGAAACTTACACACTGATTGTTTTAAAGTCATATTTGTTAAGTCCAAGAGATGTAGAGTCTTAATTCGCTGGCCACTTAAAAGAGCGAGTATTGTGACAGTTTTCAGAAGTAATTGTTTACGGGACAATGATTTTTCAGGCGATAACCGGGTTAAATAGTTTAAAACAACCTCTGTATCCCACGTTACAACAGTTTTAGGCAAAGCTGGCCTTAAATTTAACATACCTTTTAAAAGGCGAATAGCAAAATGATGAGACCCTGCTGGTCGATTATCTAAAATCACATAAGTTGAAAGGGCTGATCTTGCAGTATTTATTGCACTGTAGCTTAGTCCTGAATCAAAAAGTATGGTAAGGAAAGACGCTACCTGTTCCACAGTTGGATTGTGGGGATCAATTTGTCGTTCAGCGCAAAAAAAGCTCCATCGCCGAAGGTAGGTAGCATATTGTTTCCTTGTACCTGGCCTCCAGGATGCAAGAAGAATTTCTGTAGACCGCTTTGAAAAACCTGCTGTTTGTAAAGACTTCCTGATAAGTGGCATGCCATGAGTCTCATCTTCCGAAGGGGGAAAACTCTGTTCAGATCGCTGGGATGGTGCAAGATTTTGTTGTTTCTGGGCAGTAGAAGAGGTGAATGTATCAACATTCTTAAAACCTTCGCAAACCACACTTGAGTGGGCCACACCGGTGCTAGCAAGATGGCGTCCGCCTCCTCCCTTTCTAATTTATGTAGTACAGCTGAGATCAAACTGAAAAGACAGAAAATATAGCTAAATTCATTTTTCCATGATATGGTAAAAGCATCACACCAAATGGAACCTGGATCTGGCTTCCAGGAGACGTATCTCTCTATTTGAGAATTAAGGCGAGAGGCAAACAAGTCCAAAGAAGGGGGGCCTAATTCGTCACAAATTTGACGAAAAATATTAGGACATAACTTCCATTCTTTACAACTGTGATTTTTCCGTGATTCAACGTCAGCTTTTACATTTTTATGAGAAGGGAGGTAACTAGCAGTTAACCAGATATTCTTTCCCTTACACCATATGAACATTTTCCTTGTCAATGTATAGCAATCAATTGTCTTGCCTCCCAAATTATTCAAATAAGCAACTGCGGTTGTATTATCAACTTGAGCTAAGATATCGGTATTTTCCATATTGCAACAAAAGGGTTTCAACGTTAAAAATACAGCTAACAACTCAAGGTAGTTAATATGATATGTGGCTTCCAATTGTGACCAGTTGCCACCTGTACATTTATCACCATATACTCCTCCCCAAGCGCTCATGGAAGCGTCCGACTGTAATGTTACAGTAGGGGCAGGATGTACAATTCTTAGTACTGAGGTGTATACATTATCAATCCACCAATTTAGATCTAACTTAGCGGTATCGCTGAGACTCATAAAATCGTCAAAATTTCCTGAGCTAGTTTTAAGGCAGCAGATTTGTCAATTTCTAGCTGTTTATAAAATAATTGGCCATATTCTACACCCGGGCAACTGGATAGAAGAAGACCAACAACTTGAGCTACTGTATTGATACATCTGGTTTTCCCATCGGAATCTGAGAAACTTTCGATCATTTTCCGCTATAGCCACGGAATAATACGCATCTTTTAGATCGATGCTAGTAAAATAACAGTATCTCTTCATGAGGTTCAAAACGGATTGCAGAGAATCCATCTTAAAGTGATGGTACACAACATGTTTGTTAAATTCAGATAAATTTAATATCATACGGTAAGTACCGTTCTGCTTTTTCCGCAAAAAATGGGAGATAAATATTCACCAATGTCATGATCACATCGTTCTAATACGTGTTTCTCCTCAAGTCTACAAATTTCTTCCTTTATTAAAGCATTCTCCGTTTCATTCAAACGGCTTTGTCGGGGAAGGACATATTGCTTGGGATCAGATGCTAATTCAATTTTGTAACCTTTGACAGTATTAATTATCCATGGGTCGGATGTAAGTTTTTCCCAATAAAAAATATGTTGTACGAGTTTTCCCGCAGAAGAATATACAGTGTCTGTCAATGTACTATTGATCTTAAAAACATCAATACTAACCTCACCTTTTAACTGAGGCGATCCGCCCGTGTGTTCCTGGTTCATTCCTTCCTGGGTCGGTGGCCGGTTTGGGACTGTGTCAGCCTGTTGTTGTATTGGCCTTTTGGTCCGTAACGACGACCTAAACAACGCTGTCTAGAGCGCGGTCTTTGCTGGACAGAACGACCAAGCTTATTTGACTCGTTGATATCTTTTAGTCGCTTTGTAAGGTCGTCACCAAATAACAATCTAGACACAGGTACATCCTTTGTACAAATGGATTGATACCATTGATTTAAGTAAGGTTTCACCATGTCACGCCGACGGGAATTAAGCTTATAATTAGCCTGGCCAAGAATAACAATAGCATCAGTAGCTCGTCTTATATTTACTTTACGAACTTCAGATTCATTTTCAGAGTTGTTCGGTTTGTTCACAACCAAAGTGTCAAGTAATGGTATTATAGCTGCCATAGCCTTGATTAGGTCTACTTGAATAGCCTGCATAGAAAGGTCACGGGATTTTACCGGTCGGTCAACTCTATTCCAAATTTCTGGATTTACTCTAGTTTCAACTAAATTTGAACAATTTTCAGGGCGATGGTATTTTTCAAGAAGCTCTTTCAGCTTTTTATCCGGTATTTTAGTTTCCACTATTTTACTCACCAAGTCGGCTACTTTGGTGGAAACAGAGCTCGATGTTTTCTCCTGTGATCCATAGTCTAGAGCTGTCATTCAACCAGTGACTGGGAGATTGGTTGTTCACATCGGAACCGCCGGCATGCGACGGACTGATTAAACAATTCAAATCCAGATTTGACTTTACAGGTGTGTCACGCCTCGGCCGTTTTTCGACAGGTTGGTCGTCACCACTGGCAGAGGACGACCACGCACTTTGGTTAGATTTACCGTGGTCTCTGGCCATCATAGCATCAGTTACCCGTGATAGCCGAAAGCATTTGACCTTGCAAAAGTTTTATTTCCTCAAAACCAGTGTCTGGCATTTTTATTGGGGTTTTAAAAGGGTTCTACCGTTTCGGTAGCAATATCAACCTCGGCTTGGGTCAAGCTTTTCTGTGTGCTACGATAAGCACGTGGCGACCGCGTGTCGCGGGATTTTGCAGATTTCTTAGACGACGACGTTGATGGCTTCGCAGTGTAGTTCTCGATGCTGAAAACATCTTGATCGTCGTCGAGAGCCAAGGTTGTCCCGGACGGCTCGGCCATTAGTGAAGCTGTGAGTTATAAACAAAAAACGATTTAAATACCGCTGGCCTCAAAAACACGTGCACAGCCTACAAAGGTAAGTCAGCGCATGCCTACTGGTGAGATCTCGCGCAATCTCATGGAATCCCGGAGTGAACTAAAGCGAGGTAGAATCTTGAATTTACGGATTGTGCAATCCTCAATCACCCATTTGTAGCAACTGTGGGGGAAGTCATTCTGCAGCATATGGTAAATATACTACAAAAAAGAATGCAAAAAGGCTCAGTACATCAAACAATCAAAACATACATATGTTGAGGTTTTGGAAATCCTAAGGGAAGACTTAAGATAAAATACTACAATTAAACGAGACTTTAATTAAAGTTGAAGTTTGATTGGGATTTTACTAATCATTGCTGACGAATGGAGTAATCATGTGAGATAACGCGAGTTAGCTAGCCTTCAGGTTTCAAAGCTATCAGTGATCACGTCAAATGGAGTAATCAGGGCGGGTAACACACATGGGTGGGCACAAGATTACTCCATTCGTCACCAATGATTAGTAGAATCCCAATCAAACTTCACCTTTATTAAAGTCTCGCTTTATAATTGTAGTATTCTACCACATCATTGGTGACCTCATTCCGAAATCACGTGAGATTTTAAAGCGATGTGATCAGGAATCGAATAGGAAAAAATGAGTGATGAAATTCACAATGAAAAAGATGTATTTATTTAATACAGACGTGAACTTTAACAACACTACATCCGTGCGTTTTAAACCAAACTACGCAGAGTAGGCTGATACGTCACATATGGTTTTACACAATGGGCAAAGAAAACAATGCCGTCTACATTATCTAAGTCACCGTTTCATACTTCGTCATTCATTTACTTCTGATGGTAATCATATATGGCGTTTCCGCTCAAAAGTCAAATGACATGTACATTCCTATCGACTCCAGTTTGATAACATTTATGAAAAACTTGATGTGACGGTAAGTAATTTTAATTATTTTGGACCGGGGGTAATTTTTGTGTATATCTTGAAAGATAAGTATGTGTGTAATTGTAGAAAACAATATTCTAATGAGTTCGGAGCTCGAGTATTGTACATTGATTGATTGATTGGTGTTTTACGCCGCGCTCAAGATTATTTTACTTATATGGCGGCGTTGCCAGTTTTAGTGTGCGAGGAAACCGGGCTCTGTGCCCGGAGGAAACCCACGACCTTCCGTTGGTAACTGGTAACCATCCCACATAGGTCGTTCGAGTGAAAACCCAGTCAGAAGATTTACCAATTTTGTTTGGACTGAGTGGGATTCGAACCCGCGACCCATTGGTTGAAGGCTTTTGGGATTGAGCGTCTCACGCTCTACCTACTGAGCCACGGAGGCCCCTCGATTTATTGTAGAAGGGTCGCCATTTTGTAACGATGTATGCTACAATTCAATTGTACACCGACAATTGTACACCGATGCCTTGAAACGAATGACCAACCTTTTCTGTCTGAATATAAATTTCCCTTTTCTCGAATTATAGGTCATGGAGTTTCCTTTTTGAAACATGACTACCCTCCGTAGCGTTCGGGCCTCACACTAACGCTACATGCCAGAGCTAGTATTGGTATAAAAGTTTGGTATATGTATTTTATCTAAAAAAAAAACAGTAAAAATATTGTCCATTTGGTGGCAGGGTTATTTTTCTATTTGGATCGTCATCTAACTTGGCAGAGGTCTAACTTCTGGAATGTTTGGTGTTTATAGTCCGCGTAGCGACTTGATTGGTTTGACATGGCTCGTGCTGCACTCAGCGCGCGCCGATTGGCTCAGAGCAGTTTGGATGGGGTTTCCTGAGCATTTTTTGCACGAATTTTGTTTCACTCTTCGAACGTTATTGAATGCAGTTAGGCGTGTGTTTGACATAATTCAAAAACTTGATACGGAATTTTTGTTTACCAAAGATGATATTTTTTCTTTTGAAGAATATGATATTTACTAACCATATACAGTTACATTGTTAAAACATAATTGTCAACATGTGTACATACTTATTACATGCACTTTGCTCAATCCCAGTTACAGCTATATTTAGTAATTTAAAAGTCGTTTTCGTTAAATCTTTGTAAAACTTGGCATACATCATAAAACATGAACATACATCATGAACGAATCCCTTTCTCTAACATTGAAAGCTTGGTTGAGAACAAAGTAAGGAAACTATTAGACGATTCGATAAGCCAAGCGATAAAGTCTGCTGTACAACCTTTAACTGCTCAAATAACAAGTCTTGCCTCCGATTAAAAACCACAATCCAAAAAAATTATGAGAGAGATAGCCTACCGTTATCGAAAAATATCAGAAAACCATTGGTGATCTTTCCACTGAAATTTCTAAACTGAATACAACAATAATTGAAGACAAAAAGGCAACAGTTGAATTTAAATCTAAGACCGAAAAAGAGATAATGGAACTTAAAAATGAGAACTTTAAATTGCATGATAAAGCTGAACAATACAGTCGGCGGGATTGTTTGAGAATCTCAGGACTAAAAGTTGGGGAAGGCGAGACAACTGACACCGCTATTTGTAAAATGGCTAAAGATATCGGCCTGTCTCTAGAAATGGGTGATATTTCCAGGTCACATCTAATTGGTCGACAAAAACAACAGATCATTGTTAAGTTTACCAGCTACAGAAAGAAACCCGAATTACTGTCTAAAAGAAGAGCATTGAGAGATAATCCTATGTATTCTAATGTTTATGTAAATGAAGATCTGACAAAAAATAGATACGATTTGTTTAAAATGGCATTTGTCTTGAAAAAAGAGCGGAATATCCACTCTACTTGGACATTCGATGGTCTTATATTTTATAAGATTCGAGAAAACGGGGACAAACTTCTAATCCACACCTTGAGCGATATTAAACACCTGCAGCAAACAAGCATGAAGGAGTAAGGATTCTCAGTGACACACTTTCAAGTGATTGCCAATAGAATGTCTACATGCATTACAGACACTCATTGTTAATAACTATAACCACCTTCTATGACACTTTAATATGACTTTTAGTATGTCTCAATTATGTGTATCAGTCTAAGCTACTGTGTGTCCACACACACGAAGCCTGTCCGCTATAAAATGTACTGTACAGGTATCTATGACCCAGAATTAACAAACTGTACTGTACATGCATCTGTGACCTAGAATTAAGCATTTAAACAACCTAAATGGATCGGTCGCCGGGCAAAGTTCTTGAAGATCAAGTGTTTCCCTTATCAGTTAGGCGATGTATCATGTACATGCGCACGTACCGATGCTGGTGGAACAATTCCAAGTGGCGTCAAATTAAATGCTTGTAAATATTATTCTCTATGCATATATTCCTATTATTCCTATTCCTATTAACTTCCCATTACAAGAATATTGTCCGTAAACCTAACAATATATATACGAAGTTTATTCACCTCAAACACGATTGATTAACTATAAAAACGCCCAATTTGGTTGGCACTTTTATATTATTTTTTACACACTTGTGCATATCCGGAGAACCAGTAAGCACCAAGCAACAAATGTTGTAAATTTTCCAACTAATTATGATCAGTTTTTGGCTCTAATGAAAGCTTTCATAAATTTGAGATTATTCGGGAGCTCATACGATAACACAAACATGATACATAGAACTAACCTTGCTCCCATATTTAACCTAAAGTATAAAAGTATTTTCTACATTTTTTCAATCAACACTATGGTTCATTAGATATATATTCACTTCTCTTGTTTTTATGACTTCTATCTATTATATCCCCATTATATCCCACGAATATTTGATGAGCATGCGCAATCCTCTCCAGAAATCGCTGTGAATATATTTACATTATGGCGACTATAGTGCAACATAGATTGGCTATCGGGGCCTGGTATCATCATATTTTCTACAAAGAAATAATGCTATTGCAGAAACTTCAGCGTTACTGTTGTTGTTCTCTAAAGTTCATTCATTTCATTTATTCACCAAAGCATTTGAATATTAGACAGTCAAACAGGATCAATGTTATAGTCATAAATAAATAGTTACTGTCCTCAAATAGAAGAAAAAAATGGGACTTTGGCGGGAATAAAACCCAGTAGGGCTTGTTGTATCCCATAGAACTTAGTATATAAATGTTCGTCTAAAAAATATAGAATAAATAAGTAAAATATTCCAATTACGACGAATTTATAGGTTTCAAATACTCGGTGAATTAATATATATATTTATGGACACTAAAACACACGGGCACAGGGAAAATCTTCTTGTCTAAAATAACCATGGAGACAAGTTTCTAATTGTGTTAAAAAGAGGTATATCATTTAGACCTTTATACCCCATCATAAATTGTTGTAATAAAGTAAACCTATGATATTTCATTAGGTTGACGACTGACAGGAGCTTGGTTTTAGTCAATAGAATTTTCTGGAACACTTTGTATTACATTGACAATGCTTACGTATCTTAAGCTATGGTAAGAATATCGTCAGACTATATATTATAGGGTCATGGGAAAAGACAGTGAAAATTTGCCCCCCACTCACCCTCACCCCTTACCCAGAAAAACCTAGGTAGAAGGCAGACAGGGGAGTTTAGCCCTGACCAGTATGTCTTTCAAACTCTTGTTCTTTTTATAAGCAATGACTGGCCTTTGGGTCAGAGGTCGAGCAAGTTTACTTTGAAGTAGTTTGTATTCTTCTACTATAATCTTGGCCATAGCGATGCTAGCTTTGTTATACTGAAAGACAAATGGTATTATAGTTTTTTCACGACATCTTCCTGGGTCCAAGTTCAAACCCAAAGGATAAATAGTTTGTAATGTTTGAATCCAAAAACTTTCCCTTTCCAAACGTTTGTGCTTGGTATCTGCAGCGGAAGTGAGAAAAGGGATTTTCTCAATAGGCATGATTTCAAAATGGTCCTTGACCGAATGACCTAGAGTATTGAAATGTTGTGCCACAGGTACATCATGTTTAAGTCTAATACTAGATAAATGGTTGGCTGCTCTTTGTCGTAGAGAATTCTGAGTTTCTCCAACATACTGTTTGCGACATTTTTTACATGTGATAACATACACGATATTAGAGGAGTCGCAATTAAGATTCTCTGCCATTTGATATTTGTCGCGAGATTGTTCTCCGAAAAAGGTTCCGCGATTGGGTACGTATATATCGAGTTTGCATCGCGTCTTAAGGCATTTCATTGATGTACCTGAGAGAAATGTTGGACGGTAATGGTACACCCGTGAAGGGGAGGTAAGCGTTTCGGGGGCTGAAGGGGGAAACATGATTTGTCTTACTGTGTTAGATTTGATCCTTCGGAGTAATCTAAAAGAATACCTCCTAGGAAGGAGAGCTTTAAAAAGAACAGAACAAGCCTGGTTAAAGAAATCTGAAGAACTACAGTTTCTATAGAATCTAAAAATCTGAGACTTAATGACTCCCTTGAAAGTGTGAGGAGGATGGTATGACCCAGCATGTAGCAGCTGATGAGTGTCAGTAGGTTTGAAGAATACTTTGTAATCTAGATGCCCAGTAGTATGATATGTATGGCCCTTGTAAATAGTTACATCCAAAAAATCCACAGAATTTTGATCAATAGTAGGCTGTAACTTAATGCTTGAGTCGTGAGAATTAAGAGTATCAATGAAAATATGAAGGTCTTCCAACGTATGCTGCCAAATGATAAAAATGTCATCCAGATACCGAAGGTAAATAAAAGGTTGTTTGTGACATTTGTGAAGAATATCACTCTCCCACTCAGCCATAAAAATAGAGGCAAAGTTAGGACTAAAACGTTTCCCCATAGCACACCCTTTAATTTGCTGAAAGATCTCCCCATTGAATTCAAAATCGTTACCTTTTAAGCTAAGTTCCAGCAATTCTAAAATGTCTTTACGGTGGTCAGGATATATTTGGAATGCTGATTTTATGGATTTAAGCCCCAAATCTATGTCAATGTTTGTATATATATATATGCATCCTTCTTGTGACCACACAAAGTACTCTCAATAACGTATTGCATGAAAACTGCCAGATATAATATAACAAAAGTATACAATTGGAGCAACATTTGTAAAAAAAACACATAGATAAATAAGACTAAAAATTCTGAGCTAGATATCTCTTTAAGTTGGTTTTAAATAGAGATAATGACTGTGTGGACTTTAAACTAGTAGTCAATCCACTCACGCGGAGCTTTTGTTTTTAGTGAATAGAAGGAAAGATCAGTAAAATAAAAAGGTCTGTAGAAATTATACTGTCTTAGTCTTGTATTGTATCTGTCTAGTGTATACAGGGGGGTAAGGTAATTTCTGAAACTAATTGGTAGTGCACAGGAATGGTAAAACAGTTTATGGCAGAACTGAAGGACATGAAACAGGTTTATTTGACCAAAAGGAATAATCTCAAGTGCTTTAAATATAGGATCTGTATGTGCCAAGTAGCCGGATAAGTTTATGATTCGAATAACTTTTTTTTGTAGGATTACCAAAGGTTTCAGATGTGTAGGATAGGTATTACCCCAGACAATATTGCAATAAGATAAATACGGGTATATGATGGAATAATATAGTATGAGCAGAGTTTTTCTTTGCAGACAAGATTTGATATTGTTTAATATACCGATGTTCCTAGACAAGTTTCATCAATGTGAGTACGCCAATTGAGACTGTTATTAAAATAAACCCCTAGGAATTTAAAACTTACGACTTCTTCTATCTTTGTATTGTTGATAGACAAAGTCGGCGATTTAAAAACATTATTTCTTGTCGGATTAATAAACATAAATTTGGTTTTGGATAAATTGAGAGACAACTTATTTGAGCAGAGCCATTCAAATAATTTACCGAGTTCCGTTGACATATTAATGCACAATATTTCAGGATTTTTGTCTGTCAAAATTGCACTTGTATCATCGGCAAAAAGTAAGAAGTGGAGGATAGATGAGCTATTACATATGTCGTTTATATAAAGCAGGAATAAAATGGGTCCCAAAATTGACCCTTGTGGAACCCCACATTTGATTTCGCCAGCCTCTGATAGAGTGCCATTATAGTTTAGATATTGTGAACGAGATAGTAAATAATCACGAAACCAAGTGTTTGAAACATCTCTAAAACCATAGAAGGCGAGTTTTTCAAGAAGGATTTCATGGTTCACGGTGTCGAACGCCTTTGATAAATCTAAAAACGCAGTTATGCTGAATAATTTGGCTTCTTTGGCAGCTGTAAGTTTGTCATAGAGGGATAAGGCGGCCATGGATGTGGTATGATTTTGTCTGAAGCCAAACTGGTGTGCGAAAATTGAATCTTGTTCTTCAAGGAATACTGATATTTTGTTAGCAAATATTTTTTTAATTATTTTACTGAAGCAGGGTAGCATTGATATTGGCCGATAGTTAGAAAACAATTGTTTGTCCGCAGTTTTATAAATAGGAGTCACCAGAGCAGTTTTTAGTGCAATCGGTACGATGCCATGTTCGAGTGACAGATTCACTAATCGGCATATGGGAGATGAAATCTGATCTACTATTAGCTTCATACAAGATGCCATGACACCATCGATGCCAGCAGCACTATTTTTTAGGTTACAGATGACAGATTTAATATCAGCATCTGAGCATGTCCCAAAGGAAAAGGCTTGTGTATGGGTATTAGACAGGTAGGCACGATAGTCTTTTGCGGGTTCAGGAATAGTGGATTCTAAGTCACTAGCTACTGTACAAAAATATTCATTAAACTTGTCGAAGATCGACTAAAAAAGACAAAATTTGGAGAACTAATGACTCAAAGCTACAAGGACGGGAAAACGGTGAGATTTGTTCGTGGAAAATTATTTATCGGTGGTGTTGAGATGAAAGACAATCCGTAAGTAAGCCTACAGTTTTTGAATTTGAGTGCGGATACTGTTGTGTCAGTTTTCACATCTGTGTTTATTTTCAATGGACCTACCCAATATTTGAATGTTCTGACTGTTTATTTGCAAAAATTATAGACCTCATGCGCGGAAATTCACTGATTTTAAGAGATGATGTTTTGAAAACCACGTGCTTGCCGAACAATGACCCGTTGGCTTAGTAATACTTCACAGTGCAAGTATTAAAATATACTGTGTTTTACTATTACAAAAGAGCGGAGTGAAAACTTTCTTGGAACAAATGCTTAAATATGTACTGTAATTCAATGCTGAAACTTTATGACCCCCCCCCCCCCCTCCCCGGAAAAGTGTTTAAGCTTAGCAATGGACTGTAATTCAATATGGACACTTTATGCCCCCCCCCCCCCAAGTGCTTAAATACGTACTGTGATTCAATACTGACACTATGCCCCCCCCCCCAAAAGTGCTTAAATATGTACTGTGATTCAATACTGACACTTTATGCCCCCCCCCCTCCAAAGGGCTTTAATATGTACTGTGATTCAATACTGACACTTCATGCCCCCCCTCCAAAGTGCTTAAATATGTACTGCGATTCAATACTGACACAGTATGCCCCTCCCCCTGGAAAAAAGTGCTGAAACAATGTACTGTGATTTAATATTGATGTATTCATGTGGCCTTTACCACCACCACCCCCCCTCTTAATGCACTTCAAACTAACAAACGTAGCGTAAATAATGTTTTAGTATGGGATCCCCGATGTGTGATCATCATCGATCAATGCATCATGCTAAAATGAACGGTGCACAGAGAATGCACTCTTATTGTTTTATACCTGTGTTTTCGAAATCATTTTTATGATTTATTATTTGTATTCTTTTATGTTAGTTTCGCGCACCTGTCTCCTGCCTTTAAGAAGTCTTGCCCCAAGTCACATAACATCCAAGCAAACAATGAAGTAAACAAATATAAACGAGTGAACCGCGTCTTTTTTTTAATATGGCATTCTATTCACTCTAATGTAATTTCTATGCGAACTCGTAATGCTTATAAGCTGCCAATAAATACACTTGAAGGAACAATATCCCGATACTCCATCTTTCAGGACCGCCCCAAACGGACGATTGGTCGTGATATCTTCTCTTCGCTACCGATTGTTTTATTCGCTCAATTAGATACCACGACTGGTCCCCTGCTCAATTGTTTACACAATCTTTACGATGAATTGGAAATCCATGTTAAACTTCATTGCTATATAATAGACCTTGGTGTATGTCGTCACAAATTTATCCATGTTCCCGACACGATCCAAACCGCTGACTACTTCGATAACATACTATTACTATGGCTGATACGATCTCTATATTTTCTATGAATTGTCGAGGGCTGGCTGAGACCAATAAAAGACGGGATGTATTTCACTATTTTCGGAAAAAAGAAATTTTCGATAGTTTGCTTACAAGATACTCACACAGACCCAAAACAAGTCGATATTATTAAAAATGAATGGGGACATGATGCTATGGTGAGCCCTTTTTCGTCGCAGTCTCGTGGAGTTATAATTTTACTGAATAATAATTTCGACTATAAGATTAACAATATAATAAAAGATCCTCAAGGTAATTACCTAATATTAGATTTGACCATACAAGAAACCTCAGTGACCTTAGTTAACTTGTATGGACCAAACACAGACAAACCGTCATTTTATAATAAAATAAATAATTATGTCCAAGACTTAATAGATAACGCTTCTGTTATTATGTGTGGTGATTGGAACCTCGTTCTTGACCCGAACCTAGACTACGATAATTATAAACATACAAATAATCCCAATTCAAGAGAGACGGTCTTATATTTGATGAAACAAAATAAATATGTTGACCCGTGGAGAATTTTAAATGAAACCGAACGCAAATATTCTTGGCGAAAAAAGAGTCCGAGACAACAGGCACGGCTAGACTTTTTTATTACGAGCGAAGATATATTTAATGTAACAACAGATACGAGTATTAACCAAGGGTATAAAATTGACCATTCTTATATTACTTTGAAATGTAAATTTAATAATTCTGAACGTGGTAAAAGCTACTGGAAAATGAACTGCTCTCTTCTTAAGGGTGCAGCTTATGTTAATATGGTAAATAATATTATAACCCAAACTATTAAGGAGTATACACCAACTCCCTATAATATAGACAAAATAGAACAAATCGCTACAACAGATATCCAACTATGTATAGATGACCAATTATTTTTAGAAGTATTATTGATGAAAATAAGGGGGGAAAGTTTAAAATATGCAATTTCAAAGAAAAAGATAGAAAACGAAAAAGAAAAAGAACTAGAAAAAGAGATTTACTTATTAGAAAATGAAATAATGTCAAATTATCAAAATATAGAGGAAGAAAAAATAACAAAATTAGAAGAAGCAAAAATAGAATTGGGGAACATGAGAAGTGCAAAAATTCATGGAATTATTACTAGAACCAAGGCTAACTGGATGGGAGAAGGAGAAAGGCCAACTAAATATTTTTTAGGATTAGAAAAGAAGAATTTTACAAATAAAGTTATTACAAAGTTAACGACAGATTCTGGCACTGATCCTTACAAAACCGAAGACATTATTCTGGAACAAAAAAATTATTATAAAAAGTTATATACAAGACAAGATGTGGGTGTTAATGATCAAGAGCAGTTTATTAATGAACAAAATGTAAATCGGCTTACAGATAAACAATCAAAAGATTTGGATACTGATATCACACTTAGTGAACTAACGGCTGCTTTGAAAATATGAAAAATGAAAAAAGCCCCGGTCTTGACGGTTATCCTGTAGAATTTTATAAAATGTTTTGGGGGAAAATAGGGGGTTTTGTCTTCCGGTCTTTAAACGCAGGAGTTTTAAAAGGCGAATTATCAGTGACACAAACACAAGGTGTTATAACATGCCTACCAAAGGGCAAATAAAGCCCGTCACCTCATGAAAAACTGGAGGCCAATAACATTGCTAAATGTTAGTTATAAATTATTCTCAGCGGTACTTTCAAGTAGAATAAAAAGTGTTATTAATTCCTTACTCCATGAGGACCAGAAAGGTTTCATCCATGGTAGGTTTATTGGAGAAAATATTCGATTAACGCATGATTTAATGTTTGAAACAAAAGATAAGCAAATTCCGGGACTACTTCTGATGGTCGACTTTGAAAAAGTATTTGATTCTGTGTCTTGGTCATTTCTGTTTGATGTCTTGAAAGCTTATAATTTCGGCCCCAACATGCAAAGATGTATTACATTATTACATGGGAAAATTCAAACTCGGGTAATTCAGAACGGTCACCTTTCCACCCCCTTCGAAAATGAAAGAGGCTGTAGGCAAGGTGATCCGATTTCTCCTTATATGTTTCTATTATGTGCGGAAATACTTGGCTCTATGATTCGGAAAAATAAAAAATTCAAAGGTATAAAAATCAACGATACCGAATTTAAGATAAGCCAATACGCCGACGATACTCAGCTTGCTCTCGACGGCTCAGAACAATCATTAAAAGAGGCCTTACATACTCTACAACAATTCCATAGTTATACTGCCCTGAAAATAAATGTAGAGAAGACGAAGGCGGTTTGGATCGGTAGTCTTACTGGTAGCGAAGTAAAATTATGTGAGAATACAAAACTAGATTGGGTAAATGACTTTCACCTGCTCGGGATTAATTTTTCTTCCACACAATTCTATAATACATGGAAAATTAACTATTTACCGAAGTTAGAGCAGTTAAAAATAGAACTTAGTAAATGGAAAAGAAGAAATTTAACATTATTAGGTAAAATTACTGTTATCAAATCTATGGCCCTGTCAAAGCTGATACACCTTTTCCTCGCGCTGCCAAATCCCCCTGACACATTCGTACAAGAATTAAACTCTGTCCTTTACAGATTTATCTGGAATGGTGGCCGTGACAAAATTAAACGTACGGTAATAACACAAGACTATAAACAAGGGGGCTTACGAATGACAAACATTTCATCTCTTATGCGTGCGCTAAAAATCTCGTGGATTCGTAGATTTCTTCTGCAGAACAATAAATGGAATAATTTGGTTAAAACTTATAAGTTGAAAGACACTGGTACTGATTATGGAAAATTTCTTATAAAACATACAAAAAATCCATTCTGGATTGATGTGTTTAGTGCATGGTATAAAATAGGTCATAACTTTATGCAGAAGACTGCTCAGGATATTTATAATGAACCTCTTTGGTATAACACAAATTTTAAAGACAGCTCATTTTTTGTGACTGATTGGTACAATGAAAATATAAAATATATAAAAGACATTCTTGACCATAATGGTAACCTAACGTCCTTTGAAGTTGTCAAAAGAACATTTGGTATAAAGGGTACTTTTTTAGATTACAATAGACTACTAAAAAATATTCCAAAAGATTGGATTACCCGATTAAAAAATTACGACAAGCTACCCAACATGGTTACCGCCCCGGTTATCACACCGTATTATCAACTTTTGGCAGCGCGAGAGAGAGGCTGTAGACGTTTTTATGACCTACTTACTAATCAAGGTCAGCCTAAATTAGCCTCTGTCGAAAGATGGGAAGGTATCCTAGCAGTAACAGGTATAAAATGGCCGAATGTTTTTGGGAGCATCAATCATTGTACTCAAAATATTTCACTGAGAAATTTTCAATATAAATTGTTGCACAGGATACTACCAACAAAGTCATTTTTATACAAAATTGGCATAACAAATTGTAATTTATGTGACTACTGTAAGACAGAGATAGAAACATTGGAACATTTATTCATATCATGTACGTCTGTTAAATGTATTTGGGACGGTCTTGAAAGATGGTTGACCTTGGAAATTGGTATGAGGGGCAAGATAACGAATATGCATAAAATAATAGGATTTGACCACAGACAATGTGGTTTAAATACTCTCTTATTATTAACAAAGAAATATATATACGCAACAAAATTCCAAACTGCAAGGCTTTCTTGGAAAGCACTCCTTCAAATAATATACCAAAATTATAACGTAGAGAAATATGCTTCTTCCATTTGTAATGAGGAAGGAAAATTAAAAAAAAACAAAGGGGCCTTATTCGAAAATTGTTTTAAAGAGTATAAATACTGTATTTAATTGGCTACAGTGGAGACAGGTGGGCGAAATTATGAATAAAGAAAGCTTTACAACCAAAAAGCTTTTAATGTCAAAGGCGATATTAATTTCTTTCAATTTTATTTTTAAAAGACCTCAAGTGGCAAATATTTGTTTTGTTATGCTTATATTTGTTTTTTTTATGCTTATATATATATATATTTGAAATAATAAAAAAAAAAAAAAAAAACTTGTTTGCTCTTTTATTTAGCTCTATGTTCTATCACATGCTTTATTATAACAGCTGTGTCTAGTTTAATCCTAAACAAAAATTATTTCTTTGTGATATTGATGACAATACTTTTACTTTGTGGAGACATCCACAAAAACGCAGGAACATCATCTAACCTTAAGTGTTGTCACATTAATGCACGAAGCCTTCTCTCTAGAGAAAATGACCACTTATCTACCCTAACCACCTTAGACGAAATTAATACAGTACTATGTAGGGAATATGATTATTTGTGTCTCAGAAAGTTGGTTGTGTGAGGAGATTCCAGACGATATGGTGGGACTGGACGGCTACTGTATCGAACGGAAAGATAGAAATCGTCATGGTGGTGGTGTGGCCATTTACTATAAATCAAATTTAAATATTAAGAGACGGCGTGATCTAGAATTGGGAAAAGAAATACTATGGACAACCATTGAACATCATAATCGTAACATTATTCTAGCAGTATGCTATCGCCCACCCAACCAAGGAGCTAGAGAGCGTGATATTTTCCTAAATAACCTTGATACTATGCTTTCCTTACGTTTAGGTGAAAATTGTCATGCTTTGCTTTTAATGGGTGACTTCAATGACAGATGTTCCTCATGGAATAACTTCCACGAGAAAAATGAACTTAAAATGGAATTAAACGATCTATTATTAGGGAAAAACTTATTTCAACTTATTTAAGAACCAACTCGATATAATGATCGTGGTGGTCATATCCTAGATGTGTTAATAACTGATAATTTTGGCTTTTAGACGGACTACGGAGTTACCTCCCCCTTGTCAAATCTCGACCATTGTACTCTCTACTGTACTATTAATATTAACAAAGAAAACAAACCTAAATGCTTCAAACGACATATATGGGATTATAAATGTTCTGACTTAGTACTTCTTAACAAACTCTTAAGTACTACTTCTTGGGGCACTATATGTGGAATGTTTGAAGACATAGACGGCCGAGTATTTGTTTGGAATAAACTTTTTCTCTCATGTTGTGCGGAAGCTATCCCCAACACAGAAATAACTGTTAGACCACGTGATAAACCGTGGATGACCAACGATGTTAGGCGAAAAATTAGAGAAAGAGATAGATGCTTCAAAAAATTCAAACGAACGCACTCTGAACATGATCAATTTATATTCTACCTCGCTCGAAGAGAAGTAAATATAGCCAAACGAAATGCAATTCGACGATACTCCGAACGTCTACGTCTAAAACTTTCTGATCCTTCCATTGATTCAAAAACCTACTGGTCACTTATAAAATCAGTCTTAGGATCCAAGGTTAAGCCATCAATACCTCTCCTTCATATAAGTAATCGTCATATATCTGATAATCTTCAAAAAGCAGATGAATTCTGCAATTTGTTTGCATCCCATTCAACACTTCCTATAAATACAACAGAGTTACCTCCCTTCAGCTTTCTGACAGATAGTCGCCTCAGTACGATCACAACTTCTGTAAGTGAAGTAAATACTTTACTTAACAAGTTAAAAATTAACAAGGCAGGGGGTCCTGATCATATCACAAATTTCATGTTAAAACATGCCTCAAAGTCTATTTCTCCCTCATTGTGTGATTTATTCTATTATTCCCTAGCAACAGGTACTTTTCCTTCTGACTGAAAACTTGCAAACGTTAGCCCAGTTTTCAAACAAGGGGATAGACATCAATTAAGTTGTTACAGACCTATCTCTCTGCTATCTGGCCTATCGAAAATTTTAGAAAAAATAGTATATTAAAGTTTGTATGATTATCTGACCAAAATAACTTGCTTATACCTAATAACTCGGGTTACTAACACTAAATTGTTCATGATATTTATGAAAGCCTTGACAAAGGAAAGGATGTATGTCTGGTGTTCCTTGAGGTGGGCAAGGCATTCGATAAAGTGTGGCATGACGGTTTGTGGTTCAAACTTCGACAGTTGGGAGTTGTGGACCCAATCTTAAGCTGGATTCAAAGTTACCTTCTTGGCAGAAAAATAAAAGTGCGTATAAATGGTGTCGAATCTAGGACCCAACCCTTACAGGCAGGCGTGCCCCAGGGGTCTGTTTTGGGGCCCCTTTTGTTCCTAGTCTACATGAATGACATAAGCAGAAATAAAGAGAGTGATCTACACATATTTGCAGACGACACGGCTCTAAAAACGAGAGTAGACAACCCTTTAGAATCAGAACTGAATCTAAATAGAGACCTACACCGGCTCTCTAAATGGGCAGAACAATGGCTAGTCACTTATAACCCTAAGAAAACAATTAACCTCATGATATCCCTAAAAACTGTTGTTCCACAATTAAACTTGTTTTTGAATGGAATAAATGTAAAGAGTGTTCAGTCCCATAAACACTAAGGAATATACTTACAGCATAATGGAAAGTGGGACGAACACATTCGCCATATAATAAAAAAGGCAAATACCAAACTTTCTGTGATTACAAGGGCTATAAAGTCATTAAGTAGGAAATGCCTACGTAACCTGTATTCGAGTGTTGTTCGTTCAACGTTAGAGTATGGCGATGTTCTTTTTGACAGTTGTTCAATTGAACTACCGCAAAAAATTGAAAAAGTCCAAAGACACGCCACCGTCATCTGTTCTGGTGGACTCAGACTCGCTCCAACAAAAGCCGTGCTCGCGGAACTCAACTGGGAACCACTGCATTACAGGCGGAAGTGCCACAGACTAGTACTACTTTACAAAATCCTTAATGGTCTCGCTCCATCTTACCTGACTAATGTAGTTAACTCTGTGTCCCATGAAAGCCATTATGTTTTAAGAAACAATACAAAAATATACAACTTTAGACGTAGGCTGCAAACATTTTCCAATTCGTTTTTTCCAAAAACGATCAAAGAGTGGAACATGATCTCTAACGAAAACAGATCTCGTTCGATAGAAGGCTTAAAACGCCACCTTTCTCTAATTTCAGACTTTAGGAGTCTGTGCAAAATATACAATATGATTAGCAGCCAACACGCAGTTCATCTTTGTAGAATGAGAATGGGACTGAGCACTCTACAAAATGACTTGTTCACATACAGTTTATCTGACAATCAGTCCTGTCCTCAGTGTCAGGCACAATGTGAAAATAGCAGGCACTATCTCCTGGAATGCCCCGCATACGCCACTCAGAGGAAGCGCATGCTCAATAGTATTAAGTCATTATTATGTCCTGGTGTATCCATGACCATATTTTTACCAACTTATTCAAGTTTTTTTTCTCACCTAATGCAATTTGGCTCCAAAGAATTAAGAGGTCAAACAAATTTGGAATTATTAAATGCCGTGCAACTTTTTATTAAAGAGACCAAAAGATTTGAAACTACATTATTTAATCCTGTACAAGGAAATTAGGTTACTGGCTATGGCCTAGGGTTAAAATATTACGTACTGTTATACTGTGTGTACCTTTAATTTGTACCGTTTTAATTTGTATTCATTATATTTTCTGTATGTTTTGTATTTCGAGGAGATTCACTCGTGGCCCTAGGGCTGTTGGTAATCCTCGTAAAATAAATAAAGCATTAAATTAAAAACATGGTTAAATTTATTGAAAAACCTTTCACAATTCTACACTTTAAAAATGAATGAATCTGTGTCTGAAGAGGAAGAAAAAAAAAACACATTTATCATAGAGTTAAAATGTTTCTCATCTTAAAAACAAACATTTATCAAATTGTGATATAAAATGCTTTTAATGCCCCCAGAACGTCATATTATCTCGGATTGTGGTAGTGCAAAATATAGAATATCAGAGTTAATTGGTTACTATTTAAATCCTAGCTTTATCTAAAAATACTGATGATTTGTTAGCCGAATTATCTGAGAAATCAATTCCACGGGATGTGATTTTGGTTACTCTAGGTGTGGAGTATGTATGTATACAAATATTGGCATAGACTTGGGTTTAAATTCCATAAAATCAGCATTCCAAATATTCCCGGACAACAATGTAGAATTGTTGGAAGTTAACCTAAAAGGCAATGGTTTTGAATTTAGTGGGACGATCTTCCAGTAAATTAAAGGATGTTGCATTGCCATTTGTATGGCTGAGTGGGAGAGTAACATACTTCGCAAATGTCACAAGTACCTTTCATTTGCCTTCGGTTTCTGCATGATATTTTTATCATAAAACCTCATGCGCTGGAAGACCTTCATATTTTCATTGATACTCTTATTTCTCATGATCCCAGCTTTAAACTACAGCCTACTGTTGATTACACTTACGTGGATTTCGTGGATGTAATTTTTTTTACAAAGTTCATAAAAACGACTCGGTATCTAGATTATAAAGTATTCTTCCAGCCTACTCAGATGCATAATAGGCCACACCACCTTCTCCACGTTTTCCAAGGAGGCATTTAGTCTCAGCTTTTTTTATTGTTTTAATCGGACTTGTTCTGTTCTTTTAACGGCTCTTTTCCCCAAGGGGTATTTTGTTAGGTTACTCAGATCTATTAAATCTGAGGCATTAAGACAAATAAATTCTCTCTTCAGCTTCTGACACCTTGCTTCTCTGTCACGGGTGTATCATTACCATCCAGGTACGTTTCTCTCAGGTTCACCAATGGAGTACCTTAAGACGCGATGTAGTCGATGTATGCGTACCAGATCGAGTAAAAAAAAATCCCTCTTTTCACTTCTGCTGCAGATACCAAACACTAAAACGTATGGAAAGGGAAAGGGTTTGCATTCAAACCTTACAAACTGTTTACTGTTTGGGTTTAAACTTGGACTCGGGATTTTTTCCGTTATAGTATTATACTCTAACCCGAGGACCACCGAGACTCTTCATAATAACAGAAGAAGACAAACTGTTTCAAAGTAAAATGGCTAAAAATCAGTCATTGCTGTTAAAAAAGAACAAGAGTTTCAGAGATCTATTAACCATAACCAAACTCCCTTGTCCAACATCTACTTAGGAACCAAGTTGCATATTTTCACTTTATTTTCCAACTACCATATCTTGTTCAATGTCCGTTTTTCAAGACTTCCTTCCATACCTGAAAGGGGCTTCGGTGGTCCAAAGTGCGGGTTCAAATCCCACTTAGACCCCCAAAAAATTGAAAAATTTCCTAGTGGAGTTTTCACTCTTCCGAAGTCGGGGCTTTCCTCCGAATACTAAGCCTGTTAAACTCCGCCATATTTAAGTGAAATATACAACATCAATTAATAAATGCATAGCCGAAGATCCATATCCGTACAGCTTTGTCAATATATCACAAAGTATTTCAGAAAATACCGGCTTACCGCTTTGCCAGGACTGCAGGATGCTTGCACAATTTGTTACTTTTCGTGACTAAAGTGAAGCTGTCTTCAACCTACGGGAATATTAGGGGTTTGTGTTTATTGCAACAACCTATGACTAGGTATAAAGATTTAAATTACATACCCCCCTTTTAACACAACTAAATACTCCATTACTATTTTAGTCAAAAAGATTTTCCCTGTGCCCATGCGATTTAGTATTTATAAAGTTTATATGCCGTGAAACTTATTAAATGAGGATGGCAATAGCAGGTATTGACTGCTGTATATGGTTGGTTGGCTGTTTAGCTTACTGGCACGTCCATTCGTATAATTGATGTACGCCATACTAGTGAGAAAGTTTTACCTTGAGCGATTAAGAAAACTGTGATGTTTGAACACAATATAACAATATTTTGAATGTCTCTGTACAGGAGTATATGTTAGTACGATCGAGAGCGACTTAACCTCTTAAGGTGTTAAAACATGCATACTGCGGTATATAATCTCTCGGCTTTGATTACTGGCTTGAGTATCACTCCAAATTATGGAAAAAAATATTGCTTAAAACATAGTACCATTAAAAATAAGGAGAATACTGTTAGATTTACGTTATTAAAGACAATACATAATACTAAAGTAAGTTTAGAATAAGCTGATGTATTTTCTTGAAACCGCTGTGAAGGGTAGCATAAGCTTCAATACATTCCAATTGGCACAGTAATGCAAGCATTTAGAGTTTTTCGGAAAATGATTCTAGCTTTCTAGGTTTAAGCTTCTTCTAAGTGCTACTTTAACATAATATTCCAGTTTCGTGTAACAAAAAAGCTGCTAAAATACACTTTAAATGAAAGGAAAAATCCTGATAATTTCCACAATGGGCTTTAAAGATAACACATCGACACGTTGGCACTTCATTCCACATGAAAACAAAATGGACTATAAAACTAATTCTCTGACAATAATTTTAGTAGGAGACAGTGTGTCTGACTGATGGGTCCAACAGCTGCAACGCATAATTAAATTTCTGATTTGTGAAAGGGGGGGTTGTTTTCATAATTATCTTCTATTCTACTTCGAAATGAAGCAAATTATAAACTAATTACTTGGCCTCTGAAACAGATTTATAAACTTGGATCATGACAATATTAAAGCACACTTATTGAACATCACAGTCAAGAAGGTAAGTTATTTTCAACAACATATATATAAACCATGTATCTCTCATCGCATGTCGTCAAATTGCACAAAACTACGTTTTGGTACCTATGGAAATGAGATAAAGTCGGGCTTCTATTTAAGGTCTAGGCTATTTTTTAAGTTTTATTCTCTTTTAAATTGTATTTGAGACACTTGTGGATAAAAGCTGTTTAATTATACCTCACCAAGAAAAAGTTAAAACCCTTATCAAAAGCTTTGATAATTTTTTTTCTGACTTATCACTAAAACCAAAACCAATATAATCTATTTTCGACTTATTGCTACATCTTTAATTTCACCACAGTTTTTCAGATCCAAACAGCTGGTTGGCTAACAAGCAGAGATGAGTCGCAATGCAATGTTTTTCTACGTCTTGGCAGTCGTGCTGTTGTTCCAAGGTATGAAATGAAAAAAAAACTAACACATTATAATTCATTTCGTATATAACCCTTTTTTTCAAGTTCAATAGATTCCACGGTTTCGAATCCCACTCAGGCCAAAACAAATTTCTGAGATGATTTTCACTCGATCGCTGTATGTGAAAGATTTGCAAGGTTCTCGCCGAAGTTCGTAGGTTTCCTCAATGCAACGAGACTGTTTTCCTTTCATGTTAAACCTAGTAAAGCCGCTATATAATTTCGTGCGACGTAAAGATCAATCAATCAATCAATCAATCGACCAAAGATTGCACCAGCTGTCTCTAATTGGTTACCCGATTTGGGAAACTGCTATTTAGCGTAAGAGAGTTTAAGGTGAAATGAACACCGTCAACTGAAATCGCTCGGGATTTTCCTCCTTTTACTTTAAATGTGAACAGACTGTTAACAGCTAGAGCCCATATATGGTTCGAAATCAGCTCGTTTCCATCGCCAATATATACAGCAGAAAGAGATCAATTCAGAACACAAACCGACCGCAGTTCTGTCAACTGCACTGATGGTTTCTTTGTGTTGTTTACTGTATTGCAAATCGTATTGCTTTGTTTTTTTTGAGAGGGAGGGGGGGGGGGGATACGCTTTCTTGAAAAAATCAGAAATCGTTTAAAATCGGTTTAAATATTAGGCACGTGAGGTGACTGAGAATATAAACTCAAAACAATTATTATTGAGTTACCGGAAGGCTTCGAAGGAAATTTGAAAGTTTGGACGAAAATCACATACCGTGTACACCCGCGTATAATGCTCACCAAAAAGTGTAGAAGTGAATACCTGGAAATTACTTGAGATTACGAAACGGTAGCATGCGAAAAGTAACAAATTGAGCAGTGCAAGCATCCTGCAGTCCTGGCAAAGCGGTAAGCCGGTCACATTTGAACACTACACGCTGAGCAGAGTTAATTGTCTTATTATTTCTTGTCATTCTTTACTAATTTCTTACGGTCTTTTGTATGTATATTGTTTGGGTTTTTTTTAATTTAAAACGGTTTCATAGGCGTGTTTTATTTATAACTAAAATATCGATTTTGTTTCCCAGATTAGACTTCGTGTATTTTTTTTTGTTTTATTCATATCATATTGTTTGCCGATACGTTGGTTTTGATGTTGGGTGTTTTAAATTTTCCTTGGTAAAACTTGATCAAAACAATATATACCGTTTCCCATATTTGTCATAAAGGCTGATCAAAAAACCCTATCAGCTTGGACGGGGTCTTAAATGTCAGGCACCGTCACTGAAATGTCATTTAGCGAAACATCCAATCAGATTTAGCTGTGATCTTCACTGTCAACTAATCCACAGCCGTTCTCTTTCTGTCGTTGTAATTCACTCTGCCGACTGGCTCCATGCACTGGTCGTAGGTAAAGACGCTTATACATTTCTTTATATATAGACATGAATTGCTATTTAGTATCAGATCTTGAAAAATAAGAATAAAACTCTTCTCAATGACTTAAATAAAATTCTTCATTTTTACTCAGGTATTTCTTATTCTCGTTATTTTGGGATTACTCTGGGACCCGGGTTCGATTCCCTTTTCAGGAAAAAAAATCGGTAGAAGAATTTCTGCCATATTTTCAAGAAAGTGTAATCCCAAAATAACGAGAATACTGTTATACTCACTTTCTAAAAGACACTATCTAAGTAAACTCAAGGTATTTCTTATTTTGTGATGTTGTTTTCCCCTGGCTAAGTTTCTTCTATGATTTCCCCACCGTCTGTGTATTAGCAACTGTTATACGATGTACTTTGATTAGATCGCTGGTCTAAAAAGTTTTGTACTAGTCTACACTGATGTTCAATTATCATAGCCGCCCCGATTTACCAAGAAAAACCTGCGCATAATACACAGGTGAATACTTTCTGCAATCTATTCTCCTTAGGTTTCATAGGTAATTGAACTCCACATTGTTTCTATGAACTCTCTGCGAGACAACTCTGTGGCGAGGGGGGAGAGCTAAGTTGCAGGGATTAGAAATGACCAAGTATAATTATAGGGAGCAGTACTGGTGACTAGTGATGAACGAGTAATCGATTAACAGTGACCAGTTTGGGGTTTGGCACCACAAGTCAAACCGTTCACACAATCCTCCTTTCTGATAGCTGCAAAGATTTTGACGCACGCTTTCCAATTTTACGGTAACAGCGAACGTATTAGAAAATGGTTCTGAACTTGGAGTTTAATTTCGGCAACCAGGATATCGGACAAGCGCAAAGCGTCTTCTGAATTTATCTTTCAGGTCGAGTTCGATTATGAATTCGACGAACGCCGAAAAGGGGAAACTCTCAATCGAACGACATTCTTGTTCGCCACGTATTCCCCAAGAAGCCAGACTGCACTCTGATTTCAAGATGGTACCCATGCTATTCAAATGTAGATAAAGAAGTTAACATGGCAAGCATTTGCTTACTTCCGTTAGTGCCTACACGTTAGATTTTAACACTGAAGAATAGCCACATTTTGCTTACATCAGACATACCCTCGACGTACGCGGAATACCAAAGCGAAATCGACTTTAGTGTCAAATTGCACTCCGATATCGATGTGACTTTTAAAGCGTGTTTTCATTAACCTATCCCTTCCAATCGATCCAAAGATTATAATATTTCATTGTGTATCATTTTATAATAAGAACATATTTGGAAGCTATATCGGAATCAATACTGGGGTTAAGCTGGTAACGTGGACATTAGACTATTTGTTGATAACACCACAAGATGTAATTTGTAAGTAAACAAACCTTTAGTGGTGTGTAACACACCAAACAATTGTACGTGGTTGGTGTATCTATATCATAGTTTGTACCTAGATTTCAGAACGAGCAGAGTTTATCTATTACAGTGGCCGCCAATTAGTTGCCAAAATTCCACTTTTTCGTCTATTCTGATTACCACGGCTGTAAGAGATTTTAAAAGCCTCTGAAAAACTAAATGATTGACATTTGGATTAAGAAAATCCATACAGATAGTCCTTGGAAAGTAAACGCATTGAAATAACGGGGACGAACGTTATTCATTCTAAGCCTTAGTTATTTAAAACAATAGGTAAGTACAATTTTGAGCATAGACGCACTAAAAATCTTCTTAGTTATACGTCTTGTGAAAATAAGCCTAATATTTCTATATTGTTTTAACAGCAAAAAAAAAAATCATTTTGGCAGTTCATACCACTTTGAGTTGATCGTACATGACTAACCAGAGTTGAATTAACATGGCTGGTAAAAGATTTTGATATTTAATAGCTCCTATTGTTGACAAGATGTTTAAACAGGTTTCGGAATCTTGCATATTATCGAACGTTCTTTTTGCGTTTTTCAGCGTTTTATTTGGCGGAAGTGGCTGGCTGTGTGCATAATGAATGTAGGTCTAGATGTGCTGCCAAGGGCTATGATGGCTATTGTGACAGATTTACCGGCTGGTGTTTGTGTGTAGATAGGATCTCGAGTAAGTATTGTTTAGATTTATAACTCCTAAGTTGCGTTAAACTTCTTTCAAAACATCCAATAAAAAGAACAAAAATGGAGCGGAAAAATGCGCAAAATGGATGTCCTTATTTGCAGTGACCTCATTGACCACCGCTGTTGGATATCACGTCACCACACTTTATCATCGAAGGTCAGAGTGAGCATATACACATCAGCACTTTTGTCGAGTTGTAATCGAGTAATATGAATAGTTTCACCTATCTCTTATACACTGTAAAATGTAACCCGTAAATTTTACAGTGCACACTACATTGATATTTTGATGATTAGGGTTTTTCGCCTCACTCAAAATTAGTTTACTTATATTGCGGCGTTACCAGGTTGGGTGCGGGAAAAAACCGAGTAATTTACAGAAGGAAACCTCCAACTTTCGGCTAGCATCTGGCAACTCTCCCACATAGGAAGCCCTATTGAAAAATAAACACTTCAAATTTCATTGGATTGAGTGAGATTTAAATCCAAGACTCATATATGTAAGGCCGAGAGACTGTTAATCTGCTGACTGAGCGTTAAAGACTTAACAGCGTTAAAGACCTAACAGTATACATTCAAAACATCATTTGCGTTTGACCCTTCATTTTCTGCACTTTTTACTGTAAATAATTAAAAAAAATGACGTGTAAAGGTTTTTATGATTCGTTTTGTGACAACCCAAAATATTTATTTGTCCTATAGATATGTTTAAATTATTTCCCTAAGAAAATGTAAATGCATCTAAATTTTTCCTTGCAGGGAGAGGATAGCGAGATGGTGTGGCGAAAACTATGTCGTAACGTTAGTTAAAGTAATTAAAGTCAAAGCTACACTCAGTACCTTCTTAAATTTGTTATTTTCAAAGTCTGTATTTGTTTGGTCTCTGTCTTTCACATGCCTTCCAGCTATGGTCACGGGTTCTCATCAGTATCAATTAAAAAAACGGCGTTTTTCTCTGATCGCCTCCATGGACCATACCGCACAGTCCATATCACCCCCCCCCCCCCCTTCTGTTACAGTTATTGAATGGCTTCCCTCGAGTATGGAAGAATATATCTTTCATACCCTCGGGAAGCCATGCAATAACTCTAGCATGGCTACCTCCTAGGCAGAAGGGGGTGGTATGGACTGTGCGGTATGGTCCACGATAAAAGGGAAACGTAAATTATCTTTTGAAGATAGCGGCAAAGAAGAAACACTAATTAAAACGCCTAGACCGCAGAAATAACGTTACAGCAATGAGCAACTGAAGAAGCCGATTAAAATAAATCCATTCAAATTTGGTCTAATCCTTAAAAAGTTTTAAAGTGAGAGAAATCAACGCACAATAGTCGGCGAATTATTACAGCATTTGCTAACACACAAGTCAAAATTTCCACACCCTTACATCTCTGTTCGTCAGGAAATAACAACGGTTTTTAGGGGGGGGGGGGAGTTCAGTAGAAGTTAATCCCGAAGAAATCCACCCGTTTTAAACAAAAATATACAAAGTAACAAACATTGAAATATTACAAGGAGCCTCGTTGGCGTCATAGTTTCTCAGTCTGACACAGACCTCGGCGGATCAGTCTGTTAGATTGATTGATTGATTGTTTGGTGTTTTACGCCGCGCTCAAGATTATTTCACTTATATGGCGGCGTTGCCAGTTTTATTGTGGGAGGAAACCGGGCTCTATGCCCGGAGGAAACCCACGACCTTCCGTTGGTAACTGGCAACCATCCCACATAGGTCGTTTGAGTGAAAACCCAGTCAGAAAATTTTCCAATTTTTTTGGACTGAGTGGGAATTGAACCCGCGACCCATAGGTGGAACAGTCTGTTAGAGTGACAGTTCCTAAAGCCCGGTATACACTGAGAGTTTTGCTGCGACCCGACCCGACGCGACTGTACCCGACTCGAATCGGGTTCAGTCGGCTTGAGTTTCGTCGCTTGTTGGAAGTCACGTGACTGTAGTCAAATTTCTGATTGGCCTACGGATTCAGACTCTCTACGACGATCGTCGCAAGAGTAGATACACTGTCTGACCAGACCCGACTCGACCCGATTCTTGAACAAATATCTAGCACGTCCAGATCACTCCCGACCCGACGCAACTGAAGCCGACTGACACCGATTTGCGTCGTGGACTGGTATACACTACACTTTTTCTCTGCGACGCGACGCGATTTTCCAGTCGGATCGATTCGGGTCGCAGCAAATCTCTCAGTGTATACCGGGCTTTAGTCTGATTGTAAGACACCTCGGTGGCCCAGTCGGTTATTAGGATAATCCTTTAGTCTGTCACAAGGCTTCTAATGATGCAGCACGGTGAGTTCAACCAAATACAATTTTTTTACTCGATTGCTATTAGCGGAAGAGTTGCCAGGCTCGAGTGATCGTCCCTCAGTTTCACACATAACCTTCCATTGATGCGGCGTGGGTTCGACTCACAGACAGACCGTATGTGGAAGAGTTGCCAGGTACTCGCCGAAGGTCAGGGGTTCCCTTCGGCCTATGAGTCCGGTCTCCTCCACCACTAAACCGGACAACTCCCCATATGAGTAAAATAATCTTGAGCGCGGCGTAAACAATCAATCAATCAATAAATAGATGTTTCAAACTCTGTAATAAAGCTCTAAACTGCAAGAGCAAAACAAGATGGCCAAGATGTGGAGACAATTGAAATTTAAACGAGACTTACCTGTAAGTTGAAGTTTGAAGATAATTCTACCGAGCTTTAAAGTTCACGAAGGGATAACATGAGATTGCGCGAGATCTCACCAGTAGGCATATTTCAAAGAATGTGTGGACCAATGCTACACAAAAAAGGGCGGGAAATAACATAACTGCTTGGGTAGGGCATGTTATCCCTTCGTGAACTTTAAAGCTCGGTAGAATTATCTTCAAACTTTAACTTACAGGTAAGTCTCGTTTAAATTTTAATTCTACCTCGCTTTAGTTCACTCCGGGATTCCATGAGATATTCAAAGCAAGCATTGGGGCACAAAATAAAAACCCTCAAAAAGTAACACAGTTATCAGAACATACTATATATTTGCTTCAAATAATCACTGTTTACATATCATGACTGGTCTTTTAATAAAGCACTTCCAAAAACACCAGGTGTATGGATTGGTTTCTTGTAAAAAATAGCGAAAGTATATTTTTGACTCCAGCCAGCAGTTTTCATGCTGGTGCTTAGAGGCACAGAACATTTAATTGCCTTACTTGTAGAGGCTGAGCGTGTACTATGTGGAGTGAATATGTCCATATTAATTCCTGCTTGTGTAAGTACAGTTTTTAACCAGCGAGATATTGAATCTTTAGATACAGCATGAAATGGTTTAATAAATGATAAGAACATTCTAGTTTCAGAATCTCGAACAGCCTTAATTCTCTGAATATAAGCATTGATGTAGGTAATAGGACAAAGGCGTCCATCGGCTGGATAGGCAGCAAAATCAACTTCTGCCAAATGTTTTTTTGGCGTTGACTGTTTCAGTAATTCTCCAATACGAAACTTACACGCTGATTGTTTTAAAGTCATAAAGTCCAAGAGATGTAGAGTCTGAATTCGCTGGCCACTTAAAAGAGCGAGTATTGTGACAGTTTTCAGAGTTAATTGTTTACGGGACAATGATTTTTCAGGCGATAACCGGGTTAAATAGTTTAAAACAACCTCTGTATCCCACGTTACAAAAGTTTTAGGCAAAGCTGGCCTTAAATTAAACATACCTTTTAAAAGGCGAATAACAAAATGATGAGACTCTGCTGGTCGATTATCTAAAATCACATAAGTTGAAAGGGCTGATCTTGCAGTATTTATTGCACTGTAGCTTAGCCCTGAATCAAAAAGTATGGTAAGGAAAGACGCTACCTGTTCCACAGTTGGATTGTGGGGATCAATTTGTCGTTCAGTGCAAAACAAGCTCCATCGCCGAAGGTAGGTAGCATATTGTTTCCTTGTACCTGGCCTCCAGGATGCAAGAAGAATTTCTGTAGACCGCTTTGAAAAACCTGCTGTTTGTAAAGACTTCCTGATGGAGCAAGTCCACTATTAGGATTAGCCCGTTCTCGGAAGGTACGAATGAAGTTCCTAGATTTCGGTTGATATCTTTGGGCATTGTTTAGTGGGACTTCCAATAAGCCAGGACTACTTTTTTGAGTATTCATGTGACTCAATGAAGTAGTAGTTTGTCTAAAAAATATATGAAAGGTGAAGATTGAATAAAAGTGGCGGATTGAGCTGTCTGACGTGGGGGTGATTGGGCTCCTGACAACAATGTGACTTGTGTCGTCTGCACCCCTGTCCCCTTCGGAAGTGAAAATCTTGAGATTTCTCCCTTATTGGTCTGTCAAGATTTTAACTGCAGACTTCTCTAGGGTGGTTCCGAGTTTCCACCAGGGCTTTTAGCTGGGCGAATGTTTCTAACCGAGTGACAGAGCCAAACGTTAACATTATGGCAAATGGAAAATTAATTGTGTACTGATGCCTGATAAGTGGCATGCCATGAGTCTCATCTTTCGAAGGGGAAAACTCTGTTCAGATCGCTTGGATGGTGCAAGATTTTGTTGTTTCTGGGCAGTAGAAGAGGTGAATGTATCAACATTCTTAAAACCTTCGCAAACCACACTTGAGTGGGCCACACCGGTGCTACCAAGATGGCGTCCGCCTCCTCCCTTTCTAATTTCTGTAGTACAGCTGAGATCAAACTGAAAGGACAGAAAATATAGCTAAATTCATTTTTCCATGATAAGGTAAAAGCATCACACCAAATGGAACCTGGATCTGGCTTCCAGGAGACGTATCTCTCTATCTGAGAATTAAGGCGAGAGGCAAACAAGTCCAAAGAAGGGGGGCCTAATTCGTCACAAATTTGACGAAAAATATTAGGACATAGCTTCCATTCTTTACAACTGTGATTTTTCCGTGATTGAACGTCAGCTTTTACATTTGTATGAGAAGGGAGGTAACTAGCAGTTAACCAGATATTCTTTCCCTTACACCATATGAAAATTTCCCTTGTCAATGTATAGCAATCAATTGTCTTGCCTCCCAAATTATTCAAATAAGCAACTGCGGTTGTATTATCAACTTGAGCTAAGATATGGGTATTTTCAATATTGCAACAAATGGATTTCAACGTTAAAAATACAGCTAACAACTCAAGGTAGTTAATATGATATGTGGCTTCCAATTGTGACCAGTTGCCACCTGTACATTTATCACCATATACTCATCCCCAAGCGCTCATGGAAGCGTCCGACTGTAATGTTACAGTAGGGGCAGGATGTACAATTCTTAGTACTGAGGTGTATACATTATCAATCCACCAATTTAGATCTAACTTAGCGGTATCGCTGAGACTCATAAAATCGTCAAAATTTCCCTGAGCTAGTTTTAAGGCAGCAGATTTGTCAATTTCAAGCTGTTTATAAAATAATCGCCCATATTCTACACCCGGGCAACTAGATTGAAGAAGACCAACAGCTTGAGCTACTCGACGAATTGTAATACGTTTGGCTTTTAACAGCTCTTTACAAGTAGCTTTCACTTTTTCAGTTTTATCTGGTAACATTTTAACTGTCATATCAACTGAATTGATAAGAAAACCAAGATATCCTATTGATTGGACTGGCTGCAATGCAGATTTATCAGGGTGAATTGTAAATCCCAAACATTTTAACAAATCCAGTGTTAAATTAGTGCTGTATTTACAGTCTTCAGGTGTGTCGCCAATAAGTATTACATCATCAATGTAAGCCACAAGTAAGACACCTTTAGAACGCAGGACTGAACAAGGAATTTTCAACAATTTTGTAAAAACACGTGGGGCAGATGAGAGTCCATTTGGGAGAGAAGTGTATTGATACATCTGGTTTTCCCATCGGAATCTGAGAAACTTTCGATCATTTTCCGCTATAGCCACGGAATAATACGCATCTTTTAGATCGATGCTAGTAAAATAACAGTATCTCTTCATGAGGTTCAAAACGGATTGCAGAGAATCCATCTTAAAGTGATGGTACACAACATGTTTGTTAAATTCAGATACATTTAATATCATACGGTAAGTACCGTTCTGCTTTTTCCGCAAAAAAAAAATGGGAGATAAATATTCACCAATGTCATGATCACATCGTTCTAATACGTGTTTCTCCTCAAGTCTACAAATTTCTTCCTTTATTAAAGCTTTCTCCGTTTCATTCAAACGGCTTTGTCGGGGAAGGACATATTGCTTGGGATCAGATGCTAATTCAATTTTATAACCTTTGACAGGATCAATTATCCATGGGTCGGATGTAAGTTTTTCCCAATAAAAAATATGTTGTACGAGTTTTCCCGCAGAAGAATAGACAGTGTCTGTCAATGTACTATTGATCTTAAAAACATCAATACTAACCTCACCTTTTAACTGAGGCGTGTGTTCCTGGTTCGTTCCTTCCTGGGTCGGTGGCCGGTTTGGGACTGTGTCAGCCTGTTGTTGTATTGACCTTTTGGTCCGTAACGACGACCTAAAAAACGCTGTCTAGAGCGCGGTCTTTGCTGGACAGAACGACCAAGCTTATTTGACTCGTTGATATCTTTTAGTCGCTTTGTAAGGTCGTCACCAAATAACAATCTAGACACAGGTACATCCTTTGTACAAATAGATTGATACCATTGATTTAAGTTAGGTTTCATCATGTCAGACCGACGTGAATTAAGCTTATAATTAGCCTGGCCAAGAATAGCAATAGCATCAGTAGCTCGTCTTATATTTACTTTACGAACTTCAGATTCATTTTCAGAGTTGTTCGGTTTGTTCACAACCAAAGTGTCAAGTAATGGTATTATAGCTGCCATAGCCTTGATTAGGTCTACTTGAATAGCATGCATAGAAAGGTCACGGGATTTTACCGGTCGATCAACTCTATTCCAAATTTTTGGATTTACTCTAGTTTCAACTAAATTTGATCAATTTTCAGGGCGATGGTATTTTTCAAGAAGCTCTTTTAGCTTATCATCCGGTATTTTAGTTTCCACTATTTTACTCACCAAGTCGGCTACTTTGGTGGAAACAGAGCTCGATGTTTTCTCCTGTGATCCATAGTCTAGAGCTATGTCATTCAACCAGTGACTGGGAGATTGGTTGTTCACATCGGAACCGCCGGCATGCGACGGACTGATTAAACAATTCAAATCCAGATTTGACTTTACAGGTTTGTCGGCCTCGGCCGTTTTTCGACAGGTTGGTCGTCACCACTGGCAGAGGACGACCACGCACTTTGGTTAGATTTACCGTGGTCTCTGTCCATCATAGCATCAGTTAGCCGGCCGATATTCTGGCTCATACCCGTGATAGCCGAAGCATTTGACCTTGCAAAAGTTTTATTTCCTCAAAACCAGCGTCTGGCATTTTTATTGGGGTTTTAAAAGAGGGTTCTACCGTTTCGGTAGCAATATCAACCTCGGCTTGGGTCAAGCTTTTCTGTGTGCTACGATAAGCACGTGGCGACCGCGTGTCGCGGGATTTTGCAGATTTCTTAGACGACGACGTTGATGGCTTCGCAGTATAGTTCTCGATGCTGAAAACATCTTGATCGTCGTCGAGAGCCAAGGTTGTCCCGGACGGCTCGGCCATTAGTGAAGCTGTGAGTTATAAACAAAAAACGATTCAAATACCGCTGGCCTCAAAAACACGTCCGCAGCCTACAAAGGTAAGTTAGCGCATGCCTACTGGTGAGATCTCGCGGAATCTAATGGAATCCCGGAGTGAATTAAAGCGAGGTAGAATCTTGAATTTACGGATTGTGCAATCCTCAATCACCCATTTGTAGCAACTGTGGGGGAAGTCATTCTGCAGCATATGGTAAATATACTACAAAAAAGAATGCAAAAAGGCTCAGTACATCAAACAATCAAAACATACATATGTTGAGGTTTTGGAAATCCTAAGGGAAGACTAATCATTGGTGACGAATGGAGTAATCATGTGAGATAACGCGAGTTAGCTAGCCTTCAGGTTTCAAAGCGATCAGTGATCGCATCAAATGGAGTTATCAGGGCGGGTAACACACATGGGTGGGCACAAGATTACTCCATTCGTCACCAATGATTAGTAGAATCCCAATCAAACTTCAACTTTAATTAAAGTCTCGTTTAATTGTAGTATTCTACCACATCATTGGTGACCTCATTCCGATATCACGTGAGATTTTAAAGCCATGTGATCAGGAATCGAATAGGAAAAAATGACTGATGAAATTCACAATGAAAAAGATGTATTTATTTAATACAGACGTGAACTTTAACAACACTACATCCGTGCGTTTTAAACCAGACTGCGCAGAGTAGGCTGATACGTCACATATGGTTTTACACAATGGACAAAGGAAACAATGCTGTCTACATTATCTAAGTCACCGTTTCATACTTCGTCATTCATTTACTTCTGATGGTAATCATATATGGCGTTTCCGCTCAAAAGTCAAATGACATGTACATTCCTATCGACTCCAGTTTGATAATATTTATGAAAAACTTGATGTGACGGTAAGTAATTTTAATTATTTTGGATCGGGGGTAATTTTTGTGTATATATTGAAAGGTAAGTATGTGTGTAATTGTAGAAAACAATGTGCCCGGAGGAAACCCACGACCTTTTGTTGGTAACTGGTAACCATCCCACATAGGTCGTTCGAGTGAAAACCCAGTCAGAAAATTTTTCAATTTTGTTTGGACTGAGTTGGATTCGAACCCGCGACCCATTGGTGGAAGGTTGTTGGGATCGAGCGTCTAACGCTCTACCTACTGAGGCCACGGAGGCCCCCGAATATTGTAGAAGGGTCGCCATTTTGTAACGATGTATGATACGATTCAATTGTACATCGACAATTGTACACCGATGCCTTGAAACGAATGACCAACCTTTTCTGTCTGAATATCAATTTCCCTTTTCTCGAATTATAGGTCATGGAGTTTCCTTTTTGAAACATGACTACCCTCCGTAGCGTTCGGGCCTCACACTAACGCTACATGCCAGAGCTAGTATGGGTATGAAAGTTTGGTGTCTGTATTTTATCTTAAAAAAAACAGTAAAAATATTGTCCATGTGGTGGCAGGGTTATTTTTCTATTTGGATCGTCACCTAACTTCGCAGAGGTCTAACTTCTGGAATGTTTGGAGTTTATAGTCCGCGTAGCGACTTGCTTGGTTTGACATGTATGAAAGGCCAAACGCGCCATAAATAGCAACGTATTACGTTGCTCTCAAAACACAACATGTTGAAACACAACGCAACGTGAGTATATGAATCGTCCAATCAAAGTGCTTTATTTGTACTTTTAAACCCTCTTACGTTGCGCCGAAAACTTAGAACATGTAATCTAGCGTGAACCAGGTTCGTCACGTTGCTCAGAGCAACGCAGATCCTTAGGACTACATGTAGTATGAAAACCACTACATGTAGTATGAAAACCGGAAACGTCTTGTTAGACGAATTGTGTTAGTTGACCAATCACATAGGCCTATATGCGCGGGAAATTTAAACAGAACGTACAACCAGAAACAATCTTGCTACGTTGCTCTGGAACCAATGAAAGTGAGTCTTACATATGTATTTGATGGGTGTGATTTCTCCCGCAAAGTGAGACTGTCATCTGTATATTGTTGAAAGTTAAAACAACAACAACCTAAGCTGGAAATATCCAAACTCTATCGCCTAAGTAGGCCTACATGTATGTTGATGTTGTGGTGGCCAATAAAGTTGTAAAGTGTAACACGTTAAGTGTGACCATGAAACAGCTTTTTGCCATAATTTTGGGACAAAGCAACTGCTAATGCTATGATTATGAATATTAAAAGTGAGTGATGAAATGTCAAGCCTGAAGGTAGGTCTATTGGTAAGTAAATACTCACTTTATTTGCAAGTAAGCCTATCCTGTATTAATAAAAAATGTCCCTACATGGTGTATTTGTAATGTTTTCAGTCAGTAAAATATGAGAATCGAATAAGTGGAAATTGTTTAAGTAGACCATTACTAATTCAATAATATTAAATGCCTACACTACAGGTACCTAGTTATTTATGTTTGGATACTTATTGGTCGGTACCAAGTCGACGACCATAGATCGATGTCAGAATTATCAAATAACGGAGTAAGATTTTTACTTTAGTGAAGTAGTCTACCATTACATCTCGTCAACTGTCTTCAATTTAATTTTCAGATTTATCCTTATATTTGAAAATAATCAAAATGAGAAAGCTAAACCAAAAAACGCCAAAACTAATAGCTTATCGAACATGTTTGACCTATCACCATTTCTGCTCTTGTTTTTAAAGTGAAAAATTTCGTTTTTTCACCAATATTTTATGTTAACTTAGGTTAACTGATAACACATAGTTCGCAATATGTTAAGTGGATTGAAGTTATTCTGATACGCTCACACGGGCTTCTTCAATACCACCAATAAGTTATGGTGGTATTGAAGAAGCCCGTGCGAGCGTATCAGAATAACTTCATTCCACTTAACATATTGCGAACTAGTTAACACAATGATTGATTGATGTTTTGTGCTGCACTCTTGAAAGATTATCTCACTTATATGGGGGCATAGCCAGGATAAGTGGGTGAGGAAACCGAGCCATTTTTTACAAATGGCGATCGAGTGAAAAGTCTAATCAGAAATTTTTCATTGTTTATTTGCCCTGGGTGGAATTCGAACCTGTGCCACATCGATGGAAGGCCTGTCTTGGACGAAGGTAATATCGCTCTAACCAACTGAGCTCTCTAGCCCCCATCACAATGAAACAGGGCAGATGCACTACTGTTTGATATGGAACAATGCTTACTTATGCTATAAATTTATTTAAAGAGTCAATAAATCCTCTTTTTTTTCTTTTTGTTGAAGGATGTCCATAAAGATGTTGATGAGTTCCTGTTGAAAAAAAAGTTTTGGACAGAAACAAATAACTATGTTGGAGAGGCTGAGCTATTTTGCAAAAATATTTCCTGGATTGTACCAATCATATTGCGCAAAACTGTAACCATGCTGCATTTATCCCTGAAATCCCCATGGACAATGGGCCTATTAAGAACATGTATTTGTGCTAGGGGTTTTGATGCGAGGGACATACATGTAGGCCTATACTTGTATTCAGTATCTCCAGTAGGGTGTCCAAAATAGCTATCAACGAATTGATGGCGTTCAAGACAAATAAGTTCTTTGAGAAAAGTGCGAAATTTTATATGGAGCAATAAAGCTAAAGTTATACTTGAATTGAGTGTGTTAATCTTCTATGTTATTTCTGATTGAGATTTGGGGATTCTTAGAGGTACCAAGAACAACCAAATGAAGGAATTAAAAAAATGTGTGCCTATTCCAATGTTACCTATAGAAAAATGGGGTTTCCAGATTGTCAATGACCATCATGCAATGGAATAACCCACCCAAAACTATTTGTGGAAAAATGTGCTAAATACACTCATGCAATGAATTTAACATCTAACTGTTTAACCAAATAGAGTGTTTTACTTAAATGATATAGTGAAAAAAGAGCTTTACCTATATGTCACCTGTAAGCCACCCATTTCAAATTATCATAAGCTGGATGAGTCAATGAAGGATATATTGGGATGGCCCTGGTTTACATTTAATTTGATTATGGTAAATGTTTAAGAAAATAGTGTTTAGTCAGAGATTAACATCTAATGGCCAAAATTTATATTAACCATAAAAAAATTTGTCTCGTTCATAACCTTAAAAAAAAAAAGTTTGAACCCCGTATAAAATGTGTGAAAAAAACTCCTGGTTCCTTCTTAAAAAAACCGGTCCCGTCCCAAAATAAATTTTGCCTGGTCTCTAAACGCTTAAATACATTTGGTAAAAATAAAAGTAAGCTTCAGGATTGATAAAAAAAAAACAGTTGTTTAGAATTGATTCAGGTTTTTCTTGAATAGATCATTTAAGTTGTCAAATTAGGAGAGTGCTGGGTAATTTTAGTAATCATTCCTCTGAGCTGTCTCACAACATTGAACCCTACCAAAGCTAGGTGTAGCAGGGACCTTTTTAAAGCAGTTTTTCTTGTAGGCTCCGCTCATTGATTGGTGTCATAAATATATATATATATCCATTTTCTTTGGTGGTTGATTAATATTGTCCTTGGCTTCATTCATTTGTTCATCTGAATTATACAAATCTCTAATACTATATGAACTGACAAACAATAAATATCATGAACTGATCTTCTTTGTTACTTCAGTGTAATGTTTTCAGAAGGAGAGAGAATGCTATTTAACAAAATATTAAAAGTGCACCTTTTTATTGGCGTTGAAGTGGCATAAGGTTTCAAATTTGAAAATAAAAACTGTTTTTCATAGGCACTGATTGTAATGATAATATTAAGTCATTCAAAGAGAGCATAATTAGCCTTTTTAATAATTTGCTGTATTTTTTTTTTTTTTTTTGAAATTGACAATTTATACCCATGTGGATATATTTCCGGCAGCCTTGCCTAAATTAGCTACCATCTGTGTGAGCATTTATTTACATCCATGTGGAAATTATTTTTCACACATGTAAAACTTAATTTTGGACCCTTATGGAAAATAATATGAACCCATGCAGAAATTAACTTGCACCTCATTGTCTGACTTGAGCAAATGTTCTGTGTAAAGCAGACAAATATAAATCAGACCTATTTAATACAAATGGTAAAAACATTTCAAATGGGTGTAAATTTTCTCAAGGATCACAAACTAATTCCAAAGTGGTACGCATTACTTTTGTAGTTGCTCGTAATTACTAGTGAACATCTCGTAATTACTAGTGAACGAACTGTAATTGCTAGTGAACGTCTTGTAATTACTAGTGAAAATCTTGTAATTACTAGTGAACGACCTGTAATTACTAGTAAACGACCTGTAATTGCTAGTGAAAGTCTTGTAATTATTAGTGGACATCTCCTACACACTGGTGGACATCTCGTACACACTGGTGGACATCTTGACACCCTGGCGGACATCTCGCACACACTGGCGGACATCTCCTACACACTGGCGGACATCTCATACACACTGGAAGACAGCTAGTACACACTGGCGGACATCTCGTACACCATTGCGGACATCTCGTACACACTGGCGGACAGCTCGTACACACTGGCGAACATCTCGTACACACTGACGGACAGCTCGTACATACTGGTGGACATCCCGTACACACTGGTGGACATCCCGTACACACTGGTGGACATCGTGTACACACTGGTGGACATCGTGTACACACTGGTAGACATCTTGTACACACTGGTGGACATTTTGTACACACTGGTGGACATCCCGTACACACTGGTGGACATCTTGTTCATACTGGACATCTCGTACACACTGGTGGACATCTTGTACACACTGGTGGACATCTTGTACACACTGGTGGACATCCCGTACACACTGGTGGACATCTCGTACATACTGGACATCTCGTACACACTGGTGGACATCTCGTACATACTGGTGGACATCTTTTACACACCGGTGGACATCTTGTACACACTGGTGGACATCTTGTACACACTGGTGGACATCTTGTACACACTGGTGGGCATCCCGTACACACTGGTGGATATCTTGTACATACTGGACATCTCGTACACACTGGTGGACATCTTGTACACACTGGTGGACAGCTTGTACACACTGGTGGACATCCCGTACACACTGGTGGACATCTCGTACATACTGGACATCTCGTACACACTGGTGGACATCTCGTACATACTGGACATCCCGTACACACTGGTGGACATCTTGTGCACACTGGTGGACATCTTGTACACACTGGTGGACATCTCGTACATACTGGTGGACATCTCGTACATACTGGACATCCCGTACACACTGGTGGACATCTTGTACACACTGGTGTACATCTCGTACACACTGGTGGACATCTCATACATACTGGACATCTCGTACACACTGGTGGACATCTTGTACACACTGGTATCCCGTATACACTGGTGGACATCCCGTACACACTGGTGGACATGCTGCACACACTGGTGGACATCTTGTACACACAGGTGGACATCTCGTACATACTTGTGGACATCTTGTACATACTGGTGGACATCTCATACATACTGGTGGACATCTTATACATACTAGTGGACATCTTGTACACACTGGTGGACATCTTGTACACACATGTGGACATCTCGTACATACTGGTGGACATCTTGTACATACTGGTGGACATCTCATACATACTGGTGGACATCTCATACATACTAGTGGACATCTTGTACACACTGGTGGACATCTTGTACACACTGGTGGACATCTCGTACATACTAGCGGACATCTCATACATACCAGTGGACTAGTGAACATCTCGTAATTACCAGTGAAGACTGGGCAGCTACTGGTGAACATGTGTGCATGCTTGCATGAAGCACACTTAACTTCTGAGTGCTCTTAGCTCATCTCAATAGCATGGGACATAAGTACTGTATAACTATTGTAACCTTCAGTTAAGATCACTTTGTGCAACTCGACCATTGTGATTTTCCAGTTAAAACCTGTAAACATTTGAAAATTACCAGGGCACCTATAATTATTACTATCTCTCATAATTATGAAATAAAGGTGTAGATCATTTAAGTTGTCAAATTAGGATTTAGGAGGGTGCTGGGTATTTCTAGTAATCAATCCTAGTAATGGCATCTCTTAGATAAGTATTAAGGGTCTTCTAACTATAATTAGCATGACTACCTCTCCAACTATATCTGGAGACAAGGTGTGCAGCTTAAAATATCAATCAATCTGTTTAATTACGAGTCGTTTACCACATATATATGAGCTAACATCTGGCACCAGGTTAATTTCTCTAAAAAAAATTAGATTGTTATAACAGCATTCCCAGTCCAGAGAAAAGGCTCTTACTAGGTTTTCAAACAATTGCCTCTGGTGGAATGGTTACCATTTGTCAGCTGAAGCTCAGTGGTCTCCTCTCCCACTAAAACTGGCAACCCAATTATACATGCACTAGTAAATAATCTCAGGTGTGGTGTTAATAAATAAATAATCAATCTGGGCATAAATGCCATTCCAAATGGTTTTACATAGTACAGTGTAAACAATAGTCCCATCAATTGATCTTTATATGCTGCTGAGAATCAAACTTAGGCCTACATCCCCTGATGTTAAATTCCGTTTATCAAGCATTTTTCGGCTTTATTATTTTTCTTCGGCTTTAAAGTGGCATGAGCTGCAAAAATTCACACTTTTTTCATAATTTCTGATCGTCCCGACAGCAAGTGGCTTTTAAGGCCATCGAAAAACTAAATGATTGGCGTTGGAATGACGAAAATCCATACAATATGTGGTCTGCACGAACCGAAAACGTGTTCGCAAAGTAAACAAAATTCAAATAACCAGGACGACCATTCATTTATTCTAAGCCAAAGTTTGTTCAAAACAATACTTAATCGTACACTTTCGAGACTAGAAGCACTAAAAAGCTTCTGAATTATACATCTTGAGAAAATAGCCAATAATTTCAACATTTTGTTTTAACATCAAAATATCAACATTTTGGCAGCTCATGCCCCTTTAAGTAAAGCCTTTCACTGCGTATGAGAGTTCGGTTTTCATGTTATCTTCAATTGTTTAGTTTATTGATAGCTAGGCCTACTTTTATTTTAAAAAGTGAATAAATGCTTATGGATAACCACTTCTTCAGTTCTTGGTTTATTGGGTGACGACGTTTCGATGTAGTTCTTACATTGTTATCAAAGACCTATCGAAACGTTGTGACCCAATAAACCGGACTATTTGCCTGGCCGGCAAAATAAGTATAACAGGATGAGACACATGAATGTGGCTAACCAAGAAGTAGTTATCCATAACACCTTATTGTAACCGTTCAACTTCTAAATGCCATAGAAAGATTTAATTGATTGATCGATGTTTTACGCCGCACTGAAGATTACAGTTCACTTATATGGCGGTGTTGCCAGGTTTAGTGGGGGAGGAAACCGGGCTCATTGCCCGAAGGAAACCCCTGACCTTCAGCGAGTACCTGGCAACTCTTCCACATACGGCGACCAAGTGAAAAAAATCCACTACCGGAAAAGATTTGAAATTTGTATTCAGTACCTGTAAATTGTTTTGACTATCTGAATTTATGGGTTTTTTTATTTTATTTTTGACAGCTTATTAAGCAAATTTTAACACTATTTCAGTCTTGATTTTTTGTCTGATCAAAACGATAATTGACCGTTTGATAATAATATTAAGATTGGAAGATAGACATTTACTTGGTGCCAATAATTAGGAAAATAGAAAACTAAAGGAAGTATACATGTAAATTGTAATATTGAGTATCATAACTTTTACTACTAAGTAGTAGGCCTACTTATAACTGATAGTTATACAACTTTTATACGTCAGTTTCTATCGAGTGATTGTAAGACAAATAATTTTTAACCAGTCCAAACTCAAAATTATTTTAAGTTAAATAGATGGACACACATTTATAGTGAACCTTACATTAGTCATTAGGTAGAATTGCATTCATTTTTGTCTACGGCACGTTGTTTTGTTTACTTTTTGTCTCCAGTCGAAATTAGATGACGTCAGTCAGTGTTGGGTTTTGGAATGACAGTCTCACTTTGCGGGAGAAATCACACACATCAAATACATATGTAAGACTCGCTTTCATTGGTTCCAGAGCAACGTATCAAGATTGTTTCCGGTTGTACGTTGTGTTTAAATTTCCCGCGCATATAGGCCTATGTGATTGGTCAACTAACATAATTCGTCTAACAAGACGTCTCCGGTTTTCAAACTGCATGTAGTGGTTTTCATACTACATGTAGTCATAAGTAACTGCGTTGCTCTGAGCAACGTAACGAACCTAGTTCACGTTAGAATAATTATTCGGAGCAACGTAAGGAGGTTTAAAAGTAAAAATAAAGCACTTTGATTGGACGATTCATATACTCACGTTGCGTTGTGTTTCAACATGTTGTGTTTTGAGAGCAACGTAATACGTGGCTATTTATGACGCGTTTGGCCTTTCATAGACATGGCTCGTGCTGCACTCAGCGCGCGCCGATTGGCTCAGAGCAGTTTGGATGGGGTTTCCTGAGCATTTTTTGCACGAATTTTCTTTCACTCTTCGAACGTTATTGAATGCAGTTAGGCGTGTGTTTGACATAATTCAAAAACTTGATAAGGGATTTTTGTTTACCAAAGATGATATTTTTTCTTTTGAAGAATATGATATTTATTACCCATATACAGTTACATTGTTAAAACATAATTGTCAACATGTGTACATAATTATTACATGCACTTTGCTCAATCCCAGTTACAGCTATATTTAATAATTTAAAAGTCGTTTTCGTTAAATCTTGGTAAAACTTGGCATACATCATAAAACATGAACATACATCATGAACGAATCCCTTTCTCTAACATTGAAAGCTTGGTTGAGAACAAAGTAAGGAAACTATTAGACGATTCGATAAGCCAAGCGATAAAGTCTGCTGTACAACCTTTAACTGCTCAAATAACAAGTCTTGCCTCCGATTAAAAACCACAATCCAAAAAAATTATGAGAGAGATAGCCTACCGTTATCGATTTCTAAACTGAATACAACAATAATTGAAGACAAAAAGGCCACAGTTGAATTTAAATCTAAGACCGAAAAAGAGATAATGGAACTTAAAAATGAGAACTTTAAATTGCATGATAAAGCTGAACAATACAGTCGGCGGGATTGTGTGAGAATCTCAGGACTAAAAGTTGGGGAAGGCGAGACAACTGACACCGCTATTTGTAAAATGGCTAAAGATATCGGCCTGTCTCTAGATATGGGTGATATTTCCAGGTCACATCTAATTGGTCGACAAAAACAACAGATCATTGCTAAGTTTACCAGCTACAGAAAGAAATCCGAATTACTGTCTAAAAGAAGAGCATTGAGAGATAATCCTATGTATTCTAATGTTTATGTAAATGAAGATCTGACAGAAAATAGATACGATTTGTTTAAAATGGCATTTGTCTTGAAAAAAGAGCGGAATATCCACTCTACTTGGACATTCGATGGTCTTATATTTTATAAGATTCGAGAAAACGGGGACAAACTTCTAATCCACACCTTGAGCGATATTAAACACCTGCAGCAAACAAGCATGAAGGAGTAAGGATTCTCAGTGACACACTTTCAAGTGATTGCCAATAGAATGTCTACATGCTTTACAGACAGACTCATTGCTAATAACTTTAACCACCTTCTATGACACTTTAATATGACTTTTAGTATGTATCAATTATGTGTATCAGTTTGAGTTACTGTGTGTCCACACACACGAAGCCTGTCGGCTATAAAATGTATTTTACAGGTATCTATGACCCAGAATTAACAAACTGTACTGTACATGCATCTGTGACCTAGAATTAAGCATTTAAACAACCTAAATGGATCAGTCGCCGGGAAAAAATTCTTGAACATCAAGTGTTTCCCTTATCATTTAGGCAATGTATCATGTACATGCGCACTAGCCGAGAAATCTTGGCTCTGCCGAATTTTTTTTTCCGTGTTCGTCATAGCCAAGATCACTTCCATAGTAAAAAAGGGATATATGTTAAGGAGACCCGCCGAAAATATCGACGGCGCAAATTTCACAACAAATAAGCAAAGAATAAAATATTTACCACTGCATTCCGATAGAAAAGACCACGAAGAAGGAGTTTGTCAAACTTAGGCCTCTGTAAAGTGACTAAAGATATATGATTGAAGTATTTCTACGACGCCCCGCACAGTTTAACTGGTCGTTTAAATGTTTTACTATGGCGGTTACGTCAGGTTGAAAGCCAGTGGACTTCGAAACAAATATTGACTGCATAAGGGAAAGTTTACCACTTTACAGCGGCGTAAGTTTGACAAACTCCTTCTTCGTGGTCTATACTATCAGAATGCAGTGAATTCTTTGCTTATTTGTTGTGAAATTTGCGCCGCCGATTTTTTCTTCGGGTCTCCTTAACTTATATCCTTTTTTTACTATAGAAGTGATCTTGGCTATGACGAACACGGAAAAAAAAAATTCGGCAGAGCCAAGATTTCTCGGCTACATGCGCACGTACCGATTCTGGTGGAACAATTCCAAGTGGCGTCAAATTAAATGCTTGTAAATATTATTCTCTATGCATATATTCCCTTACTAACTTCCTATTACAAGAATATTGTCCGTAAACCTAGCAATATATATACGAAGTTTATTCACCTCAAACACGATTGATTAACTATAAAAAAGCGCAATTTGGTTGGCACTTTTAAATTTTTTTTTACACACTTGTGCATATCCGGAGAACCAGTAAGCGTCAAGCAACAAATGTTGTAAATTTTCCAACTAATTATGATCAGTTTTTGGCTCTAAAGAAAGCTTTCATAAATTTGAGATTATTGTGGAGCTCATACGATAACACAAACATGATACATAGAACTAACCTTGCTTCCATATTTAACCTAAAGTATAAAAGTATTTTCTACATTTTTCAATCAACACTATGGTTCATTAGATATATGCACTTCTCTTGTTTTTATGACTTCTATCTATTATATCCCCATTATATCCCACGAATATTTGATGAGCATGCGCAATCCTCTCCAGAAATCGCTGCGAATATATTTACATTATGGCGACTATAGCGCAACATAAAGTGGCTATCGGGGCCTGGTATAATTATATTTTCTACAAAGAAATAATGCTATTGCAGAAACTTCAGCGTTACTGTTGTTGTTCTCTAAAGTTAAACATGGCTCTATGTTCCATCAGATGCCTTATTATAACAGCTGTGTCTAGTTTAATCCTAAACAAAAATTATTTCTTTGTGATATTGATGATAATACTTTTACTTTGTGGAGACATCCACAAAAACCCAGGACCATCATCTAACCTTAAGTGTTGTCACATTAATGCACGAATCCTTCTCTCTAGAGAAAATGACAACTTATCTACCCTAGCCACCTTAGACGAAATTAATACAGTACTATGTAGGGAATATGATTATGATATAATTTGTGTCTCAGAAAGTTGGTTGTGTGAGGAGATTCCAGACGATATGGTGGGACTGGACGGCTACTGTATCGAAGGAAAAGATAGAAATCGTCATGGTGGTGGTGTGGCCATTTACTATAAATCAAATTTTAATATTAAGAGACGGCGTGATCTAGAATTGGGAAATGAAATACTATGGACAACAATTGAACATCATAATCGTAACATTATTCGAGCAGTATGCTATAGCCCACCCACCAAAGGAGCTAGAGCTAGAGAGCGTGATATTTTACTAAAAAACCTTGATACTATGCTTTCCTTGTGTTTAAGTGAAAATTGTCATGCTTTGCTTTTAATGGGTGACTTCAATGACAGATGTTCCTCATGGAATAACTTCCACGAGAACTTAAAATGGAATTATACGATCTATTGAAAACTTATTTCAACTTATTCAAGAACCAACTATATATTGATCTGTATATTGATCTGTAACTGTTTCTTGATGAGCTCACTTGAGTTCAAGAGAATAAATACCAATACCAATACCAAGAACCAACTCGATATAATGATTGTGGTGGTCATATCCTAGATCTGTTAATAACTGGTAATTTTGGCTTTTTGACGCACTACGGAGTTACCTCCCCCTTGTCAAATCTCGACCATTGTACTCTCTACTGTACTATTAATATTAACAAAGAAAACAAACCTAAATGCTACAAACGACATATATGGGATTATAAATGTTCTGACTTAGTACTTCTTAACAAACTCTTAAGTACTACTCCTTGGGGCACTATATGTGGAATGTTTGAAGACATAGATGACCGAGTATTTGTTTGGAATGAACTTTTTCTCTCATATTGTGCGGAAGCTATCCCCAACAAAGAAATAACTGTTAGACCACGTGATAAACCGTGGATGACCAACGATGTTAGGCGAAAAATTAGAGAAAGAGATAGATCCTTTAAAAAATTCAAACGAACCCACTCTGAACAGGATCAATTTATATTCTACCTCGCTCGAAGAGAAGTAAATATCGCCAAACGAAATGCAGTTCGACGATACTCCGAACGTCTACGTCAGCCCAGTTTTCAAACAAGGGGATAGACATCAATTAAGTTATTACAGACCTATCTCTCTGCTATCTGGCCTATCGACAATTTTAGAAAAAAAAAGTATATTAAAGTTTGTATGATTATCCGACAACTAATAACTTGCTAATACCTAATAACTCGGACTTCAAACAATGTGACTCTACTTTAAATCAACTGTTGAAAATTGTTCATGATATTTATGAAAGCCTTGACAAAGGAAAGGATGTATGTCTGGTGTTCCTTGAGGTGAGCAAGGCATTCGATAAAGTGTGGCATGACGGTTTGTTGTTCAAACTTCGACCGTTGGGAGTTGTGGATCCAATCTTAAGCTGGGTTCAAAGTTACCTTCTTGGCAGAAAAATAAAAGTGCGTATAAATGGTGTCGAATCTAGGACCCAACCCTTACAGGCAGGAGTGCCCCAGGGGTCGTTTTGGTGCCCCTTTCGTTCCTAGTCTACATGAATGACATAAGCAGAAATATAGAGAGTGATCTACACATATTTGCAGACGACACGTCTCTAAAAACGAGAGTAGACAACCCTTTAGAATCAGAACTGAAACTAAATAAAGACCTACACCGGCTCTCTAAATGAGCAGAACAATGGCTACTCACTTATAACCCTAAGAAAACAGTTAACATCATGATATCCCTAAAAACTGTTGTTTCACAATTAAACTTGTTTTTGAATGGAATAAATGTAAAGAGTGTTCAGTCCCATAAACACTTAGGAATATACTTACAGCATGATGGAAAGTGGGACGAACACATTCGTCATAGAATAAAAAGGCAAATACCAAACTTTCTGTGATTACAAGGGCTAACAAGTCATTAAGTAGGAAATGCCTATGTAACCTGTATTCGAGTGTTGTTCGTTTAACGTTAGAGTATGGCGATGTTCTTTTTGACAGTTGTTCAATTGAACTATCGCAAAAAAATGAAAAAGTCCAAAGACACGCCACCGTCATCTGTTCTGGTGGACTTAGCCGCACTCCAACAAAAGCCTTGCTCGCGGAACTCAACTGGGAACCACTGCATTACAGGCGGGAGTGCCACAGACTAGTACTACTTTACAAAATCCTTAATGGTCTCGCTCCATCTTATCTGACTAATGTAGTTAACTCAGTGTCCCATGAAAGCCATTATGTTTTAAGAAACAATACAAACATATACAACTTTAGATGTGGGCTGCAAACATTTTCCATTTTTTTTTTCCAAAAACGATCAAAGAGTGGAACATGATCCCTAACGAAAACAGAATCTGGTTCGATAGAAGGCTTAAAACGCCACCTTTCTCTAACTTCAGACTCTAGGAGTCTTTGCAAAATATACAATATGATTAGCAGCCAACACGCAGTTCATCTTTGTAGAATGAGAATGGGACTGAGCACTCTACAAAATGACTTGTTCACATACAATTTATCTGACAATCAGTCCTGTCCTCAGTGTCAGGCACAATGTGAAAATAGCAGGCACTATCTCCTGGAATGCCCCGCATATGCCACTCAGAGGAAGCGCATGCTTAATAGTATTAAGTCATTATTATGTCCTGGTGTATCCATGGCCATATTTTTGCCAACTTATTCAAGCTATTTTTCTCACCTAATGCAATTTGGCTCCAAAGAATTAAGAGATCAAACAAATTTGGAATTATTAAATGCCGTGCACCTTTTTATTAAAGAGACCAAAAGATTTGAAACTACAATATTTAATCCTGTACAAGGAAATGAGGTTACTGGCTATGACCTAGGGTTAAAATATTACGTACTGTTATACTGTGTGTACCTTTAATTTGTACCATTTTAATTTGTATTCCTTATATTTTCTGTATGTTTTGTATTTCGAGGAGATTTACTCGTGGCCCTAGGGCTGTTGGTAATCCTCGTAAAATAAATAAAGCATTAAATTAAAAACATGGTTAAATTTATTGAAAAACCTTTCACAATTCTACACTTTAAAAATAAATAAATCTGTGTCTGAAGAGGAAGAAAAAAAACCCACATTTATCATAGAGTTAAAATGTTTCTCATCTTAAAAACAAACATTTATCAAATTGTGATATAAAATGCTTTTAATGCCCCCAGAACGTCATATTATCTCGGATTGTGGTAGTGCAAAATATAGAATATCAGAGTTAATTGGTTACTATTTAAATTCTAGCTTTATCTAAAATACTGATGATTGGTTAGCCGAATTATCTGAGAAATCAATTCCACGGGATGTGATTTTGGTTACTCTAGGTGTGGAGTATGTATACAAATATTGGCATAGACTTGGGTTTAAATTCCATAAAATCAGCATTCCAAATATTCCCGGACAACAATGTAGAATTGTTGAAACTTAGCCTAAAAGGCAATGGTTTTGAATTTAGTGGGACGATCTTCCAGTAAATTAAAGGATGTTGCATTGCCATTTGTATGGCTGAGTGGGAGAGTGACATACTTCGCAAATGTCACAAGTACCTTTCATTTGCCTTCGGTTTCTGCATGATATTTTTATCATAAAACCTCATGCGTTGGAAGACCTTCATATTTTCATTGATACTCTTATTTCTCATGATTCCAGCTTTAAACTACAGCCCACTGTTGATTACATTAATTTTTTTTACAAAGTTCATAAAAACGACTCAGTATCTAGATTATAAAGTATTCTTCCAGCCTACTCAGATGCATAATAGCCCACACCACCTTTTCCACGTTTTCAGAGGAGGCATTTAGTCTCAGCTTTGTTGATTGTTTTAATCGGACTTGTTCTGTTCTTTTAAGGGCTCTTTTCTCCAAGGGGTATTTTGTTAGGTTACTCAGATCTATTAAATCTGAGGCATTAAGACAAATAAATTCTCTCTTCAGCTTACGACACCTTGCTTCTCTGTCACGGGTGTATCATTACCATCCAGGTACGTTTCTCTCAGATTCACCAATGGAGTGCCTTAAGACGCGATGTAGTCGATGTATGCGTACCAGATCGAGTAAAAAAATCCCTCTTTTCACTTCTGCTGCAGATACCAAACACTAAAACGTATGGAAAGGGAAAGTGTTTGCATTCAAACGTTACAAACTGTTAACTATTTTGGGTTTAAACTTGGACTTGGGATTGTGTCCGTTATAGTATTATACAACTTGTGTTGCAGTATAGTTTTGCCAGCATACAAATGGCCCACATTATAAAAGATTGATTAACTGATGTTTTACGCCGCACTCGAGATTATTTGCCAGGTTAAGTGGGCGATGAAACCGGGATCATTGCCCGAAGAAAACTCCCGACATTCGGCGAATACCTGGCAACTCTTCCACATACGGCAAACGAGTGGAAAATCCACTCAGAAATATGATCTGAGTGTGATTTGAACCCCCGCCGCATCGATGGAAGGTCTGTGTGGGACTCTAACCCGAGGACCACCGAGACTCTTCATAATAACAGAAGAAGACAAACTGTTTCAAAGTAAAATGTCTAAAAATCAGTCATTGCTGTTAAAAAAGAACAAGAGTTTCAGAGATCTATTAACCATAACCTAACTCCCTTGTCCAACATCTACTTAGGAACCAAGTTGCATATTTTCACTTTATTTTCCAACAACCATATCTTGTTCAATTTCCGTTTTTCAAGACTTCCTTCCATACCTGAAAGGGGATTCGGTGGTCCAAAGTGCGGGTTCGAATCCCACTTAGACTCCAAAAAATTGAAAAATTTCTTAGTGGAGTTTTCACTCTTCCGAAGTCGGGGCTTTCCTCCGGATACTAAACGTGTTAAACTCCGCCATATTTAAGTGAAATATACAACATCAATTAATAAATGCATAGCCGAAGATCCATATCCGTACAGCTTTGTCAATATATCACAAAGTATTTCAGAAAATACCGGCTTACCGCTTTGCCAGGACTGCAGGATGCTTGCACAATTTGTTACTTTTCGTGACTAAAGTGAAGCTGTCTTCAACCTACGGGAATATCAGGGGTTTGTGTTTATTGCAACATCCTATGACTAGGTATAAAGATTTAAATTACATACCCCCCTTTTAACACAACTAAATACTCCATTACTATTTTAGTCAAAAAGATTTTCCCTGTGCCCATGCGATTTAGTATTTATAAAGTTTATATGCCGTGAAACTTATTAAATGAGGATGGCAATAGCAGGTATTGACTGCTGTATATGGTTGGTTGGCTGTTTTAGCTTATTGGCACGTCCATTCGTATAATTGATGTACGCCATACTAGTGAGTAAGTTTTACCTTGAGCGATTAAGAAAACTGTGATGTTTGAACACAATATAACAATACATTGAATGTCTTTGTACAGGAGTATATGTTAGTACGATTGAGAACGACTTAACCTCTTAAGATGTTAAAACATGCATACTGCGGTATATAATCTCTCGGCTTTGATTACTGGCTTGAGTATCACTCCAAATTATGGAAAAAAATATATTGCTTAAAACATAGTACCATTAAAAATAAGGAGAATACTGTTAGATTTACGTTATTAGAGACAATACATAATACTAAACTAAATTTAGAATAAGCTGATGTATTTTCTTGAAACCGCTGTGAAGGGTAGCATAAGCTTCAATACAATTCAATTGGCACAGTAATGCAAGCATTTAGAGTTTTTCGGAAAATAATTCTAGCTTTCTAGGTTTAAGCTTCTTCTAAGTGCTACTTTAACATAATATTCCAGTTTCGTGTAACAAAAAAGCTGCTAAAATACACTTTAAATGAAAGGAAAAATCCTGATAATTTCCACAATGGGCTTTAAAGATAACACATCGACATGTTGGCAGTTCATTCCACATGACAAAATGGACTATAAAACTAATTCTTTGACAATAATTTTAGTAGGAGACAGTGTGTCTGACTGATGGGTTGAACAGCTGCAACGCATAATTAAATTTCTGATTTGTGAAAGGGGGGGGGGGGTTGTTTTCATAATTAACTTCTATTCTACTTCGAAATGAAGCAAATTATAAACTAATTACTTGGCCTCTGAAACAGATTTATAAACTTGGATCATGACAATATTAAAGCACACTTATTGAACATCACAGTCAAGAAGGTAAGTTATTTTCAACAACATATATATAATCATGTATCTCTCGTCGCATGTCGTCAAATTGCACAAAACTACGTTTTGGTACCCATGGAAATGAGATAAAGTCGGGCTTCTATTTAAGGTCTAGGCTATTTTTTAAGTTTTATCCTCTTTTAAATTGTATTTGAGACACTTGTGGATAAAAGCTGTTTAATTATACCTCACCAAGAAAAAGTTAAAACCCTTAACAAAACCTTTGATAATTTTTTTTCTGACTTATCACTAAAACCAAAACCAATATAATCTATTTTCGACTTATTGCTACATCTTTAATTTCACCACTGTTTTTCAGATCCAAAAAGCTAGTCTGGTTGGCTAACAAGCAAAGATGAGTCGCAATGCAATGTGTTTCTACGTCTTGGCAGTCGTGCTGTTGTTCCAAGGTATGAAATGAAAAAAAACTAACCCATTATAATTCATTTCGTATATAACCCTTTTTTCATGTTCAATAGATTCCACGGTTTCGAATCCCACTCAGGCCAAAACAAATTTCTGAGATGATTTTTACTCGATCGCTGTATGTGAAAGATTTGCAGGGTTCTCGCCGAAGTTCGTAGGTTTCCTCAATGCAACGAGACTGTTTTCCTTTCTTGTTAAACCGAGTAAAGCCGCTATATAATTTCGTGCGGCGTAAAGATCAATCAATCAATCAATCGACCACAGATTGCACCAGCTGTCTCTAATTGGTTACCCGATTTGTGAATTTGCTATTTAGAGTAAGAGAGTTTAAGGTGAAATGTACACCGTCAACTGAAATCGCTCGGGATTTTCCTCCTTTTACTTTAAATGTGAACAGACTGTTAACAGCCAGAGCCCATATATGGTTCGAAATCAGCTCGTTTCCATCGCCAATATATACAGCGGAAGGGGATCAATTCAGAACACAAACCGACCGGAGTTCTGTCAACTGCACTGATGGTTTCTTTGTGCTGTTTACTGTATTGCAAATCGTATTGCTTTGTTTTTGTTTTTTTTAGAGGGAGAAGGTGGGGGGGGGGGGGTGTACGCTTTCTTGAAAAATCAGAAATCGTTTAAAATCGGTTTAAATATTAGGCACGTGAGGTGACTGAGAATATAAACTCAACACAATTATTATTGAGTTACCGGAAGGCTTCGAAGGAAATTTGAAAGTTTGGACGAAAATCACATACCGTGTACACCCGCGTATAATGCTCACCAAAAAGTGTAGAAGTCAATACCTGGGAAGAACTTGAGATTACGAAACGGTAGCATGCGAAAAGTAACAAATTGAGCAGTGCAAGCATCCTGCAGTTCTGGCAAAGCGGTAAGCCGGTCACCTTTGAACACTACACGCTGAGCAGAGTTAATTGCCTTATTATTTCTTGTCATTCTTTACTAATTTCTTACGGTCTTTTGTATGTATATTGTTTGTTTTTTTATGTAAAACGGTTTCATAGGCGTGTTTTATTTATAACCAAAATATCGATTTTGTTTCCCAGATTAGACTTCGTGTATTTGTTTTGTTTTATTCATATCATATTGTTTGCCGATAAGTTGGTTTTGATGTTGGGTGTTTTAAATTTTCCTTGGTAAAACTTGATCAAAATAATATATACCGTTTTCCATATATGTCATAAAGGCTGATCAAAATAACCCTATCAGCTTGGACGGGGTCTTAAATGTCAGGCACCGTCACTGAAATGTCATTTAGAGAAACATCCAATCAGATTTAGCTGTGATGTTCACTTTAATATACGTGCATTAGCTGACTGTCAACCAATCCACAGTCGTTCTCTTTCTGTCGTTGTAATTCACTCTGCCGACTGGCTCCATGCACTTGTCGTAGGTAAAGACGCTTATGCATTTCTTTATATATAGACATGAATTGCTATTTAGTATCAGATCTTGAAAAATAACAATAAAACTCTTCTCAATGACTTAAATAAAATTCTTCATTTTCACTCAGGTATTTCTTACTCTCGTTATTTTTGGATTACTCTGGGATCCGGGTTCGATTCCCGTTTCAGGGAAAAAAAATCGGTAGAAGAATTTCTGCCATATTTTCAAGAAAGTGTAATCCCAAAATAACGAGAATACTGTTATACTCACTTTCTAAAAGACACTATTTAAGTAAACTCAAGGTATTTCTTATTTTGTGATGTTGTTTTCCACTGGCTAAGTTTCTTCTATGACTTCCCCACCGTCTGTGTATTACCAACTGTTATACGATGTACTTTGATCAGGTCGCTGGTCTAAAAAGTTTTGTACTAGTCTACACTGATGTTCAATTATCATAGCCGCCCCGATTTACCAAGAAAAACTGCGCATAATACACAGGTGAATACTTTCTGCAATCTATTCTCCTTAGGTTTCATAGGTAATTGAACTCCACATTGTTTCTATGAACTCTCCGCGAGACAACTCTGTGGTGAGGGGGAAGAGCTGAGATGCAGGGATTAGAAATGACCAAGTATAATTATAGGGAGCAGTACTGGTGACTAGTAATGAACAAATAATCGGTTAATAGTGACCAGTTTGGGGTTTGGTACCTACCGGTTAATACAACACTACAGGGCAACCGTTCTTATTTTTTTTAACAGCACCACAAGTCAAACCGTTCACACAATCCTCCATTCTGAGAACTGCAAAGATTTTGACGCACGCTTTCCAATTTTACGGTAACAGCGAACGTATTAGAAAATGGTTCTGAACTTGGAGTTTAATTTCGGCAACCAGGATATCGGACAAGCGCAATGCGTCTTCTGAATTTATGTTTCAGGTCGAGTTCGATTATGAATTCGACGAACGCCGAAAAGGGGAAACCATCAATCGAACGACATTCTTGTTCGCCACGTATTCACCAAGTAGCCAGACTGCACTCTGATTTCAAGATGGTACCCAAGCTATTCAAATGTAGATAAAGAAGATAACATGGCAAGCATTTGCTTACTTCCGTTAGTGCCTACACGTTAGATTTTAGCACTGAAGAACAGCCACATTTTGCTTACACCAGACATACCCTCGACGTACGCGGAATACCAAATCGAAATCGACTTTAGTGTCAAATTGCACTCCGATATCGATATGACTTTTAAAGCGTGTTTTAAGTAACCTATCCCTTCCAATCGATCCAAAGATTATAATATTTCATTGTGTATCATTTTATAATAAGAACATATTTGGAAGCTATATCGGAATCAATACTGGGGTTAAGCTGGTAACGGGACTATTTGTTGATAAAACCACAAGATCGCAATGTAACTTGTAAGTAAACAAACCTTTAGTGGTGTGTAACACACAAAACAATCGTACGTGGTTGGTGTATCTATAGCATAGTTTGTACCTAGATTTCAGAACGAGCAGAGTTTATCTATTACAGTGGCCGCCAATTAGCTGCCAAAATTCCACTTTTTCGTCTATTCTGATTACCACGGCAGTAAGAGATTTTAAAAGCCTCGGAAAAACTAAATGATTGTCATTTTGATTAGGAAAATCCATACAGATAGTCCTTGAAAAGTAAACGCATTGAAATAACGGGGACGAACGTTATTTATTCTAAGCCTTAGTTATTTAAAACAATAGTTTAGTACAATTTTGAGCATAGACCCACTAAAAATCTTCTGAGTTATACGTCTTGTGAAAATAAGCTTAATATTTCTACATTCTGTTTTAACAGCAAAAAACAAAAATCATTTTGGCAGTTCATACCACTTTGAGTTGATCTTACATGACTAACCAGAGTTGAATTAACATGGCTGGTAAAGGCTTTTGATATTTAATAACTCTTATTGTTGACAAGATGTTTAACCAGGTTTCGGAATCTTGCATATTATCGAACGTTCTTTTTGCGTTTTTCAGTGTTTTATTTGGCGGAAGTGGCTGGCTGTGAGCCTAATGAATGTAGGTCTGGATGTGCTGCCCAGAAAAGGGGCACTAGTGGCTATTGTGACAATTCTACCGGCTGGTGTTTGTGTATCTCGAGTAAGTATTGTTTAGATTTCTAACTCCTAAGTTGCGTTAAATTTGTTTTAAAACCTCCACTAAAAAGAAAAAAAAAATGGAGCGGAAAAATGCGCAAAATGGATGTCCTTATTTGCAGTGACCTCATTGACCCCCGCTGTTGGGTATCACGTCACCACACTTTATCATCGAAGGTCAGAGTGAGCATATACACATCAGCACTTTTGTCGAGTTGTAATCGAGTAATATGAATAGTTTCACCTATCTCTTATACACTGTAAAATGTAACCCGTAAATTTTACGGTAGAATACTGGCAGCTGGGCTGGGCAGCTTTCTACCGTAAAAATAAGGGTAGACCGTAAAATCAACTAGCCACATTCCTAATCAGTGAATGTGAAAAAACATTTTGAAATCAGCAGGCTAAGAAATACAGGACTTTAAATCGTCAACACCAGCATGGATCTGTTAATGTAGATTTTCAAATGTTATGTACCCCCAACGAAATAGTAAAACTGACTACTTCTGCAAGTTGACAAACATATATTTATTTGAAAAAATGCTGATGAAAATTCTCACTTGGGGCAGGTATCTCTATCTACACTTTCAAATACATGTGTGTTAAATTAACTATCTTAATGACAATTTTTTTCTTATATTAAGTCGCCTACGGCGGGATTCGAACCTCTAACCTTCCATACAGGAGCTGCGCAGATCTATATGCGCACTAGCCATAACCGTAACCACTACACTATCTACAAATATGAAGGGTTGGTGGCCCCATTTCCATGCCTTACTAGCGCTTCGGTGTGCGCATGCGCACTTCCGTTTTTTGCACCCTTTGACCCGCAATGACGTATTTTGGACGAACCCTTCACGGAAACAACCGAGGAGATCAGATCTCGTTAGCTCGGAAACGACAACTCTGTCTCAAAGTTATTTTACGGTACACGACCGTAAAGCTTCCACTGAAGTATAAAACGGCAATTTACCGTTAATTTTAAAATATTCTACTGTAGAATCGACGGGAAACGGTTACGATGTAGATTACCTGTGACCAAACGGCACCTCAGATTAATCGTGTAAGTACCGATTACATACTTTAACTATATGGTGTCTTTAGAAGCATCGTTTATGTGTTGTCTAGAAGCACAGTGCACACTACATTGATATTTTAATGATTAGGGTTTTTCGCCTCACTCAAAATTATTTTACTTTGCGGCGTTACCAGGTTGGGTGCGGGAAAAAAACCTAGCCATTCACAGGAGGAAACCTCCAACTTTCGGCTAGCATCTGGCAACTCTCCCACATAGGAAGCCCTATTGAAAAATAAACACTTCAAATTTCATTGGATTGAGTGAGATTTAAATCCAAGACTCATATATGTAAGGCCGAGAGACTGTTAATCTGCCGACTGAGCGTTAAAGACCTAACAGCGTTAAAGACCTAACAGTATACATTCAAAACATCATTTGCGTGTGACCCTTCATTTTCTGCACTTTTTACTGTAAACAATTAAAAAAAATGACGTGTAAAGGTTTTTATGATTCGTTTTGTGACAACCCAAAATATTTGTTTGTCCTATAGATATGTTTAAATTATTTCCCTAAGAAAATGTAAATGCATCTAAATTTTTCCTTGCAGGGAGAGGATAGCGAGATGGTGTGGCGAAAACTATGTCGTAACGTTAGTTAAAGTAATTAAAGTCAAAGCTACACTCAGTACCTTCTTAAATTTGTTATTTAAAAAGTCTGTATTTGTTTGGTCTTTCACATGCCTTCCAGCTATGGTCCACGGGTTCTCATCCGTATCAATTTAAAAAAACGGCGTTTTTCTCTGATCGCCTCCATGGACCATACCGCACAGTCCATACCCCCCCCCCTTCTGCCTAGGAGGTAGCCATGTTAGAGTTATTGAAGAATGGCTTCCCTCGAGTATGGAAGAATATATCTTCCATACTCGAGGGAAGCCATTCAATAACTCTAGCATTGCTACCTCCTAGGCAGAAGGGGGTGGTATGGACTGTGCGGTATGGTCCACGATAAAAGGGAAACGTAAATTATCTTTTGAAGATAGCGGCAAAGAAGAAACACTAATTAAAACGTCTAGACCGCAGAAATAACGTTACAGCAATGAGCAACTGAAGACGCCGATTAAAATAAATCCATTCAAATTTGGTCTAATCCTTAAAAAGTTTTGAAGTGAGAGAAATCAATACACAATAGTTGGCGAATTATTACAGCATTTGCTAACACACAAGTCAAAATTTCCACGCCCTTACATTTCTGTTCTTCAGGAAATAACAACGGTTTTTAGGGGGGGGGGGGATCAATAACATTTCAGTAGAAGTCAATCCCGAAGAAATCCACCCGTTTTAAACAAAAATATACAAAGTAACAAACATTGAAATATTACAAGGAGCCTAGTTGGCGTGATAGTTTCTCACTCTGACACAGACCTCGGCGGATCAGTCTGTTAGATTGATTGATTGATTGATTGTTTGGTGTTTTACGCCGCGCTCAAGATTATTTCACTTATATGGCGGCGTTCCCAGTTTTATTGTGGGAGGAAACCGGGCTCTATGCCCGGAGGAAACCCACGACCTTCCGTTGGTAACTGGCAACCACCCCACATAGGTCGTTCGAGTGAAAACCCAGTCAGAAAATTTTCCAATTTTTTGGGACTGAGTGGGAATCGAACCCGCGACCCATAGGTGGAACAGTCAGTTAGAGTGACAGTTCCTAAAGCCCGGTATACACTGAGAGTTTTGCTGCGACCCGACCCGACGCGACTGTACCCGACTCGAATCGGGTTCAGTCGGCTTGAGTTGCGTCGCTTGTTTGAAGTCACGTGACTGTAGTAAAGTTTCTGATTGGCCTACGGATTCAGACTCTCTACGACGATCGTCGCAAGAGTGGATACACTGTCTGACCAGACCCGACTCGACCCGATTCTTGAACAAATATCTAGCACGTCCAGATCACTCCCGACCCGACGCAACTGAAGCCGACTGACACCGATTTGCGTCGTGGACTGGTATACACTACACTTTTTCTCTGCGACGCGACGCGATTTTCCAGTCGGATCGATTCGGGTCGCAGCAAATCTCTCAGTGTAAACCGGGCTTTAGTCTGATAGGCCTACACACCTCGGTGGCCCAGTCGGTTATTAGGATAATCCTTTAGTCTGACACAAGGCTTCTAATGATGCAGCACGGTGAGTTCAACCAAATCCAATTTTTTACTCGATTGCCATTAGCGGAAGAGTTGCCAGGCTCGAGTGATCGTCCCTCAGTTTCAAACATAACCTTCCATTGATGCGGCGTGGGTTCGACTCACAGACAGACCGTATGTGGAAGAGTTGCCAGGTACTCGCCGAAGGTCAGGGGTTCCCTTCGGCCTATGAGTCCGGTCTCCTCCCCCACTAAACCGGACAACTCCCCGTATGAGTAAAATAATCTTGAGCGCGGCGTAAACAATCAATCAATCAATAAATAGATGTTTCAAACTCTGTAATAAAGCTCTAAACTACAAGGGCAAAACAAGATGGCCAAGATGTGGAGACAATTGAAATTTAAACGAGACTTACCTGTAAGTTGAAGTTTGAAGATAATTCTACCGAGCTTTAAAGTTCACTAAGGGATAACATGAGATTGCGCGAGATCTCACCAGTAGGCATATTTCAAAGAATGTGTGGACCAATGCTACACAAAAAAGGGCGGGAAATAACATAGCTGCTTGGGTAGGGCATGTTATCCCTTCGTGAACTTTAAAGCTCGGTAGAATTATCTTCAAACTTCAACTTACAGGTAAGTCTCGTTTAAATTTCAGTTCTACCTCGCTTTAGTTCACTCCGGGATTCCATGAGATATTCAAAGCAAGCATTGGGGCACAAAATAAAAACCCTCAAGAAGTAACACAGTTATCAGAACATACTATGTATTTGCTTCAAATAATCACTGTTTACATATCAGGACTGGTCTTTTAATAAAGCACTTCCAAAAACACCAGGTGTATGGATTGGTTTCTTGTAAAAATTAGCGAAAGTAGATTTTTGACTCCAGCCAGCAGTTTTCATGATGGTGCTTAGAGGCACAGAACATTTAATTGCCTTACTTGTAGAGGCTGAGCGTGTACTATGTGGAGTGAATATGTCCATATTAATTCCTGCTTGTGTAAGTACAGTTTTTAACCAGCGAGATATTGAATCTTTAGATACAGCATGAAATGGTTTAATAAATGATAAGAACATTCTAGTTTCAGAATCTCGAACAGCCTTAATTCTCTGAATATAAGCATTGGTGTAGGTAATAGGACAAAAGCGTCCATCGGCTGGATAGGCAGCAAACTCAACTTCTGCCAAATGGTTTTTTGGCGTTGACTGTTTCAGTAATTCTTCAATACGAAACTTACACACTGATTGTTTTAAAGTCATATTTGTTAAGTCCAAGAGATGTAGAGTCTGAATTCGCTGGCCCCTTAAAAGAGCGAGTATTGTGACAGTTTTCAGAGGTAATTGTTTACGGGACAATGATTATTCAGGCGATAACCGGGTTAAATAGTTTAAAACAACCTCTGTATCCCACGTTACACAAGTTTTAGGCAAAGCTGGCCTTAAATTAAACATACCTTTTAAAAGGCGAATAACAAAATGATGAGACCCTGCTGGTCGATTATCTAAAATCACATAAGTTGAAAGGGCTGATCTTGCAGTATTTATTGCACTGTAGCTTAGTCCTGAATCAAAAAGTATGGTAAGGAAAGACGCTACCTGTTCCACAGTTGGATTGTGGGGATCAATTTGTCGTTCAGCGCAAAATAAGCTCCATCGCCGAAGGTAGGTAGCATATTGTTTCCTTGTACCTGGCCTCCAGGATGCAAGAATATTTTTTGTAGACCGCTTTGAAAACCTGCTGTTTGTAAAGACTTCCTGATAAGTGGGATGCCATGAGTCTCATCTTCCGAAGGGGGAAAACTCTGTTCAGATCGCTGGGATGGTGCAAGATTTTGTTGTTTCTGGGCAGTAGAAGAGGTGAATGTGTCAACATTCTTAAAACCTTCGCAAACCACACTTGAGTGGGCCACACCGGTGCTACCAAGATGGCGTCCGCCTCCTCCCTTTCTAATTTCTGTAGTACAGCTGAGATCAAACTGAAAGGACAGAAAATATAGCTAAATTCATTTTTCCATGATAAGGTAAAAGTATCACACCAAATGGAACCTGGATCTGGCTTCCAGGAGACGTATCTCTCTATCTGAGAATTAAGGCGAGAGGCAAACAAGTCCAAAGAAGGGGGGCCTAATTCGTCACAAATTTGACGAAAAATATTATGACATAACTTCCATTCTTTACAACTGTGATTTTTCCGTGATTCAACGTCAGCTTTTACATTTTTATGAGAAGGGAGGTAACTAGCAGTTAACCAGATATTCTTTCCCTTACACCATATGAACATTTTCCTTGTCAATGTATAGCAATCAATTGTCTTGCCTCCCAAATTATTCAAATAAGCAACTGTGGTTGTAATCAACTTGAGCTAAGATATGGGTATTTTCCATATTGCAACAAAAGGATTTCAACGTTAAAAATACAGCTAACATCTCAAGGTAGTTAATATGATATGTGGCTTCCAATTGTGACCAGTTGCCACCTGTACATTTATCACCATATACTCATGCCCAAGCGCTCATGGAAGCGTCTGACTGGAATGTTACAGTAGGTGCAGGATGTACAATTCTTAGAACTGAGGTGTCTACATTATCAATCCACCAATTTAGATCTAACTTAGCGGTATCGCTGAGATTCATAAAATCGTCAAAATTTCCCTGAGCTAGTTTTAAGGCAGCAGATTTGTCAATTTCTAGCTGTTTATAAAATAATTGGCCATATTCTACACCGGGCAACTGGATAGAAGAAGACCAACAGCTTGAGCTACTCGACGAATTGTAATACGTTTGGCTTTTAACAGCTCTTTACAAGTAGCTTTCCCTTTTTCAGCTTTATCTGGTAACATTTTAACTGTCATATCAACTGAATTGATAAGAAAACCAAGATGTCCTATTGATTGGACTGGCTGCAATGCAGATTTATCAGGGTGAATTGTATATCCCAAAAATTTTAACAAATCCAGTGTTAAATTAGTGCTGTATTTACAGTCTTCAGGTGTGTCGCCAATAAGTATTACATCATCAATGTAAGCCACAAGTAAGACACCTTTAGAACGCAGGACTGAACAAGGAATTTTCAACAATTTTGTAAAAACACGTTGGGCAGATGAGAGTCCATTTGGGAGAGAAGTGGATTGATACATCTGGTTTTCCCATCGGAATCTGAGAAATTTTCGATCATTTTCCGCTATAGCCACAGATAAATTTAATATCATACGGTAAGTACCGTTCTGCTTTTTCCGCAAACAAATGGGAGATAAATATTCACCAATGTCATGATCACATCGTTCTAATACGTGTTTCTCCTCAAGTCTACAAATTTCTTCCTTTATTAACGCTTTCTCAGTTTCATTCAAACGGCTTTGTCGGGGAAGGACATATTGCTTGGGATCAGATGCTAATTCAATTTTGTAACCTTTGACAGAATCAATTATCCATGGGTCGGATGTAAGTTTTTCCCAATAAAAAATATGTTGTACGAGTTTTCCCGCAGAAGAATAAACAGTTTCTGTCAATGTACTATTGGTCTTAAAAACATGAATACTAACCTCACTTTTTAACTGAGGCGATCCGCCCGTGTGTTCCTGGTTCGTTCCTTCCTGGGTCGGTGGCCAGTTTGGGACTGTGTCAGCCTGTTGTTGTATTGGCCTTTTGGTGCGTAACGACGACCTAAAAAACGCTGTCTAGAGCGCGGTCTTTGCTGGACAGAACGACTAAGCTTATTTGACTCGTTGATATCTTTTAGTCGCTTTGTAAGGTCGTCACCAAATAACAATCTAGACACAGGTACATCCTTTGTACAAATATATTGATACCATTGATTTAAGTTAGGTTTCATCATGTCACGCAGACGGGAATTAAGCTTATAATTAGCCTGGCCAAGAATAGCAATAGCATCAGTAGCTCGTCTTATATTTACTTTACGAACTTCAGATTCATTTTCAGAGTTGTTCGGTTTGTTCACAACCAAAGTGTCAAGTAATGGTATTATAGCTGACATAGCCTTGATTAGGTCTACTTGAATAGCCTGCATAGAAAGGTCACGGGATTTTACCGGTAGGTCAACTCTATTCCAAATTTCTGGATTTGCTCTAGTTTCAACTAAATTTGAACAATTTTCAGGGCGATGGTATTTTTCAAGAAGCTCTTTCAGCTTATCATCTGGTATTTTAGTTTCCACTATTTTACTCACCAAGTCGGCTACTTTGGTGGAAACAGAGCTCGATGTTTTCTCCTGTGATCCATAGTCTAGAGCTATGTCATTCAACCAGTGACTGGGAGATTGGTTGTTCACATCGGAACCGCCGGCATGCGACGGACTGATTAAACAATTCAAATCCATATTTGACTTTACAGGTGTGTCACGTCTCGGCCGTTTTTCGACAGGTTGGTCGTCACCACTGGCAGAGGACGACCACGCACTTTGGTTAGATTTACCGTGGTCTCTGTCCATCATAGCATCAGTTAGCCGGCCGATATTCTGGCTCATACCCGTGATAGCCGAAAGCATTTGACCTTGCAAAAGTTTTATTTCCTCAAAACCAGTGTCTGGCATTTTTATTGGGGTTTTAAAAGAGGGTTCTACCGTTTCGGTAGCAATATCAACCTCGGCTTGGGTCAAGCTTTTCTGTGTGCTACGATAAGCACGTGGCGACCGCGTGTCGCGGGATTTTGCAGATTTCTTAGACGACGACGTTGATGGCTTCGCAGTATAGTTCTCGATGCTGAAAACATCTTGATCGTCGTCGAGAGCCCAGGTTGTCCCGGACGGCTCGGCCATTAGTGAAGCTGTGAGTTATAAACAAAAAACGATTCAAATACCGCTGGCCTCAAAAACACGTCCGCAGCCTACAAAGGTAAGTTAGCGCATGCCTACTGGTGAGATCTCGCGCAATCTCATGGAATCCCGGAGTGAACTAAAGCGAGGTAGAATCTTGAATTTACGGATTGTGCAATCCTCAATCACCCATTTGTAGCAACTGTGGGGGAAGTCATTCTGCAGCATATGGTAAATATACTACAAAAAAGAATGCAAAAAGGCTCAGTACATCAAACAATCAAAACATACATATGTTGAGGTTTTGGAAATCCTAAGGGAAGACTTAAGATAAAATACTACAATTAAACGAGACTTTAATTAAAGTTGAAGTTTGATTGGGATTTTAGTAATCATTGGTGACGAATGGAGTAATCATGTGAGATAACGCGAGTTAGCTAGCCTTCAGGTTTCAAAGCGATCAGTGATCACATCAAATGGAGTAATCAGGGCGGGTAACACAGATGGGTGGGCACATGATTACTCCATTCGTCACCAATGATTAATAGAATCCCAATCAAACTTCACCTTTATTAAAGTCTCGCTTTATAATTGTAGTATTCTACCACATCATTGGTGACCTCATTCCGATATCACGTGAGATTTTAAAGCGATGTGATCAGGAATCGGATAGGAAAAAATGAGTGATGAAATTCACAATGAAAAAGATGTATTTATTTAATACAGACGTGAACTTTAACAACACTACATCCGTGTGATTGAACAAAAAATAGCTTGATCATTTTGTGATCCAATCCGTATACATAACGTTTAACCGAAGATCGTAATCTCAAAGTTATCAAGAAAAGTAGCGTTAATACTGATGATCCGTGATATTGTCACTCATACTGCGTATCACTCAACATTAAGTAATATTGCCAGATTACGTGTAAATAAAACCCTAAAGATCCGTTGCTACCAGCAACTGTTCACCAAAATTAACATGGGACGTATTTCTTTCATAGTACTTTAGCAAAAGTCGATGCACTGCTCCAATTGACACATCCTCGGATACCCAGAGTTAAATTCTCGACAAGCTCACCTCTTACCACCCCTGGGTCAATTGCCTCGTTAAGCGTCGTTTTCTGGGAACGCCCATTTTCTGTCGGACCAATCAAACGATTTCTTTTAAACGTTTTAACTCTTCAGTTTTGGGGACACGTTTATCGAATTGAAGTAAAAACAAAGATGGCGGCCCCCAATAGGACATGTGAGTTGTGATACAACCGAAAAGTCGTCCATCTTTGTTTTGAGCACTGCTAAGATGCTGACGCAACGCGGATTCTGATTGGTGAAATTTTTGTGGCGGAACCAATCAAAATCTACATGCATATTAAATTAGAAACGACGGGCAGGGTCCGACTTGCCCCACGGGTAATGTGAGCGTAAGCGGAATTTTTAACCGTGGGTTTCGACGATGCAATTGACACTATTCAGAATAACCTGTAAAGGTAGCCCTTTTACTTTGGCGGCTGATGTTGAAGCGGATCGAACACTATGAGCTTTATAAACAGAGGTGTCGATTCCGGCATTGGAAAGAACAGTTTTCACCCACCTGGATATTGTGTCTTTAGAAACAGCTCGATGGGGTTTCTGATAACTGAGAAGTAGCTGTTTCTCATCACCCCTCAGGTCAGTAGTACGACTGATGTACTCATGTAGACATGTCAACACACACAGGTCTTTATCTAACGGATAACATTTGTATTCAACATGTGTGAGATGATTTTTCTGCCTTGAAGTTTTAAGCAAATCATTTAAAATAAAAACACACGTCGTAGAATCAATCTTCATTGATGAAACAGAAAACAAAGGAATTGTTTGGCATCTCTGGGCACTAAGTAACGAAAGGAGCATGGTCAGTTTTAAAGTTAAATATTTCAAAGTTAGTTCCTCTTGTAGGGGCATTTGTTTCAAATATCTCAGCACAACACCAATATCCCTAATATCTCGGTAACGAGGAATGCTAGGTCTCATTTCGAAAACACCTTTAAGAAACCGACAAACAAGAGGGTGGCTTCCAAATGTTACATTTCCAGGAAGTATAAAAAATGTAGATAGCGCACATCTAGCTGTGTTTAAACAACTGTACCCTAGCCCTTCATCCACCAATAGAGCGAGAACATTAATGCCGTCTTCTATAGTTGGCGAAAGTTGATTAATCCCTCGGGTATTACAGAATAATTTCCACTTTGTGAGAAAAATGCGGTATTGCTTTTGCGTACTTGATCTCCATGATCGCAAGATAATTGCGATAGCGTTCTGTGAAAGGCCTCGGTCATGGAGGCATTGCCTGACAAGTGGCAGGCAAGCAAAGTCAACTTGTGTACAAGGGGATGTAACTCCGTCGGATTGCTCGAAAACAAATATGGCGGACAAGCGATAAGACACAAAATTGAGAGCTGTGGAAGTGACGGGCTGAAAGAACAGGAGGAATGAATAATGAAGTCGTCTAACTAGGTAATCAATGTCATAATACAACAACAAATCGATTTAGGAGCCCTACTGGAAATGAGTGCAGGAAATAGGAGAAAGCAAACTGGAAAACGACCAGTGACAGAAATGGAGCCCGACGCAAGCCAACCACCACCACTTAAGCGCCAAACTTCGTTACCGGACATTAGCACAGTCTCGTCAAGCAAATCTAAGGGTAAGAGCTCTTGTGTCCCAAATATAGATGTAACTAGATTGTTATCGGAAGTTATGACCACTCAATATATCCAAGACAAACTCCTTCCAATCTTAGTGAAAGCCATGGAACCCTTGATCAAATCTGCAATTGACACAGCTGTCTCAAGTGCAGTGGCTACTGTAATGGACCAGATAAATAATGTAATCATAGGCCCCCAGATTACTGAAATAAACAAACAGAAAGAGGAAATAGCACAAATGAAAGGAGAAATCACAAATTTAAATGAGAAACTGGACGACTTGGAGCAATACACAAGGAAAAACAGTGTACGAATTTTAAACGTCCCAGTGAGCGAATTCCCTGAATCAACTCCCATGAAAGACTCTGTTACAAAGTTTTTTGTTGATAAACTAAAAGTTAACTTTTCTGCTGATGAAATATCAAACTGCCATCTTCTTGGAAAACCTAAAGACGGTATCGTCAATGTTATTGTTAAAATGAAAATACATGACTCAAAAATCAAAGTGTTGGCAGCAAAAAAACATTTAGCTGGAACCCGACCTGTGCTTGTGGAAGACCTAACCAAAGCTAGACATAACGTCATTAAACGTCTGCTTGTGCACAGAAAGTCCGGCAATATACACAGTTTCTGGTCAAGAGACGGAAAAATATTTCTAAGGTGTACAGAACAAGGCCCCATTAAGCGGGTTAGCTCCCTTGATGAAGCTGAGAACTTGCAGTTTACCTAATCAACTGAGAGAAATAAACATAAGTAAGTGCCAGTTGCAGCCCCACACTCTCCCACGCCTAGATATACTGAACATATCACCTACTGAGTTTTTTGTTCTTATTTGTTAAACTTTTTCTTACCTTTTCATCTTTCTCTTTTTCTTTATTTATTTATCTATACATTTATTTAGTTATTCATTTATTCATCGATTTATTTATTCACTCATTTATTTATCTATTTATTTATTTATTTATTTTATATTTATTCATTTATTTATTCAGTCATTCATTTATTTATTTAATTATTAGCATGTACACCATAATCCACTATCTACATTACCTTCTTACATACACTGAAATACTGCTAATTTACCTGGTAAAATCCGAAAAGACATATACCTGCTTTGACTTAGGTATCTTTATTGTATGTTCTTACCGCTATGATAAAAATAGAAATCTCTTCATTAAAGACCTTTCACTACCACATATAGATATAAATATATCAGAAAAAACTATCAATAAAAATATATATACCTGTAAAACAATGCATGTAATTTATAAAATGATTGAGCGTGGACTAATACCATTTATCTATCCTGAATTATGGGTGACATAAACCAATATAGAGCGGCAATAGGGGCATGGCATAATTTCACCTGTTATAAAAATACAATCAGAGCAAATGCTTTTAGAAAACAACTCAACAAGATTTTAGAAATATTTAGGGGTTTAGATTCTCACTATGCAGTAATAATAATATGTGTTCTGTCTGGACTACTGAATCAACATTACCTGCTACTAATAAACTCTATATTATTATTAAGATGTGGCGATGTTCACAGAAATCCAGGCCCATCCGATACCCATAACCTCAGCTGTTGTCACATTAATGCGAGAAGTCTGATGGCACAAAATGATGATTGCTTATCTTCCTATGCGAAATTAGACGAGCTTTATTCAGTACTCTGTCGAGATGCTCATAATGACATCATATGTGTTTCAGAAACATGGCTTAGTGAAAAAATATCAGATGATTTACTTCACTTAGAGGGTTTTAATATAGAGAGAAAAGACAGAAATAGACATGGGGGAGGAGTCGCTATATACTTCAAAGATTCGCTAACTGTTACTAGAAAATCTAACTTAGAAAATGAAAATGAGATGCTATGGATCCAAGTGGAAGAGTCAAATAAAAAATTACTTTTAGGTGTATGCTATCGGCCACCAAATCAATCACTTGAACATCGTGAACTATTTTTAAACAACATTGAAAATGCTCTGACTCTGGCACTATCTGAAAATCCAGATTGTTTATTAGTGATGGGGGACCTAAATGACAGATGCACTGAATGGACAAAATTCCACGATAAAAGTGAACTAAAAATGAATCTTTATGATATTTTTGCCGGTAAAAACATGTTTCAGTTAATAAACGAACCCACTAGATTTACAGATGACAGCGCTTACATACTGGACTTAATTATCACCGACAATGTTAGTTATGTGCTCGACCATGGAGTATCTGCCCCGTTAGGAAACCTTGATCACTGTACAATTTATTGCACTATTAGTATGTCCACAAAGGAAAAGCCTAAAGCATATGTACGTACTCTATGGGATTATAAAAGTACGAACATCGAGCAACTAGAGTCTATTGTAAGCCAGACACCATTTCAACCAGTATGTGACATCTTTTCTAATATAGATGATAAAGTATTTGCATGGAATAACTTATTCCTCTCATGCTGTAAGGAATGTATCCCAAATAAATCAGCTACAATTAGACCTAGCGACAAACCCTGGATGACAAATGACGTTAGGCATAAATTAAGAGTTAGAGATAGAAAGTTTAAAAAGTATAAACGGACAAAATCTAATGAAGATAAATTCTTGTTTTATTTGTCAAGGCGTGAGGCAAATACCGCACGTCGCCAAGCTATTAGAAGATATACAGAAAATGTGAAACGCAAACTTTCAGATAAAAATTTACACTCAAAAACTTACTGGTCTCAGATGAAATCCTTACTAGGTTCAAAAGTGAAACCCACCGTTCCATCTCTAAATGTAAATGGGAAAATAATTAAATCAGACGTCGCTAAAGCCACAGAATTATGCAACTATTTTGCATCTTTATCAAACCAACTTAATACAGATACACCATCATTACCTCCCTTTTCCTATAAAGTTAATTCACGCCTTGGTCATATCGAAACAAATGTAACTGAAGTGAAGCAGATTCTTAAAAGCCTAAATGTTCGAAAATCATCCGGAGTAGATGGAATTACAAACTTTATGCTAAAAGCTACATACGATTCAATTGCCCCATCCATCACAGCACTGTTCAATAGCTCCCTTAGTTTAGGCATTTTCCCTTCTGTGTGGAAGCTATCACGGGTGACTCCAGTCTTTAAAAGTGGCGATAAAACTAAAACTGAAAACTACAGACCAATATCAATACAATCTTCGGTATCTAAAATATTGGAAAAAATAGTTCACAAACGACTCTACGAATACTGTCTGGCTAATGACTTACTCATACCAAATAACTCTGGCTTCAAGGAAGGCGACTCAACAATACTTCAACTCACGAAAATAGTTCACAATATATATAAAGGATTAGATAACAGAAAAGATGTATGTCTGGTCTTCTTAGATGTCAGTAAAGCTTTTGACAAAGTTTGGCACGAAGGACTTCTATTCAAATTAAAGCAGATAGGTGTAATTGATCCGCTTTATTCATGGATTGAAAGTTACTTAAGCAACCGAAAAATTACAGTCGGCTTAAATGGTGTTGAATCTCCAACCTCGGCAATATATTCAGGAGTGCCCCAAGGATCTGTACTTGGCCCTCTCTTATTTTTAATATTCATAAATGATATAAATACAGGTATAGAAAGTAACATCAACATATATGCTGACGACACATCTCTCTTGGAACATATCAATGATATCAGAGTATCAGAAAACAAACTTAACAGAGATCTAAACCGTCTATCAAAATGGGCTAATCAATGGCAAATTACTTTTAATGCAAGAAAAACCGTTTCTCTATTAATCTCACTTAAAAGTAATCCAATTTGTCCTAGATTATATTTAGATGGTATACGTGTAACAGAAGTTCAGCACCATAAACATCTTGGAATCATATTACAAACAAATGGCAAATGGGACGAATATGTAAGACATATTGTTACTAAAAGTAATAGAAAACTCAGTGTCATGACCAGAGTAAAAAAGGCACTCACTAGAAAATGTTTGACTACGCTTTATTTTAGTACAATTAGATCTACTTTAGAATATGGAGATGTACTAATTGACAATTGTACTCTTCAGCTTTCTCAAAAATTGGAAAACGTCCAACGTCGTGCAGCCCTACTATGCACTGGAGGTCTAAAACAAACATCCAATACCTCCCTGCTAAATGAACTCGGTTGGCAGCCACTTTATGTGCGCCGCCGGTCCCACAGAATCCTGTTATTCCATAAAATCGTAAATGGACTTTCTCCTCCCTACCTTAGAGAACTTATGACAGCTAGATATGACACAGATACTGACACTTACCGACTACGAAACAGAGACCATTATAGACAATTCAGATGTAGACTGCAACTTTTCTCCAATTCGTTTTTACCCAGAACCACTAAAGACTGGAACTTACTTCCTAACGAAGCCAAGAAATATACACTTCCCAAGCTAAAAAAAATTCTCTCTGCAGAAAACAATAAACTAGTTAAATTATACTCTACATTTAATAACTATGTATCTGTTTTACACTGTCGAATGAGGATGGGTCTAAGCCCCCTTCATTCAGATCTGTTCAGGTATAATCTGACTGACGACCAAGCATGTGGATACTGTGGATACAAGTGTGAAAGCCCAGTCCACTACTTGCTAGAATGCCCCGTATTTGCCGAACAAAGAAAATCCATGCTCACATCCTTTCTTAAAGTTGTTGCTCCTGGAGTGCATTATTCTGTATATATTCCGTCCGAATCAAAATATGTATGCAATATTTTACTATATGGATCTGATGAATTTAGTTATAAAATCAACGAAGATATCTTTAAGCTTGTACACCGTTATATTAAAGAAAGCCAACGATTCGATGTGCCATAAGGTCCGTTATCGCTGTGCGATCGGATGTGCCTGTCTGTCGGATGCGACTAGAGTGGATGCTTTTGGTTGGATGATAAATCTTATTGACCGGTCGAGGGCAGCCATTTTGGTCGCGTCCTACTGGTCGGTGCGGCTGATCGCATAGTGAGAGCGGGCCTTTAGATATGTAATTTGTACTGATCAAAAGTTACTTGTTTGTGTAGATTACGTTTCTGTGTTCAAAACTAGTGTTATGTATAAAGTAGAAGGATTTGTTTGATGTATGTGTTACACAATTACTCTTGAATTGTATGTATATATGTTTGTCTACGTAAACAACGTTCTTGTGTACAAAATTAATGTTATGTATAAAGTAGAAAGATTTGTTTGATGTATGTGTTACGCAATTACTCTTGTATTGTATGTATATATGTTTGCCTATGTAAATAACGTTCTTGTGTACAAAATTAGTGTTATGTATAAAGTATAAGGATTTGTTTGATGTATGTGTTACGCAATTACTCTTGAATTGAATGTATATATGTTTGTCTACGTAAATAACGTTCTTGTGTACAAAATTAATGTTATGTATAAAGTAGAAAGATTTGTTTGATGTATGTGTTACGCAATTACTCTTGTATTGTATGTATATATGTTTGCCTATGTAAATAACGTTCTTGTGTACAAAATTAGTGTTATGTATAAAGTAGAAGGATTTGTTTGATGTATGTGTTACGCAATTCAATTGTATTGCATGTATATATGTTTGTCTATTAAATAAAGTTCTTGTGTACAAATTTATTGCTATGTGTAAAGTATAGGGTTTTGTTTGGTGTACGAATTACTATTTTATATCATTATTCTTATATATAGGCCTACATTACGGCTTGTCTGTGCAAACTACAATTCTATTAGCAAATTTTACTGTTGAGTGTAAGCTATAGCACATAAACTTGATATATGTAATTTGTTTGCCATGTAATTACCCTAATTTTGCTGTATTTGTTTCTGTTCTTGTTTCTGTTTCTTCTGTCTTTTTGTTGTTGTTGTAATTGTACAGTTACAGAGGAGACCCCCTCGTGGCCGAAAGGCTGTGGAACATCCTCTATAAAGAAATAAAGAATTAAATTAAATTAAATTAAATTAAATTGCTCGGTAGAATTAGCAAGTTGTTCCTGCGTGGGAGTATCACCAGGGACTGAACCAACATACGCATCACTCGTGGGTACCAAGACTGCATGGGCTAGTTGGGGATTATGATCACACTCGTCGCCCCCTCCTTCTGAATCTTCTGAACTGTGCGGTTAATGACGCTGAAAGGAGGGAAAGCATAAAAAGCTTGATTAGCCCATGGAATAGAAAAAGCATCAATGTCCCATGCGTTAGGATCTGGTGCATAAGATACATATCTGTTGACTTGATAGTTAAGTCTAGATGCAAACAAATTACCTTCTGATAAATTTTTTTATTGAGCATCCATTCTAGGTCTTTCCCAGTTTTCCTAGATTCAAAATCAGCTTGAACATTTAAAATTCCTTTAATGTAGGAAGCACTTAACCAAACACAATTCTTAATACACCAATCCCATATTTGTCGTGTTATGAGATTGCACATTTCCGAGTGGCTTGTTCCCATATTATTTATGGCACACTCAGCTGTCATGTTATCGACTCTGAGTTTAACATGGTGGTTCTTTAATTCAGCTTGAAAACTTTTCAATGCAAACAAAGCTGCTAGCAACTCTAAATAGTTGATGTGATATTTAGATTTAGATATTTAGAGTGAAGTCCATACGCCTCCACATGAAACGCCATTACAGACAGCGCCCCAACCAGTTAGAGATGCATCTGACATGACAGTGACGTCAGGATTTCCTCGACTAATAGGGCTGATTGATAAATGGACAGAGTTTATCCACCATTGAATGTCCATTTTTGCAGCTTCCGAAAGTTGCATTCTTGCATCAAAATTACCAGAAACTTTGTAAAGAGCATTAGTTTTGCCATTTTCTATCTGTCGATAAAACAGTGGACCATATGGGACTCCAGGAAAACTGGCTGTCATCATGCCGATTAGACTGGCGACATTGCGGATAACTGGCCATGGACTCTTTTTTCGACATGCATTCTGTATTTTATCAGCCTTTTTGGATGTTAATTTTATGGTCATATCTACTGAGTTCAATTGAGGATTTTTGTAAACTTCCGGGGACAACAAGCCAGGCCATTGGGGAAAGCTACATACTTGTAAAGAGTCTCCCGCCATATGAATTTCAAATATTTTTGGTCAATGTCCGCTATGGGTACAGTGTAGTAAGCAGCCTTTAAGTCAATGCTAGCAAAGAAACAGTTCGGAGTTAAGTTAACTGCCGACAAAATAGTATCCATTTTAAAATGGTGATACGTAACAAATTCATTTAGCCCTTTGAGGTTAAGGATCATTCTATGAGTACCATCCGGTTTCGGACGAACGAAAATATTAGAAATATATTCGCCATGTTCGTGTATGGTTACTTTAATGACACCTTTGAGAAGCAAACTTTCAATCTCTTTGTCAATAGCAATTTGCTCCAAAGGAGAAAAATCGTTTATATTGAATTTTCTTTTACATTTCATGTAAGGCTCATATGTGAATTCAATTGATAGACCGAATGCAGTATTTAATATTTCCGGATCGAATGTAATAAGGCGCCATGCGCTAATACATTGCTTTAATTGGCCACCTTGAAAGGATTTTACTTTCATATGAAAATAGTCCAAAAGACTAGTAGTGAGGGAAATAAACTTACTCACTTGGCCTTTACAGTCATCAAGCTGGGCCATTAGTTCTGAGTTTTCCCACCTCGTTTTCTTGAGCGAGGTTTCCACTGGTTTCTGCCTCTGTCGTTCCACGGGAGATTTCTCTGATGCCCTAAAAAGACCGATCCTGGCGTTTATACGATCCCGGTCTACAAGCGTTGCCATCATTGTACCTGTATGGTTTATTGTCACTGGCAGCAGTACTACTAAGTTTATTTGCTGTTTTTATATTGTTAAATTCTGTTTGTAGCTCATCACCAAACAACTGGGAAGTGATTGGCACCTAGGGGCACATAGTGCCGCAAAATCTTTATTAAGGGCGTATGTCTTCTCTACGTCTGTGGGATAACTCCACATTGACATGTCCAAGTAAGGCCAGAGTATCGGTGTTTACCCGAATTATATCATCATTATTAATATTGATTTTCAAGATGGCGGGAGTGGCTGGCAATGGAAATGTTCAGCGAAAAATATTTTACGTTTTAAGCTAGTCTACGTTTCCAAGTGATAGCAATGTTTCTGTGTGTATGTCTCGTTAACCACTTCCGACACAATTATGAACAGTCAAAACACGAAAGGTGAAAACAAGAAATCTAAGAAGTCTAGAAACAAACGAAAGGCGGGTCAACTTTCACCACTGGACCAACAACTACAACAACAAGACAAGAGGGCCCCCACAATGACGGATCAATACTCACCTGGTAATTCAGGTAGCTATACACCTGTGTTCTATCCACAGCAACAAATGCCTCCTCAAGTTCATTTCCAACAAGCCGCGATGAACTATAATCAACAATCTCAAGGCATTAATGAAATTTTAAAAAGGCTCGATAGTATCGACAATCGTTTGAACAAACTGGATGTTATAGAGAATAAGATGAGTTCAATTGAAATAAAAATACGGAATCTGGATGACAGCGTAAAGAGCCTCAATGCACGAGTCCTAGATATTGAGGCTAGTAGGCAATTTGACAGCGGGCTTATAGACGAGTTACAGAAAAAGCAGGCTGACCTACTGAGTAATACACAGGTGATCACACAGGTAAAGGCAGAGCTCAGTGACACTAAAGAACGTCTTTTAGATACTCAATCCAGGCAAATGAGGGACAATCTCATGTTCTACAATATCCCGGAGAAACAGGACGAGGTATGCTCTAAAACTATTTTAGATTTCTGTGAGAACACTTTGAAAATTGACCATGCAACTGAGACTTACAGAATATAGAATTTTATTTTTTTCTGAAACTTGGCTAAGCAAAAATGACTGTAATCAAGTGTCAATAGATGGTTATCAAAGTGCACACTGCCCAGGTCATAAATTGAACAGACGTGCTAAGAGGCACAGTGGTGGAGTGTCTATATTTTTCAGAAATGAACTCAAAGAATCATTGGATTTTTCTCTTAATACTGATACAGGTATAATGTGGGTTAGGTTGAAAAAAGAATATCTGGGTACCCCGGAAGATACTTTTTTATGTTTTTTATATATCTATCCCGAGAATTCAACATTTTATACCTATGTAAATAATGAAGATATTGACTATTTTGATATTTTGGAACTAGAAATTGGCAGATATGCAGACAGGGGCAACATTTTTATTTGCGGTGATTTAAATTGCAGAACTGGTGGTAAAAGTGATAGTCTCGAAGATGTAAACTTGACTAAATATTTAAACAACCTCCCAGAGGAATTCGAAAATATTGATATATTGAATATACCCGACAGAAGCTCACAAGATCAAACTGTTAATGTATTTGGCAATAGGCTTCTAAATTTATGCAAATCGACTGACATACGTATAGTCAATGGCAGGTTGCATGGCGACAAGGGGGTGGGTAAATTTACATATATAAGTAAAAATGGTAAAAGTGTGATCGATTATTTACTAACCCAAAAAACAAACTTTGACAACATTAGTGATTTTACGATAGGGAATTTTACTGAATTTTCAGACCATAGGCCACTGTTATTTAGTTTGAAATTATATAAACGCACTCTGGATAATAAGTCGGCATCAAGCTATAAAAGAATAAAGTGGTAGAAAGATAAATTAGATAGCATTAGGGCACAATTGTGTGGAAAAAGTCTCCAACTAAACAATGCTCTGTCTCAAATGAAGGAGGAGAAAGTAAATGTTTCTGATTCTATAGCAAATATAACGGCCATTTTTCAAAATGTTATAGCGAAGGAATGTACTAAAACTTATACACCGAGAAAAGAAACGCAGAAATATAGAACATCGCCATGGTTTAATGAGGCATGTCGGGTAGCTAAAACGAAATATAACAACATAAAGAACAACTACAACAAAACGAGTAACAATAACCTGGTACATAATCTACTAAAAGCCAAAAAGGAGTACAACAGAGTAAAGAGAAATGCAAAACACAAGTATTCTTTAAATGAGCAAGAGATACTACGGAAGCTAGCCCAAGATAACCCTAAAATGTTTTGGAACCGAATTAAATCGGCTAAAACTAAAAACAAACAAGAGGCGAGAATATCTTTGGAAGATCTTGAAACTTTTTTCAAAGAATCCTCTTGTAATCCTAATAAGTCTGATGAAACCAGATTTAGTCTAAGCAATGCTGAGATCAGTGTATTAAGTATAGACGAATTGGATAAGGAGTTCGACATTAGTGAAGTTTTGGTAGCCATATCTCAATTAAAGAGAAATAAGTCGCCAGGTACTGACGACATCCCAGCTGAGCTATTTATAGACTGTCGGGATGTCGTCGCCCCTTATGTATTAGAAGTGTGTAATTTTGTATATATGAAACAGGAGTACCCTGATATCTGGACAAATGGAATAATTATTCCTATCCCTAAGAAAGGTGATTTATCGGATGCAAATAATTATCGAGGTATAACTCTCATTAACGTATTTGCTAAAATATTTTCTCTTCTCCTCCGAAATAGACTAAATAGATTTGCGGAAAACAATGAATTATTTTGTGACAAACAATATGGATTTCGTGAGAATAGATCAACTATTGATTGCATATTTATCCTACAAAATTGTTTGTCTCTTTTGTTGATTTCCGCAAAGCTTTCGATAGGGTTGACAGGGATGCCTTATGGTTAAAGATGATAAATGGAAGTTTTAGTTCGAAAATTATAGGAATGTTAAGATCAATCTACGCTAATGTTAAATCATCTGTACGTCTCAATGGCAAATTATCTGGCTTCTTTAATAGTGAACTTGGAATTAAACAAGGTGAACCACTTTCACCCATTCTCTTTCTTATGTTCATAAACGATGTTGAAAGCCAGATAACACCAAACGAGAGTACAGATGAGTTTCTAAATGAATTATGCATGTTTATGCTACTATTTGCAGATGATACTGTTCTATTTAGTAACACTTCAAATGGCCTCCAAAAGCTTCTGAATGATTTATGTGTTTACTGTAAGAAATTGGACATTGAAGTGAATATAAGTAAAACAAAGGTGTGTATTTTCCAGAAACGTTGGGCGCAACAAAATGTTAATTTTTATTATGATAATGAAGAGTTAGAAATAGTCAGGAATTTTAGTTATCTTGGGGTGACAATAAATCACGATGGCTGTTTAAAAAGTGCCCCAAGAAATTTAACAAACCAGGCCAACAGAGCATTGTATAACCTGTATAATTTATTCAATAGGTTAAGCTTTACTACTTCGGCTAAATTTGATTTATTCGACAAGTTAATCGCACCTATTTTGCTGTACGGGGCTGAAGTTTGGGGGTCCGATAACATTCCAGAAGTAGAAAAATTGCATTTAAGATTTTGTAAAAAAGTGTTAAATGTCCGAAAACAAACCCCAACCTTAGCTGTGTTAGGCGAAACAGGTAGATTACCCTTTTCTATTTTAAGCAATATTAAATTGCTGAAATATTGGTTCAGATTGGTAATAAATAAAAACGATACTAAATATACTGTCTACAGACACGCACGTGAACTCCCCTCAGGTCAAAATACAAAGCATATATGGGTGGAACGGGTGAGAACATTGTTGAATAGTCTGGGTTTTAATTATATCTGGCTATCTGAGAATGCTGACAATTTGCGGTTCGAAACTGTGAAGCAGAGGCTAATTGACCAATACAAACAGGTTTGGTTCAGTAAAATGATAGATAGCACAAAATTAGATAGTTATAGACAATTCAAAAAGGAATTTGCTTTTGAAAGCTATCTATTAAACTGTAAAAATTCTAAAATCCGTTCTTCTATAACAGCCTTGCGCTGTTCTTCCCATATGCTTGCAATTGAACAGGGAAGGTTCACAAACACCGTACGAGCCAATAGATTATGTTCATTATGCCATCTGGGAAGAGTTGAAGATGAATTTCATTTTCTACTGAGTTGTCCATTCTATAGTGATTTACGACGACTGTATCTGCCTCGCTACTATCATTCTTGGCCAACCGTAAATAAATTTACCTCATTAATGGGATCCTCCAATAGAAAAATACAAAATAGTTTAGGAAAATATATTTATTTTTCTATGGAAAGAAGAAAGGAAATTATGAATGTAACTAATTAATTCAATTTTCTTTAATCTGTAATATGACATTATATAGCTGTAACTCTCCATATATACCAGTTGTTGTATATTATATTATGTACATGTGGCCACTTCCAATTGAGGAAAAGGCCAGAGCCCAATATGGCTAAAGCCTAATAAACAAACTTGAAACTTGAATTAATAGGCTTATCATTGGCCTTGGCTTCCAACAGAGTTTCTGTGACTTTTGCAGTAGCCACGCCTGCTTTCACGATTACATTTTGAATTGCAGCCAAACGTAAATCTTGGCGCTTTGTAAAGTGATTCATTTTTGCCCATATCTCCTTGTTTACTCGAGGGGCAATACGTTTTTCACAATTTTCAGGGCGGTATAAGTTTCCGGTTTTGTCAGAAAGTTTTTTCTCAGATAATTTTTCTGAGCAACGCTTATTGATTATTTTAGCAAGGGAATCAGACACATTTTTGTCAGTTTCCTCGTTATCATTAAGATCTTGAGCAATTTCTTCCATGAGGCCACCTCGCTTATTAGAGTCTAATTTGAGGCATTTAGATTGGCTCAGTAGCTGTTAATTATCCGAAACAGATTCGGAATCGGTTTTACCCTGGTCAGCCTTAGTTACAGTGCTATGTACAGGTCGTTTTCGTTGAGTATAGCTCCCGAGTCTTGACCGTAGCTCGGGACGTTCGGACAGCATGCACCACTGAGCTGTGTGTTACCGTAGTCGGTGTCACACTCAGATTCCTCATTATTTGGAGTAGAATTTCTCCAAGTTGAATTCATTTGAGTAATTGAATTTGAAATTACTGACATGTGTTTACTCATTGTGGTCATCATTTGAAATAATGGCGAGTCGCCCAGTTCTTGGGTCAGTTTTCTTCCAGAAAACTCGACCACGTGGCTTGGACCGGCTTGTGGAACAAAGCCATGGCTAGGAACAGTATGATTACTGGCTAAATCAGATTGAAAGGTTTTAGGCAACATTTGTGAGGAGGATTTACCTTACTCTGAGTTTCTGATAACAAAACACTCCCCCTGTTCAACGCTAAGATCCCCTCCGTCCGAGCTGAGCTCGTGGTCAAACCGGTTTTTAGACATTTGTGGTTCAAGTTATAAAACTCACCGAGTCGGTGAAAAGTCGAGTCTACTATAAATGTAATTTATCTCAACTTTAAAACAAGATGACAATTACTATGTTTTCGTCCAAAGACACACGAATAGAGTCTAAACGAGGTTTGGATTTGAAGTCTCCAGCTCGGCTAGAGACGTCTTAATCGTAAGGCAACTAAAAGCATACTGAAGGCTAGCTAACTCGCGTTATCTCACGTGATTTCGGAATGAGGTCACCAATGATGTGGTAGAATGATCATGATGGTACTTACTCTGCAAACAACACACAAACAACATACACAGCCTATACAAGTTTAACGTTTCATTAATACAAGAGAGAACCTTCCGGTCAGTATCAAAGAACTTAAAAAACACCTATTTTATAGCCACTCAAACTGAAACACAAATTGCGTCTGACCAGATCTTAGCCACATTTCAGTGGATCTTTCAGCTAAATGTGGGTACCTTTTGCAACCGAAATCGTTTTTCTGTCATCTCGGGGGTTTCCTGGAGAGCCTGTGCAATTTGCATTTAAGATAGCAGCCCAATAGATGATCAAATTACTCCATCGGAATTACGACAGAACCCCACCCACCCCTGTGTAGGTCAGGGGTAGCTACATTGTACCTTCAGAGCTTAGCCTGGAACCCTGATACCCCTACACAACATTTGAATGTATTGCAATATCTATCTAAATACAATGCAATAATAAAGTTATTATTTTTGCTGAACTTTAACAAACCATGCAACATAATCTAACAGGAAGAGCTGATACAAGTTACCACCTTGGGAGGGAGTAAATACATAGTTTGAGAAGACATAGTGGGTTTGGGGCAGTGAATACAGTAACTGATATTGCTAAAATGTTAAGGGGATAATTGCGAGCAGCGAACATGGCAATAGCTTCTACCCCAAGGCTGACAATATTTGTATTCATCCTTTCTTCGGGTTTGATGATTTTATGATTGCCAAAAGACTTGTATATGAATTGTTTTTGGCAATCATAAAATCATCAAACCCGAAGAAAGGATGAATACAAATATTGTCAGCCTTGGGGTAGCAGCTATTGCCAAGTTCGCTGCTCGCAATTATCCCCTAACGAAAAATGATCGAGTATGGATTTTCCTCCAACTTAACTTTCTATTATTTTGTAATGGCTAATGATATCCTAGATTTGGAGCCTATTCCAATCCATAACGATTTTTCTCTTTTGCCCTTTTACCACAGTTCAATTCCACCGATCCCACCTGTCACCGATACCGTGATAAGTCATAAATCAATCCCCATCGACCCCGTCACCAGTCAAACATCCACTCGCCAACCAGTCACTCATCGAACGTCAACTCATCAACCAGTCATCCATCAAACGTCAACTTCTCAACCAGTCATCTATCGAACGTCAACTCATCAACCAGTCATCCATCGACCGCTTACTCATCAACCAGTCACCCATCAAACGTCAACTTCTCAACCAGTCATCTATCGAACGTCAACTTCTCAACCAGTCATCCATTGACCGCTTACTCATCAACCAGTCACAAATCGAACATCAACTCATCAATCACTCATTCAGCCAGCTATCATCTCATCAAACAAGACCCCAATTGTAAGTATTGACCTAGATTGTTGTGAACGTATGCAATTTTCCCCGCTGGAGTTAGATGCAGGTGAAGTTAAAAATAACTATATTGCTAGGTCTGAGGAGTATGAATCACTTTATTGGGAAAATATTAGTAATAATGAATCCCACTATTACTCAGAAAAATGTTTTGAAGACAAAATTAGCACCTTAAATATTAGCAATAGTAGCAACATCTCAGCCCTTCACTTAAATATCCGAAGTATTGCGAAACATTTTGATGAGTTTTTAAGTTTTCTTGGGGGGTTGGGTCACTCTTTCGCTGTACTGGGTGTTTCTGAAAGCTGGTTGAATAATGCAACACAAGACCTATATCAAATACCTGGTTATAAATCTGTTAATCTATCTAGGATGGCAAAAAGGGTGGCGGCGTGGCTATTTATGTCAGAGAAGATTCTCAGTCAGTCAGAGTCAGGGAAGATTTGTCAATTAGGAGCAATTCAGAACACGACTGTTGTGAAGCATTGTTTATTGAAGTTGTCTTTAATAGCAGAACCTACGTTATTGGAACTATTTACCGTCCACCGAATAAATCAGCTGTTGAGTTTAACAATACTCTACTGGGGCTCTTACAAAAACTACCCGCTAACAAATCTTGCATTATCATGGGTGATTTTAATATTGATTTATTCAAGAGTGACTTCTGTAAAACCTCAAAAGAATTTATTGAATTATTGAAGTCTTATCATTTTCTCCCTGCAATTACCAAACCGACAAGAATAACCAAACAGACCATTTCACTGATTGATAATATTTTTTCTAACTTTAACGAGCGTATCTTATTATCAGGTATTCTTCTGACTGATATTTCTGATCACCTGCCTGTCTTCAACATATTTCAAGATGCCTTGGCATACACCCCCCCACACACGAATGTCTATCGCAAAAAGTCCCCAGACCTACGGGAACTGTTCCGTAGAAATATTGCAGCTTGTCAATGGCAATCTGTATTAGACAGTTCAGATGCTCATGAGGCCTTTTGAGGAATTTGACAGCATATATAATGAAACATTCCCTTTAATCCACTGTGCTTCACACACTGTACGTATCCGTAAACTGTGGATAACCCCCACTTTGCTTCTTTCCGTTCGGGAGAAAAACAAACTGTATCGGCTACAGCTAAAATTCCCAACAAATGAAAATCGTTTGAAATATCGACAGTACCGAAACAGGCTAAACTCGACACTTCGCCATTGTAGACGAGAATACTTTGAAAAGAAATTCTTCAACTGTAGTAACAACATTAAGACCACGTGGAAGGTTATTAATGAACTTTCTACAGGCAAATCAAAGCAATCTAAGTTCCCTGCTCTGTTTAATATTGGAAACGTAGAAGTTAAAGATAAACAACTAATAACAAGCCACTTCAATAACTGTTTTAGCTCTATATCTTCCAAACTTGAATCTGACATTCCATCGCCCAGCGTTAGCTTCAGACATGTTCTGGGTGACGCTAACCTCAACAACTTTGAATTCGATACCATAACTCCCAATCTAACAGAGACCATTATCAAAGATCTCAAATCGTCCTCCCCTGGATTGTATGGAATGTACATGAGCGAATTGAAACTTGTATCGGACTATATATCAAATCCGCTATCTCACATATGTAACCTTTCCTTTTTATCAGGCACGGTCCCAGATTCATTAAAAATAGCCAAAATTACCCCTATCTACAAAACTGGCGAGACCGATGTCGTAGAAAATTATCGCCCAATATCAGTTCTTCCCAGTATAAGCAAAATCTTGGAAAAATCTGCCGCACTTTTCATTTCACAATTCTTAGAAAGCAACAGTATAATTTCCCCAAACCAGTACGGCTTTCGCCAGAATCACTCCACTATCCACGCCGCTTGTTCCTTGTATAATTTTTTAATCAATAGCAAAGAACGCAATCTCTTTACTGCATCTACGTTTTTGGACCTTTCAAAGGCTTTTGACACGGTCAATCACACTATATTACTAGAAAAACTAAATTATTATGGTTTCCGTGGCTTGTCTAACAAGTGGATGGGGAGCTATTTATCTGGACGTAAACAGGCAGTTTCTTTAGACGGTTGTCTATCGCCCTTGACACCTATACAATGCGGGGTACCCCAGGGTTCAATTTTAGGTCCAATTTTATTTTTGATATACATTAATGATATATCTAATTCATCCAGTCTTCTAAAATTTGTTTTGTTTGCAGACGATACTAGTATTTGTTTTTCATCCTCCTCCTATAATGAAACTGTTGATGTATTGGGCACCGAGTTGGAGAAGGTATCCACTTGGCTAGTTTCCAACCGACTCTCCCTAAACAAAGCCAAAACTAAAATCATGATAACCTGTCCTGCTAATAAAACTCCTCCTCAAACTATCATTCAGTTAGGTAATACTCAACTAGAAATAGTCTCTCAAATCAAATTTCTTGGAATCATCTTCACGCAAAAACTTTCATGGACATCACATATCAACTTCATCTCTAAAAAAGTATCACAAAACATCGGCGTATTAAATCATTTAAAGAAACATGTCAACAAACAAACTATAGTCATACTGTATAAACCATTAATATTTCCTTACCTAAATTACGGAATAGCACTATGGGGTGGCACTCTCCCAACCCACCTTAAATCATTATTTCTTCTTCAAAAACGTGCCATTCGTATCATATCTTTTTCTCACAGATTAGAACACACAGCCCCATTATTCAGATCGCTTAACATTCTACCCTTATCTAGTCTACATTTATACTCAATTCTTGTCATTGCTCACAAAATCATTCATCATATTTATCTCTTACCACTAAGTTTCGGCCAACTGTTTCAGCGCCAATCCGAAATCCATAACTACCCAACAAGAACACAGACTCTAAACCTCTACAGACCATTTACTCCCAATCACTTATTTTCTTATTTCTTAAAGGGGCATGAGTTGCCAAAATGTTGATATTTTGACGTTGATACAGAATGTTTAAATTATCGGCTATTTTTCCTAAGACGTATAATTCAAAGACTTTTTAGTGCACCTAGGCTCGGGAATGTACGTTAAAGTATTGTTTTGAGCTAACTTTTGCTTAGAATGAATGAATGGTCGTCCTGGTTATTTAAATTTTGTTTACGTTTCGAACACGTTTTCGGTCCGTACAGGCCACATACTGTATGGATTTTCCTCATTCCAACGCCAATCATTGAGTTTTTCGGTGGCCTGTAAAGCCCCTTACTGTCGTGACGATCAGAAATTATGAAAAAAGTGTGAATTTCGGCAGCTCATGCCCCTTTAAAATTTCGTTTACCGCGAGAATGGAATAGGCTACCATTATCACTGAAAACCATCAACTCAGTTTCGTCATTTAAATATCACATAAAACATTACTTAAACAACAGATAGACTATCCATACTCATTTAATAATTTGAACATTTTCTACATTCTATGTATATATATTGCCACATTTCCTTTATATTCATTTTACTTATATTATCTCCTTGATCTAGACACTTCGTTTCAAATTTAATATCCTTTTATTGCATGTTTCACCATATGAATCATAGAAATATATACCAAGCTCCACACTTCTTGGGATAAAACAAGTCTGATAGACTTTATTCCCGCCTTTTTTTTAGATAGTACTATTATCTCTGTAATTACTGTTATACTCTTGGTGAAATAAATACAATACAATACAATACAATTTGTGTTTCAGTTTGAGTGGCTATAAAATAGGTGTTTTTTAAGTTCTTTGATACTGACCGGAAGGTTCTATCTTGTATTAATGAAACGTTAAACTTGTATAGGCTGTGTATGTTGTTTGTGTGTTGTTTGCAGAGTAAGTACCATCATGATCATTCTACCACATCATTGGTGACCTCATTCCGAAATCACGTGAGATAACGCGAGTTAGCTAGCCTTCAGTATGCTTTTAGTTGCCTTACGATTAAGACGTCTCTAGCTGAGCTGGAGACTTCAAATCCAAACCTCGTTTAGACTCTATTCGTGTGTCTTTGGAGGAAAGCATAGTAATTGTCATCTTGTTTTAAAGTTGAGATAAATTACATTTATAGTCGACTCGACTTTTCACCGACTCGGTGAGTTTTATAACTTGAACCACAAATGTCTAAAAACCGGTTTGACCACGAGCTCAGCTCGGGCGGAGGGGATCTTAGCGTTGAACAGGGGAGTGTTTTGTTATCAGAAACTCAGAGTAAGGTAAATCCTCCTCAGAAATGTTGCCTAAAACCTCTCAATCTGATTTAGCCAGTAATCATACTGTTCCTAGCCATGACTTTGTTCCACAAGCCGGTCCAAGTCACGTGGTCGAGTTTTCTGGAAGAAAACTGACCCAAGAACTGGGCGACTCGCCATTATTTCAAATGATGACCACAATGAGTAAACACATGTCAGTAATTTCAAATTCAATTACTCAAATGAATTCAACTTGGAGAAATTCGACTCCAAATAATGACGAATCTGAGTGTGACACCGACTACGGTAACACACAGCTCAGTGGTGCATGCTGTCCGAACGTCCCGAGCTACGGTCAAGACTCGGGAGCTACTCAACGAAAACCACCTGTATATAGCACTGTAACTAAGGCTGACCAGGGTAAAACCGATTCCGAATCTGTTTCGGATAACGAACAGCTACTGAGCCAATCTAAATGCCTCAAATTAGACTCTAATAAGCGAGGTGGCATCATGGAATAAAATTGCTCAAGATCTTAATGATAACGAGGAAACTGACAAAAATGTGTCTGATTCCCTTGCTAAAATAATCAATAAGCGTTGGTCAGAAAAATTATCTGAGAAAAAACTTTCTGACAAAACCGGAAACTTAACGTATTGCCCCTCGAGTAAACAAGGAGATATGGGCAAAAATGAATCACTTTACAAAGCGCCAAGATTTACGTTTGGTTGCAATTCAAAATGTAATCGTGAAAGTAGGCGTGGCTACTGCAAAAGTCACAGAAACTCTGTTGGAAGCCAAGGCCAATGATAAGCCTATTAATAATGATGATATAATTCGGGTAAACACCCATACTCTGGCCTTACTTGGACATGTCAATGTGAAGTTATCCCACAGACGTAGAGAAGACATACGCCCTTAATAAAGATTTTGCGGTACTATGTGCCCCCCAGGTGCCAATCGCTTCCCAGTTGTTTGGTGATGAGCTACAAACATAATTTAACAATATAAAAACAGCAAATAAACTTAGTAGTACTGCTGCCAGTGGCAATAAACCATACAGGTACAATGATGGCAACGCTGGTAGACCGGGATCGTATAAACGCCAGGATCGGTCTTTTTATGGCATCAGAGAAATCGCCCGTGGAACGACAGAGGCAGAAACCAGTTGAAACCTCGCTCAAGAAAACGAGGCGGGAAAACTCAGAGCTAATGGCCCAGCTTGACGACTGTAAAGGCCAAGTGAGTAAGTTTATTCCCCTCACTACTAGTCTTTTGAACTATTTTCATATGAAAGTAAAATCCTTTCAAGGTGGCCAATTAAAGCAATATATTAGTGAATGGCGCCTTATTACATCCGATCCGGAAATATTAAATACTGTATCCGGTCTATCAATTGAATTCACATATGAGCCTTACATGAAATTTAAAAGAAAATTCAATATAAACGATTTTTCTCCTTTGGACCAAATTGCTATAGACAAAGAGATTGAAAGTTTGCTTCTCAAAGGTGTCATTAAAGTAACCATACACGAACATGGCGAATATATTTCTAATACTTTCGTTCGTCCAAAACCGGATGGTACTCATAGAATGATCCTTAACCTCAAAGGGCTAAATGAATTTGTTACGTATCACCATTTTAAAATGGATACTATTTTGTCGGCAGTTAACTCCGAACTGTTTCTTTGCTAGCATTGACTTAAAGGATGCTTACTACACCGTACCCATAGCGGACATTGACCAAAAATATTTGAAATTCATATGGCGGGAGACTCTTTACAAGTATGTAGCTTTCCCCAATGGCCTGGCTTGTTGTCCCCGGAAGTTTACAAAAATCCTTAAGCCTTTTTTCTGTTCTATGCATAAAAAGGTCACATATCAACAGGATATATTGATGATACCCTGCTGATAGGGAAGTCAATGCAAGACTGTGCAGATAATATCATTGACACTATTTGCCTGTTGAAATCTGTATTCAAACCTTCTACATGCATAACTTATTTAGGCTTTGAATTGAACTCAGTAGATATGACCATAAAATTAACATCCAAAAAGGCTGATAAAATACAGAATGCATGTCGAAAAAAGAGTCCATGGCCAGTTATCCGCAATGTCGCCAGTCTAATCGGCTTGATGACAGCCAGTTTTCCTGGAGTCCCATATAGTCCACTGTTTTATCGACAGATAGAAAAGGACAAAACTAATGCTCTTTACAAAGTTTCTGGTAATTTTGATGCAAGAATGCAACCTTCGGAAGCTGCAAAAATGAACATTCAATGGTGGATAAACTCTGTCCATTTATTAATCAGCCCTACTAGTCGAGGAAATCCTGACGTTACTGTCATGTCAGATGCATCTCTAACTGGTTGGGGCGCTGTCTGTAATGGCGTTTCATGTGGAGGCTTATTGTCTTCACTGGAATCTAAATATCACATCAACTATTTAGAGTTGCTAGCAGCTTTGTTTGCATTGAAAAGTTTTCAAGCTGAATTAAAGAACCACCATGTTAAACTCAGAGTCGATAACATGACAGCTGTGGGTGCCATAAATAATATGGGAACAAGCCACTCGGAATTGTGTTTGGTTAAGTGCTTCCTACATTAAAGGAATTTTAAATGTTCAAGCTGATTTTGAATCTAGGAAAACTAGGAAAGACCTAGAATGGATGCTCAATAAAAAATTTTATCAGAAGGTAATCGAGGCCTTAAACTTTAGTCCTACATTGGATTTGTTTGCATCTAGACAACTATCAAGTCAACAGATATGTATCTTATGCACCAGATCCTAACGTATGGGACATTGATGCTTTTTCTATTCCATGGGCTAATCAAGCGTTTTATGCTTTCCCTCCTTTCAGCGTCATAAACCGCACAGTTCAGAAGATTCAAAGGAGGGGGCGACGGGTGTGATCATAATCCCCAACTGGCCCATATGCAGTCTTGGTACCCACGAGTGATGCGTATGTTGGTTCAGTCCCTGGTGATACTCCCACGCAGGAACAACTTGCTAATTCTACCGAGCAATCCGACGGAGTTACATCCCCTTGTACACAAGTTGACTTTGCTTGCCTGCCACTTGTCAGGCAATGCCTCCATGACCGAGGCCTTTCACAGAACGCTATCGCAATTATCTTGCGATCATGGAGATAAAGTACGCAAAAGCAATACCGCATTTTTCTCACAAAGTGGAAATTGTTCTGTAATACCCGAGGGATTAATCAACTTTCGCCAACTATAGAAGACGGCATTCATTTTCTCGCTCTATTGGTGGATGAAGGGCTAGGGTACAGTTGTTTAAACACAGCTAGATGTGCGCTATCTACATTTTTTATACTTCCTGGAAATGTAACGTTTGGAAGCCATCCTCTTGTTTGTCGGTTTCTTAAAGGTGTTTTCGAAATGAGACCTAGCATTCCTCGTTAACGAGATATTTGGGATATTGGTGTTGTGCTGAGATATTTGAAACAAATGCCCCTACAAGAGGAACTTTGAAATATTTAACTTTAAAACTGACCATGCTCCTTTCGTTACTAAGTGCACAGAGATGCCAAACAATTCCTTTGTTTTCTGTTTCATCAATGAAGATTGATTCTACGACGTGTGTTTTTATTTTAAATGATTTGCTTAAAACTTCAAGGCAGAAAAATCATCTCACACATATTGAATACAAATGTTATCCGTTAGATAAAGACCTGTGTGTGTTGACATGTCTACATGAGTACATCAAGCGTACTACTGACCTGAGGGGTGATGAGAACCAGCTACTTCTCAGTTATCAGAAACCCCATCGAGCTGTTTCTAAAGACACAATATCCAGGTGGGTGAAAACTGTTCTTTCCAATGCCGGAATCGACACCTCTGTTTATAAAGCTCATAGTGTTCGATCCGCTTCAACATCAGCCGCCAAAGTAAAAGGGCTACCTTTACAGGTTATTCTGAACAGTGTCAATTGCATCGTCGAAACCCACGGTTAAAAATTCCGCTTACGCTCACATTACCCGTGGGACAAGTCGGACCCTGCCCGTCGTTTCTAATTTAATATGCATGTAGATTTTGATTGGTTCCGCCACAAAACTGTGGCGGAAAATTTCACCAATCAGAATCCGCGTTGCTTCAGCGACTTAGCAGTGTTCAAAACAAAGATGGACGACTTTTCGGTTGTATCACAACTCACATGTCCTATTGGGGGCCGCCATCTTTGTTTTTACTTCAATTCGATAAACGTGTCTCCAAAACTGAAGAGGTAAAACGTTTATAAGAAATCGTTTGATTGGTCCGACAGAAAATGGGCGTTCCCAGAAAACGACGCTTAACGAGGCAATTGACCCAGGGGTAAGAGGTGAGCTTGTCGAGAATTTAACTCTGGGTATCCGAGGATGTGTCAATTGGAGCAGTGCATCGACTTTTGCTAAAGTACTATGAAAGAAATACGTCCCATGTTAATTTTGGTGAACAGTTGCTGGTAGCAACGGATCTTTAGGGTTTTATTTACACGTAATCTGGCAATATTACTTAATGTTGAGTGATACGCAGTATGAGTGACAATATCACGGATCATCAGTATTAACGCTACTTTTCTTGATAACTTTGAGATTACGATCTTCGGTTAAACGTTATGTATACGGATTGGATCACAAAATGATCAAGCTATTTTTTGTTCAATCACACGGATGTAGTGTTGTTAAAGTTCACGTCTGTATTAAATAAATACATCTTTTTCATTGTGAATTTCATCACTCATTTTTTCCTATCCGATTCCTGATCACATCGCTTTAAAATCTCACGTGATATCGGAATGAGGTCACCAATGATGTGGTAGAATACTACAATTATAAAGCGAGACTTTAATAAAGGTGAAGTTTGATTGGGATTCTATTAATCATTGGTGACGAATGGAGTAATCATGTGCCCACCCATGTGTGTTACCCGCCCTGATTACTCCATTTGATGTGATCACTGATCGCTTTGAAACCTGAAGGCTAGCTAACTCGCGTTATCTCACATGATTACTCCATTCGTCACCAATGATTACTAAAATCCCAATCAAACTTCAACTTTAATTAAAGTCTCGTTTAATTGTAGTATTTTATCTTAAGTCTTCCCTTAGGATTTCCAAAACCTCAACATATGTATGTTTTGATTGTTTGATGTACTGAGCCTTTTTGCATTCTTTTTTGTAGTATATTTACCATATGCTGCAGAATGACTTCCCCCACAGTTGCTACAAATGGGTGATTGAGGATTGCACAATCCGTAAATTCAAGATTGTCTCCACATCTTGACCATCTTGTTTTGCCCTTGCAGTTTAGAGCTTTATTACAGAGTTTGAAACATCTATTTATTGATTTATTGATTGATTGATTGTTTACGCCGCGCTCAAGATTATTTTACTCATATGGGGAGTTGTCTGGTTTAGTGGGGGAGGAGACCGGGCTCATAGGCCGAAGGGAACCCCTGACCTTCGGCGAGTACCTGGCAACTCTTCCACATACGGTCTGTGTGTGAGTCGAACCCACGCCGCATCAATGGAAGGTATGTGTGAAACTGACGGTCGATCACTCGAGCCTGGCAACTCTTCCGCTAATGGTAATCGAGTAAAAAAGTTGTATTTGTTTGAACTCACCGTGCTGCATCATTAGAAGCCTTGTGTCAGACTAAAGGATTATCCTAATAACCGACTGGGCCACCGAGGTGTGTAGGCCTATCAGACTAAAGCCCGGTATACACTGAGAGATTTGCTGCGACCCGAATCGATCCGACTGGAAAATCGCGTCGCGTCGCAGAGAAAAAGTGTAGTGTATACCAGTCCACGACGCAAATCGGTGTCAGTCGGCTTCAGTTGCGTCGGGTCGGGAGTGATCTGGACGTGCTAGATATTTGTTCAAGAATCGGGTCGAGTCGGGTCTGGTCAATCGAGATCTCGTGCCATTCTACGAGATCTTCAACACGAGACATGGCTCGAGAGCCGTCGCACTCCATTTTCGCGCATAGTGAACTGTAAGAATCTTACTGAGAATTTATAATGTGTATGATATTTAATTCTCTGTTCTATACTGTTCCCAAACATGTAACCCTACAATAATAACCTGTATCGCAAGGCCTTTGGGCAGAAATACTTGTTAAAAATCAAAAATATAATCGGCACTACATCAGCTCATATATACATTATAAAACAAGATGGCAGGATGTCAAGGCAAAATATGATATGGACTCTAAGGTATTTCAAGGTATTTCATATGTATTAGGAGAGTAGCAATCAATATAACAAAATAGGTTACCGGCGGCTTAAACGTTACCTACCAGAATTATATCGGATATCTCTCTACACAACCGAGTCAAGTATCAGTGTCACGTGTCGTTGTTTACAATATTAAGGACGTCGACAGCAGTGGTCTCCCTTTGTTCAAGCAACATGTCACTCAATCGTTTTAGAGTTGATATCTCAACGAATGGCAGAAGGGTCAATCTCTGTTTTAGATTGGGGTCTGGTCAGACAGTATATCCACTCTTGCGACGATCGTCGTAGAGGGTCTGAATCCGTAGGTCAATCAGAAACTTTACTACAGTCACGTGACGAGTCGGGTACAGTCGCGTCGGGTCGGGTCGCAGCAAAACTCTCAGTGTATACCAGGCTTTAGGAACTATCACTCTAACAGACTGGCCCGCCGAGGTCTGTGTCAGACTGAGAAACTATCACGCCAACGAGGCTCCTTGTAATATTTCAATGTTGGTTACTTTGTATATTTTTGTTTAAAACGGGTGAATTTCTTCGGGATTGACTTCTACTGAAATGTTATTGATTCCCCCTAAAAACCGTTGTTATTTCCAGAAGAACAGAAATGTATGGGCGTGGAAATTTTGACTTGTGTGGTAGCAAATGCTGTAATAATTCGCCGACTATTGTGTATTGATTTCTCTCACTTCAAAACTTTTTAAGGATTAGACCAAATTTGAATGGATTTTTTTTGATCGGCGTCTTCAGTTGCTCATTGCTGTAACGCTATTTCTGCGGTCTAGACGTTTTAATTAGTGTTTCTTCTTTGTCGCTATCTTTAAAGGATAATTTACGTTTCCCTTCTATCGTGGACCATACCGCACAGTCCATACCACCCCCTTCTGTCTAGGAGGTAGCCATGCTAGAGTTATTGAATGGCTTCCCGAGGGTATGGAAGATATTCTTCCATACTCGAGGGAAGCCATTCAATAACTCTAACATGGCTACCTCCTAGGCAGACGGGGGGGGGGGGGGGGGGGTGATATGGACTGTGCGGTATGGTCCATGGAGCCGATCAGAGAAAAACGCCGTTTTTTAAAGTGATACGGATGAGAACCCGTGACCATAGCTGGAAGGCATGTGAAAGACAGAGACCAAACAAATACAGACTTTGAAAATAACAAATTTAAGAAGGTACTGAGTGTAGCTTTGACTTTAATTGCTTTAACTAACGTTACGACATAGTTTTCGCCACACCATCTCGCTATCCTCTCCCTGCAAGGAAAAATTTAGATGCATTTACATTTTCTTAGGGAAATAATTTAAACATATCTATAGGACAAATAAATATTTTGGGTTGTCACAAAACGAATCATAAAAACCTTTACACGTCATTTTTTTAAATTGTTTACAGTAAAAAGTGCAGAAAATGAAGGGTCAGACGCAAATGATGTTTTGAATGTATACTGTTAGGTCTTTAACGCTGTTAGGTCTTTAACGCTCAGTCAGCAGATTAACAGTCTCTCGGCCTTACATATATGAGTCTTGGATTTAAATCTCACTCAATCCAATGATATTTGAAGTGTTTATTTTTCAATAGGGCTTCCTATGTGGGAGAGCTGCCAGATGCTAGCCGAAAGTTGGAGGTTTCCTCCTTGTAACCTCTGCGAGGTTATTTTTTGTTGATATGTCAAAATTGTTGTTTTTTGTGTCTGCTTGCACCAATTTTTCAGGTATGATGTTTTGTCGCTCGACGTGCTACCTGGCGCTGTGTGAGTGGTCAGTTCTGCACGGACCTTTCGGTTGAGGTTCTGCCTGACCTCGCTAGCTCCTATGCGGCCAGTCTCTGTCGATATGCTGTCAGTTTAACGTCACTACACCGTCGAATCTAAAGTCAAAGTCAAATTTATATCTTATGGCATATTTTTGTGTGTTTTCTGGGTCTTTGATTTTGCACATTTTCGTAAGTAACATGTTTGTACCCTTTATTAAGTTTCTGTTTTCATCCATTAAAGTACTGTATTTGTTTTATTCCGTTCAATAGATTTACACGTTCAACGAGTCAGATGATTTTGAGTTGATTTATTTTTTCGCCCGGATCCATGCAACAGTAAATGAAAATGTCAACAGAGGACGATTCTGGTCAACTTAAGATTGTTCGTCGCCAGAGGAAGGCGGCCATAACCCGACACTTGGGAACCCTCAATCAACTTAACCGTGCAAAAATTGTAGAGGTCGCTAGGCGACGTGATGTTGAGTGGTTCTTTAACCCACCACTTGCCTCCCATCATGGGGGTTTATGGGAGCGTATGATAAGAACTATACGTAAGGTATTATGTGCTGTACTCAATCGTCATGATAGAATGACGGATGAGGTTCTTTGTACAGTTATGTGTGAGGTAGAAAGTATTGTAAACAGTCGCCCTATTACTAAATGTAGCGACGATCCTATGGATAGTCAATCGTTATCGCCAAACCATTTGTTGCTTCTTCGTGAAAATACTCCACTACCGTGGGGAATTTTCCAGAATAATGACATATGCAGAAAACGCTGGCGTTTAGTTTAAGTAATTTCTTCTCAATTCTGGGATAGATGGGTGAAACAGTATTTGCCCGAGCTACAACGAAGGCAAAAATGGAATGATATAAAAACCAATACAAGTAAGGGGGACTTGGTCCTAATGGTGGATGAAAATTCACCAAGAGGTTCTTGGCCTCTAGGTATTGTTATTGATATTTCTATTGGTAGGGACGGGAACGCGCGCAGCGCGCGTGTCAAAACACAGTCTTCACAATTTGTAAGGCCTATAACTAAGCTTGTTCATCTTGAAGGTACCTGTCATAGTTAATGTAACTAATGCAAGGTTTCCATACTAGATGGATATACATACTAGAGTCTACATGTAATAAATGTATCTTACTGATAAATATGTATATGAATGCCTTCTGTGTTTCTAAATGTACTTTTGTATACGTATACATGCTTTTCGAATTTGTGCAAATTCAAGACCGGGAGTGTAACCTCTGCGAGGTTATTTTTTGTTGTCAAAATTGTTGTTTTTTGTGTCTGCTTGCACCCATTTTTCAGGTATGATGTTTTGTCGCTCGACGTGCTACCTGGCGCCGTGTGCGTGGTCAGTTCTGCACGGACCTTTCGGTTGAGGTTCTGCCTGACCTCGCTAGCTCCTATGCGGCCAGTCTCTGTCGATATGCTGTCAGTTTAACGTCACTACACCGTCGAATCTAAAGTCAAAGTCAAATTTATATCTTATGGCATATTTTTGTGTGTTTTCTGGGTCTTTGATTTTGCACATTTTCGTAAGTAACATGTTTGTACCCTTTATTAAGTTTCTGTTTAAGCTACTGTTAATAAGTTTAAGCTATTTTACCAAATGATATGATTTATACAATCTCAAATATTTTGTCGTTATATCCGAAATGAATATCGCTGTTTATATAGGACAAATAAATATTTTGGGTTGTCACAAAACGAATCATAAAAACCTTTACACGTCATTTTTTTTAATTGTTTACAGTAAAAAGTGCAGAAAATGAAGGGTCAGACGCAAATGATGTTTTGAATGTATACTGTTAGGTCTTTAACGCTGTTAGGTCTTTAACGCTCAGTCAGCAGATTAACAGTCTCTCGGCCTTACATATATGAGTCTTGGATTTAAATCTCACTCAATCCAATGAAATTTGAAGTGTTCATTTTTCAATAGGGCTTCCTATGTGGGAGAGCTGCCAGATGCTAGCCGAAAGTTGGAGGTTTCCTCCTTGTAACCTCTGCGAGGTTATTTTTTGTTAATATGTCAAAATTGTTGTTTTTTGTGTCTGCTTGCACCAATTTTTCAGGTATGATGTTTTGTCGCTCGACGTGCTACCTGGCGCTGTGTGAGAGGTCAGTTCTGCACGGACCTTTCGGTTGAGGTTCTGCCTGACCTCGCTAGCTCCTATGCGGCCAGTCTCTGTCGATATGCTGTCAGTTTAACGTCACTACACCGTCGAATCTAAAGTCAAAGTCAAATTAATATCTTATGGCATATTTTTGTGTGTTTTCTGGGTCTTTGATTTTGCACATTTTCGTAAGTAACATGTTTGTACCCTTTATTAAGTTTCTGTTTAAGCTACTGTTAATAAGTTTAAGCTATTTTACCAAATGATATGATTTATACAATCTCAAATATTTTGTCGTTATATCCGAAATGAATATCGCTGTTATTATATTCATCCATTGAAGTACTGTATTTGTTTTATTCCGTTCAATAGATTTACACGTTCAACGAGTCAGATGATTTTCAGTTGATTTATTTTTTCGCCCGGATCCATGCAACAGTAAATGAAAATGTCAACAGAGGACGATTCTGGTCAACTTAAGATTGTTCGTCGCCAGAGGAAGGCGGCCATAACCCGACACTTGGAAACCCTCAATCAACTTAACCGTGCAAAAATTGTAGAGGTCGCTAGGCGACGTGATGTTGAGTGGTTCTTTAACCCACCACTTTTTGAGTGAGGCGAAAAACCCTAATCAACAAAATATCAATGTAGTGTGCACTGTACTTCTAGACAACACATAAACGATGCTTCTAAAGACACCATATAGTTAAAGTATGTAATCGATACTTACACGATTAATATGATTGAATCATTAATTGATTGAGCTGCCGTTTGCTCACTGGTAATCTACATTGTAACCGTTTCCCGTCGATTCTACAGTAGAATATTTTTAGATTAACGGTAAATTGCAGTTTTATACTTCAGTGGAAGCGTTACGGTCGTGTACCGTAAAATAACTTTGAGACAGAGTTGTCGTTTCCGAGCTAACGAGATCTGATCTCATCGGTTGTTTCCGTGAAGGATTCGTCCAAAATACGTCATTGCGGGTCAAAGGGTGCGAAAAAACGGAAGTGCGCATGCGCACACCGAAGCGCTAGTAAGGCAGGGAAATGGGGCCACCAATTACCCTTCATATTTGTAGTTAGTGTAGTGGTTAAAGACTACGGTTATGGCTAGTGCGCATATAGATCTGCGCAGCTCCTGTATGGGACGTTAGAGGTTCGAATCCTGCCGAAGCCGATTTAATGTAAGAAAAAAATTATCATTAAGATAGTTAATTTAACATACATGTATTTGAAAGTGTAGATAGAGATACCTGCCAAAAGTGAGAATTTTCATCAGCATTTTTTCAAATAAATATATGTTTGTCAACTTGCAGAAGTAGTCAGTTTTACTATTTCGTTGGGGGTACATAACATTTGAAAATCTACATTAACAGATCCATGCTGGGGTTGACGATTTAAAGTCCTGTATTTCTTAGCCTGCTGATTTCATAATGTTTTTTCACTTTCACTGATTTGGAATGTGGCTAGTTGATTTTACGGTCTACCCTTATTTTTACGGGTTACATTTTACAGCGTATAAGAGATAGGTGAAACTATTCATATTACTCGATTACAACTCGACAAAAGTGCTGATGTGTATATGCTCACTCTGACCTTCGATGATAAAGTGTGGTGACGTGATACCCAACAGCGGTGGTCAATTAGGTCACTGCAAATAAGGACATCTATTTTGCGCATTTTTTCGCTCCATTTTTTTTCTTTTTAGTGGATGTTTTAAAACAAATTTAACGCAACTTAGGAGTTATAAATCTAAACAATACTTACTCGAGAAACACAAACACCAGCCGGTAAAAGGTTGACAATAGCCATCATAGCCCTTGGCAGCACATTCAGAATTACATTCATTAGGCACACAGCCAGCCACTTCCGCCAAATAAAACGCTGAAAAACGCAAAAAGAACGTTCGATAATATGCAAGATTCCGAAACCTGTTTAAACATCTTGTCAACAATAGGAGTTATTAAATATCAAAAGCCTTTACCAGCCATGTTAATTCAACTCTGGTTAGTCATGTAAGATCAACTCAAAGTGGTATGAACTGCCAAAATAATTTTTGTTTTTTGCTGTTAAATCAGAATGTAGAAATATTAGGCTTATTTTCACAAGACGTATAACTCAGAAGATTTTTAGTGCGTCTATGCTCAAAATTGTACTAAACTATTGTTTTAAATAACTAAGGCTTAGAATGAATAACGTTCGTCCCCGTTATTTCAATGCGTTTACTTTTCAAGGACTATCTGTATGGATTTTCCTAATCAAAATGTCAATCATTTAGTTTTTCCGAGGCTTTTAAAATCTCTTACTGCCGTGGTAATCAGAATAGACGAAAAAGTGGAATTTTGGCAGCTAATTGGCGGCCACTGTAATAGATAAACTCTGCTCGTTCTGAAATCTAGGTACAAACTATGCTATAGATACACCAACCACGTACGATTGTTTTGTGTGTTACACACCACTAAAGGTTTGTTTACTTACAAGTTACATTGCGATCTTGTGGTGTTATCAACAAATAGTCTAATGTTCACGTTACCAGCTTAACCCCAGTATTGATTCCGATATAGCTTCCAAAAATGTTCTTATTATAAAATGATACACAATGAAATATTATAATCTTTGGATCGATTGGAAGGGATAGTTTACTTAAAACACGCTTTAAAAGTCACATCGATATCGGAGTGCAATTTGACACTAAAGTCGATTTCGATTTGGTATTCCGCGTACGTCGGGGGTATGTCTGATGTAAGCAAAATGTGGCTGTTCTTCAGTGTTAAAATCTAACGTGTAGGCACTAACGGAAGTAAGCAAATGCTTGCCATGTTAACTTCTTTATCTACATTTGAATAGCTTGGGTACCATCTTGAAATCAGAGTGCAATCTGGCTACTTGGGGAATACGTGGCGCGAACAAGAATGTCGTTCGATTGAGAGTTTCCCCTTTTCGGCGTTCGCCGAATTCATAATCGAACTCGACCTGAAAGATAAATTCAGAAGACGCATTGCGCTTGTCCGATATCCTGGTTGCCGAAATTAAACTCCAAGTTCAGAACCATTTTCTAATACGTTCGCTGTTACCGTAAAATTGGAAAGCGTGCGTCAAAATCTTTGCAGCTCTCAGAATGGAGGATTGTGTGAACGGTTTGACTTGTGGTGCTGTTAAAAAATAAGAACGGTTGCCCTGTAGTGTACCAAAACCCAAACTGGTCACGATTAACCGATTACTCGTCCAGCACTAGTCACCAGTACTGCTCCCTATAATTATACTTGGTCATTTCTAATCCCTGCAACTCAGCTCTTCCACTTACTACAGAGCTGTCTCGCGGAGAGTTCATAGAAACAATGTCGAGTTCAATAACCTATGAAACCTAAGGAGAATAGATTGCAGAAAGTATTCACCTGTGTATTATGCGCAGTTTTTTCTTGGTAAATCGGGCGGCTATGATAATTGAACATTATACATCAGTGTAGACTATTACAAAACTTTTTAGACCAGCGATCTGATCAAAGTACATCGTATAACAGTTGATAATACACAGACGGTGGGGAAGTCATAGAAGAAACTTAGCCAGGGGAAAACAACATCACAAAATAAGAAATACCTTGAGTTTACTTAGATAGTGTCTTTTAGAAAGTGAGTATTACAGTATTCTCGTTATTTTGGGATTACACTTTCTTGAAAATATGGCAGAAATTCTTCTACCGATTTTTTTTCCTGAAACGGGAATCGAACCCGGGTCCCAGAGTAATCCCAAAATAACGTGAATAAGAAATACCTGAGTAAAAATGAAGAATTTTATTTAAGTCATTGAGAAGAGTTTTATTGTTATTTTTCAAGATCTGATACTAAATAGCAATTCATGTCTATATATAAAGAAATGTATAAGCGTCTTTACCTACGACCAGTGCATGGAGCCAGTCGGCAGAGTGAATTACAATGACAGAAAGAGAACGGCTGTGGATTGGTTGACAGTCAGCTAATGCACGTATATTAAAGTGAACATCACAGCTAAATCTGATTGGATGTTTCGCTAAATGGCATTTCAGTGACAGTGCCTGACATTTAAGACCCTGTCCAAGCTGATGGGGTTATTTTGATCAGCCTTTATGACAAATATGGAAAACGGTATATATTGTTTTGATGAAGTTTTACCAAGGAAAATTTAAAACACCCAACATCAAAACCAACGTATCGGCAAACAATATGATAAGAATAAAACAAAAAAAAAACTACACGAAGTCTAATCTGGGAAACAAAATCGATATTTTAGTGATAAATAAAACACGCCTATGAAACCGTTTTAAATTAAAAACCCCCAAACAATATACATACAAAAGACCGTAAGAAATTAGTAAAGAATGACAAGAAATAATAAGACAATTAACTCTGCTCAGCGTGTAGTGTTCAAAGGTGACCGGCTTACCGCTTTGCCAGGACTGCAGGATGCTTGCACTGCTCAATTTGTTACTTTTCGCATGCTACCGTTTCGTAATCTCAAGTACTTCCCAGGTATTGACTTCTACACTTTTTGGTGAGCATTATACGCGGGTGTACACGGTATGTGATTTTCGTCCAAACTTTCAAATTTCCTTCGAAGCCTTCCGGTAACTCAATAATAATTGTTTTGAGTTTATATTCTCAGTCACCTCACGTGCCTAATATTTAAACCGATTTTAAACGATTTCTGATTTTTTCAAGAAAGCGTCCCCCCCACCCCCCTCCCTCTAAAAAAACCCCAAAACAAAGCAATACGATTTGCAATACAGTAAACAAAACAAAGAAACCATCAGTGCAGTTGACAGAACTCCGGTCGGTTAGTGTTCTGAATTGATCTCCTTCTGCTGTATATATTGGCGATGGAAACGAGCTGATTTCGAACCATATATGGGCTCTGGCTGTTAACAGTCTGTTCACATTTAAAGTAAAAGGAGGAAAATCCCGAGCGATTTCAGTTGACGGTGTACATTTCACCTTAAACTCTCTTACGCTAAATAGTTCGACAAATCGGGTAACCAATTAGAGACAGCTGGTGCAATCTTTGGTCGATTGATTGATTGTACAAAATGCAAGATGGGAGTCACTGAAGACGAATGTCATGTTATGCTTGTTTGCCCAAGATACCGCCATTTAAGAAATAGTTTATTACCCAAAAAGCTTCATGGCCAAACCTATACAAATTTCAGAATCTGATGAACCCTCGAAATATAAAATCACTAAGGTGCCTCGCAAAATTTATAATAGCTGTGCTCGAGGAAAGAAACGCCGTTAACATTATTTAATATATTTTTGCTAAATTCCCTGTACATTTTGGAATCCAGTTTTTAATATTTCGTCTTAGTATGATTTAAATTTTTTATTTTCTATTTTTATTTATTTATTTATTTATTATTTTTCTTTTCTTTGTTGTAATCTTGTCTTACTATGTTTGCATGTATTCTGTCTGGGAGAGAAGCCGATAGGCTTATCCTGTATCAATAAACTGTAAACTGTCAACTGTAAACTGATTGATTGATTGATTGATTTTTACGCCGCACGAAATTATATAGCGGCTTAACTAGGTTTAACAAGAAAGGAAAACAGTCTCGTTGCATTGAGGAAACCTACGAACTTCGGCGAGAACCTTGCAAATCTTTCACATACAGCGATCGAGTGAAAATCATCTCAGAAATTTGTTTTGGCCTGAGTGGGATTCAAAACCATGGAATCTATTGAACTTGAAAAAAGGGTTATATACGAAATGAATTATAATGGGTTAGTTTTTTTTCATTTCATACCTTGGAACAACAGCACGACTGCCAAGACGTAGAAACACATTGCATTGCGACTCATCTCTGCTTGTTAGCCAAAGAGAATAGCTTTTAGGATCTGAAAAACTGTGGTGAAATTAAAGATGTAGCAATAAGTCGAAAATAGATTATATTGGTTTTGGTTTTAGTGATAAGTCAGAAAAAAATTATCAAAGGTTTTGATAAATGATTTAACTTTTTCTTGGTGAGATATAATTAAACAGCTTTTATCCACAAGTGTCTCAAATACAATTTAAAAGAGAATAAAACTTAAAAAAGAGAATAAAACTTAAAAAATAGCCTAGACCTTAAATAGAAGCCCGACTTTATCTCATTTCCATGGGTACCAAAACGTAGTTTTGTGCAATTTGACGACATGCGATGAGAGATACATGGTATATGTTGTTGAAAATAACTTACCTTCTTGACTGTGATGTTCAATAAGTGTGCTTTAATATTGTCATGATCCAAGTTTATAAATCTGTTTCAGAGGCCAAGTAATTAGTTTATAATTTGCTTCATTTCGAAGTAGAATAGAAGATAATTATGAAAACACCCCCCCCCCCCCTTTTCACAAATCAGAAATGTTATTATGCGTTGCAGCTGTTGGACCCATCAGTCAGACACACTGTCTCCTACTAAAATTATTGTAAGAGAATTAACTTTATAATCAATTTTGTTTTCATGTGGAATGAACTGCCACCATGTCGATGTGTTATCTTTTAAGCCCATTGTGGAAATTATCCTTTCATTTAGAGTGTATTTTAGAAGGCTTTTTTGTTACACGAAACTGGAATATTATGTTAAAGTAGCACTTAGAGGAAGCTTAAACCTAGAAAGCTAGAATCGTTTTCCGATAAACTCTAAATGCTTGCATTACTGTGCCAATTGGAATGTATTGAAGCTTATGCTACCCTTCACAGCGGTTTCAAGAAAATACATCAGCTTATTCTAAATTTAGTTTAGTATTATGTATTGTCTTTAATAACGTAAATCTAACAGTATTCTCCTTATTTTTAATGGTACTATGTTTTGAGCAATATATTTTTTTCCATAATTTGGAGTGATACTCAAGCCAGTAATCAAAGCCGTGAGATTATATACCGCAGTATGCATGTTTTAACATCTTAAGAGGTTAAGTCGTTCTCAATCGTAATTAACATATAGTCGGTCGACATCCGTTATCTCACCTCCAACTCTGCAGTCACAGACTCCTAGGTCTATAACTTTACCTTCTGTTTCCCCTTCGCCTTTCCCTACTGGTACTCCCTCCCTTAGACCTACTACATCTGCCCCCTCTTTTTCATCCTCTCAGCCCCCCTCCCCTAGACTTAGTAGTACCTCTGTCCCCTTTCGTCCTCCGTCCTCCCCAGTTTCTACTAGGGTCACTTCTCCTAGACCTAGTACATCTAGTCCCTCTGCTCCTCCCCCATCCCCAGTTTTGTCAGTCCATTCTCCTATGAGATATTCAGATGCAGTGAGATCCCCTCCGAGGGGTCAGCGCAACCCTCGGAATAAATTAGCTAATTCTAAATTTTGAAAATTTCGGCACACTTCCTCTATTTGGCACCTTCCTAATGTAACTAAGAAAGTTCTTTTACTTGGGGATTCTAATCTATCTAGAATTAAACTTGACCCCCACCCTGATATGCAGGTAGAATGTTTTCCTGGTGCCAATTTCAATTCATTTCGGACTCTAATTCAAAAGTATCAAGGTCCCAAACCTGAGAAAGTTATCTTGAATATTGGTATCAATAACAAGACAACTACTGAGCCAAACACTTCGTTAACTCAAATGCGCAACATGATGACAGCGGTTAGAAGACTTTTTCCAACTCGCTCATCTACTTTGTAGAGATCCAGTCATCCACTAAACTGCCGGCCAGTGAAGTTTCGAACCTGAACCTATATAACTCTTCTGCTTCCAAGATGAAGAGGGTTATGGCCATACCAAAAATCCCCAATTCAAAATTTAGAGTATCCACGGACAAAATTCACTGAACCGAAGATACAGCAAATTGCTTGTATACCCACTGGCTTCAGACACTAGATTTAAACTAAATTTGGGACAGGGCATGTGCCACCCTACTTTCGGCTTAGGAAGTAATATTGTTAATCTTAGTAACGAGGAACTCACTGCTGATGATATATCTCTACTCAATAGAGGACTCTCATTTGTGTCTTGCCCTAAATCATTATCTGATAGGGACTTTTCTATTAGTAAATTAGTGCATGTTATGGAGTTCTCCAGAAATCTTAGTCTGGCTGATATCTACCGAGATTCTAGTGGGGTACGCAAGCCGTTTACATCTAAAAGCGGCTATACACCCCCTTCTCACATGTATGATCCAGAAATAAACAATAGTCGTGACTCTGTATCAAGGAAGTTTGATGCTTTAACTAATCAGAAAAAACAACATAACCTTACTCATTCAGAATGTCTTGCCTTAAGTAAGCTAGGGAGAAATCCAAACATAGTTATTAAACCTGCTGATAAAGGTTCGGCAACAGTTATTATGTCAAAACAGGATTATATTGAAGAGATAGAACGACAGCTAAGCAACCCTCTTCATTACAAAAAACTTGATAAGGAAATTTGGCCTGAAAATGTTAGGAAGTTTAATAAAATTCTTGTTTCTCTTCAAGATAAAGGCTTACTTAATGAAAAACAGTATCGCTATTTGGAATCTGATGATAACTCTAAAAACAAGGTCTTCTATATTCTTCCGAAAATTCACAAACCCATTGAAAAATGGCCGAAGCCTACAATGCCCCCTGGGCGTCCTATTATCTCAGATTGTGGCAGTGAAAGTTATAGAATATCAGAGTTAATTGATTACTATCTAAAACCTATAGCGAATCGGCATCCTAGCTTTATAAAAAATACGGATGATTTATTGGCCAAATTGTCTGAGAAATCCATCCCACAAGATGTGATTTTGGTTACTCTGGATGTGGAGTCTATGTATACAAACATTGACATAGATTTGGGTCTTAAATCCATAAAATCAGCATTCCAAAGATATCCTGACCACCGTCGTGCGGATAAAGACATTTTAGAATTGCTGGAACTTAGCTTAAAAGGTAACGATTTTGAATTCAATGGGGAGATCTTTCAGCAAATTAAAGGATGTGCTATGGGGAAACGTTTTAGTCCTAACTTTGCCTCTATTTTTATGGCTGAGTGGGAGAGTGATATTCTTCACAAATGTCACCAACAACCTTTTATTTACCTTCGGTATCTGGATGACATTTTTATCATTTGGCAACATACGTTGGAAGACCTTCATATTTTCATTGATACTCTTAATTCTCACGACTCAAGCATTAAATTACAGCCTACTATTGATCACACCTCTGTGGATTTTTTGGATGTAACTATTTACAAGGGTCATACATATCATACTACTGGGTATCTAGATTACAAAGTATTCTTCAAACCTACTGACACGAATCAGCTGCTACATGCTGGGTCATATCATCCTCCTCACACTTTCAAGGGAGTCATTAAATCTCAGATTTTTAGATTCTATAGAAACTGTAGTTCTTTAGATTTTTTTAACCAGGCTTGTTCTGTTCTTTTTAAAGCTCTCCTCCCTAGGAAGTATTCTATTAGATTACTCCGAAGGATCAAATCTAACACAGTAAGACAAATCATGTTTCCCCCTTCATCCCCCGATACGCTTACCTCCCCTTCACGAGTGTACCACTACCGTCCAACATTTCTCTCAGGTACATCAATGAAATGCCTTAAGACGCGATGCAAACTCGATATATACGTACCCGATCGCGGAACCTTTTTCGGAGAACAAACTCGCAACAAATATCAAATGGCAGAGAATCTTAATTGTGACTCCTCTAATATCGTGTATGTAATCACGTGCAAAAAATGTCGCAAACAGTACGTCGGAGAAACTCAGAATTCTCTACGACAAAGAGCAGCCAACCATTTATCTAGTATAAGACTTAAACATGATGTACCCGTGGCACAACATTTCAATACTCAAGGTCATTCGGTCAAGGACCATTTTGAAATCATGCCTATTGAGAAAATCCCATTTCTCACTTCCGCTGCAGATACGAAGCACAGACGTTTGGAAAGGGAAAGTTTTTGGATTCAAACATTACAAACTATTTATCCTTTGGGTTTGAACTTGGAACCCGGAAGATGTCGTGAAAAAACTATAATACCATTTGTGTTTCAGTATAACTAAGCTAGCATCGCTGTGGCCAAGATTATAGTAGAAGAATACAAACTACTTCAAAGTAAACTTGCTCGACCTCTGACCCAAAGGCCAGTCATTGCTTATAAAAAGAACACGAGTTTGAAAGACATACTGGTCAGGGCTAAACTCCCCTGTCGGCCTTCTACCTAGGTTTTCTGGGAAAGGGTATGGGGGGGGGGGGCATAATATATAGTCTGACGATATTCTTACTATAGCTTAAGATGCGTAAGCATTGTCAATGTAATACAAAGTGTTCCAGAAAATTCTACTGACTAAGGCCAAGTTCCTGTCAGTCGTCAACCTAATGAAATATCATAGGTTTACTTTATTACAACAATTTATGATGGGGTATAAAGGTCTAAATGATATACCTCTTTTTAACACAATTAGAAACTTGTCTCCGTGGTTATTTTAGACAAGAAGATTTTCCCTGTGCCCGTGTGTTTTAGTGTCCATAAACATATACTCCTGTACAGAGACATTCAATATATTGCTATAGTGTGTTCAAACATCACAGTTTTCTTAATCGCTCAAGCTAAAACTTACTCACTAGTATGGCGTACATCAATTATACGAATGGACGTGCCAATAAGCTAAAACAGCCAACCAACCATATAAGCAGTCAATACCTGCTATTGCCAACCTCATTTAATAAGTTTCACGGCATATAAACTGTATAAATACTAAATCGCATGGGCACAGGGAAAATCTTTTTGACTAAAATAGTGATGGAGTATTTAGTTGTGTGAAAAGGGGGTATGTAATTTAAATCTTTATACCTAGTCATAGGTTGTTGCAATAAACCCAAACCTCTGATATTCTGGTAGGTTGAAGAAAGACAGGAGCTTCGTTATATTGACAAAACTGTACGGATATGGATCTTCGGCTATGCATTTATTAATTAATGTTTTACGCCGCACTCAAACATATTTCACCTATATGGCGGCGTTAACAGGCTTAGTGGGGAAGGAAACCGGGCTCTTTGTCCGGAGGAAAGCCCCGACTTCGGAAGAGTGAAAACTCCACTCAGAAATTTTTCAATTTTTTGGTGTCTAAGTGGGATTCGAACCCGCACTTTGGACCACCAAAGCCCCTTTCAGTTATGGAAGGAAGTCTTGAAAAACGGAAATTGAACAAGATATGGTAGTTGGTAAAGAAAGTGAAAATATGCAACTTGGTTCCTAAGTAGTTGTTGGATAAGGGAGTTTGGTCATGGCTAATAGATCTTTCAAACTCTTGTTCTTTTTTATCAGCAATGACTGATTTTTAGCCATTTTACTTTGAAACAGTTTGTCTTCTTCTGTTATTATGAAGAGTCTCGGTGGTCTGTTGCAACGAGTTTTGTCACAACGTACGAGTTTTATTCCAACTCACGAGATTTGTTGCAATGTTGACGAGTTTTGTCGCAAAAGGTTACGAGTTTTGTCACAAGAGCGCCAGCTTTTGATACATGTCCCAAGTTTTGTTCCAACACTGCCGAGTTTTGTTACAAAATCAATGTTACGAGTTTTGATACAAACCGTCAACGGCTTTTGTAACAATTTTAATAGGACACACGTTTTGATACAAAGAGTGAACAGCTTTTGTCCCAAAATCTCAGCTGTAGGCAATTTTATAGTGGCTGATAGCATTGCTCTCCGAAAACTTTCGACGGAACATTTAGTCGCCACCTTGTCCGTCAGTCATGATTTCTTGCCCTGACCATGCCCCGGTTAACATTTTGAGGATTGCTTTGAAATTTGGCTGGTGTTTTGCCCTTTTTGTGGCAATGGTCACATTCTGCCGTTATTTTTTGTCTTGGTATATTACGTTTAATATTTCGAGGATTATTTTGAAACTTGGCTGGTACAAACTAAACTACCAAGTAGTTGTGTCATGTCTCGTTCCAGTGTTGTTGATATTTTAGATTATTTCTCGTATTTTGTCAAATTTCTTGTGCGTATATATGGGATAGGGTATCCTCGTCCTAATAGGCTTTAGATTGTGCGAGCTTTCCTCTTGAAACAAATTGTTACTCGACTAATACAACACTCGTAGATTGGAAAAAAAGCGAGATTTTCACTATCAGCAAATAAGTGGGATGGTTTTCTTATAATATTTTGACGTTAAAAGAGAATGTTGAAATTATTGGCTATTTTTCTCAAGACGTATAATTCAGAAGCTTTTTACTGCTTCTAGTCTTGAAAATGTACGATAAAGTATTGTTTTGAACTAACTTTGGCTTAGAATGAATGAATGGTCGTCCCGGTTATTTAAATTTTGTTTACTTTTCGAACACGTTTTCGGTTCATATGGGCCACATACTGTATCGATTTTCCTCATTTCAACGCCAATCATTTAGTTTTTCGATGGCCTTCGAAGCCTCTTACTATCGTGACGATCAGAATTTATGAAAAAAGTGTGAATTTTGGCAGCTCATGCCACTTCAAGGGCCCTACAGTTTCGGTATATTAAAGAAATCCTCCAATGCTTCAATTATAAAACTGATCGAGTCTGAAAGTTAACAAACAGAGTATTTCGGTCCCTTACATTATCGCGAGGACAGTTTTGGGGGCCCTCCATATGGTAAGGAAGTTGTACGTTACACGGCTATAGTACCTATTTGGTCGCCACATTCAAAATGACCTGCAATCTATCAGAAGGTATTTACGCACGTAAATCCCATAAGTTATCTGACTGTGTCCAAGGCGTGTCAAAGCCGACCGGTAGCAAGCGGAGATAGCCGAAGTGTGTTCCGATTGCTTACTTGACATCCACTCTGAAACTTCGGGGATTTACGTGCGTGAAATACCCACTGATAGACTGCAGGTCCATTTGAATGTGGCGACCAAAAAGGTAGCCGTGATACGTACAATTTCCATATTCTCTTGATGTGCCCACAAAAATGTACCCGATGTAATGTAAGAGACCAAAACACTCAATTTGTTAACTTTCAGCCTCGATCAGTTATATAATTGAAGCATTGGAGGATTCCTGTTATGTACCGAAACTGCGTCTGTCTACGACATGTGGTTTACAGGGCTAAATAAAATATATAAACAAACATCTTTCTAAATGAAATTAGCATTTAATAAATTTATAATTATTTTTTATTTCCTGTTTTCTTCTGTAGGAAAATACTTTGATATGTACTTTCGACGCCATTTTTATTGAGCCCAAAAATACGGCGATTTACCGTATAAATAGCGCAGACTGATTGGTCATTCATGAAAATCAATAATCAGCATTTGATTTTTTCTTTTTGTTGATTTAACTACCTTTCCAAAATAAATTACAGTAATCTAATTTACCCCCAACTCCATCTATTTTTTAAAAAAGGTTATAAACATCAGCCAACATTTTTGTATCAAAACTCGTGACCTGTAAAATTTGGTACAAAAGCTGTCGACTGTTTGTATCAAAACACGTGACGTGTTTAGAACAAAACTGGTCAAGATTGGAACAAAACTCGTGAGTTGTTACAAAACTCGTCGACTTTGTGACAAAACTCGTGAGTTGGAATAAAACTCGTACGTTGTGACAAAACTCGTTGCAACATGGTCCTCGGGTTAGAGTATAATACTATAACGGACACAATCCCGAGTCCAAGTTTAAACCCAAAGAGTAAACAGTTTGTAACGTTTGAATGCAAACACTTTCCCTTTCCATACGTTTTTATGTTTGGAATCTGCAACAGAAGTGAAAAGAGGGATTTTTTTACTCGATCCTCGGGTCCCACACAGACCTTCCATCGATGCGGCGGGGTTTCAAATCACACTCAGATCATATTTCTGAGTGGATTTTCCACTCGTTTGCCGTATGTTGAAGAGTTGCCAGGTATTCGCCGAATGTCGGGAGTTTTCTTCGGGCAATGACCCCGGTTTCATCGCCCACTTAACCTGGCAAATAATCTCGAGTGCGGCGTAAAACATCAGTTAATCAATCTTTTATAATGTGGGCCATTTGTATGCTGGCAAAACTATACTGCAACACAAGTTGTATAATACTATACCGGACACAATCCCAAGTCCAAGTTTAAACCCAAATAGTTAACAGTTTGTAACGTTTGAATGCAAACACTTTCCCTTTCCATACGTGTTAGTGTTTGGTATCTGCAGCAGAAGTGAAAAGATGGATTTTTTTACTCGATCTGGTACGCATAAATCGACTACATCGCGTCTTAAGGCACTCCATTGGTGAACCTGAGAGAAACGTACCTGGATGGTAATGATACACCCGTGACAGAGAAGCAAGGTGTCGTAAGCTGAAGAGAGAATTTATTTGTCTTAATGCCTCAGATTTAATAGATCTGAGTAACCTAACAAAATACCCCTTGGAGAAAAGAGCCGTTAAAAGAACAGAACAAGTCCGATTAAAACAATCAAACAAGCTGAGACTAAACGTCTCCTTTGAAAACGTGGAGAAGGGGGTGTGGCCTATTATGCATCTGAGTAGGCTGGAAGAATACTTTATAATCTAGATACCGAGTCGTTTTTATGAACTTTGTAAAAAAGATTACATCCACAAAATCCACATAAGTGTAATCAATAGTAGGCTGTAGTTTAAAGCTGGGATCATGAGAAATAAGAATATCAATGAAAATATGAAGATCTTATGATAAAAATGTCATGCAGAAACCGAAGGCAAATGAAAGGTACTTGTGACATTTGCGAAGTATGTTACTCTCCCACTCAGCCATAAAAATGGCAATACAACATCCTTTAATTTACTGAAAGATCGTCCCACTGAATTCAAAACAATTACCTTTTAGGTTAAGTTCCAACAATTCTACATTGTTGTCCGGGAATATTTAAAATGCTGATTTTATGTAATTTAAACCCTGGCCCGGAATTTTTTCCGGGTCAATCTGTGTCGGTTAATTTATTAAACCCAAGTCTATGCCAATATTTGTATACATACTTCACACCTAGAGTAACCAAAAATCACATCCCGGGGAATTGATTTCTCAGATAATTCGGCTAACAAATCATCAGTATTTTTAGATAAAGCTAGGATTTAAATAGTAACCAATTAACTCTGATATTCAATATTTTGCACTACCACAATCCGAGATAATATGACGTTCTGGGGGCATTAAAAGCATTTTATTTACAAATTAAAATGGTACAAATTAAAGGTACACACAGTATAACAGTACGTAATATTTTAACCCCAGGTCATAGCCAGTAACCTAATTTCCTTGTACAGGATTAAATAATGTAGTTTCAAATCTTTTGGTCTCTTTAATAAAAAGGTGCACGGCATTTAATAATTCCAAATTTGTTTGATCTCTTAATTCTTTGGGGCCAAACTTCATTTGGTGAGAAAAATATCTTGAATAAGTTGGTAAAAATATGGTCATGGATACACCAGGACATAATAATGACTTAATACTATTGAGCATGCGCTTCCTCTGAGTGGCATATGCGGGGCATTCCAGGAGATAGTGCCTACTCTTTTCACATTGTGCCTGACACTAAGGACAGGACTGATTGTCAGATAAATTGTATGTGAACAAGTCATTTTGTAGAGTGATCAGTCCCATGCTCATTCTACAAAGATGAACTGCGTGTTGGCTGCTAATCATAGCGTTTTAAGCCTTCTATCGAACCAGATCCGTTTTCGTTAGGGATCATGTTCCACTCTTTGGTCGTTTTTGGAAAAAACGAATTGGAAAATGTTTGCAGCCTACATCTAAAGTTCTATATGTTTGTATTGTTTCTTAAAACATAATGGCTTTCATAGGACACAGAGTTAACTACATTAGTCAGGTAAGATGGAGCGAGACCATTAAGGATTTTGTAAAAAAGTACTAGTCTGTGGCACTTCCGCCTGTAATGCAGTGGTTCCCAGTTGAGTTCCGCAAACTAGGATTTTGTTGGAAGGCGGCTAAGTCCACCAGAACAGATGACGGTGGCGTGTCTTTGGACTTTTTCAATTTTTTGCGATAGTTCAATTGAACAACTCTCAAAAAGAACATCGCCATACTCTAACGTTGAACGAACAACACTAGAATACAGGTTACATAGGCATTTCCTACTTAATGACTTTTTAGCCCTTGTAATCACAGAAAGTTTGGTATTTGCCTTTTTTATTATATGACGAATGTGTTCGTCCCACTTTCCATCATGCTGTAAGTATATTCCTAAGTGTTTATGGGACTGAACACTCTTTACATTTATTCCATTCAAAAACAAGTTTAATTGTGATACAACAATTTTTAGGGATATCATGAGGTTAACTGTTTTCTTAGGGTTATAAGTGACTAGCCATTGTTCTGCCCATTTAGAGAGCCTGTGTATGTCTCTATTTAGTTTCAGTTCTGGTTCTAATGGGTTGTCTACTCTCGTTTTTAGAGACGTGTCGTCTGCAAATATGTGTAGACCACTCTCTATATTTCTGCTTATGTCATTCATGTAGACTAGGAACAAAAGGGGCCCAAAACAGACCCCTGGGGCACTCCTGCCTGTAAGGGTTGGGTCCTAGATTCGACACCATTTATACGCACTTTTATTTTTCTGCCAAGAAGGTAACTTTGAATCCAGCTTAAGATTGGATCCACAACTCCCAACTGTCGAAGTTTGAACAACAAACCGTCATGCCACATTTTATCGAATGCCCTGCTCACATCAAGGAACACCAGACATACATCCTTTCCTTTGTCAAGGCTTTCATAAATATCATGAACAATTTTCAACAGTTGATTTACAGTAGAGTCACATTGTTTGAAGCCCGAGTTATTAGGTATTAACTAATAGTTATTATTGGTCAGATAATCATACAAACTTTTATATACTATTTTTTCTAAAATTTTCGATAGGCCAGATAGCAGAGAGATAGGTCTGTAATTACTTAATTGATGTCTATCCCCTTGTTTGAAAACTGGGCTAACGTTTGCAAGTTTCCAGTCAGAAGGAAAAGTACTTGTTGCTAGGGAATAATTGAATAATTCACACAATGAGGGAGAAATAGACTTTGAGGCATGTTTTAACATGAAATTTGTGATATGATCAGGACCCCCTGCCTTGTATATTTTTAATTTGTTTAGTAAAGTATTTACTTCACTTACAGAGGTTGTGATCGTACTGAGGCGACTATCTGTCAGAAAGCAGAAGGGAGGTAACTCTGTTGTATTGTGTTGGAAGTGTTGAATGGGATGCAAACAAATTGCAGAATTCATCTGCTTTTTGAAGATTATCAGATATATGACGGTTACTTATATGAAGGGGAGGTATTGATGGCTTAACCTTGGATCCTAAGACTGATTTCATAAGTGACCAGGGCCCTGTCTTACGAAGCTGGCGTAAAGTTGCGCATAGGCCTACAACATGGACCAGTTGCGACTAGGGCGTAAGTTCCTATAGCTTTAACACTGATTTACGTCCGACGTAACTTACGCCAGCTTTGTAAAACAGGGCCCAGTAGGTTTTTGAATCAATGGAAGAATCAGACAGTTTTAGACGTAGACGTTCGGAGTATCGTCGGACTGCATTTCGTTTGGCGATATTTACTTCTCTTCGAGCGAGGTAGAATATAAATTGATCCTGTTCAGAGTGGGTTCGTTTCAATTTTTTAAGGATCTATCTCTTTCTCTAATTTTTCGCCTAACATCGTTGGTCATCCACGGTTTATCACGTGGTCTAACAGTTATTTCTTTGTTGGGGATAGCTTCCGCACAACATGAGAGAAAAAGTTCATTCCAAACAAATAATTGGTCATCTATGTCTTCAAACATTCCACATATAGTGCCCCAAGGAGTAGTACTTAAGAGTTTGTTACTAAGTCAGAACATTTATAATCCCATATATGTCGTTTGTAGCATTTAGGTTTGTTTTCTTTGTTAATATTAATAGTACAGTAGAGAGTACAATGGTCGAGATTTGACAAGGGGGAGGTAACTCCGTAGTCCGTCAAAAAAGCCAAAATTATCAGTTATTAACAGATCTAGGATATGACCACCACAATCATTATATCGAGTTGGTTCTTGGTATTGGTATTGGTATTTATTCTCTTAAACTCAAGTGAGCTCATCAAGAAACAGTTACAGATCAATATACAGATCAATATATAGTTGGTTCTTGAATAAGTTGAAATAAGTTTTCAATAGATCGTATAATTCCATTTTAAGTTCTCGTGGAAGTTATTCCATGAGGAACATCTGTCATTGAAGTCACCCATTAAAAGCAAAGCATGACAATTTTCACCTAAACACAAGGAAAGCATAGTATCAAGGTTATTTAGGAAAATATCACGCTCTCTAGCTCCTTGGTTGGGTGGGCGATAGCATACTGCTAGAATAATGTTACGATTATGATGTTCAATGGTTGTCAAAAGTATTTCATTTCCCAATTCTAGATCACGCCGTGTCTTAATATTTAAATTTGATTGATAGTAAATGGCCACACCACCACCATGGCGATTTCTATCGTTTCGTTCGATACAGTAGCCGTCCAGTCCCACCATATCGTCTGGAATCTCCTCACACAACCAACTTTCTGAGACACAAATTATATCATAATCATATTCCCTACATAGTACTGTATTAATTTCGTCTAAGGTGGTTAGGGTATAGATAAGTTGTCATTTTCTCTAGAGAGAAGGCTTCTTGCATTAATGTGACAACACTTAAGGTTAGATGATGGTCCTGGGTTTTTGTGGATGTCTCCACAAAGTAAAAGTATTATCATCAATATCACAAAGAAATAATTTTTGTTTAGGATTAAACTAGACACAGCTGTTATAATAAAGCATCTGATGGAATATAGAGCCATGTTTAACTTTAGAGAACAACAACAGTAGGCTGAAGTTTCTGCAATAGCATTATTTCTTTGTAGAAAATATAATTATACCAGGCCCCGATAGCCACACTATGTTGCGCTATAGTCGCCATAATGTAAATATATTCACAGCGATTTCTGGAGAGGATTGCGCATGCTCATCAAATATTCGTGGGATATAATGGGGATATAATAGATAGAAGTCATAAAAATAAGAGAAGTGCATATATCTAACGAACCATAGTGTTGATTGAAAAATGTAGAAAATACTTTTATACTTTAGGTTTAATATGGGAGCAATGTTAGTTCTATGTATCATGTTTGTGTTATCGTATGAGCTCCCGAATAATCTCAAATTTATGAAAGCTTTCTTTAGAACCAAAAACTGATCATAATTAGTTGGAAAATTTACAACATTTGTTGCTTGACGCTTACTGGTTCTCCGGATATGCACAAGTGTGTAAAAAAATAATATAAAAGTGCCAACCAAATTGGGCTTTTTTATAGTTAATCAATCGTGTTTGAGGTGAATAAACTTCGTATATATATGGTAAGGTTTACGGACAATATTCTTGTAATAGGAAGTTAGTAAGGGAATATATGCATAGAGAATAATATTTACAAGCATTTAATTTGACGCCACTTGGCATTGTTCCACCAGAATTGGTACGTGCGCATGCACATGATACGTTGCCTAAATGATAAGGGAAACACTTGCTCTTCTTGATCTTCAAGAATGTTTCCCGGCGACCGATTTAGGTTGTTTAAATGCTTAATTCAAGATACTATGTACTAATTTCAAGATACTATGTACTAATTTCAAGATACTATGTACTAATTTCAAGATACTATGTTCTAATATCAAGTCGACTGAGAATCACATCATTTGTTACATCGTCTACTTAGTTGGCTATATACCCTGTCAGAATAATAGAAAAGACGTGTACCTTTTGCTGGAGAGTACCCTATTTGTACAATTCTGAACCAATATAAGCATGCTTGACACTTTGTGTGAGTTTTTAAATCCTCTGATATTCACTTGCATATCTTTTGATCAAGTTTATAGACGGATTACGAGTTTTGATATCCTCTAATGGCCCACAATTAGGAGATAATTCTGTATGTGCCATCTTCTCAAGACAAGGTCAATTCTTTACCTTGTGATATCGTATATGTGGACACTTAATTGGTGGTGTATGATAATACATGTACGTGGGTGGATGCGTTATGCGGTGTATGGGTATATGGTAAACGGCAGTTAAGCTGAAAGATGATTTCTCATTTTTGCGCTAACAACGAATTAACACTGAATCCCAAACAATGAATAACATTATAGCCTTTCAGTCTTTTCACAGAAAAAAAAACGTACCCCCCCCCCCACACACACACACCCACACGCACACCCTGAGCAACATGCAACATAAAGCAAAACAAACAAACATAACTGCGACAAAAATAACAAAATGAAGAGAAAAGAGTAAAAGTTGAGCTAACTATAAAAGTTTTTTTACATCAAGTCTGGTTTTAGCGCCGTCCAATCCATTGGATCACAATGAGGGCGATATCAGACGAAAATACATCAGAACAGAACAGTAAATAGTAATACCATATCGATCGTTTAAAATTACCCATGCTAAATTGTATACACGACTATGTCACTGTAACTGTTTTTAAAAGAACATTAATTGCTTCATTGATTTGATTATTGTGTTAAAATTAAACAGAAATATTGTAGTGACTATTTCCAAGTGTAACAGAATATTATGTTAAAATATTGCAAACCAATAACTCAACTTGTGCAGAATATCATACAAAAAACAATAAAACCAGTTGAACAGTTCAAATTAAGTCAGCTATAATAGTGGTAAGGACGTATCCTTAGAAAAATAATGCGGTCAGAGACGGCATCGAATCAACAGGATAAAACATTGACTACACTAACAAACAAAAATTTAGCTACTCCATTTTCAGGTAGTATTTCCGAGTAGTCTCAACTATAACTACCGTATTGAACTGAAAAATCACCTGTGCAATAGTCACATGCAACTAACTTTTTGTCCATTGTTTGTTCGAAAGCCTTCCTGCTAATGATGATGATCAATCGTGTCAAATTTTGAATAATTTTGTTGATAAGTGTGCTGTTTACATCTATTTGAAATGCACTGATTATCAATATCCAAAAAGGAGTGACGTTTTTTTGCGGTTCAATATATAAGGATTGATTGATTGTTTTGTGTTTACGCAGCGCTCAAAATTATTTCACTTATATGGCGGCGTTGCCAGTTTTATTATGGGAGGACCGGGCTCTTTGTCCGGAGGAAACCAACGACCTTACGTTGGTAACTGGCAAACATTCCCCACAGGTCGTTCGAGTGAAAACCCAGTCAGAAAATTTTCCAATTTTTGGACTGAGTGGGATTTGAACCCGCGACCCATTGATGGAAGGCTGTTCGGATTGAGCGTCCAACGCTCTACCTACTGAGCCACTGAGGCCCTTCAGCATATAAGGGAAGTACATACCTGCGCTACATTAGAAAGCCTAACGTGCAGATGCATTCTACACTCTTGTTTTTGTCAAATTCCGATCTTGAAGATGCCAACTTATACAACATTTATTAAAGATATGAGTGTGTAGGAGCCATGCCAGATTGCTATTTTCTAATCTATATCTCTCAAAATATCATCGGTCATGAAAAGCCTCAGAGTTTCATCAAATTTGGCGGATCGTTTTGTAGTATAACTTTCAGAATCTAAGCGCCCTGTGGCCCAAGCCTTCAGGCCCTATATATTAGAAATCATCATGCCATAAAATACTTAATGACTCTTCATTTGAGAAAAGTTATAAAAAAATTGAAGATATTAAACAGCATCTCAACAGTTTTGTAGTGTATTTTGTAGTGTCTATTTCTATCAAATAAATATTTTACCTGCGACTCAATTATATTTCCCCATTCCGGGCCAAGACGATATTTTCAGTGTTGATAATCATATAAAAGTTTAAAGAGCATGAAATGTGTTTGTGGGACGATGTATTCACTGAATTTTTGTGATTCTTCACAGTAAGAAATGTTAATTGTTATAGCCGACATGTTGATTAAAACATGTTGCTAAACGCAGCTTTGCGCCAGCTTTGTAAGACAGGGTCCAGACAACACATACCTATGAAAGAAGTTGCAGCTAGGCCCGAGTAATGAAATCAAAGTTCATACACTTATGTAAATCCGTATGGAGGGAATATCCGCCAAAAGTCCATGTGGGTAACTGTGTCAGTTTCAATGTGCACAGTGCTTACTGTTACTGTGTCGCTTGCGATACTTTTGCTTGAATGCGTGAAACTTTGTCCAATGCAACGCCTACATTCCTTGCTTCTATACTTAGCGCCATTAAAAACGCACGACCCAAAGAATGTAAAATATTTTGAGAAATGTAAAGTGTAAAATATTGTAAGTATTCTTAAATTGAAGAACAAGGCATTGGTCACATTGAGACAAAGAATTGACAATATGTGAAACCCTGGTGACTTTTATTCCTTGCAAACAAATTGTTGATACAGAAATTGAAGGTGTCATCATTCAATAATGGGTATGTCCACCTCGAGCATCAACGCAAGCAGTACATCTGCGACGCAAGGACCTGATGAGTGTGGCTATGGGATCCGGTCCCACTCTTCCTGCACTACCTGGACCAATTCACGTCGGTTGCGTGGCCTGGGTTGACGTTGTGCAACGGCATTCTTAAGCTGATCCCACAAGTGCTCTATGGGCGATAGATTGGGGGAGTAAGCTGGCCATTCCATGATGTTCACATTATTCTGTTGCAAAAAGTCTTGTGTCAACCTTGCAGAGTGTGGGATCTGATGATTTCGAGCCCATCGTAAACGGGTTTGGCGTGCGGCGGGTGTCAATATGGGCCCTCGGTAGGGGATGCGTGCATGCATCTGTATCTGTTGTAGACGGCGTCGGATGGTGCTGAGGCTTACCTTGGGCCTTCCAATTCCCACTGTCTCACGAGCAGTCTGTGTCGCGGTGCGAAATCGGTCACGTGTGTGCAACAAACCGATGTACCGATCCTGGCGGGCTGTAGTGACTCTTGGCTGACCAGGGCGTGGTTGGTCGGCAACATTGCCAGTTTCATGTTCCCTGATTCTGAGGCGACTAATTGTGGAGGGATGACACTGCATGTGACGTCCTACGGCGGCACAACTGAGACCCGCCTGTAACATGCCAATGGCACGTTCCCTTTGTTGTGTCGTAAGTCGGGGCATGGTCACGTTTTCTGATTTTTTTTTCGTCTTTATGCTGAGCTTCGTGTAAAGTGTTGAACCCACGACAAATGAGTCCCGAAAGCTGTTCTCAGTGACGCTGAAACACTCAATGGATGTTATTAGGAAATGTTGAGTAATGTTCACGACAGGCGCGTCGGGAACACCACAGGTTATCCAGTTATTGCAACTCAACTCGAGCTAACAGTAATAGAAACATAAAATTCAACCGTGCGTTTTTAATGGCGCTAAGTATACTATTAGGCTACCGCCAGTCTGTTAAGTGGCCAGTGTAAATCGAGCAGGGTTTGTACTCGGGCCATGTCAAGAACTGCGCACGAGAGCTGCAGCATTCCAGACATCGAATCTAGACGAATGGGAGCCCATACAGCCTTACCCACATATGTGGCTAAGTCCCATTATGACGACAGGGGGCGCAGCTGACAAATGTTTCGGAAATTATAGACGGCCCCTAATTAGAGCTCGGAACTTGGTTATTATATTCAATGAGATTAGGCACAAGTTCTTGAAACTTACGAGTCCCTCTCCCTACATATGTGCAAAATGATGAAGTAAAAATGCAAGATAGAAAAATAGCATTTATTCTATAAGTGAACCGATATATTTAACATATTACGTTATCAGGGTCATATACATGTAGGAACATACAGTGAAACAGTAAAAAATGATAACAGTTTCTGGTTAAACACCTCTCTTTTAAAATTTGGTATTAACTATAATAATGACGTTACTGAGAAAAAAATTAAAGGAAGCAAAAAAAAAAAGAAAAGAAAAAAATTTTACTCAGACAAAAAAAAAACAAAGAAAGGAAATATATATGGACTAGAAATATGAACGAGAGTAGCCATAGAGTTAGTTAAAGAAGTATTTCCATTCTGTGTATATATGTATATATATATATGTACACATAAACATACATCAATTTGGAAATTCATAAATTGTTGTTGCACATATATATATTCCCAGAAAACAAGCTAAATTATTGAGTATTCACACTAATAAAAGCTATAATGATTATGCCAGGATGAATTTTTGTAAATGTTAAAGGGGCATCAGCTGCCAAAATTCACACTTTTTTCATGATTTCTGATCGCCACGACAGTAATTAGAGGCTTTGATGGCCATCGAAAAACTAATCGATTGGCTTTGGAATGAGGAAAATCCATACAGTATGTGGCCTGTACGAACCGAAAACGTGTTCGAAAAAGTAAACAAAATTTACATAACCGGGACGACCATTCATTCATGCTAAGCCGAAGTTAGTTCAAAACAACACTGTATAGTACATTTTCGAGACTAAAAGCACTAAAAGCTTCTGAATTATACGTCTTGAGAAAAATAGCCAATAATTTCAACATTCTGTTTTAACGTCAAAATATCAACATTTCCGCAGCTCATGCCACTTTAATTATTATTATCTTCAAATCAAGGCCTTGGCCTATTTCAACTTAACTTAAGTAGACCTATTATTAAAAAGTATTATTTTATTAATATTATTCTTAAATGTAAGCACAATTCAAATGACCGGAACGTTCATACAATCTTTCTAGGTTTAAGCTTCTTCTAAGTGCGACTTTAACATAATATTCCAGTTTCGTGTAACAAAAAACTGCTAAAATACACTTTAAATGAATGGGAATTAAAAAACCCTGACATTTTCCAGAAAAATATCGTCATTTTGGCTATAAAGCTAATTCTCTGACAATAATTTAAATAGGAGACAGTGTGTCTGACTGATGGGTCCAACAGCTGCAACCCATAATTAAATTTCTGATTTGTGAATGGAGATTATGTTTTCATTATTATCTTCTATTCTACTTCGAAATGAATCAAATTACAAACTAATTACCGAGTCTCTGAAGCAGATTCATAAAACTGGCATCATGACAATATTAAAGCACATTCATTGAACTTCACGGGAGGGGAAGTTTTTTCAACAACAAAAACTGGTAACACACAGATAAATCTCTGAAAGTTTGGCTTTGACACAAAGCAAAGCGAGTTGTTTCTACAGAAGCGAAAGAAACTACGTTCTGATGATCAAAATTAAGCTGAAAAAGAACATTGCCGAAGTTCGTTCATTTCCTTACAGCACATTAACATTTTCTTGGCTGTTTATGTAGCAGGGATAACAAAACGGTGGACTTGAAGACTTTTCCCCTTAACTTACTTTGAGCAACCGCTTAAAACGTTACGTATAAGTTGTTAACAACGCTCGTAAAACCCGATATGTTTTTTTCAAACTTCAATTAATATACCCGTATATTGTTTTAAGTTTTCTGAGTAAAGCAGTGGCTTTGGAAAACAATTAACCAATGAGGGTGGAGATGTTATTTGTGTAATTCAAATATTAACCTCTATTGGCGAGAACGATCGTGTGACCACATAAAACGAACCTTGCAAACGAACGAATATAGCTTAATTCATTGTTCCGGGTACACATATATATATATAAACACGATGATAACTTTCACTGCTAAACCAGCTATTCATGGGCCTTGTCGGTTGTCAATTTCGTTTGAACGGGTAAAAAGGGTAAATGAGTCGAGATAAACTTTGAAGCCTGTTTTCTTTTACAAAGGCGAACGGCAATGCTAAATTATGTTCTAAGCTGGTCAGTGGTCGAAGTGTTCCCCTTATCAACGGCAAACTTAACTTGGTGAACATGTGCAAATATTGAGCGCCATATGTATGAGACCTTTACATTGGTTGTATAAACGTGCCCTTTACCACCTCTTTAGCTAACGGCTCTTTAACCAACGGTAACCAGCACTAGCTTAATTGAAAACCATCGGCCATTATAGTTGTAGAAAACAATATTCTAATGAGCTAGGAGCTCGAATATTGTAGAAGGGTCGCCATTTTGCGATTCAATAGTACACCGATCGCTTTTTTCTTTCCAAAAAATCTTTCACTGATGCAATAAATGCCTTAAAGTGGCATGAGCTGCCAGAATTCACATCGTCACGACAGTAAGAGGCTTTGAGGTCACAACACCCAGTTTGTGTTCTCTCAGCCAATGAAAAAAATTGATTTCGGTAGGGCTAGAGCTAGGAGGTGGCTTACATAGTGATAGTTTGGTATCTGGGTTATATGAATATTGGATTGAAACTAACGCAGGTCTACTGACATACTTTAAGCTTTCAATCAATGCCCGATATCAAGTTTGGCTTAGAATAAGTAAGCCTAAAACTGTCAAAAATTGTGGTACCCATGTTAAATTGTGAGTAGCTTGAAACCGACATGCACTATGTCAACTTTATTTGGTTGTAAAGGATTTCTCATGTGTTGTTCTATTTGAAAATGGTAAGGGAACGTCTTAACGAGATTAAGGTAATTAGCCACAAATCAAAACGTTAACATTACCGCAAATGGGAAATGAAACCGTATTATGTAACCTTGAAGGCCACCGAAAAACTAAATGATTGGCGTTGGAATGAGGAAAATTCATACAGTATGTGGCCTGTACGAGCCGAAAACGGGTTCGCAAAGTAAACAAAATTTAAATAACCGGGACGACCATTCATTCATTCTAAGCCAAAGTTAGTTCAAAACAATACTTTATCGTACATTTTCGAGAATAAGTTTTATTCTCTTTTAAATTGTATTTGACACACTTGAGGATAGGAGTTGTTTATGTATACATTTTCAACAGAGTTACTTCACCGAGAAAATGTAAAAAACAGCAAGAAACATTTGATAATTTTGTCCCGACATATCACTAAAACCAAATCCAGAAGAATTTCTTTTCGACCTATTACTACATCTTTTCTCACCATAGTTTTTCAGATCCAGAAAGCTAGTCTAGTTGGCTAACAACGCAAGACGAGTCGCAATGCAATGTTTGTCTACGTCTTGACAGTCGTGCGGTTGTTCCAAGGTATAGAATAAAAAATTAACACATTATCATTCATTTGGAACACGACAGTGTCGTAAACAGGATATACTGTTGTTCGTTTATTGCTACGAAGGCGCATGTTGTGTGTGCAAATTTCATTAGAACATTTTTTAGGAATACTTAAATTTTGTATCCGTCGTTATTAGTGCTTATGGTGCAGAAAGAGTAATATGAATGCCTAAAAGATTTGGTATAAAACCTTTTCTCATATTCAATAGTTAACTTATTTCTTAATTATTACACGGGTTCGAATTGAAAAAAATCATTTTTGAGCATAGACGCGCCTAAAGTTGTACGTGTTGTAAAAAAATGCATTTAATTTCAACATTCTATGTTAACGGCAACATCATCATTTTGCCAGCTCATACCACTTGGAGTTGATCTAACATTATTTTTTACTGGTTTTAAAATTTTGAACTCTTACTGTTGGCAAAATGTTTAAATCAGAATCTTGCATAGTATCCAACGTTCTCTATGCGTTTTTCAGAGTTTTGTTTGTTGGAATATGAGTGTGAGAATGAAGAATTATTTTGATGAATGTGCTTCAATACAAGAAGCCGCTGGGGGGCTCTTGTGACCAAAATGGCGTTTGTATATGTCAGCCTCTCTCGTGTGAGTATTGTTTACATCTATAAATCCTATGTTGCGTAAAACTGATTTTAGAACATCCATGGAAAATAAAATAAAATTTGGAGCATAAAACACGTAAAATGGATTGTCTTATTTGCATTGATCTCATTTACGACCACTGTTGGGTATCACATCACCACACTGACCGTGTCAGGGCTTCACCATCGAACTTGGGATGAACATGCAAACATCAGCAGTCGTGCATGACGTCACTTTCGTCGAGTTTAATCGAGTAATGGGCATATTTTTACCTCCCTCTTTTTAGATTACGAGTGAGCAAACGACACCTCAATCAATCAATGAATCAATCAGATTAATCGTGTAAGTATCGTTTACATGCTACATTCTGTATTTGGAATCAATGTATACGTGTTGTTTTTAAGTATTGTGTACCGATAAAGGTCGATAAAGGTTTTTCACGGCACCCAAGATTAGTTCACTTATATGACAAGGTGGCCAGATGGCGTGGGGGACAAACCAGAGTCATTTCACGGAGGAAACCTTCCACCGGTGAGTATTATGCAACTCTACTACATTGGAAGCCTGGGTGAGATTTTCAAATTGTCTAGGATGTAGTGGAAATCGAACCTCCCGTCCATGTAAGGCTTGTGTCGGACTGATATTCTGTCACTTAGCTGCCTAACCTTAACACTGAATGTCTCTTATAAGTACACTAACCTTCGGTGGTGTGTAAATATCAAACAATGATTGGTAGATGTATAGCATAGTTTGTACCTAGATTACAGAACAGTCGCAGAGGCCACGAATGGTTAATCTACATAACCATTAATCGTTAATCTGCATATTCACAGTATAGAGGATCAACGTGTTGTGTTCATGTTCGAGTTCGGTTATGTATTCGGCGTTCGCCGAAAGTAATGCTTTACGTATACACAATATGTCTACTCCTCACTGTTTAAATAGAAAGTATAAGCCGATACAGAAAAAGAAAACCCAATGATTGTTAGGACTGCGTGTTTACCAGTAGTAGAATGATATGAGCGCCATCTTGAAAATCCGAGTGCACCTTATCCAATTAGGGATTACTTTTATTTATTTATTTATTTATTTATTTATTTATTTATTTACTTACTTTTATTTCTACTTATTTATTGAGAAAAACATGCTTCCAAATTGCTATGTTTTTCGAATTTTTTATTTTTTTCCAGCCGTTTTTTCTTTCGTTAATTCCTGTGTATTATTTTCAAGATTTCTTTACTGGTTAAGTTACCCAACACTGTCTATTTACGTCAAATCTAGGAATATATATTTTAAAACAGAATTGAAAAAATATATAGGATTCGTGTACGTCAGGAACAACAATTGCACGTGACTACCTCAGGCATCTTTTCTCTCTCCCATCCTTTGAACAGACTCAGTATCAAACATTTCACAATTACATGTATCAATCTATGTTTGTACAATTAGATTAGGCAAGTGACCAAACACTTAGTAGTATGTGTACATACACACTCTGGCCACCTCCAAAGCAGAGGGGATGATTCAGACTATGTAGTATGTTCCATAGTGGATAAAAACGTAGCGACAAAGAAGAAGAACTATTTCAAATGTGTAGACCCCCCAATTAACGTTACAGCAATCAGCAGCGGAATATTTTGTTGAAATATAGAAACAGACACTGATATTGAATTAAATCCAATGAAATTTAGTCTAATCCTTGAAAAGTATTGAAGTTAGAGAAATCAACAAACAGTATCACAACACATATCTAATTATTACAGTTTATGATAACATTCAAATAAAAAATCCTCGCTTTTCTCACCTTGTCTTCCTAAAGATAATTTCAAAGTAACAAATATTTAAAGATTACCACCACGGACTTGCGTTAACCAGTGCGTTGACGGATGCGATTGTTTAACGGAGAGGATGAAGTGTTTCCACGGACTTGCGTCAACGCATGCGATCGATAGTGCGATCTCTCATATGGTTACGGTCAAAAGTCAAGGTCATATCATTGACAACAATTTTTTTTTCGGTTTGGAGAAAGAATGTGAATAAGTGACCATCTACATAGCATTTTCATACAAAATACATTTACAACACAAGCACAAGTCAGTAAAAAGGACTAAACAAACTCAGTCAGTGTTTTCTGTGGATTTTGGTCTGGCAGCAAAAGTTCATCAGGGTTGGAAATCCCCTTCAATGACGCCATGAGTAGCGAAATCCCTCGTCCGATGCGTTAAAAATGGGACAAGCTCCATTCTCCGTCCGTTAACGCGTGCGTAAAAAACTATCGGATTGACCATGAAAACACTATAGCGTATTTCTGTAGTTCCCATTCTTTGTGGAAAATCGCATCCGTCAACGCACATGTCCGTGGAAACACACCATTTGTCAGCTAGAGTGATTGTCTCTCAGTTCGACACAGTCCTCGATAGCTCAGTCGGTATGTGATAGTCTCTGAGTCCAACATAGCTAGGTCCTGGTGGCTCAGTCGGTTAGAGGGATAGTCCCTCATTTCGACACCGACCCTAATGCCCTAGTTCGTCTGCGTAATGATTCCTCAGTCCAATGCAGGCCTCGTGACCCAGTCGGTTAGAGTGATAGTTCCTCAGTCTGACACAAACCTCGGTAGCCCTGTCCGTTATTGTGATAGTCCTTTAATCCGACACAAGTTTTCCAACGACGCGCACTGGATCGAATTCAACTCACCAAATACAAATTGAAACATTTCTGAGTGGATTTTTTTCATTCGATCGCCATTAGTAAGAAAAGTTGTCAGGTACTGGCAAAAGGTCGGGGGTTTCCTGATGGCAAATAGCTCGGTTGCCTCCCACAACGCCGTCATATACAAGAAATATTTTAGAAAGCTGCGAAGGACATCAAGCAATCAATCAATCAAAGTTTACATAAAGGCAAATAAATCACCTGTAACTCAATACTTGTATATTTTTCTACAGTCAAGTTACCGAAATACATGATATTGCAATATTAGATTTTTACGAGTAGAACCTTGCCAATAGTTGTTTTAAACTCGGTCATAAAGCTCTGAACTGAAAAGGAAAAACAATATGCCCAAGGCTGGCCATATCTGCAGGCTGTACGAGAGTTCTGTTGCTAAGAAGTAATCGGCCGTGAGTAAAGATTGCGAATAAAAAAAATGTTGTATTCATCCTTGTTTGGGGCTTGGTGTATAATAAAAAAACATTGGCACACAAACTATTTACCAGCAAGCCATAGTCAATCTTTGTCCGTATTTCCCAAAGATTATGTCTTTTTAGTTACCTGAGATGCAAACCTTGTATTTAGCGTAGCAAGTTTAAAGTGAAGCGGGTATTGTCAAGTGAAATTTGTGACATTCGACAATTGACAATATAAGCCATCACGGTCCGCTGACTGAGAATCGACAAGGGTTGGCTTGCGTAGTACTAGCCCATCCTGGGTGCGGGTTTGGAGCATTTGCCGCTGTTTAAATTGTTTACTGACTGTCAGACAGAAATAAAGCAAAACTTCCAGTTTGACTTTCAAACTGACAAGACGTGGTTTTATTGACGGAAATGTATTACAGTGATGGTGTTTTAGGCAGTGCGGGAATTGTATTCCGATATCTGCGATCCAAACCAGTATGGCTTTTCCTAGAAATACCCTAATCGTTCAGTGGTAGATTATCTAAAATAGTTCACGGTTATAATGATTTTGAAGGGTGAAAAGTTGAGGTTATATATGTAATTAAGGTAGTTGAAGTAGAGTGTGGTTAGGATTCCGTACTAGCCTGTGTGCCTAGATTGGACTGTTGGATTGTTGGTTGAAATTATCGTTGTAGACCTTGTTTGCATATTTTTAAAGGGATTTTAGATAAATGTAAGATTTGTTATGCCCATTTAGATTTTCTCAAAGGACAGTGTTGACGTCACTCATGCATTTACTTTCCTATATCACTGATCAGGAGATTCGTGAATTGTTTTACCCTATGGATGTCACTGTATTATCAGACTTTAAGCGTAGGTATCTTAAGGGTATCAAAGTCGTGAATGGTACAAGGCTAGTGTATATGTCGTTGCAGAATAGACTTAAGTCGTTACCATATGCAATGCAATTGATTGATTGTTTGGTGTTTTACGCAGCGCAAGATTATTTCACTTATATGGCAGCGTTGCCAATTTTATTATATTGAATTAAATCCAATGGAATTTAGTCTAATCCTTGAAAAGTATTGAAGTTAGAGAAATCAACAAACAGTATCACCACACATATCTAATTATTACAGTTTATGATAAGATTCAAATAAAACAATCCTCGCTATTACGTCCATATTAAACATTGAAAATGCCTCTTCTTGAGGAAATAACAACGGTTCTTAGGGGGTAATCAATGACATGTTACTAGAAGTCAACCCAGAAGAAATCTTCCTTCCGTAAAAGAAAATATGCAAAATAAAACATAATTAAAGCCCACAGAACGTGGTGGCTCAGTCCGTTGAAGTGATAATCCCTCAGCCAGACACAATCCTAAATGGCTGAGTCGGTTAGAGCTCAGTTCAACTCAGACTAAATGCAAATTGAAACCTTTCTGAGTCGATTTTTGCACCTTGTCTTCCTAAAGATAATTTCAAAGTAACAAATATTTAAAGATTACCTGGAGCTTTGGTGGCTCAGTTAGGGTGATGGTCCATCAGTCCTGCACATGCCCTGCAGGCTTATGCTGTGTTTCCACGGACCTGCGTTAACGCGTGCGATCGATAGTGCGATCTGCCATATTGTTACGGTCAAAAGTCAAGGTCATATCATTGACAACAATTTTTTTTTTCGGTTTGGAGAAAAAATGTGAATAAGTGACCATCTACATAACAGCCTTTTCATACAAAATACATTTACAACGCAAGCACAAGTCAGTAAAAATGAGTAAACAAACTCAGTCAGTGTTTTCTGTGGATTTTGGTCTGGCAGCAAAAGGTCATCAGGGTCGTAAAGCCCCTTCAATGACGTCATGAGTAGCGAAATCCCTCGTCCGATGCGTTAAAAATGGGACAAGCTCCATTCTCCGTCCGTTAACGCGTGCGTTAAAAACTATCGGATTGACCATGGAAACACTTTAGCGTATTTCTGTAGTTCCCATTCTTTGGGGGGAAATCGCATCCGTCAACGCACGCGTTAACGCATGTCCGTGGAAACACACCATTAGTCAGCTAGAGTGATTGTCTCTCAGTTCGACACAGTCCTCGATGGCTCAGTCGGTAAGTGATTGTCTCTGAGTCCAACATAGCTAGGTCCCGGTGCCTCAGTCAGTTAGAGGGATAGTCCCTCATTTCGACACCAACCCTAATGCCCTAGTTCGTCTGCGTAATGATTCCTCAGTCCAATGCAGGCCTCGTGACCCAGTCGGTTAGAGTGATAGTTCCTCAGTCTGACACAAACCTCGGTAGCCCTGTCCGTTATTGTGATAGTCTTTTAATCCGACACAAGTTTTCCAACGACGCGCACTGGATCGAATTCAACTGACCAAATACAAATTGAAACATTTCTAAATGGATTTTTTTAATTCGATCGCCATTAGTAGAAGAGTTGCCAGGTACTGGCACAAGGTCGGGGGTTTTCTCATGGCAAATAGCTCGGTTGCCTCTCCCACCTTAAATGACAACGCCGTAATATACAAGAAATATTCTAGAAAGCTGCGAAAGACATCAATCAATCAATCAATCAAAGTTTACATAAAGGCAAATAAATCACCTGTAACTCAATACTTGTATATTTTTCTACAGTCAAGTTACCGAAATACATGATATTGCAATATCAGATTTTTACGAGTAGAACCTTGTATTCCCTACCTGCCAATAGTTGTTTTAAACTTGGTCATAAAGCTCTGAACTGAAAAGGAAAAACAATATGCCCAAGGCTAGCCATATCTGCAGGCTGTACGAGCGTTCTGTTGCTAAGAAGTAATCGGCCGTGAGTAAAGATTGCGAATAAAAAAAATGTTATATTCATCCTTATTTGGGGCTTGGTGTATAAAAAAAAACATTGGCACACAAACTATTTACCAGCAAGTCATAGTCAATCTTTGTCCGTATTTCCCAAAGATTATGTCATTTTAGTTACCTGAGATGCAAACCTTGTATTTAGCGTAGCAAGTTTAGGGTAAAGCGGGTATTGTCAAGTGAAATTTCCTATTTTGTCTTTAAAGAGATTTGCTAAGGACAAATATAGAGTGTGGTTAGGATTCCGTACTAGCCTGTGTGCCTAGATTGGACTGTTGGGTTGTTGGTTGAAATTATCGTTGTAGACCTTGTTTGCATATTTTAAAGGGATTTTAGGTAAATGTAAGATTTGATAAGCCCATTCAAATTTTCTCAAAGGACAGTGTTGACGTCACTCATGCATTTACTTTCCTATATCACTGATCAGAAGATTCGTGAATGGTTTTACCCTATGGATGTCAATGTATTATCAGACTTTAAGCGTACGTATCGTAAGGTTATCACAGTCGTGAATGGTACAAGGCTAGTGAATATGTCGTTGCAGAATAGACTCGTTATCATATGCAATGCAATTGATTGATTGTTTGGTGTTTTACGCCGCGCAAGATTATTTCACTTATATGGCAGCGTTGCCAATTTTATTATATTGAATTAAATCCAATGGAATTTAGTCTAATCCTTGAAAAGTATTGAAGTTAGAGAAATCAACAAACAGTATCACCACACATATCTAATTATTACAGTTTATGATAAGATTCAAATAAAACAATCCTCGCTATTACGTCCACATTAAACATTGAAAATGCCTCTTCTTCAGGAAATAACAACGGTTCTTAGGGGGTAATCAATGACATGTTACTAGAAGTCAACCCAGAAGAAATCTTCCTTTCATAAAAGAAAAGATGCAAAATAAAACATAATTAAAGCCCACAGAACGTGGTGGCTCAGTCCGTTGAAGTGATAATCCCTCAGCCAGACACAATCCAAAATGACTGAGTCGGTTAGAGCTCAGTTCAACTCAGACTAAATGCAAATTGAAACCTTTCTGAGTCGATTTTTTCACCTTGTCTTCCTAAAGATAATTTCAAAGTAACAAATATTTAAAGATTACCTGGAGCTTTGGTGGCTCAGTTAGGGTGATGGTCCATCAGTCCTGCACATGCCCTGCAGGCTTATGCTGTGTTTCCACGGACCTGCGTTAACGCGTGCGTTGACGGATGCGATTATTTAACGCATAGGGTGAAGTGTTTCCACGGACTTGCGTTAACGCATGCGATCGATAGTGCGATCTCTCATATGGTTACGGTCAAAAGTCAAGGTCATATCATTGACAACAATTTTTTTTTTTCGGTTTGGAGAAAGAATGTGAATAAGTGACTATCTACATAGCCTTTTCATACAAAATACATTTACAACACAAGCACAAGTCAGTAAAAAGGACTAAACAAACTCAGTCAGTGTTTTCTGTGGATTTTGGTCTGGCAGCAAAAGGTCATCAGGGTTGGAAATCCCCTTCAATGACGTCATGAGTAGCGAAATCCCTCGTCCGATGCGTTAAAAATGGGACAAGCTCCATTCTCCGTCCGTTAACGCGTGCGTAAAAAACTATCGGATTGACCATGAAAACACTATAGCGTATTTCTGTAGTTCCCATTCTTTGGGGAAAATCGCATCCGTCAACGCACATGTCCGTGGAAACACACCATTTGTCAGCTAGAGTGATTGTCTCTCAGTTCGACACAGTCCTCGATGGCTCAGTCGGTATGTGATAGTCCCTCATTTCGACACCGACCCTAATGCCCTAGTTCGTCTGCGTAATGATTCCTCAGTCCAATGCAGGCCTCGTGACCCAGTCGGTTAGAGTGATAGTTCCTCAGTCTGACACAAACCTCGGTAGCCCTGTCCGTTATTGTGATAGTCCTTTAATCCGACACAAGTTTTCCAACGACGCGCACTGGATCGAATTCAACTCACCAAATACAAATTGAAACATTTCTGAGTGGATTTTTTTCATTCGATCGCCATTAGTAAGAAAAGTAGTCAGGTACTGGCAAAAGGTCGGGGGTTTCCTGATGGCAAATAGCTCGGTTGCCTCCCACAACGCCGTCATATACAAGAAATATTTTAGAAAGCTGCGAAAGACATCAAGCAATCAATCAATCAAAGTTTACATAAAGGCAAATAAATCACCTGTAACTCAATACTTGTATATTTTTCTACAGTCAAGTTACCGAAATACATGATATTGCAATATTAGATTTTTACGAGTAGAACCTTGCCAATAGTTGTTTTAAACTCGGTCATAAAGCTCTAAACTGATAAGGAAAAACAATATGCCCAAGGCTAGCCATATCTGCAGGCTGTACGAGCGTTCTGTTGCTAAAGGTACGCTCACACAGTGCGATTTATCGTACAGACTTGTAGTATGCGATGAAAATAGATGCTTTTAATTGGTTGATACGGTTTGTCAACCAATCAAATATATCCATTTTTATCGCATGCGACAAGTCGGTACGATAAATCGCAGTGTGTGAGAGGACCTTAAGAAGTAATCGGCCGTGAGTAAAGATTGCGAATAAAAAAAATGTTGTATTCATCCTTATTTGGGGCTTGGTGTATAATAAAAAAACATTGGCACACAAACTATTTACCAGCAAGCCATAGTCAATCTTTGTCCGTATTTCCCAAATATTATGTCTTTTTAGTTACCTGAGATGCAAACCTTGTATTTAGCGTAGCAAGTTTAAAGTGAAGCGGGTATTGTCAAGTGAAATTTCCTATTTTGTCTTTAAAGAGACTTGCTAAGGACAAATATTGTTAAAACTTGTGACATTCGACAATTGACAATATAAGCCATCACGGTCCGCTGACTGAGAATCGACAAGGGTTGGCTTGCGTAGTACTAGCCCATCCTGGGTGCGGGTTTGGAGCATTTGCCGCTGTTTAAATTGTTTACTGACTGTCAGACAGAAATAAAGCAAAACTTCCAGTTTGACTTTCAAACTGACAATACGTGGTTTTATTGACGGAAATGTATTACAGTGATGGTGTTTTAGGCAGTGCGGGAATTGTATTCCGATATGTGCGATCCAAACCAGTATTGCTTTTCATAGAAATACCCTAATCGTTCAGTGGTAGATTATCTAAAATAGTTCACGGTTATAATGATTTTGAAGGGTAAAAAGTTGAGGTTATATATGTAATTAAGGTAGTTGAAGTAGAGTGCGGTTAGGATTCCGCACTAGCCTGTGTGCCTAGATTGGACTGTTGGATATTTGGTTGAAATTATCGTTGTAGACCTTGTTTGCATATTTTTAAAGGGATTTTAGGTAAATGTAAGATTTGTTATGCCCATTTAGATTTTCTCAAAGGATAGTGTTGACGTCACTCATGCATTTACTTTCCTATATCACTGATCAGGAGATTCGTGAATTGTTTTACCCTATGGATGTCACTGTGTTATCAGACTTTAAGCGTACGTATCGTAAGGGTATCAAAGTCGTGAATGGTACAAGGCTAGTGTATATGTCGTTGCAGAATAGACTTAAGTCGTTACCATATGCAATGCAATTGATTGATTGTTTGGTGTTTTACGCAGCGCAAGATTATTTCACTTATATGGCAGCGTTGCCAATTGTATTATATTGAATTAAATCCAATGGAATTTAGTCTAATCCTTGAAAAGTATTGAGGTTAGAGAAATCAACAAACAGTATCACAGCACATATCTAATTATTACAGTTTATGATAAGATTCAAATAAAACAATCCTCGCTATTACGTCCATATTAAACATTGAAAATGCCTCTTCTTCAGGAAATAACAACGGTTCTTAGGGGGTAATCAATGACATGTTACTAGAAGTCAACCCAGAAGAAATCTTCCTTTCATAAAAGAAAAGATGCAAAATAAAACATAATTAAAGCCCACAGAGCGTGGTGGCTCAGTCCGTTGAAGTGATAATCCCTCAGCCAGACACAATCCTAAATGGCTGAGTCGGTTAGAGCTCAGTTCAACTCAGACTAAATGCAAATTGAAACCTTTCTGAGTCGATTTTTTCACCTTGTCTTCCTAAAGATAATTTCAAAGTAACAAATATTTAAAGATTACCTGGAGGTTTGGTGGCTCAGTTAGGGTGATGGTCCATCAGTCCTGCACATGCCCTGCAGGCTTATGCTGTGTTTCCACGGACCTGCGTTAACGCGTGCGTTGACGGATGCGATTATTTAACGGATAGGGTGAAGTGTTTCCACGGACTTGCGTTAACGCATGCGATCGATAGTGCGATCTGTCATATTGTTACGGTCAAAAGTCAAGGTCATATCATTGACAACAATTTTTTTTTTCGGTTTGGAGAAAAAATGTGAATAAGTGACCATCTACATAGCCTTTTCATACAAAATACATTTACAACGCAAGCACAAGTCAGTAAAAATGAGTAAACACACTCAGTCAGTGTTTTCTGTGGATTTTGGTCTGGCAGCAAAAGGTCATCAGGGTCGTAAAGCCCCTTCAATGACGTCATGAGTAGCGAAATCCCTCGTCCGATGCGTTAAAAATGGGACAAGCTTCATTCTCCGTCCGTTAACGCGTGCGTTAAAAACTATCGGATTGACCATGGAAACACTTTAGCGTATTTCTGTAGTTCCCATTCTTTGGGGGGAAATCGCATCCGTCAACGCACGCGTTAACGCATGTCCGTGGAAACACACCATTAGTCAGCTAGAGTGATTGTCTCTCAGTTCGACACAGCCCTCGATGGCTCAGTCGGTAAGTGATAGTCTCTGAGTTCAACATAGCTAGGTCCCGGTAGCCCTGTCGCATAGTTAAGTCAGACTCAAGCTTAATACACCTTTGTGCAACCGGGCCCAGAGATATAGACCTTTTAGCAAGTTTGTAGTGAAGCGGACAATGTCATGTGGAATCGCATGATATTTTACTCGTTTCACTTTCAAGGCTATTGATAAAGATCTTAGCTCCAACAGACTGCTGGATAGGGAGTTTATTTGGGGATATATTGGTCTGTTTTGTTTACTAAATGAAAATCGATCTGGGTTAGCTTGCGCGACACTAGCCCGTTCTGACTGCGCGTGTGGCACATTTATCGCTGTTTGAGATATCAGACATAAGACAAAGCAGGACTTTGGTTTGACTGCCAAGCTGAGAAGACGTGGTTTTCTTGGGTGAAATGTATTACGGTGATAATGCTGTAAGCACTACAACGTCGGGTCATTGATACATGTTCTGTTCCGCCGAACCAGATCTACATGTACATGTATTAGGGGCTAATTTATCTCAATTTGACATAATTGCTATTGCCGAAAGCCACTTAACAGCAAACAGATAATTCTTTTATCCTTCAAGAGGGTTACAACGAACCGTTCAGACGAAATCGTAACCAGCCATGGGTGACGTATGCGTCTACGTTTCCAAACCGCTAGTGACCAAGTGCTATGTACACCTGGAAAAATGTATTGGGAATAATATAATTATCGGAGTGGCGTACAGATCATCCTAACATTCCTGTAGACGTCTCGCAAAATATAGGAGGCAACAAGAGCACATAGCAAGAAAAATATACTAATCTCAACGACAACCTGCTGGAACAGTTCAAAGTGCATATTCCGTGTAATAGTTTTAGGTTGACGCAATTAATTAAGGAACCAACACGCCCTTTATCAAAGAGTTTTCTTAATCCTACTATTTGCAACCGTGCAAACCTTATGCACAGCTTTGGAATCCTTTTCAATTCCTGTACCGATCAATGTCCTGTTTTTGTGTACTTAAATCTGTTTTATCTAAAAATCCATGCATTACCAACGAAACGTTTGAGACTATGAACATGCCAACTTGGATACATTTATCATCACGGGAAACATCTTGAACTCATCTAATGACAGTATACCAAACAGAAAAGTAAGCATAAGATCGTCAGACAGAAATTCAGTTAAGAGAAAAACGTTTAATAGATCACGATGGTTGCCAGTTACCATCGGAAGTTCGTGGGTTTCTCCCGGGCATAGAGCCCGGTTTCCTTCCACAATAAAACTGACAACGCCACCATATAAGTGAAATAATCTAGAGCGTGGCGTAAAAGACCAAACAATCAATCAATCAATTTGAAAGATCGCCTATTAGAAACACAGAACATTATCGCAAAAGATAGATATTCAGTTATATCTCTCATACGCCAAGTCTAAGACAAGTACAAGCAGAAGTTATCAAATGGAATTAAAACTGGTCAAACCAAAACTTTCCAACTAAAACTTTTCTGAAATACGATGATTGTCGCACGTTGGAAAAATATGTGTACACAAACAGTGAAAAGGCAGATGCCCTTGATGATTATTTTTCCTCTCTCAGCTCCGTAAACGATTTAAACACACACTTAAGTACAGTAAACAATAATCCTGAAATCCCAATATTAACCTCCATTTAAGTTGAAGTCACTGATGTTCTTCATTGATTGACCAAAATAAACATTTCTAGGGCTACAGGTCCAGTATTTATATTCATTTCCCAAAAGCTCCAGGAAAATCAACAATTACTGGATAATTATTCTGATTTTCTAAAAGTACTGGACGGCGGTAAAGGAATATTTTGTTTTATATTTTTCAATTTATCAAAAGCGTTCGATAGAGTATGGCACAAAGGTATGCTACAAAAATGTGCGACCTAGGTATTCGTAAAGTACCTGTAGATTGGTTTAAGAGCTATCTTGGTGGACGACAGCAGACAGTCGTGAGTAATGGTTCAAACTCTAAGTTATGTGAAATAAATGCCGGGGTACCCCAGGGATCTGTGTTGGGACCCCTTTTGTTTCTTCTATTCATTAACGATTTGTCTGACGATCTACTAAATGATATCCAGCTTTTTACTGACGACACGTGTTGAAATATCATATCCGAATCACTAACTGAGCCAAATATTACTGCCAACATCAATCATAATCTTTGTAAAATTGATACCTGGACATAAAAGGTGGCCGGTAAATTTTAACTGTAAGAATGCAACAATCCGTCCACAAAGGCCTACACACATCTGGGACATTTAATAATAAAGGGACATGGACTCATCACATCAACAATTTAATAGCATTAGCACAACAAAAACTGTCTGTTCTACGTGAAGCCATACAAAAACGGATTGTTGTTTGTCCCATTGTCTTTTATTTATTCTTTCGAAAATTTGCGACATCGGCGTTTAATGTATCATTTGCATAGAGCTACCGTCACAGACATTGTGTCTGGCTGACGGGACCAACAGCTGCAATAGAATATTGAATTTTTTGATTTCTGAAAGAGGATTGTTATATCATAAATCATAAATCTTATTTAATATATATTTCTAATTCAAAATGAACCAATAAAAAAACTAACAACTGGGTTTCTGAAACAGATCTTTAAAACTGAGATCATGACAATATTAAAACATATTTATCAAATGGCACTGTCAAGAAGGTAAGTTGATTTCATTAACATATCTGGTAACACGTAGATAAATCCCTGAATGTTTAGCTTTGCAGAGACCTAAGATATTTGACAAAAACAAAGCGAATGATTTTAACAGCAGTGAAAGAAACTACAGTTCACCGTACCGATGACCAAACTTACGCTTAAAGTGGCATGAGCTGCCAAATTGTTGATATTTTGACGCTAAAAACAGAATTTCTCAAGAGGTATAATTCTGAAGCCTTTTAGTGCTTCTAGCCTCGAGAATGTGCGATAAAGTATTGTTTTGAACTAACTATGGCTTAGAATGAATGAATGGTCGTCCCGGTTATTTAAATTTTGTTTACTTTTCGAACACTATTTCGGTTCGTATAAGCAGTATGGATTGTCCTCATTCCAACGCAAATAATTTAGTTTTTCAATGGCCTTCAAAGCCTCTTACTATCGTGACGATCAGAAATTATGAAAAAAAGTGTGAATTTGGCAGCTCATGCCGCTTTAAAAACATCGCCGAAGTTCGTTCATTTGTTACAGCACATCAACATTGCCTTGGCTTTTTTATGTAGCACACATCTCGTCAAATAGCACGAAACTACGTTTTGAAATCTTTGGAAAGAAGACCATGTGGTGCTTTTATTTAAGGCTATTTTTCAACTGAGTAGTCCGGTTAAAACCCCATAACAAAACCTTGCCATTTGATAATTTTGTTCCCACTTATCACAAAGCTAATGTAGTTGGCTATGAACGCAAGATTGGTCGTAAATGGAATGTTTTTCTAAGATGTCAACGTAACATTTTATAATTTTGTCCCACTTTATCACTACGTCTTTATTTTTTCCCATCGTTTTTCAGATTCAAAAAGCTATTCTGCTTGAGTATAACAACGCAAGATGGGTCGTAATGCAATGTTTTTCTACGTCTTGGCAGTCGTGCTGAGGTTCCAAGGTATAGAAAAGAAACATTATTATTTATTCGGAATACGACAGTGTCGTAAACAAACTAAGGAAAGGAAACGCATTTAAATAACCAGAACGAACGTTCATTCATTCTAACCCAAGTTATTTCAAAACATAGAGGCACTAAAAATCTTCTGATTTGTATGTCACCCATAATTTCAACATTCCGTTTAAACGGTAAAATTATCATTTTGGCTTTGATTTGATCTAACATTACTGGGAAATCATTTTGAAATGTAGTAACTCTTACTATTGACAAGATGTTTAAATTTTCGGATCTTGCTAAGTATCTGACGTTCTCTATACGTTTTTCAGCGTTTTATTTGCCGGAAGTGGCTGGCTGTGTGCCTGAAGAATGTGAAGCCCTATGTAATTCCTGGAAAGCGGACTCTGAGGGTTATTGTTCTGAAAATAGATGCATATGTAGAGACCACTCGTGTAAGTATTGTTTAGACTCAGAATGTGCCGGAGTTTGTAAGTGCTGGGGTGAGCATGCACACATCGGCATGACGTCACGATTATCGAGCTGTAATCGAGTAATATGCATATTTTGACCTCCTTCATATTAGATTACCATGGAGTAAACGCGAATGTTGTTTCGTTTCAACATATGCCTTACAATATATTAACTAAAAAAAAACTGTTCATTTAAATCAAATAAACAATCTGATTAATCGTGTAAGTATTGCTTACATACGTTGTGTACATGTATCTACATGTTGTCTTTAGAAGCATCAAGTAAGAATACCGTACATTTATGTTTTAAAGATTGAGGTTTTTCGCTGCACTGAAGATTATTTATGGCGGCGTTTCCAGGTGGGGCGAAAACCGAATCATTTACCTGTCGAAACCTCAGACTTATACCGAGTATCGCGACTTTCCCTTATTGCACATCATAGTGAAACCCCCCCCCCCCCCAGGTTTTTTTTTCAAAATGTTCTTGTGACGCTACACGTAGCATTTTGTTGATCAATGATGTGACGCATGTGCTCTTTTGTCTCAGGAGGTAGATTTGGTTTAAAACGTAAGGCAAACGCACTTCGCTAGACAAACTGTCAAAATTCTCTCTCAAGCAAACTTTGGAAAACCACAATGTAAGCGATTCTTTAGTTTAATCATTTGATTCTTGTAGTTGCTAACTTTTATTGTTTCTTTCTGTTTAATGGTATATACGTTAAAACTACAGTTTAGTCGCGCTCTAGTACTTCTTTTGAGATCATAAATTAATCCTGGCACTGTCACTTTGAAAGGTCATACAGGTCAACAATGCCTATGTTTATAACTTACGGTAAATGTTCGCTATGCTATTTACCAACGAAGACCACAGTAGATGTTTAGCATCGTATTTTATTGTTAAATTGAAAGTTGTTTTATCTTACATAGATTTTTCTTGTTTGTCACGAACAGTAAACCCTGTTTGTTTGATTTATTTTTCGCTTGTGAAATGCTGTATTTTGTTCTATTGCAGCTTTTTACCCTTCTTTGAGGAACCTCTTGCTAAAGAATAAATGGTTGGAAACGTGACTCAGACTTTCGTCTTCTAAATCATTAAGGTTCTAGGGTTATACTCGCTGCCCTATCCGATAGATGCAGTACAGTTCTTGTCCCATCCATCTACGGCTTGTGTTGGACTGTGAGACTCTGCTGAGTGATCGAGGCCTCCCAGTTTACATTTAAGCCATTATTTGCGTCGGACCCTCCATTTGCTTCAGTCTGCACTGTAAAGAATTACACAAAATGACTAGAAAAAGGTTTGTAAAGAACTGTTGTTTTTTTCATTGGTTTTGTGTCAACCAAAATTAGATATTTGCCATAAAGGTACAATATAATAATTTCAGCAGAAAATCTAAATCAATGTACATTTTCTCTTGCAGTTGGAGGGTACTGACATCGTGTGGAAAACTATGTTGTAATGTCAAATAAAGCATTTAAAGTCAGACCTTAACTCAGTACCTTCTGAAATATCTTTTTTATAAGACGGGTTCTAATCCGTATCAGTTCAAAGCAGCAACCCCCGTGTGGGTTCCAGGGAGATAAGAATAGACCCACAGCTTTCGCAAGGTGCCTAATCGTAAGAGGCGACTAATCCTTGGGTCTCCACATCAGTTTGGGATTAATTTGTGTTTATTTTTCATGTCTTCTTATTAAAAAAATGATTCAAAGTCGCGGTCTTTTTCAATTCCAGACTGTTTTCCTTCGTTTTTTTCTACCGTTAATCCCTGTTCATTATTTTCCTGTCGACGCTACCTACCTCCGCCTAATTCGTCAAATCTAGGAATAAAAAAATTAAAATACAATTGAAAAAATATATAGGATTCGTGTACGACAGGAACAACAATTGCGCGTTACTGCCTTAGGCGTCTTTTCTATCTCCCAAGCTCTAAACAGCCTCAGAGTCGAAACTTTCCCAATTATATGTATCAGTCTACTCTTGCACAAATATATTAGACTATTTGACCAAACACTTAATAGTATGTGTACATACATACACTGGCTACCTCCGATGCAGAAGGGGTGATTTAGACTGTGGAGCATAGTCCATAGTACGAAAAAAACGTAAATTATTCATAGAAGATAGTGACAAAGAAGAAAAAATATTTCAAATGTCTAGACCCCCAAGGTAACGTTACAACAATCAGCAACTGAAGATTTTGTTGAAAATTAGAAACAGACACTTCTGTTGAATTAAATCCAATAACATTCGGTCTCAGAATCTCTTTCTCGGACACATTGGCTGATATTAAATTTTGCGTCTCCAACTGGTGCGTTTGGTCAGGCCTTACGGGAAATTTAAGACCATCTAGTTTCAAGGTGCCGAAATTTGGGTTGCATTGCTGAACTCGATTCGGATCTTTGTCATCAGGATATAAAGCTGTCAGGACTGACCATGCAAAATAATAATCATCCGATTTTTTTACATTTACAATATCTTTTTTCCTAACCCAAGACCTATGGGGTGGGGATGTAGGTAGAACCACACAGAAGGCTATATTTAGTTACGTTTAGTTCCATCGATACCACTTCGTCTAATACCCAACCACTGCCTTCCGTCTGAAACCTTTGAAAGCTTTCTTACATTTTGTGTAAAGCATCGGCTACCGTCTGTTAGAATTGGCTGTTATTTGTGGCGATAGCGTTATTGCTGCGAAAGCTACATTGCGTAGTAACCTCTTCTCCTTCTGATGTGTATCTATTTAATCTTACGTTAAGCACTAAATATAACCTCTGTTCTGGAAACTAGGTGGGCAAATAATGAGTGGTAGTACCGACTGGGTTTTATGACTCTCTCTTCTAATTGTTTCTTTTGTTTCTCTTAAACCGTGGCAATAATATAATACTTTATTTCTTTAGTGAGGATAACATATAGCCCGGAGGCTACAAAGGTGGGCTCCTTACAAAATAATACGATATAAAAATACACAAGGATTTGCTTTATGGTAATAGCGCTACAAAGAAATAACTTAAATAACTATACCACTGACTTAGTAGGAAATAAATATATGTATGAGCAATCTTAGTCCAATATAAGCCTAAACCAGTGAGTTTTATTTACTTTGCAACATACTCAAATGTCTGTTAAACTATCATGAAAAGATAATGAATTGTCGCCAGCTAAATGGTCCGGTAGGTCATTAAATAATGAATAATGAACTTCTGGACTGATTTTTTTCACAACACTGGACAGTATTTCACTGCATTGAGCGGCAAAGGATGAGGTCAATAATAATGTTATATCTATGCATTTGTGACGCAAGGTGGCTCAATCCCATTTCTATTCGACATAAGTTTGTGGCTGCAAGACCAGAAGCTTTTTTGAGGGAATGAAAAAAACAATTAACTTAAGGATGTTATGAATATATTTAGACTTTCTGCATGGCGGATGTTAGAGGGTAAGTTGTTCCAGTTCATCGCTGTGTGTGGACAAAAAAACACGATCGCCTGAACAATTCAGGACGAGTACAGTTTGGATATGGTCATGGTTTGAAGAATACAGTACAGAAGATAAGCAGATTCAAGACAGATCTGGGACGTCTCTGTTGTATATCTTGAGCATTAGACATAATTTTCGGAATTGACGTCGTTGTTTAAGTGGGATCCAACCAAGCCCACGAAGGAGGGACTGCGTCGCTAGCCGAAAACCTCTAGTACATAGGAGATCAGCCTGTCTTTGAACTTTCTCAATCAAGTCACAGTCCTTCTTGGTACAATTGTCATATATAACATCACCATAATCTAGAATGGGGCGGACAATTGTTTTATAAATATAAATGAGAGATATGCGTGGAAGTAGAGACCTATAGCGTTTAAGAACTGTTAGAGTCTTTTCGGCCTTCCCAACAGTACGATTGATAAGGTTTGACCATGTCAATTTACTGTTTATTGTTAAACCAAGATGTTTGTGTTGATCCACTTTCCGCAGTTTCTCACCACTAAGAGTTAAGGAGAGGTTTTGATTGCAATGCTGTCTATGGGAAAGTATGATACAGGTGGTTTTGTCACCATTGAAAGTCACCAACCACTGTTTAGCCCACGTAGATCATTTTTCGAGATTCCGATATATTTTCGCTTCGTCAACATTCATTCTGGACGGTGGTGCTTTCATTGACGTATCATCAGCAAACAGTTTAACGTTGGATTCAATATCTACAATTATATCATTGACATAGATGAGCTACACGAGAGGCCCAGAACAGACCCCTGGGGGACCTCTGAGTTAATGTCACAAGAGCATGACGACTGACCTTCTATAGTTACGCGAAGTCTGCACCCAGAAAGATAACGCTTAGTCCACATCAGGAGTTTACCAGTAACACTGATCGACTCTAGTTTATGACACAGCACGCAATGACCATTATCTACATCATGGTAAGTTAAATAGGACGATAATTGCTTACAATTGTCTTGTCATCTTTTTTGTAAACTGGACAAATATTCGCGTCTTTTCACTGTACCGGATAGACACCCCAATTAAGCGTGATTAGTGTTAAAGGGGCATGAGCTGCTAAAATGTTGATATTTTGACGTTTCAACAGAATGTTGAAATTATTGGCTATTTTTCTTAAGAAGAATAATTCAAAAGCTTTTTAGTGCTTCTAGTCTCGAAAATGTACGATAAAGTATTGTTTTGAACAAACTTTGACGTAGAATGAATGAATGGTCGTCCCGGTTATTTAAATTTTGTTACTTTTCGAACACGTTTTCGGTTCGTACAGGCCACATACTGTATGGATTTTCCTCATTCCAACGCCAATCATTTAGTTTTTCGATGGCCTTCAAAGCCTCTTACTGTCGTGACGATCAGAAATTATGAAAAAAGCGTGAATTTCGGCAGCTCATGCCTCTTTAAGATTTGACGATAGTACACCTGTGTTAAATATATACCCTGGACTGTCAGACTGATATTTCCATGTTTCTTTTTATCAAGATTTTTTATTAAGCACATTCCACCGCGTATGGTCACTAGCCATATTTTCGATAGTTTTTTTTAACGGCAGACCGATGTGTACCCCTTTGATTTTTGATTAATAGGTAGATTAATTACTTTAATTCGTTTAACTAATCCTAATAACCGATCCAGGTAGTGCAGGAAGAGTGGAACCGGATCCCACAGCACAGAATAGCCACACTCATCAGGTCCTTGCGTCGCAGATGTACTGCTTGCGTTGATGCCCGAGGTGGACATACCCATTATTGAATGATGACACCTTCAATTTCTGTATTAACGATTTGTTTGCAAGGAATAAAAGTCACCAGGGTTTCACATATTGTCAATTCTTTGTCTCATTGTGACCAATGCCTTGTTCTTCAATTTAAGAGTACTTACAATATTTTACACTTTACATTTCTCAAAATATTTTACATTCTTTGGGTCGTGCGTTTTTAATGGCAAGGTTTTACATTTGGATCTCTATTTTTCTATCAATAGTTGTATTGAAAAAAGAACAACCTGTTAAAAGATATGTAATTCATAAACAATGAATGTGATATGGTAACCTGAAACCCTAGCCATGTAGGATTTCGTTAAACGGTAAATATAAAATCATGGCTAGTCGAAAAAATAAAATCGCCCAGTCCAGGGTTAAACAAAATAGTAATAAGACATTAACTAAGGAAACGTAGAAAAATACAGACATATGGTACTAAAATTTGAATTAGTAAGTCAGTTCTTTTAACAACTATCATATAAGCCGTTAGCCTATTATTTTGAACACTTCGGGACAGAAGAACACACAGATATTGGCTGAGTGTTATGAATGACCTTTGCATGGTCAAAAGTGTTAGGCTTTAACCGAGATTAATACGACGAGAGGTAGTAACCAAAGGTGTAGGAGACCAATGAATACAGGAAGGAGCCTGTAATGACGATAGGGTGTTCCGTCTCGCTTTATATAGGGGCGTTTGTTGTGTCTGTTGCTAAGCGTCGGATTGTAGCGTCCAGTGGGATTTTGACGTAACCGGAAGTTATCTGTCAGTGTATTTTTGTACGTAGCCGTGTGACTTTGAATCCGGTTACAATAAATACAACAGTCAATAGGGGTTGATTGTTATAATTTTAAGGTGCATAATCAATAAATAAAGTTATTTGTATAGTGATTTTTGCAGATAATGTTGCATAAATTCATACCTGGTGGATGACAGGCATTTACAAGTGGCTATAGAACGGGGTCTGGTCCACTTTTTCACTCTATTGTGGAGGATATATGCATTATCTTACCTGAAGGTTCGTCCTGGGTAGGTAATTCAAGTGTGCCTTACTGACCAGTAACATTTTTCCGTGCGTAATCATACATGTACGTAGCTGGCGTGTATACTGGTGGTTGAACGGTTTTTTTTTTGTAAACTGATATTCTCACACTACACCCCCCATCATTTCACTCTCATGCAGTGTGTTATTTTTGTCACAATCAACTAGTGAAATTATGGCCCAACTTACTGCTGATTGGTTAACAAACACGATTTTCCAAGTTCAACTAATCAAAACACAAGCTTCCATTCTCAGCGTAGGGATAATACGTTCGTTTTCCTTTTATGTAATAACTTGAAGACATCCTTGTTAGATTACAAGTGATTGGCAGTATAACTCACAACTATGCGATTCGATAGCCAATCCTGTTTCGGTTTACATACAGCGGACTACATTTATGCAGAATAGTATGATTTCCCCACGAACACGTCATAGCTACTTCCATATAAGGAAAGCATTTGAATGTACCGTACATGACATACTTCTTGACATAAACAAACTACTTCGTCTGCTTACTTCCGTTTTTTCTAACAAATTAGGATTGAATACGAATATATCATAGCCGTATTTACTCCTAACTGTATTTACACTCTCTGTATCAATAATTAAACACGGGATAATTCAAACTTTCAATCAATCAATCTACCCAAACTGGCGTCTCGCAGATTTCTCACAGCAGATGGAATGACCTAGTTATCGCAATTGTGTTGGTGTAGAGGTCACAGCAAAACCTGGATTGCAGACATTGAACTATCGATATGTTTAGTTTTGTTTTATTCTAAGAAGTGCCATTCATTTGTAAGATAAACATTTTATCTCTTTATTCTTAAGAATTCGTGAGCAACAAAACTGTTTGAATTTAGAGACCTTTCTTGTGTAGCGCAATGAACACAGTCTCCATGTCAACGCGGTGAAGCGGTCTGACTTTATTAGAATGGCTGGTTTGAACGATGTGATGTAGAGCTGCATTTCAGAATAAAATGCAGTATTTTAGTGTATTGTGAGAAAAAGATTAACCAACTCGAGTCCGTTTGGTACGATGAATATCACTCTCATCTATTAATTTCCAAAGTCACTCGCCAGAGGCTCGTGACTTTGAAAATAATAGACTCGAGTGATATTCATCGTAACAAACGGGCTCTCGTCAGTTAACCTCTATGTTTATGACGTCATTATGTCGTACGTCAGTTATGCGGTGTCTTGGTGGACGCCGTGATGTGTGCCCTATAGTTACATCAGTAGTTATGGCGTTGTCTTACGGACGGAAGATGTTTCCAGTTGTATTTAACAGTGTGGCTGACGGGAAAGAAGAAAACAACCAGAGGGAGAACTGATATAGTGAGGAGATAAAGTGGGTTGATTCAATCTTTCTCGTTAGGACCGATAGGGACTTTAGTGTGTAGCTGATAGATCCAATACTGTTCCCTTGCTCTGCGGAGGGGAGTATTTACAGCTGATAGATCCAATACTGTTACCTCGCTCTGCGGAGGGGAGTATTTACATCCTTTGTGGGATCTGTTTTCATGACGTCAATAATTTGATATGACATATCGTGGATAGAGTGGTTGGGTGACCAAAAGGGTTTTGGTGCAGGTTTGTCTCGACGTTGAGTAATGTCGTAGAAGTGTTGATCGCTGGTGTAATGGAGATAACTGTGTGTATCAGTCGGTTTCGCAAATAGATCAAATTTAATTCGACGGTTAGTTTTATCGAAAATAACTCTGGTATCAAGGACGCAGACTGATTCACTAGAGGAGTCAGTTGTGTATTTGATACTGCTATGGGATTGATTGAGTGAAGTTTTTCAGGGCTTGTTCGCCGTGTGTCCATATCATAAAGATATCGTCGATAAACTTGTAGTATGCTAATGGTTGGTGTGGGGCATTGTCGCACAGCAATGGGGACTAAAGTAGCGCCCTCATACGCCAATATATTTATGGGAGAACTGGAACAAAAACTTCTCCCGAATGCCCTAGAGCCTCCTGTACAATATCTGCACAGGAATTGGACGCCGCATTACACCCTTCGACGGATCGGACGTCTCACTGGGGGGGGGGGGGGGGGGGGGGGGAGACGCAGGTTGGAAGATGTAATTCGGACTAATGGAGGCTATACGCGCTATTGAACTTCTACTCTGGGGATGTTCTACACACTCAGTGACATATTTACTTCGATAGGTTCTCCCTGTGAAGCAGGATACTTTCAAGCATCTTTTTATTTTGTTAAAATACCTTTTTTGATTTGGCTAACGATATCCTGATTGCCATTAATGGTAATTTCTTATCGCCAGAATGTTGACTTTTATGGTCACAATGGTTTCTGCAACATCAGTTTGCCAACAATCTCACTACACCGATGATTGTATCGGTCGGTGCAGACTTTCCAGGGGGGGGGGGGTGGCTTAACTTTTTCTTTTTTGTATATTTAAACCCCCAAAATTGTATTCAATACTCTTTAGGTTTGATGTCTGAACACATGGTAGACGAACACATGCTATTTTAGGCTGGACTTGCACGACGATAAGATTACGTTTCTGTCAACAGAAGCCGGTTACATTTCGATTAAATTGTACGCTGTATTGATCTTTTCACACAAGGAAATGTGAAAATCGTAGATCACTGACAGCCCTTCCTGATACATACACAGCTAATATTGCTGTCAGCAGACAGAAAGCCAATACTAAAGCAATTTATTATCACTGTCTGAGAAGAGATTATCAATCCGAAATACACCCGAAGACGTTAACTTCAGACAAATCTCCAGGCATTATTACTACAACGCATATTCATCCAGTACATTATAAACAAGAACTACAAGATGCATTTTAAGACCCTGGACATATTTTACAAAGCAGCCCAGAGTAAGTTTTTACAAAATTGTAAAGACAGCTCATACTATAGGGATTAGTTGTCATGGCAGTCGACTTCGGCGATCCTTCCTGTGTTTTGGTTCTATGGTTAAGAGCTCCGCAAATCAATCCTTGTCTAGGAGCCTCGGTGAACATTTCCAACTAGAGACCAGTACCCGTTTGATAAATTTTAATTTAAATGTCTGATTTTCTGGGCAAAAATAATTCTGGTTAGATAATGAACCGAGTGCAATAAACCCTACATTAATTACACGTTCTATCTTTAGTTTTTGGCCGGTGGACTGGTGTTTTATTAAGAATGAACTGCATAGAATTTGAAACGTCTTTGTTGCTTAGCTAAAGGGAGAAATAAGCAGCTCAAAAAGTCAAGTCACGTTGACAATGTCACACCTCTTTGTATTTTGCGTTCAACTAATTATGAATTATCAAGTTAACCTTGATGCCGTTGACAAATAGTAAGTTAATTAAAAACTCCCAATGGCACATTGACCAATTGATGTGCCTTAAGGCGGGCTCAGGTCGCCCGGAATTCTCGACTCGACGCCAACTCGACTGGTTTTTAGCGACTGGCCGCATCTGACCGCATCCAGATTTCAGATAAATCGGTCCGACATATACACCCTGGCGATCTAACTCAACTGAGACTCCACTGGTTCTCGTCAGTTGAACATGTTCTAGCACTAAAGACTCGACTCGTCTCATCTCAACTAGTTGAAAGCGTCGTATGCGCTCTACCGATTGACTGGAACCGAATCCAGCCAATCAGAACGCGTATAGTTCAGTTCAAATTTAACTAAAAGGCACACTCACCGCCAAAATGTCGAAAACTGTTTACATATACCAAAGCAAAACACGTGTTTTTGTACGTTTCAAAACTTAAATATGTTAAACGTTCTCAAATTTGGGGAAAATCGAAGGTTCATAACTTCTTGTTTCTGAAGAAAACAACACAGAAACCCATGGATGTTTTGGCCTAAATTTAGCCAGTTTTCGACAGTTTGGCGGCGAACGTGCCTTTAATTTCTTTAAATTTATTATATAGGGCTGTTTACTTACCAGTACCGATTTCATATTTCTATTCGCCGCTGTATAAGTGAAATAGTCTTGAGCGCGGCGCAAAACACCAATCAATCAATATTTCTAAAAATATTCTAAAATTGAAAATGGCTCTAATTACCAGTTGCTAAAAACCGTAAGGTGACTGCTACTCTCTCTGCTGGTGTAATGGCCATATGGAAATTCGAATGATTGGTGTAACTTTTTGTACGACCTCATGGCAGTTTTCTGGACTCATGCGAAAGAAGTTATAGAATGATGCTGTGTCCTGCGACTCTAGCTCCTTAACAAGATTCATATAGCAGCCTTGGTCATCATGCTGGTATAACCGTGGTTTTTCCATTCTTTTCTGTTCTTTCTTTTTTTCCTATCGTTCAATTTATGAGCTACAGCGGCTGCTGCTAACCTTTTCCTCCACATGGCGGTTCGATATAATCCGAATTGTTGGTGATTTTTCATCTGTGTCAAATTGAAGAATAAATTTATAGCATTGAATTGACGTATTGTGTCTTCTGAGTGAAAGATCGTTTAAGTAAACATTGATTTGATTGAATCGACAGATAAACTAGATGCTAGTGAGATGCAAGAATGTGTGGGTTAACTAGAAAATATGCAAACCTACACTGGCGCCAAAATCTGATCAAACGTTATGTATATCTATATTATCTAGAAAGCTCATTTATATACTTGTGTCCATAGTTATTTTAGTCAAGAAGATAGTCCCTGTGCCAGTGTGTTTTAACTTTAAAGTGGGACCAGCTGCCAAAATGTTAATATTTTGACGTAAAAACAGAATGTTGAAATTATCGGTGATTTTTCTCAAGACGTATCATTCAGAAGCTTTTTAGTGCTTCTAGTCTCGAGAATGTACGATAAAGTATTGTTTTGAAATAACTTTGGTTTAGAATGAATGAATGGTCGTCTCGGTTATTTAAATCTTGTTTACTTTTCGAACACAATCTCGGTTCGTATTGGCCACATACTGTACGGATTTTCCTCATTGCAACGCTAATCATTTAGTTTTTCGATGGCCTTCAAAGCCTCAAATGACGAAAAAAGTGTTAATTTTGGCAGCTCATGCCACTTTAAAATATATTATCTATAAATATCCGTACGTCGGCTTTATACGGCACAATGAACCAACAATGATTAAAAGGAATAGGCCTACATGTGTTACCGTGTATCTGGGCGCCGAGTAATCTCAGTGACATATGCTGCTTGAGCGATAGGTTCTATCCAGAGGCTGCAAATCTTTCCGAGTCGAACGATTGGCCCCGGTAACCGACCTATGCACTCGAAAAACTAGTTGAGTCGAGTCTAGTCGTCGAATCGCGGCGACCTGACACGACCTTTAGCCTACAGTGACATCTAGCTCCAATGGATTCCAAGTCTATTTTGTTGGCTCTTTGACTCTTTGGCTGAATGCATTGTGGTAGCTTACCTAGCAAAGAGAATTATCCCACCTCACACTGAATACTTCCTGTTCATTGGTTCAAACCTGTCACGTAGAGACCCTGTATATTCCATATTACGTCGCCGTGCTGATCCATACAGGGCGACTACAATACTAGTATATGGCTTGTGACGTCGTGTCTAGAAACTTGTCAGTGAAGTTTGGTCGTGCCATAGATGAGAAAATAGCTTTCGGAGTTCATTTTCTGCCTTTTATGAAACTCAAGTTTGAGAAAGATGGCTTGAATAGGTTAAACGATGGGATAACTTCGTTACAGACTTTGTTCAATGGTAAGAGGGCGGGGGGGGGGGGGGGGGGGGGGGCTACGGACATACATGTATATCGTTTTGCTGAAGCCATATATTTCCGTATAACCCCCTGAAACTAATCATGTAACTGTTCAAGTAAACAGCAAAACGGAAAATGTTTCCTGACGAAATATTTTTATAGAAAGACAAAGCTTGGTGAAAATCATATTTAAAGTCTAAAAGTGTTACAAATTTATCCGAAACATACATTTCCTATTCTATCCTTAAAACTGGTTTTGTATATGAAAAACACCCATGTAAATATTGGAAAGTATATGTAAAAGCAACTTTAAAAATAATATATCTGGAGCTTTATGCAAGCACTGAAAATGAAAACTGTCCGGTGTACCCCGTCCCCTCCAAGCAACTACACTGATAAAACGAGAGATGTGATTTTAGTTAATATATGCATAACAAAGTAGCATTCACGTTCTTATTTTACAAATCATTCCATATGGACTAAGGTAAAATGTTTCTTTACGCTTCATTTTCTTTTAAGTTGACGAGAGCTTTTGGACTGGAAAATTCGTTGTGATACTTTATATCTAAAACACGTTGAAAACCGTCAACCGTCAGAAACAAACTATTTGTGCGATACGGAAACGACTTCAAGGCGCACATTCCTTCCCCGAAGCACAAGCTTAAAGGAGAAGGGAAAGGAGAGAACTTCGTAAATACAGCACAGCCGCGATAAATTTTCCTTTTTAACGGTACCAAAACCATATCGCTAAGATGTTTCCTCGCCAAACTGTACCAAAAGAAAGTTAATAAGCGTTATCAGAAATCGTCCAACTGACTCGGCAGCCATCGCCATAGAAAAGCTTAGCCGCGTGTCCCGTTCGGCCAATCCGCAAACGCCTAGCTCACTAGTCACTGCACTAGCATAACAGAAATTGGTCAACTCTGAAAGTCTGCCATTCGGTCATTTCGAGGCGCTAATAACGAAAGACAAACGGTCTACTAACTCTGAAATATATACTGTCTTGTAAATCAACTTTTTGGGAAGACGTGACAGGTTGTATTTGGTGTCTATGCGACTTGTAGGGGTCGCTGTAGAACGTAGAAGTAGTCTCACCAGTGACATTGCAGGTTATACAACTTATAAACTGACAAGATACGATAAGCTCACAAGGGAAATACTTTATTAATATTTCGTCCTGTAAATTTCAAAAAGGCAATGGCGCGTTCCACTATGGATCGAACGCCAGCTTGTCTGGTAGATTAATTTTCAGTGTATTTTCTCACCGTAAACCACGTTCAAGATTGACATACATGGATAGGATGGCATATGGGAGCCCGTTCGTTCGATAAAATTTCATGCTGTATCTTTGTTTTCTTCTCCTTTAACGTGAAATGAGCTGTCAAAATTCATAAATTATATTTGTCACGAGAAGTTCAACATTTGAAGTAAACCTTATTTATATACTTCTGAAAAAATCACCAGTCATTAGCTAATTCTGTTTCAACGAAATTTTCCTATCAAAGAATAATGCTGCTTTAATGAGAGTGCAATTTAAATTCAATAAAATTCCAGCTTCAAATCCGAATAACATGTATGGGATATTGAGAATCACATATGCAACATCTGCCAGCAAATGTAAGCTTTTTTGTTTAACCACTCAACGGATATGTATGTCTACGTGTTCGTTAAGTGTCTTATTTCAGACTTTTGTTTGCCAATGATGTATCATTGTGCATAATTCGACTGAAGGCGTTTTAGCCATCTGTCGTATTCACTAAATGTTTTGGTGGGACACACATCGTTTTTCCATATTCTCGACCCTTCCCTTTCCAAATCATTTGAACGATTTATGAAAGAGCTAGAAGCTGGTGTGTGTTTGTGTGTGCACTAAATTTAAATTTGAAAGAAAAAACCTAGGTTGATACAAAACAATCTTAACGTTAGTTCTCAGTAGTGAAAAAAGGGGGTGAGGAGAAAATATGCATATGTCTGTACCAGGAACAGTCGTCAATCATCGGTGCCGTAACACACGACTTTCGATGTGTATGAACTGCCATGACGACTAACCGACTCAGTGGAGGTGGTGTTTGACGTCACATGTCGCTGAGACAATAAACTTTTGTTAGCATTATAGATTGCAAAATGTATCATTGAACTGTGTAGGTTCTGCACCAGCAATTCAATTTTAGTTTTGGTCAAAAGTAAAGGTTAAATAGGAAACTTAGCGAAAATTAGAAAATATTGTCAAAGGTTGTTCATAAAACCTTTAACAATTCAACTATGCCCCAGCAGTAATGAGAACGGAGCTTGCTGTGTGAATATAATTAATATCAAGACGGATGGAGACTATGGAATGTCTCAGTATAAAATAGTTTTTTTCTTTGTTTAATTCAATACAGAGGTGCCAACCAAGTCAACTGTCGTTACATTGTCATGCGTTGGTTGCTAAGGGTTTCTTGACATTTTGCTTCTGTATAATTCACCGTTACAATTCATGTCGTTTTACCCTTCTCGTTTCTCAGAGAAACGCGCTTTCCTAAAAAAAAGTGTGGAAATTGTTACAAACAGAAGAATGGAGTATGCCACATGTACAATAGCACAGTCATGGTGTTAGTGCATCGCCCATACTCCTCTCGTGTGAAAGTGGTTGACCACTATTGGCTCGTTCTCGCGGCGCGATTTGTGGTATTAACTTGACGATTTGTACTACAAAAATCGTTTACATTAAACTCGGATACGACTAGTCTTGGATATCGTGTTTTCTCGCGTAAATCCTTGCTTAGGAATAGTGATGTAAGTGTGAACATGGGGTTTGAAGTGACAACATGTTGGATGCCACAAAAATCGAACCAACTTCCCTGTTCTCATTGTGCGATTCAGTTGGATGCTACAAATCGCACGGGTACTACAAACGGGCCTTATCCAGTAAGCTCTAAATATTAAGACACCAAAACGCATTTTCCTGCCGAATCTCTGGCCACCCCCACTGATCTCAATTCACTTCCAGAATCGTGTTCAGGCAGAAGTTCAACCCCTATCCTTTCCTAATATCTACAAAATAATGTCTAGCAAATAATCTATGGCCCAGTAAAAAGTACACTTAAAATATCTGGAAAAATGTAATTTGTGACTCGCATTAAAGGCACACTTGCCGTGAAAATCCAGAATACTGTTTACATAAACAACAGCGGGTGGTTTTCTGTATTTTTCCCAGACAGAGGAAGTTAGGAACTTTTGTTTTTTTACCAAAAATTTAATGTTTTGGGTTCATTTAGTATTTTTAATTTGAAATTAAAAACTAGATTTATCAAGTACCCGCAGTGTAAACAAACACCGAACCTAAACATGCGCACAAGCGCCCTAATGTTTTGAGTCGCGCGAGTGATCTAACGGCACAGTATAATTTTACGTATTTTAGCTGAGAAAAACACACTGACTTTTTGAGTGCAAACCACATACAAAAAGGCCTGAAATGAGGGTAATCCAACCACTAAGTTAACCGACACCTGATCGTTGCTGTTGTAATCAGGCTTCGATTCTTTGTTTGTTTTTCACCCACATCTCTATATTCTAAATCTAACTGGACATGTCTTTAGTGTCCTACGTTTAATTTTAGAGGTTTTAGTTGTAGTAACCTCAAGTAAATTGGTTTTCTTAACAAAATGTTCAACAGGCTACGACGACAAGTGGGGCTTTAATATGGACTTGCCAAGTATGTATACCAACGGTTTGTGCAAGTAGACAGCAGACACCTGGCAATTTACGACTAATCTTGTACAGCAGACGTACACGTTTAGTCCCGACGTCCAAATATCACTTTACAAGCAAGTGCCGAATGATGTCAATGCAAAGTGCCCGCCAAGTGGAAGATGACTAGGAAATTTTGCACCATACTGTCAGGGTAAAGCCATTGGGTAAATGGACAAACTAAGCCGTCTTTTCTTTGTGTGAAAGACAACAAAGCATGGTGATATACCAAATTGTTATAAGATAAATTCTCCACATCACTGTTGTATTTGATTTAAACTTGGCTTCCTCTGCATTCCCTCTGTCTAGGCCTCAACATGATACATTTCAAAGCCTTGCAACCCAGGGCTAAAATGACACGTTAGCATCGCCACAGGCCCATCTGCGTTGCATGCTTATAAAATAAACTCGCATCGAATAATTGCATCAGTATTGTAGAAGAATTAAAGCTTTAGTGATGTCCCGAGTCAGTCACTTTGCCGTAGCTGTTGCTATCTGCGTGCTCACAATTTATGTCGAAGGAGTTCTTGGTGATAGTAAGAATACCGTTTGGATTGATATGCGACCAGGTTGTACTTTAATTATTTATTGAAAATAGACACTGATATTAAAAGATTAATGCATGTATCGCTGATATTTGGACTACGTCGTCGTGCATGGGTTGGATAGAAATATCAATTAGACCAAAAGGCACCCCATTGGTTTTCCTATATAACAGTCTACATGTTTAAAATGTTAGTAAACCTGCAGCCAATTTCAGTTTACAGCGTGCATTTTTTAATATTAAGTAAAAATAAAAGAATGAAAAAGACTATAAAAATACTATGCCAGACTTAAAGGACATTGCCTCTAGAAGTTGCCCAGGGTGGCATAAGCTGCCAGCATGTTCATTTTCCAGGGAGGGTGTAGAGTGGGAGCGGGGAGGGGACGTTAAAACTAAATTTATAAATCTCTGAGCTTTTTTTTCCAGAAGTACTAATTAGAACTTTTTACTAACACTAGTCTCGATAATGTACATTACTGCAGTTTTAAGATTAACTTATGTGATCATCGTCGTCTCCGTTTGTAGGCAATACAATATGGACATTGCTATTTTTTAACAATTGTAATATAAATGCCCGGCTTTTTTTAGCTCCAATTTCACAAGATAAGCCCCTGATCAAATACCGACAGCTACAAAATCGGCAATCTCTTTTATTTTCTTTACTTCTTTTCTGAAATATTATTCACATAAGTTCAACTTTGGCGACAATATTTTCGCAAAGCTTCGGTAAATACCTTGATATGATGTTGAACTTCCGAGGTCGTCGTCGCTTTGTTTTCTATAAAAACGTGTCACCGTCGCAAAATAATTAAATATTATGTGATAAGAAGCGTTGAAGACCATCGAAACACTAAATGATTGGCGTTGAAATGAGGAAAATTCATACAGTATGTACGAACCGCAAACGTGTTCGAAAAGTAAACAAAATTTAAATAACCGGGACGAGCATTTATTCATTCTCAGCCAAAGTGAGCACAAAACAATATTTTATCGTACATTTTCGAGACTAGAAGCATTAAAAAGCTTCTGAATTTATCTGTCTTTAGAAAAATAGCCATTAAATTCATCATCCTGTTTTAACGTCAAAATATCAACATTTTGGCAGCTTATGCCACTTTAACGTAAACTTTTTTTCAAGGATGATAGTTAATCTTTAAGGCATATTGCGAGCCTTGTTATTTGCCCAACTCGCTGATTGATTTGGTCAACGATCATGTAATTTCTTTCCAACATAGAAGTTTCGCGGTTTCAAAATGTCACATTTTTTTTACCTGAAAAAAATCTTCATCTGCCATTACATCTCCGAAATAATTAGTTATAATACAAACTGTATCATTGGCTTAGAGGTAAATATTCGTTCATTTAGAATTAATTAAATTATATGATTTATGTACATACAGATACTAAATCCTGCCCAACTGATTGAGTCGCCTTTGGAGACAGTTGTTACTACCTGGACGGCATGCATACCCGTGAACCTATGGGCTTGACATTCGACAAAGCGAAACAAAAATGCAAAAATTTGAATTCTCAAAGTGACCTGGTTACCTTAGATACCAAAGAGGAGGTAGAATTCTTGCGTGGATATCTCCAGAAAAACTTCAGTAAGTAGATATATTCACCCCAATTCCCTTTGTATCATGGTAGCCCTGGGATAGATATATCCAATATGACACTGCAATAGTAATTTCAACTTCAATATGGACTGATACGTGATTGACACGTGGCACAATATTTAGCTTTCCATTGGTCAATCCGTTTTGGTTTTAAAATTATTGGTAATATTTACCCAAATAGAATATCATTGTATAAAATGAATATTGTTGACAATGAATTTGTTCAATTTTTTGATGAAAAGGTGTTCAAAGAACACTTCTTTTTTCACTTGTAAGGATATATCTTTTGGAGGGCACAAACTGCATCACTATCTACAGCTATCCCCTTTAAAGGAAATTACATTTTGACCTGAAAGCAATTCAGCTTCTAAAATGATAATGAAATACTTTAAAAATTACAAAAGCTGAAGCTTCTTGAGAATTATACTGTCTAGAACTTCTGCGTTGGTTTAAATGACCTTTTTTTTATCTAGTGTGAACAGTGATCTATTACAGTGATTTTAAGAAATGTCAATAAATACTGTTAAAAAAAACCCTAATATGCTCGACTTTTTATTTCGGTACCAATCGGCTACATACATAGCAGTTGGCTAACGGGTGGAAAAATGATAAACTTTTGGTGGAAATGGGAACCCACAGGAAAAACAGCTGACCTAATGCTCTTTGACTGGGGTGGAAGTGAACCAGGCAACGGCGATTGTTTGCTTTTCCATGAATACTACGATTTCAAAATGGTAACCTCGCCTTGTAACACTCCATTCGATAGATTTGCGATTTGCGAGGTACAAAAGGTACAAGGAAAAAAACTTCCTACGTAAAATGGAAATAAAGTTTTAACCTCGGCTACAGTGATAGTCTCTCAATTCAAGTTTCTATGTTAATTTTTCTTTTAATCGTCATATTTGGAAGAGTTCCCACGTCAAAGGTTGGGTACTAAACCTGGCAAAGACACAATTTAAAGTGGCATGAGCTGCCAAAATTCACACTTTTTTCATAATTTCCGATCATCACGACAGTAAGAGGCTTTATAGGCCATCGGAAAACTAAATGATTGGCGTTAGAATGAGGAAAATCCATACAGTATGTGTGCTTTGCGAACCGAAAACGTGTTCGAAAAGTAAACAAAATTTTAATAACCGGGACGACCATTCATTCATTCTAAGCCAAAGTAGGTTCAAAACAATACTTTATCGTACATTTTCGAGACTAGAAGCATTAAAAAGCTTCTAAATTATACGTCTTGAGAAAAATAGCCAATAATTTCAACATTCTGTTTTAACGTCAAAATGTCAATATGTTGGCAGCTCATGCCACTTTAAGTGAAACATCAATCAATCAGCACATGTTTATTTGCGCTCCAAACTTTGGAAAAGTGGCCGTCCCGGAGAGTTCCGAGAGGTAAAAAAAGCAACCAATAGTTGGTCGAAATATGGCACGAGGAGACTTTATGTCTTCTTCTAGATTGATTATAGCTCATGTGGACTTGGTGCGAATATAGAACTCGCCAGTCACTTACAACTTTTGTACAACATGGCATTTATTTGATTTCCACATATCAAAAAGGTAGAATAATTTGATGAGGTATATGGTTTGGCAAAATGTGCGTCAGAAAAGCCGTGTGCAACTCAGTGAGGCATATGAACTTGTTAAAGCGACGTGAGTATAGGAAACACTCAAAACAGAATTTACTAATCCTAGCAAACAAATATCATGACTGAATCAAAATGTACTTTTTGTGGCACAGCAAATGAAACCATTGAACATTTATTTGCTGATTGCAGGGTTACCTCTGTTGCGTTGGGTTAACTAAATACCTGGGTTTATAAATTAGCAAGGACAAGATTTCATCCAAATAGACTGGAGTTAATTCTGGGTCAAGCATACTAGTATGGGTCAAAATACCTTTGTGTTGTAAATTACATTTTAGGTATTAGGTTTATAAATTGAGGTGTTAGGACAAAATACCCTCAATCACTAAACTCAAGTTTGCAGTCACTGACTTCGTAAAGCAAGAAAAATGCCTTGCAATAAAAAGCTTTCCGTTTGAGAAAAAATGGTCAAATTTTGATAACCTGTTATTATTATAATAAGGCCCATCCAGAAATGTAAATTATGGTGATTTTTGTTTTGATGTTTTTTAGTATTTAAGGTGTTACATGTATGTAGCAGCTATGTGACAACAAAACGTGTACAACTGTAAATACCAAATTTTTGAAAAAAAAAATAATTGTTCGTAATTGGATTAAGAAGTACAAAATAATTGTTTTCCGTTGATACCAATCTTGGATTGTGAGTGGATGTAGTTTTTATAAACAAAGAAACCTAAAATTAAACTCATTTATCCCGGCTATTTGAATTTTTTGACACTACAGATTTTTACTTCTAAGTGTCACTTTAATCTCAACGCTTACAACTTAAATCCGTACCTTCACAAATTAATATTAGGTTGTTTCTGGGAAGACATAACATTCACTTTAAGCCGAACTAATTCGACAAAGCCAATGTTAAGAATATTGAATTTACAAGATAGCTATACACACTGGACGTTTCAAGTGATACAGGGATGGTTGCCAGTTACCGACGGAAGGTCGTGGGTTTCCTCCGGGCATAGAGCCCGGTTTCCTCCCACCATAAAACTGGCAACGCCCCCATATAAGTAAAATAATCTTGAGCGCGGTGTAAAACACCAAACAATCAATCAATCAAATGATACATTCGGTGAATTTCACTTTAAATAATGAGGTTTTAAAATTAGGACATATTATGGCCCATAAAAGTAAACGATAATAAGGCGAAATGATAGTTTACCAAATAGTGCAATAAACTGGATTCACTTTTGCTATAAATGATGTTACCAAGAAACTCCTTTGAAGGCAAAATGTATACGTTTGTGAGTCTTTCACACACATTCATTAAACCTGATAGCCTGAAAAAATTGACATTTTGACAATGATATCGATAAGCGATGATCTAAGTGCATGATGTGGAAGTTAGAGAAATTGTCCGCAGCAATTAACGGATTTACTAATCTTAAAAAAGTATTCAGATCTTTCATAAAAATTACATAATTTACCCAGCATTTTTGGTAATGTAGACTTAAAGTGGCATGAGCTGTCAAAATGCTGATAATTTGACGTTAAAATAGAATGTTGAAATGATTGGCTAGTTTTCTCAAGACATATAATTCAGAAGCTTTTTAGTGATTCTCGAAAATGTACGATAAAGTATTGCTTTGAACAAACTTTGGCTTAGAATTAATGAATGGTTATTTAAATTTTGTTTACTTTTCGAACACGTTTTCGGTTCGTACAGGCCACATACTGTATGGATTGTCCTCATTCCAACACACTCTACCGTTGTACTTGTTTGTGCATAAACATTCTTGGCCGTTTACGTTTCCGCTCATCTTCACTCTAGGGGGTACTACTTAATGGCAATAATTCCCACAAGGGACAAGGGAGAATAAGGCTTGACAGAAAATTATTATTTGAATATAAATACCGTTGTTCACGAGTTGCAAACATCAAGTGATAAAGTACATATTTTTTTGTGATTGGGATAATTTAGTTAAATAATGTATTTAAGGGTAAATATACAAAGAATTTGCTTGTAAAAGTAACCTATTATGATAATCTAAGGTGTTTTCAAGCTAAAGAAAAGGATCTGGGGAGAGGATTATTGTCATGTCTATTGCTATTCCGGTATGTTTAACATCTCGGAAAAACATTTTTAACAAACAAGATACCAACAAGGACATTCTCTTTCCTCAAGGGAAAAATGTACGCCTGCGGCTCGAATTGTTTGTTTAAGCGACCACCTAAGCCGAAGAAGCATAGTAAATATAATACCGGTGATCAACCGTTTAGTCTTAGACCACTCAATCCCTATCCCTCTTTGTTACGGTTTATCAACATAAATTTGTCGACTTAAGAAATCGAAGTTTAACAGAAAAGTCCCAAGTCGTAGCTGAAAGCAAGAATATCCAGAACATGCACTCGGTGCTCACAAATATTTCATCGAGAAACTACATGTATCTGATTCGTTGTGTGCTGTTTTATAAATTTATCTAAAAAGCTGTGACAAAGAATCGTTTGTTTACAGATTGGTTCTTTTTTAGGATCAGGTTAATGACAATTAAATTGTGAAAATAGTGAAGATATAGCCATAGACATTATCGATCTCAAAGACAACAAGCAGAGTTATGTGCTGTCTCGTACTTACTGTCTCTACCGCTCAATGACACGACGCTTTGACGCGGTTATACCTCAAAGATACAAATTCCATCACCGATTAAGCCCGTTTTTGGAAGAACGTTTGGAAGAACGTTTTTGCTACCAGAGGTCAACTTCAGCTGAATTGTATTCCAAAGTTACACCGTGTGCCGGATCCTTATGTCTGGGGGCACCAACAATTAGGTCGTTCATATAGTCCATCGACAAGAGTAGGTGCGATAGTTTAGAGGGGTAATTAGTCAGGAATGTATTGATAAAAAATCAATCACATAATGACGTCAGGTGTATATTGATAAAAAATCAATCACATAATGACGTCAGGTGTATATTGATCAATTACATAATGGTCAAAAGGTCCGGCGTGTATTGATCCAAAAATGATATATTGAACACTATCATAGGATAGCAGTCATCACGTAATAATGGTTTATTTGCGATCAATGGATGTAAGATTAGATAATTATTGAACTTCACAGTGTTGTCAATTGAAAAGCAATGATTGGAAATCGAACCATACATAAGAATAGATGATGTTAATTCCGTGCTGCATCATTTGACAACAATGAGAATAACAAAGTATTAAAGACTGTAGGATAGTCCTTTTTCTTCTCGGTGTAAGTTAAGTAGGTTTAGATAGCGAGACTTCCTTACAAGTGAGAGCTAGTCTATATTTAACGTCAAGGGTTGTTTTGTAGATGGCTCCATTGATGAGACAGTTCTTTGACGTGAGAGAATGTCCCTTCTCACCCCTCTGTGCCTGAAACGATCGTACATCTAATGAGGGCACCTCTTTCGTGTCATTCATCTATAGCTACAACCGTTCCCCACCTTCCCTGTCTTCATGATGTCCGATTTTTTATCATAGCAAAGTGACTGAGCTTAAAGGAGGAGAAAACAAATAAAACTGGCAAATGCACAAAACGGACGGCGAATTTCCCTTTTCAATGGTACCATATACATATTTTTACGATTTTTTCCCACCGCACAGTCTTAAAGTGAAGTTATATAAAACCATCGGATTTCGACTGAGACCGACTTGCCTACTGGGCCGCCATCATCACAACAGTGCTTAGGGGTGTGTCTCCTTCGGCCGATCAGTAGACGCATACCCAGCGCACGTGTGAGTGAAATTGGTCAACTTTCTTTGTCTGCCATTTGAGCCTAGGTTAATTTCTAGGCACTTCTGTTTCCGGTCAATTTCTCGTTTTACAAATGGCGGCCCCCATCGTTTTGGTGACCCAATTTAAACATGTGCAATTTTCTGCATCACCCTAAAACGCAGGTAAGATTTACAGCTTAAAAATTGACACTCTTGAGGTGATTGTTCGTTACAATTTCATGTTGTTTATTTGTTTTCCCCTCCTTTAATTCACGCCCATGTCAAATAAAGGCGGTGAAAGGTGAGATAAGGTCAAGCTCACTCATTTCCCCCGTCTAACGATTTAACCCCAGTGAGAAAGTAGACAGTCTTAGTTACTTCGCGACTATTTCAAATGAGAGAAATGAGGTCAGAGCTTTAGAGGTATTACGTTTACCTTACAATTAACCCGGCTGTGATGATTTGTTTTGAATTTAAAAAAATTGAATTCACACATGCTATAGTCTTTTTGAGAGATGAAAAAGTAGCCTATATGTGACTCAATGATGGCGCAATGATTTGAAATATAATATAGATGGACCTAAATGTTACAGTTATTGCCTTATCAACATGCATGTTTAGTGTAGTAAGGGGCGACAACTGGGTTGGCGGGAAGGTGCTGGTCAAGGGGACGCTAAGGGTCAGTGATATTTTTAACGTGTACGTGTGAGGACCTCTTGTAATGCTGTAGCCTAAATAAGAACTTTTATCTATCGTCATCAAGTGTGTTGTGTTGGCTTATTTAGTAACCAGAGTGATCATTGGCAGCAGAGCGAAATGGCTAACAGAAATTACAAGAACCCACCTTTATTAGGAAGTGATACAGTGTATGAAACTTGGAAAAATGAGATCGCCGTTTGGAGGCTAGTGACTGACCTTGATAAAACTCGACAGGCTTTAGCTGTGACTCTTACACTCACCGATCAAGCTCGAGCAAAGGCATTGGAACTTGACGTGAGTAAATTGAATTCTGAGGATGGGATGGATATATTATTAGAGGCTCTTGATTCATTATTTTTAAAAGACAGTGTTGATCTAGCTTATGAAGCTTATAAACATTTTGATAACTTTCGAAAATTACCAAATATGTCAATGGCTGATTTTATCCTGGAGTATGAACAAAGATACACAAAATGTAAGAAATATGACATGCCTTTACCCGATGCTGTCCTTTGTTTTAAAATGCCAATTTATCATCCGCCAATTTATCATCCCAAGAGCGCCAACTGGCTTTGACGGCATCTACCGATCTGAAGTTTACATGTATGAAATCAGCTTTGAAAAGAATTTTTAGCGATTATCCTCAGTCTGTGTCAAATAATGATTCTTTTCAAGCTTTTAAACAGGAGGCTGCATTCATAACTCAACGTGACCATAGTCACAAGGTTAGGGCCAGACAATGGCAACAACAAGATGGTACCCCCAGAGGAACCAACCCTCTGAACCGGTATGGCAAACGGACCAAATGTGCTGTCTGTGAATCTGTTTTTCATTGGGCTAAAGATTGTGAGCATCGTAAGAAGCAAGGCAAGGATGTGCATGTACTAACGTCTGAATGTATGACTGAACAGGAACATTGTAATTTAACAACATTTACCAAAGAAGACCCATCAGGTAACTCTGTACTAATGACAGAATCTTTCAAATGTGCAGTTATAGATACAGCTTGCTCTAGAACAGTTTGTGGAAAACAATGGCTTGACAATTTCATTGACTGTTTAAATCCAGAAGATAAATCTATTGTTAAAATAAATCCAAGTTCAAAGCCCTTTAAATTTGGTGATGGAGCCCTTGTTAAGTCATTTCAAAATGTAATCATTCCAGCACAGATAGGACATACTACCTGCTCAATAAATGTTGAGGTGGTACAGGGTAATCTCCCTTTACTTCTAAGCAAATCCTCTTTGAAAAAGGCGGGTACTGTATTGGATATCAAACAAGATAAAGTAATCATGTTTAATGAGCAAGTTGAACTTCACTTTACTTCCAGTGGCCATTACTGCATCAATATTCTACCAGACTGTGTTGTAAATACGGAAACTGACACTCTTACAGAAAATTATGTATTGATAATTGAAGATAATATGGAGCCTAAAGAAAAAGTAAAAATCTTAACTAAACTCCATAAACAGTTTGGACATGCTTCAGCTGACAGGTTGAAGATGTTAATCGAGAGTGCCAGTGAATGTAGTTCAGACACCTTTAAACTATTGAACAGTGTAGTAGAAAAATGTGACTTGTGCCTAAAATTTAAAAAACAGTCTCCCAGACCTGTTGTAGGCTTACCTCTAGCATCTGATTTTAATGAAACTGTTGCTGTAGATTTACACCAGCTAGACCATAATACTTGGTACTTACATATAATTGACTTATTTACTCGTTTCAGTGCTGGTTCCATTATGAAAAATAAGCTGTCAAATGTGTTTGTAAAAAAATTTATTCAGAACTGGATTGGAATTCATGGAGCCTCTCAAAAATTATTTAGTGACAATGGCGGTGAGTTCAACAGTGGTGAGGTAAGAGATATGTGTGAACATTTTAATATTGAAGTCAAAACTACAGCAGCAATGAGTCCTTGGAGTAATGGATTGATTGAACGCCATAACCATACATTGACTGAAATCCTCAATAAATTGAAAATAGAGCAAAATTGTGATTGGGAAACGGCTTTGGCTTGGGCGCTTATGGCAAAGAACAGTTTATGTAGTATCCATGGTTATAGCGCCTATCAACTAGTATTTGGTAGGAATCCAAATTTACCATCCATTTTCTCAAATAAATCCCCTGCAATGGAAAATACACCTTTAAGCACCACAGTTGCTATGCATATTTCCTCTATGCATGCCGCCAGGAAAGCATTTATTCAAAGTGAAAACTCAGAGAGAATTCGCAGAGCGTTAAAGCGACAAGTAAGGCCCTTTTCAGGAATGTACATGACTGGGGACAAAGTGTATTATAAACGCCCTGACAGCGAAGAATGGAAAGGACCTGCAAAAGTGATAGGGCAAGACGGGGCAATAATTTTTGCTCGACATGGGGGTATAGTAATCAGAGTTCATCAGTGTCGTCTTCGCAAAATCGAAGAAACGAAAACACTTACCTCTGAAATTACAGAAAACAATGATCATGTAGCATTGAATGACAAATGTAATAGTAAAAATGAATTTTTAGACATGTCAGATGAAGACTTAACAGACAATGAAAATGAAATAAAATCACAAGACCAGAATGAAAATACCAATCAGAATATTTCCCAAAAATGTAAAGTCAAAAAGTTATCATTTAAACCTGGACAAATAATTGAATACATTAATTCAGAAACCGGTGACAACGTATCAGCCAAAGTTTTGAGTAGATCAGGAAAAGTTACTGGACAGAAACGCAATTGGTTCAATTTAGAGTATTTGACTCCTGATTTGGTAAAAGGAATAAAACAATCTGTTGATCTTGGTTTGGTTGATGGATTACAAACAATATCTGATGACACGCAAAGTAGTCCACAAGCTGAAACTGTTGTAAATGAACATGATAACGATGAACACGAGGAAAGTATAATGATAACTGAAATTGACTGGCAAGATGCTAAACAAAAAGAGCTAGAAAGTTGGAAAACAAATGATGTTTATGATGAAATAAATAATGAAGGACAGAGGTGCGTTTCTACCAGATGGATTTATACTTTGAAAGAGACTGATCAGGGAAGTGTTAGGAAGGCTAGACTAGTAGCGAGAGGTTTTGAAGACGTTAATAAAGAAAATATACAAACAGACTCTCCGACATGCTCAAGGGAAGCTTTAAAACTTATTTTAGCTTTAATAGCTTTAAAACAGTGGACACCACAATCAATGGACATTAAGACCGCGTTTCTCCAAGGTTTACCTATGGACAGAGCAGTGTTTATTAGACCTCCTAAAGAAGCATGTTCCGATAAAAACAAACTTTGGAAACTAAAAAAGTGTGTATATGGACTGAGTGATGCTTCTTTGAGTTGGTTTAAAAAGGTTAAATCAGTGATGCTTGAAACAGGAGCAAATGTTTCGAAAGTGGACCAAGCGGTATTCTACTGGCGCAGTGCTGACAATAATTTAAAGGGAATACTGGCCAGTCACGTGGACGATTTTATCTGGAGTGGCACGGATGAATTTAAAAAAGAAGTCATAAACGAAGTCAGGAAAAAATTGAAAGTAGGAAAGGAAACTAACAAAGCATGTCGATATATAGGCATGGAGTTAAAATGTGTAGGCAATCAAATTCATCTACATCAGAATAATTATGTAGAGAGTCTCAAACCCATTCAACTTGATAAATCTAGACTCAGTCAGAAACATCTAACATTGACCCAGGAAGAAGCTAAACTGCTACGTTCTAAGGTAGGCCAACTTTTATGGATAGGTCATCAAAGTAGACCTGACATTTTATTTGATGTTACCCAATTAGCCACGAAAACAAAATGTGGCTGTATAGGTGATATTGTGGAAGCAAACAAAATTGTAAGGAAAGTACTATCTGATCGGGTGACTTTGAAATTTTTACCTCTCAATGAAGACGACTTACACCTTGTTGTTTACAGCGATGCTTCATTTGGAAATTTAATAGATGGAGGAACACAAGGTGGGCATTTCATAGCACTGTCTAACAGCAAAGGAGTGTTCTCCCCTCTATGCTGGAGTTCCAAGAAAATACGTAGAGTGGTAAGAAGTACTTTAGCAGGAGAGACATTGTCTATGGCTGATGCTATAGATTCGGCTATGTTTTTATCCACATAGTATGTTGAATTGACCTGTGGTAAGCCTGACCCGTCGTTGCTTCCTATGATATGTGTGACTGATTGTAAGTCATTGCACGATGCCTTAAACTCTACCAAAACCGTTACAGAGAAACGACTCCGGCTAGAAATTAGTGGTATTAAAGAGCTCGTAGAAAAGACTCAAATTAAACAAGTAGTATGGTCTGTGAGTGGCAATCAATTAGCTGACTGTCTAACTAAACGAGGAGCATCTTCCGTTGTTTTAAGTCAAGTTTTAGATTCTGGGGTTTTACCATGAGTTTAAAACTACAATTTTTTCAAATATTGTGTATATAATCTGTTTAACAACAACAAAACGTTTTAGTATTATATTTATAGATGTTTATTTATAGCCATTTTTACATCCCATGTCTTTGTAATTGTAAATGTTTATTAGTTTATTAATTTCTCAGTTTTTATAATAAAAAAAATTAGTATTATATTTATATATGTTTATTAATAGCCATTTTTATATCACATGTCTTTGTAATTGTAAATGTGTATTAGTTTATTTATTTATCAGTTTTTATAAAATTAAAAAAAGTTAGTTACATTTTTTTCTTAGAAAAGAGAGGGAGATTGTTACAGTTATTGCCTTATCAACATGCATGTTTAGTGTAGTAAGGGGCGACAACTGGGTTGGCGGGAAGGTGCTGGTCAAGGGGACGCTAAGGGTCAGTGATATTTTTAACGTGTACGTGTGAGGACCTCTTGTAATGCTGTAGCCTAAATAAGAACTTTTATCTATCGTCATCAAGTGTGTTGTGTTGGCTTATTTAGTAACCAGAGTGATCACTAAATAGCAAATTCTTGGCGTGTCAGAGTGTGACCTACATGGGGACCTTTCTATGTGTGTCAAAGAAACCTGTAGCTATTCACTCAACAAAACAGACATCAAATAGGTAGATTAAGCATTCTTTTTTAGATATGATGAAACACTGCCCCGAGAATCTCTCTCCTTGAAAACAATATCACTTAACGATAATTTGCACTACGAAATTAAGAAGTAAAAAAGTTTTTCTACACAGTTAAATTTGCCCTATATCAGAGTTTGTCAGTGTCCATTCGCTGCTCGGATAGAAAATGACCTGTGAAATGTTCTTAAAGTATGTAACCTTACTACCACTAACAGACACCCGGCGGGCGTTATGCGGGCGCCGGGCGTTAAGCAGCTGTGCCCGGGCGTTCATTCAAGACGAAAGGCACTATGTAAATGACCAAAGACATGACTAGCTTGACATTCTATTTATAGTTCAACATCTTTATTGAGCTAGGTTATGTAAAGTCAAAACTATATTAACAAATTTAAAACATATATATATATATATATATATATATATAAATTGTATGTTAAGGTAAGATTTAGTCACTGTCCTCATTTTCTTGAGTATCGGGATATGTGGTTGGTAAAAGATCGTTAAATAAGGCTTTCCTAAGTTTTATAGCATTATACAGGGCCTCTCTCGGTGATAAATCAAAAGTGTATTGAAGTGAATGTTTCGTGGCCATAATTTTGTTTATGGATTGGATCTTTTTTCATAGACTCTAAAAGCAAATTCTCTTCGTTGTATAAAGACATCAGAGTATTTCTTATTTTTGGCCTCAAAGTTTCGCAGTCACCATTTTCTTGATCGATAGAGTCAGTTGTTTCAGGGATGTGCTGTTCGATCGCCTTTGTTACAAGATTATCCCACATCGTTGAGGATGCCTTTCCGTTTCCTGTATTTCTTCCTCAGCCGAGGAAAAGCTTTCACCTTCCTGTGACTCTTCCTCCGTTGACGACAGAGTGTTTTCATCTAGGGCCTCTTGACTTGCACAACTATCCGCAGAATCATTGTTTTCTGACTCTGTGATTTTCGCTATTCTGAGGAAGTGTTTTGATCTTCATTGTGACTTTGAAGTGATGTTGTATGATGGTTATACCTATCCTGATGACGTCGCATATCATGATCCCGAGTAAAAGTTTGACCACACTCGGTGCATGTAAACAGTCCCATGTCTAATGTACGACACTCGACTGCTTAATAATATTGGTATAGTGAGATGCACCTCTATATAGCATATAATTCCCCCCAGGGAGCGTTGTGGGCGCATAAAACAGACGCCCGCCGGGCATTAAGCGGCCGCCGGGCGGAAAGCGGCCGTAGGTAATGCTTAAAGTAATGGTACGAATAACCTTTCGTCTTGAATGAACGCCCGGGTACGGCCGCTTTACGCCCGGTGGCCGCTTAACGCTGGCCAGGCGTCTGCTTGTAACAAAGGCGACCGAACAGCACATCCCTGAAACAACTGACTCTATCGATCAAGAAAATGGTGACTACGAACTTTGAGGCCAAAAATAAGAAATACTCTGATGTCTTTATACAACGAAGAGAATTTGCTTTTAGAGTCTATGAAAAAAAGATCCAATCCATAAAAAAATTATGGCCACGAAACATTCACTTCAATACAATTTTGATTTATCACCGAGAGAGACCCTGTATAATGCTATAAAAATGAAGAAAGCTTTATTTAGCGATCTTTTACCAACCACATATCCCGATACTCAAGAAAATGAGGACAGTGACTAAATCTTACCTTAACATACAATTTATATATATATATATATATATACATTATATATATGTGTATATATATATATATATATATGTATATGTACACACTTCATGCTGTTTATGGGGTATTATCATGAGACAGGTTTGTGTGACATCTTTCTAGGACATGTATATGGGGTATATATGCTATATATACGGTATGTGGGGCATATATATGTCATATCATGGAATTTGTCCATATTTAATGCCTTTGTAACATACATAGATATATCATACCGGAATAATAGGTCTAAGTATAAAAATCACAGTTAAGATTACCACAGACCTTGTTTATGGGGTATATATAGGTTTGTGGGGCATATATCCGTTTGAGGGGTAGGCGCTATATATCTGTTTGTGGGGCATATATCCGTTTGCGGGGTATATATCGGTTTGAGGGGTATATATCGGTTTGAGGGGCATATTTCCGTTTATGGGGCATATATTCGTCTGTGGGGTATATATCGGGTTGAACTTGAGGGGTATGTATCTGTTTGTCGGGTAAATACAAGTTCACATTAAATCGTTAAAGGGCTACAAATATTTCCAATAAATACACGACAAAAACAGAAAAATATGTTACAAAATAAAACCTTGTTTGTGAATGACAAATGTTTTATTCCTTTTGTCCCTGATTTCCTTGAAATTTAGTATTTTTTTAAAATGACATGGCATTTTATTTGTACCGATATTAAAACACAGTAAAAATATAGGTTTTGAAGAAATATAACAATGTTCAAACTAAAATAGGGTGTGCCACAGACCTAAATTTGAAACCTACAGTCTAATCTTTATATATTAAGCATGAGTTCAGGAAGTGCGTAGGGCGGATCGGTGATGTTTTTTTCACAACGTCTGCATTAATTCCAACATTTATTTTCTGGTTCCCGAGGAGGTTTCCTTTTCTTGTTTCCCCTGCCCTTCCTTCGAAGGAGTTGAACAGTGCCAGTTGGGGACGCTGTCGGTGCTTGGAAGTACCTGTTTGTAACTGTGGCAGGTCTTGCAATGACGGAGACAGCCAAACCATCTGATATGTCTTTCCTCCGGCGACAATACAATGTAGCGAAAAAAACTTTACTTTGGAACCAGCAATAACTGTCGACATCACACGATCTCCTTTTTTAAATTAAGAAAATATATTCCGATGCGAAGAAAACGAAATCCATTGTACTGGAATCAACCAAACCCGAGAACCTAGATTGAGATTTCGCGCCTATATATTTTATTAAGTCAAAAAGTTTGAAATCAAAAGAAAAGGGTCTCTAAAATGAAATATGGCGTATTATATATAATCACTAAAACACACGGGCACAGGGAAAATCTTCTTGTCTAAAATAACCATAGAGACAAGTTTCTAATTGTGTTAAAAAGAGGTATTTCATTTAGACCTTTATACCCCATAAATTGTTGTAACAAACCAAACCTATGACATTTCATTAGGTTGACGGCGACAGGAGCTTAGCCTTGGTCAGTAGAATTTTCTGGAATCATTTTGTGACACATTGACAATGGTTACGTATCTTAACTATGGCAAGAGCATCGGTGGACTGAGATTGGTGTATTATATATGTAATGGTTACTTTCAGAATGAACAATCTGTGTTTCTTAGACAACGTTCATCTTATTTTTTGGTCGTTTATTAACTACAAGCAGTTTGTTCATGTTTTAACGTTGGTTCTTAGAATGCATGCGTAGAATCGTGGGTGACGTGGATTTGATGCTGCATAATATTTATAAGGGATCAGTAAAAATATTAGATAACACCAGAAGGCCTACACAATAGTAAAACTCATAGTCAACTTTTAGCTTTGAAATGAAACATCACGCTCATCACAGTTTAGCTCATCCATCCACTGGACTTTCGTCCTTCGGGTTTTCATGAAAAGCAGATATCTAAAATCATTTTCCACTTTGTTTCTCGAATTTTCTCAATAAATGAGGTCACTGGAAGATAATGAAGGCGATACTATTTTAATCAAATTAATATTCTTTTCTTGTATCAATATGATAAACACGAATACAAAACTCAAACAGATATTTGTCTTTGTCTCTAGAAATATATATGTTTTATACTTTTAAGTCCAGAAGAAGCGTACTAATGTTTCCTTTCGAACGGTACCAGACAATTTTTTCATAAATTCCCATTGTCAAGTACTTTGGAAAGCTAACGGACTGACATTGAAAGGATTTCGATAAAGTCAGTTACCCATACGAACCAAAGAAACGGGTGACAGAAGAAATCAAATAGCCGGGAGTAAGAGTATACTTTCTGGCTGCTCATAAAAACTATCTAAGTTCCATTTCCAAGATTAGTATCAGCGCAAAGTTACCAATTGCTCTTCCTAATACGAACGGCAAACAATAAGCTAATTCTGTTTCAACAAAGCCCTTTCGTTTGGCAGCTCGTGTAACTTAAAAAAAAACATCTCAAAGGATCAAAAACATTTTCCATTTGCACTTATAAGTAGAAGCGTTGTTGCAACCGATAATGTAACAATCCCCGATAATGTAATACCCAACCGATATTGTATCACATTTTGACCGATAGTGTATCACCAACTGATAATGTAGTAAAAACGCCCGATAATGTACTAACTTTTTCAACCGATAATGTAGTAACTTTAAACCGATAATGTAGTAAACACTTTTCTAACCGATACTGTCTCGATTCTTTACCGATAATGTGGTATTTTTTTTAACCGATAATGTATAGTCACACTCGCCCGGTAACAACAAATGTCTTCGTACACACTTCTTCAAAATAATTAAAGTGTTTTATCCGAATTAATTTGAGTCGTGGATACGGTAGCCGAATTAAAAATTTTGGCCAGACATATTCACCTCCAGATTATTTAGAAATAAAAGCCATTGGACACGCAGTGTTCCTTTATCCCCCCCGCCCCCCCCCCCCCTCCTTGTAATGCAAAAAGGTCTCAAAAAGTACCACGCAATAAATCTCCCCACCCCTCCAACCAACCACCTCCCCCAGGCCCTCTTCCAATGCAAAAAAGCGTTCCTACAAGGAAGATGTAGTCGCGGACCTGTGCAAAAGCATCCGGAAATGATGTTAGGTAAAACGAGCTGACACCTTAGATTGTACAAGCTAGCTAGCATACTAACCGTGCTATTCACTTGAACACAATTTAAAATCACTAAACAATCATAACAGCTTTTAAAAATACATTAGATACAACATAAGCTACAACAATAAATTACAGATTTGTGATCTGGAAACATGTATCCTGGTTTTCGAACATTTTCTGATAGATGGATCGCTCATGTTTCTGATGATAGATGGAGGGGGGGGTGGGGGGGGGGGGGGTCAACGTCAATTTATCTATCGGAGAATATTTTACGAGCCAGCGAAGCGACATTTTGGGTTGTTTCGGTCACGAAGCTAGGATGTGCAATTGGCCAAACACAACTTTATGATCAGATATGCTTAAAATGCCAGGAATAGAAACTTATTTTTAGATGCGTCTAAGCATCTCTGTGAGATTCCAAACGTCCATTCGTGACGCTTTATTTTTATACGCTGATAACTCAAGAACTACATGTATGAAACGGATTTTGACGAAACTTGAGTCGCATGACGCTTTTACAAAGGTTTTACAAAGGTCGCATATCAAGTCATGTGACCTTAACGCTATTTTGAATTCCTTATTTTCAAACGTAGATAACTGAAGAACTGTTATAACGATTTTGAGGAAACTTACTAAGCATAATGTTCTTCCACGGATCTTTAAAGGTAGAATGCAAAAATACTGTATCTCAAGTCGCATGACCTTAATGCGTTTTTGAAGTCCTTAATTTTAAACAAAAATCTCAAGAAGCATTTCAGCGATTTTGACAAAACTTATAAACAATACAAAAGACGTTGCAGTACCGTATACCAAGTGACCATGGGTTCGTCGGGTACATGTGAACGCATGAGTACTTGTTTTCGAGACACCTATTCAGAGGCCACTGTGGTGCAGTCGACAGAGCACTCCTCCGAACAAGGTTACCATTGACCGACCGCGGGTTCGAATCCCACTCAGTTCAAATAATCGGATTTATTTTCTGATTAACGAATGGTTGTCAGCGGAAGGTTGGGATTTCCTCTGGAGAGTGTTGGATACTCTGACCATCCAGCCGTTCATCCACACGGATCTAACTTGAAAATATTCTGTCTCTTTACTCCATCCATCGACATAAGTGGAGATGCATACCGCTCGGGTAAAAGATGTGCGCCTTTGTTCCTCCATTTAATATATAACGCTGCAATTAATAACAAGCAAGCTACCTAAAAAATCACATTAAGAAGAAATACTTTTGACAGATTGATTATATAAATATATTTTAAGGGCGACGAACACCAATCATTCAGTGGGTTCCAATCCTATTGAAATCTTGAAATCATGCGACTATGTTCTTATTTCGCAACATTGAATGGTTTTCCACTTTACATGTACTAGCGGAAAGTCAGTAATCGCCTCGAGGAAAATAACTCACAAAAATCTCCATAGAAACTCAAATCCGTGAAATGTTCATGAAATAAGTTTGCATCAATCGCCACCTTTAATCAAATTAATTTAGTACGACAAAAAGCTCCATAGAAACTGAAATCCGTGACATGTTCATGAAATAAACTTGAATCAATCGATTTAAAACATTAAGCCCCGTTCTCATTGTGCGATTTGTCGTACCGACTTGTAGGAGTCGATTAAAATGGATGTTTTAATCCGTTGATAAGATTTGTCAATTACGTATTGACCGCGTTTAAATTCTGCAGATACAATATTTTATGAACAGCTCTAACAAAGTAAATTGAATGTAACTCAATTGCAAACACAACCCAGTATTCCACTGAAAAAATACGTGTTGAGCTTAAAATATATTAAAAGCACTATATTTCTGAACATTCGCCAGGACTGCTGCACAATATAAAGATCAGAGAACTGATCAAATTAACCATCACAAACTTTGATTATCAAAAAAAAAACCCAGAAATTTCGCCAGTCGCCGAATCTTTAGGTGTATGTACTCAGAAAAAAGAGGGATGTGCAACTAGATTGAAGGGGGGGGGGGAGGAATACGCATATAAAATTGAACCAAAATTTATCAAGCGGCTTTCTCAACAAATAGAAAGGGTCCCAGTTTGTCAAACCTTTCTGCAAAGGAGCTGAAAATGCAAGGCTCACAGCTAGACCACCAGGCCAACACGTGTGTAAAATTGTATTAAAATGTCAAATTGGCTGAAAATGCGATGCGCATAACTAGCTTCAAATAAACTAAAATTAATAAGCTATATTTATTTCTGGATAATAAATTCTTGGTTTATTGGGTGACGCTCCTTCAGAGGCCAATGCGACCCGTTACCGGCTTACCTACAAAAAGATGTTTTGAAATTCTACCAAACGCTGTGCACAAAAATGCACATTCTCCACCTATGACACCGTGGCGTTTCATGGCGACGATAGGACACTGCTCTTTTGTACAGGAAAACGGTTTAACTCTCAGAGGCCTTTTTCTGCTATTTTCCGTGTTCCGTATTTCGGAGGCAGGTTGAAAAATTAGTCGGTAGAATAAAGCCTCAATTAAATCATATATGACCGAGATATATTTTTATTTGAGACTCAAACCAGGGACTTATTAGTGAAAAGCAAAAATTCAAAATGGCTTGACATACCGGTACGGTCTTGTTACGTCATACTTTGATAGACACTTGTAAGAACATTGTACATGTAGTGTTTCGTCAAAATCCCTTAAACAGTTCTTGAGTTATTCTCGAAACGCTGAAGATGGCTTTAAGTTCTTCAGTTAGCCGCGTTTCAAAATAAAATGTTACGGATGAACGGACCTACACACCCTCTAATAGAAATACTAGGAAGCATCTAAAATTAAAATGGTATATACAAATCATTAGGTTTCAGCCCAAAAGCAATAGTTCAGACCATGTTTTACCATACAATATCCTTTACAATGGACCCTTGAGATACCATGATTTGTCACTGCACCGTGTATGGTAAACCAGAATATATCCTTCTATAGCAATGAACAGGATATTTGGGTTTTTTTCAGAGCAGACACCAAAAACAACAATGTTGAAAAAAGGTATTACATTATCGGTCGTGTTTTACTACATTATCGGTTGGTGATAAACTATCGGTCAAAATGTGATACAATATCGGTTGGGTATTACATTATCGGGGATTGTTACATTATCGGTTGCAGCAAGAGTAATGTACCAACACAAAACATTTATGAATTTATGTCTGTACTGGTACACACATTATCCAGATTTGTTCTTTTAAAACTTGTATAACGTGACAGGGGCTGCAAATAATGAATAGTTAAAACATTTTGAAGGCGATGGATATGTTTCGAAAGAAGTTACATTGGAAGATATCCAGTCTCGGAAATGAATGTTAAGTAAGTTTTAAAGGCTTGTAAGCAATGCACAAGTTGATATGCTTTACGTGTATGGATTTCATGTAGAATCACAACTTCTGATTCGTAGCCGCCACACACATTTACCCAATAGTTGTTATTTTAGAGTTAGATATTTAGTTTCCAATGAAATTCATTCCCTTAAAGTGGCATGAACTGCCAAAATTCACGCTTTTTTCATAATTTCTAATCGTCACGACAGTAAGAGACTTAAAACTAAATGATTGGCGTTGGAATGAGGAAAATCCATACAGTATGCGGCCTATACGAACCGAAAATGTGTTCGAAAAGTATTCTGTTTTCACGTCAAAATATCAACATTTTGGCAGCTCGTGCCACTTTAAGCTTTAGAAATTGTATAAATTGATTAGGGGTAGCCATATAAAAGCAGCCTACTAGAATGGCGAAAGCCTACATTACTGTTTTGTTTTCAACCTTTTTTGTGAAAAGAACTGCTTAAGATAAGACTTGTCTATATAAACCGACAACGCCGTCATATAGTTGATATAATATCTAGTTAAGCAGTAAACATCAATTAATAACAAGCAAGCTACCTAAAAAATCACATTAAGAAGGAATACTTTTGACAGATTGATTGACGATGACTTACAGTCGCAATTTTTCTTCTTTTATTTAAGTTACATACCATTTTTGTTTTTGTGCCCGAAGAATTTTGTAATTGTTAAATATTGGCGTAAGTGGTAGATGCTATGACATACGCAAATTACATTTTATATGTATCTAAAATAGCAAAGAACTAAAATCAAAACAGATAAATAATAAATGGATGAACAGAAGTTTCAAGTCCCCCCCCCCCCCCCCACCCGCGCAATTCGACATGAGCTGAATGTATATGATAGTCTAATAATCAAAGCCAATTGATTACTTTATTTTAAGTACAAGTACAGTTCAGTGTTTTCTATCCCTTACTTAAGTCTCACTATAATGGTATGGACTATTTCCTCGTTGAGATATCTTACATGTTAAAATTTAATCCTCTACATCTTATACAGGTGAATAGTAGAGTATTACATCCATTAGGAGTTAGGCCAACTTATTAATCTCTTAAACTGGGTCACATATGTTACAGTACTGGTAATAGAATGGCCCTAATGTTTGTACACCTAGCGTCTTATCTGTTGACTTTCAACCAGGTCAACACCTCAGCAGCCTCCACAGCAATGTCAACTCTAAAATGCTTCATAGTGGATGACTTGAGGTAAGGGGGGTAAGCAGGGGGATGTCATATATAGATATCGATATGAGACATGATAACGCGTCATGATAAGAAAATTCATCATTGTGACATTTGCAGGCGATTTGTAGGCAAATGCTTGTGGGGTATTATATATGCCCCGTAAAATTTTATATGCCCCACAAGAAAGGTCTTAAATCGAAATATGCCCCATAAACGACTGAAATGGAAGTATATGTATACATATATATATATATATATATATATATATATATATATATATATGTTTTAAATTTGTTAATATAGTTTTGACTTTACATAACCTAACTCAATAAAGATGTTGAACTATAAATAGAATGTCAAGTTATTCATGTCTTTGGTCATTTACATAGTGCCTTTCGTCTTGAATGAACGCCCGGGCACAGCTGCTTAACGCCCGGCGCCGGCATAACGCCCGCCGGGCGTCTGTTAGTGGTAGTAAGGTTACATACTTTAAGAACATTTTACAGGTCATTTTCTATCCGAGCAGCGAATGGACACTGACAAACTCTGATATGGTAATATTTTGAATGTAAAATGTATATGCCGATTTTTCATAAAAGTGAAAGAAAAGAGACGCCGAGTCTTGTAAACACAGCCGGTGTTAGTCTAACCTTGTTAAAAAGATACGGGTCAACATTGACATATATCTACATGCCTATAGTTTGGGTTACTCACTGGGATAAAGACTATTTCAAACAGGCACAAACTCTGATATGGTTAATATTTTGAATGTAAAATGTATATGCTGATTTTCATAAAAGTGAAAGAAAAGAGACGCCGAGTCTTGTAAACACAGCCGGTGTAAGTCTAACCTTGTTAACAAGATACGTGCCAACATTGCGGGCAAATTTAACTGTGTAGAAAAACTTTTTTTATTTCTTAATTTCGTAGTGCAAATTATCGTTAAGTGATATTGTTTTCAAGGAGAGAGATTCTCGGGGCAGTGTTTCATCATATCTAAAAAAGAATGCTTAATCTACCTATTTGATGTCTGCTTTGTTGAGTGAATAGCTACAGGTTTCTTTGACACACATAGAATTGATTGATTGATTGATTGTTTGGTGTTTTACGCCGCGCTCAAGTTGACACACATAGAAAGGTCCCCATGTAGGTCACACTCTGACACGCCAAGAATTTGCTATTTAGGTCCATCTATATTATATTTCAAATCATTGCGCCATCATTGAGTCACATATAGGCTACTTTTTCATCTCTCAAAAAGACTATAGCATGTGTGAATTCAATTTTTTTAAATTCAAAACAAATCATCACAGCCGGGTTAATTTGTAAGGTAAACATAATACCTCTTAAGCCCCGTGTACACTGAGAGTTTTGCTGCGACCCGACCCGACGCGACTGTACCCGACTCGAGTCGGGTTCAGTCGGCTTGAGTTGCGTCGCGTCGTAGACCGGTATACACTGCACACAAATAAAGTCATTGGGAAACATGACATTCGGAACTCTCTAGCAGAAAAGGTAGAAAAAAAGACGCCTGTTTGACGTCACGTGACTGTAGTAAAGTTTCTGATTGGTCTACGGATTCAGACTCTCTAGGACGATCGTCGCAAGAGTGGATACACTGTGGCCGAGTTCGACTGTAACTCGAGGTTCAACTCGGTTGGGTCGAGTCTCACCCGAACTCCAATATTCCCTCGGGTAGCGGCTCTAATGACGTCAAATTTGACCCAATTCATTACTCGAGTCCAACCCTCAGCCGATCCAGGGTAGAACTCGGTTCACCACGTGACAAAATGGCGACTAACAAGATACCGTGTCATGAAAGTGCCAGGGTTTTTTAATCCGGCTTTAAAATTTGAACATGGTAATATTAAACAAGTGAAAAAATATATTGTTATCATTCTGAATGCGAGTGCTTTGCAAACTATCTTAAATTTTGTGCCAACAGTTGATTTTGACAGCCCGAACTGGTGGGCAACCTCTCTCGTTGATTCTCCTTCATTCGTCATAAACCACAAAACATTAAAAGCTGTTTTTCGGGAGTGACTGGTTCGGATCCACCAATATTCTTAGTTAGTAAATCACCCCAAAGCTCTGTTAAAAGGAGTTCGAAAACACCTTTCACTATTCTGAAGTCTATGGTAAAAAGTTAAAGTTACACAAATCCTCTGTTTTTGGGTACTGATGACCGTCAACCAAACAATGCACATCCGAATAACAAGTTATCGTCACCAAAAACGTAGACAATATCATCGGTTTGATCCCAAAACATGTTCAGAAATTCGAAAACAGCAGGCATTGTACATGCTGCTCTTGTCCAATTGAGTGACCTAACTTTCAGGAAAATTGCAAATGACTGGAGTGAAATAATTTGAAATTTGGACGAAGTATTTGCACTTTCACAAATCATTAACTTATAATGAGATCGTCTCGGCCAATCTATAAAAAAAAAGTGTTCCCATGATCCTATGGGGCTCAATCTCAGTCTGTCGATATTCTTACCATAGCTAGCTTAAGATGCGTAGACATTGTCAATGTATTACAAAGTGTTCCAGAAAATTCTACTGACTAAGGCCAAGGTCATGTCTGTCGTGAACATAATGGAATATCATAGGTTTAGTTTATTACAACAGTTAATGATAGGATATAAAGGTCTAAATGATATACCTCATTTTAACACAATTAGAAACATAATTATTTTTCCCTATGCCCGTGTGTTTTAGTGTTCATAAATATATTTTAAAAAAAACATAGACAATGCTGGAATGCAGTAATGCAAATATGTCATTTCACTTTAATTAGACTTTGGTTGTGAAAAAATTCTAATATAGGCTATATGTCTTTTTATCTCTCATCGTTATTTATTTATACATTTCTCTTTCAAAACGCGTATTTTTATGTATGGCTAACTCGCCGCAACACGCACGCAAAACCTAGACCTGTGAACGTCGATCCGTCGGTAAACCCTGACGAGTTCTGGCGAAACATCTACTCGACGTGCGCAGAGACATGGTGACGTCAACTATATAGTAACTCGTACCCTACCCGAGTAGAGCACTCGAACTCGGCCCGTCTGACCAGACCCGACTCAACCCGATTCTTAACCAAATATCTGGCACGTCCAGATCACTTCCGACCCGACGCAACTGAAGCCGACTGACACCGGTTTGCGTCGTGGACTGGTATACACTACACTTTTTTCTCTGCGACGCGACGCGATTTTCCAGTCGGATCGGGTCGGGTCGCACCAAAACTCTCAGTGTATACCGGGCTTAAAGCTTTGACCTCATTTCTCTCATTTGAAATAGTCGCGAAGTAACTAAGACTGTCTACTTTCTCACTGGGGTTAAATCGTTAGACGGGGGAAATGAGTGAGCTTGACCTTATCTCATCTTTCACCGCCTTTATTTGACATGGGCGTGAATTAAGCTCGGTCACTTTGCTATGATAAAAAATCGGACATCATGAAGACAGGGAAGGTGGGGAACGGTTGTAGCTAAAGATGAATGACACGAAAGAGGTGCCCTCATTAGATGTACGATCGTTTCAGGCACAGAGGGGTGAGAAGGGGCATTCTCTCACGTCAAAGAACTGTCTCATCAATGGAGCCATCTACAAAACAACCCTTGACGTTAAATATAGACTAGCTCTCACTTGTAAGGAAGTCTCGCTATCTAAACCTACTTAACTTACACCGAGAAGAAAAAGGACTATCCTACAGTCTTTAATACTTTGTTATTCTCATTGTTGTCAAATGATGCAGCACGGAGTTAACATCATCTATTCTTAGGTATGGTTCGATTTCCAATCATTGCTCTTCAATTGACAACACTGTGAAGTTCAATAATTATCTAATCTTACATCCATTGATCGCAAATAAACCATTATTACGTGATGACTGCTATCCTATGATAGTGTTCAATATATCATTTTTGGATCAATACACGCCGGACCTTTTGACCATAATGTAATTGATCAATATACACCTGACGTCATTATGTGATTGATTTTTGATCAATATACACCTGACGTCATTATGTGATTGATTTTTTATCAATACATTCCTGACTAATTACCCCTCTAAACAACAGGTTCAAAGGATCTTAAACAATCGGTTCATCAAGTGGTCCGTCACTTTGTATTTTTAATTTGAATTTGAAAATTTGAATTGTCACGTACCCGGAAGGTAAACAAACCGATTTGCCCCCTATTGGCGATTTTATGTTTCAGTCGAGTAAGTGAACTAACGGCACAGAGTAATTTTACGTAGGCCTACTTATCTGAGAAATACAGACTGACGATCGGTTAACAGCGACTGAAAAAGCCTGCTGATAATTGTTCGAGTATAAACCACAGATACAAAGGCCTGAAAGGAGGGTAATCCAACACGAAAGTTGACCGACACTGATCGTTGTTGTTGTAATCAGGCTTCGATTCTTCGTTTGTTTTCCACCCCATTTTTACAGTCTAAAGCTAACTAGACATGTTTTATGTGTCCTATGTTTAAGTTTAGTGGTATTGGTCGTAGTAAGCTCATGTAAATTGGTTTTCTTAGCAAATTTAAACAGGCTACGGCGGCAAGTGTGCCTTTAAGGAGACGGGGCTCCTCCCATTCCTACCTAATATTCATCTTGATCGACAACCACATCGGAGCCATGCAAGTTACTCAGCAATAACGACAGTATAAAGTTAAAGACTCATCCATTATTTCCCAATGATCAGTGACTGGTGGATGGTCAAGTTTGGTTTGATTTACCGGTAAAAGATAGGTACTTATTTAATGGTAGTTTCCCCACCAGGCCGGGAAAGGGACTGATTGGATTTATCAATGAGACATCCTACTGTTTATTACGAGTGAATGAGATCATGAACGGTTAAATAACTTGTTCAAAGCGGTACTCTAATGAGGCTTAAAGAAAGTTATGAATCAAAGAACATTGCACGGAAGTCTCTGTAAATTGATGATCACGGTACAAAAAGCTGTATAGAACACACGTTGAACATTATCTATTTGCTATGATATTTTTGGAATGGTCTCCAATACTCATTGTTTCGTGTATGCTTTGAGTAGATTGTCGTTGCTTAGCGATGAACACATTAAAAAGAGCATCTGGAGCTAAAAAGGAAATACGGATTGATTTATAGAATCACGAAAAGTAGCATGCGCTGTCATAAATTACGATTGTCAAGAAAGCATGAGCGTCTGAAGCGCTTTGCAAAACTAATATATTTGTGCTGGAATAAAAATACCATTAAACCGTACAAATGCAAAATTTGTACTTATAATGGACAAAATAAAAAACGGGATACATGAGTTTACTTTAGGTTGTTTGTTGCTTATAAAAATTAGCTTAACGTACATTTCTGAAATTGGTATCAGTGACAAGCTTTGGTTTCGAGATTAAAATGACGAAAAATTAGCTAAACGAACAATTCTGTTTCAACCAAATTTTCTCTATACAGATCTAGATGTGACGGGGCATTGCCAATAAACAGTAATACGTGGCGGTGTTCTTTTTTCATTTTTCGATCAAATTCCATCAACCGATTTTAAAAAATTCCTGAAGTCATCCAAGCTTTTTTTGTTACTTCTGTAAATTACTGGACGATCCAAGCGACCAAAGCAACCCGGTTTGTACGCCTTTCCAATTACCAGTGGTCAGACATTTTCTCCTGTGATACTTGCACACAATGCAACGGTAATCCGTATTTTCCACCGTTTGCCCCCAGCACAGTCTTCCTCTTTGACATGAGAAGTGTTACGAGTTGTGTCTCTATAGAACAGGCCTGTTTCATCTATATTGAAAAAGTCATTGCTTTCCATTCTTCAACCGTGTCATTATGTACATTACCTCGTTCGCCGCTCATTTTTCAAAAAGCAATGTTGTGACGTTTTATACACCTTTCTAACCATCCATCGGAGGTTTTGAATTCAGCAGCAAATTTCAAAGCTTTTTCCTGAATAAGAGGTCCCGTGATGTTTATACGACGAAGCTCTGCGTCCGGGAACTATTTCCAACACACACGGTTAATGTCTTCATTACCCGTGACCCGATGTCTCCTTTTCCGATCACTTGGCATGTTCTCGTATTCTTCCATCCCTTTTCTCTTTCTTTTGAACTGGTGTCTTCCCGACTCCAATATCTAGTGCAATCTGTCGAGCGCTTTTTTTCATTTTTTCAGACATTTCAATAAACTTTAATCTCTCCTTAAGGGAAAGGACTCTCCGGGTTTTAGACGATTGCATGTTGATTTAGTTTACTGATTTAAGCACATCTCTTCGATTCAGTCTTTATATACACAAAGACACAAGTTGAGCACCCCCTTGGAAAGACTGCACCGATGCTGCAAAAACGATTGTGATCATAAAGGGTAACATTATAGCGATAAGAAATCACCATAAATGTCAATAAGCTATACAAGTTATTCAGGATATCGTTAGCCAAATCAAAAGTGTGTTTAACCAAAATAAAAAGATGCTTGTAAGTATGAAACTTAAGAGTCAACCTGGTTTCACAGGACGAACATATTGGAAGTAAAAATCTCACGTCGGATCTGTTGAAGGGGTAACTGCCACCAATACCGATCTAATGCGGCTTCCAATTCCTGCAGATTTTGTACAGGTGGCTCTAGGACTTTCTGCCCATCCTATTCCAAACATGCGCTAAAGGATTCAAATCCGCACAGTTACCCCATCAACAGATCCGACGTCTCACTGGAGGATTAAGACGCAGATCGGAAGCTAACGGAGGCTATACGCGCTGTTGGCCTTCTGCTCTAGGGATATGTTCTACACACTCAAAGTGCTATTTTACTTAAATATGTTTGCCCTGTGAAGCCAGATAGACTCTGAAGTTTAGGGCGGGGTCGTGGGGTGGTCAAGGCAGTTTGCCGCTGTTTACAGGTGATCGCTTGTCCAGGCTTGATTGTATCTGGTAACGCATGTCACGTTAATGGATAGTTGTGAGACAAAAGAACGTTACAAAGACAAATAATAGACCACTTTTTAGCCGCTATATAAACTAACAAGATAACTGTGATGTTTTACAATAATTAGTTTTTAAATTTATCCAAGTCTACCGTAGACTGCCAAAAGAAGATCTTTAAAGTTTGACAAATACTACGCTATCCTAGATGCTGGGTATAAGTCCGCCTGTCTCGTCCGTCAGATATCTTGATAAGAGCATATTTAAATCTTCTCTAACAGCGACAGGAGGTCTTCGATGCTATATTATAAAATGTTCTTCCATTTCACTCACACTAGTGATTTTTTTCACATCTGTTCTAACTTCGAAAAAAATCGATTTCCGACTTATATGATTAACTTGCATTATTATTATTGGTTTGGATTTCTTAAAATTTACCATTAAAATATCACACCCTGTTTGTTGCTTGCTAAATTTAAAAGCGCACCGTCCAGCTGTTTTTTTCTCTCGTCCACACATAGATGATAAAAAGGTGATATAATTTTCTTTAATCCAAATTGTTTGTGAAACAAACCGGAAGCTATCAGTATAGTTATTGTCAGTTGACTGTCAATAGAAATATTTATATGGCGTGGATACGCTTCGACGTTCTCAAAAAACAACGGTGAAAAACACAACTACAACGTCTTAAATTTATTTCAGAAATAATGTTGCATGGATCCGGGCGAAAAAATAAATCAACTCAAATTCATCTGACTCGTTGAACGTGTAAAACTATTGAACGGAATAAAACAAATACAGTTCTTTAATGGATGAATATAATAACAGCGATATTCATTTCGGATATAACGACAACATATTTGAGATTGTATAAATCATATAACTTGGTAAAATAGCTTAAACTTATTAACAGTAGCTTAAAGTGGCATGAGCTGCCGAAATTCCCACTTTTTTCATAATTTCTGATGGTCACGACAGTAAGAAGTTTTGAAGGCCATCGACAAACTAAATGATTGGCGTTGGAATGAGGAAAATCCATACAGTATGTGCCCTGTACGAGCCAAAAACGTGTTCGAAAAGTAGCAAAATTTAAATAACCGGGACGACCATTCATTCATTCTAAGCCAAAGTTAGTTCAAACAATACTTTATCGTACATTTTCGAGACTAGAAGCACTAAAAAGCTTCTGAATTATACGTCTTGAGAAAAATAGCCGATAATTTCAACATTCTGTGTTTACGTCAAAATATCAACATTTTGGCAGCTCATGCCCCTTTAATCGGAAACTTAATAAAGGATACAAAAATATTACTCAAGAAAATGTGCAAAACCAAGGACCCATAAAACACACAACATATGCCGTAAGATATAAATTTGACTGTGGATTTGACTTTAGATTCGACGGTGTAGTGACATTAAGCTGCTAGCATATCGACCGAGACTGGCCGCCTAGGAGCTAGCGAGGTCAGGCAGAACCTCAACCGAAAGGTCCGTGCAGAACTGACCACTCACACAGCGCCAGGTAGCACGTCGAGCGACAAAAACATCATACCTGAAAAATTGGTGCAAGTAGACACAAAAAACAACAATTTTGACATATCAACCAAAAATAACCTCACAGAGGTTACAAATAATATTATTTTTTGTGGGTCGAAAAAAAAGAAAAAAGAATGGCTTTGTTTATTCCTTGATATATGTCCCAGATAAAAGACTTTTGTAAAAAGTATAGACTGTAAGCTGAGAATCACAGACGAAACAACAGGACTACAGCCGATCTCCATAAGCACTAATGTTAATTGGACAGCCGATCGGTAATAGTTATACCCCTAAACATGGGTCTCGCATGATATTGTGGGACTTCGGTCGAACATAGAAGGGGCTTATTGTGTCTCTTATTAAGACACATCGTCGACTCATACGGGTTACTGTTTTTATCGATGTTTTTTTTTATTTCAGCGTCAATCCCGTATGCTTTTGAGACAATCAAAATTTATAATAAAAATGTCGCCCATGTCATTTTAAAGCGATATAACTATACAGGGTGACAGTGAAACATGTGTGTATTGGATATAAAGATGTGGATGCTCTCTCCGTGGTTGTCCAATAAGCGGTATATGTACTGAGATTGAGAAGGGCACTGGTCAGTCGACATTTGCATATTTAGGCATGACAGTTACCTATACTGGCGAGAATCGTGCCAGTATTGGTTGAGCAAGTGCTGAGCCACCGGGCGGATCGATTTATTGTGTTTGCGTCAGGACTAGCCGATTAGATATGCCTGTCTCGAGAATATACGATAAAGTGTTGTTTTGAAATAACTTTGGCTTAGAATGAATGAATGGTCGTCCCGGTTATTTAAATTTTGTTTACATTTCGAACACTATTTCGGCTCCTATAGGCCACATACTGTATGCATTTTCCTCATTCCAACGCCAATCATTTAGTTTTTCGATGGCCTCCAAAGTCTCTTCCTGTCATGGCGATTAGAAATTATGAAAAAAGTGTGAATTTCGGCAGCTCATGCCACTTTAATTAAAAACAATAAACTTTTCAGAATAAATTTAGTCAAAATAAAAAGTCAATCAACAAAGTTGAACCCGGTTTTAACATCCTTTGACACGATTCTCTCATTCTTTCATGTACAAAACCTGTTTTAAAGGCACACTTGCCGCGAAAATCAGGAATATTGTTTACATTAAAAAAGAAAGTCCGCTTTCTGTATTTTTCCCAGACAATATAAGTTAGGAACTTTCTATTTTTACCAAAATTTAAAAGTTTGGACGTCACTTTGTATTCTTAATTTGAATTTGAAAATTTGAATTGTTAGGTGCCCGTAACGTAAACAAAGCAGACTGCCCCCTATTGGCGATTATATGTTTCAGTCGAGTGAGTGAACTAACGACACAGTGTAATTTTACGTAGGCCTATTTATCTGAGAAATACAGACTGACGATTGATTAACAGCGACTGGAAAAGCCTGCTGATAATTATTTGAACGTAAACCACAGATAAAAAGGCCTGAAATGAGGGTAACCCAACACGAAAGTTGACCAACACTGATCGTTGTTGTTGTAATCAGGCTTCGATTCTTCGTTTGTTTTTTTACCCCATTTCTACATTCTAAAGCTAACTACACATGTTTTATGTGTCCTATGTTTAAGTTTAGTGGTATTAGTCGTAGTAAGCTATGTAAATTTGTTTTCTTAGCAAATTTAAACAGGCTACGGCGGCAAGTGGGCCTTTAAATAAACCTTTTTGATTGGTTCTGTTTCTTAAGACGGCGTGCTGCTTATGTGACCTTTGTGATATCATTCGTAATTCTACATCTTTTCAAATTTTGCTTTTAGCCTTTAAGCAAAACAATTTGTAGATATTACATAATTGAAGACAATGCATAGCATGAGTTGTTTATCAGACGATGTTCTGTATAATTGGCGAACAAAATTGTTTTTAAAAATTGTGTTAAAACCATCAGGAAAATGTGCGTACGGTTGATTGCTTGAAATGAGTAATTAGATCGTTATTAGATAAGAGATACTTTTTAGGACCATTTATTCTAAATTTTAAGACTTGATAAATTTGACGGTCGGATATATTCGCAATGTTTGTTCTGTAAATAAATGTTGACACGTGTCTGTATTGGGCGAGAAAAAAATGTGTTAGCCAGCTGGCGGATCGATATCCTGGTTATACGTCATGAAGTTCTTAGATCCCCGACAAATGTTAATAACTCTCTATTGACTGAAGTAATATATCCGTCGAGAAAACAACTTTTCAATTCTCGGATGGACGGAGCTGCAAAATCCTTTGCTGAATCACTACATGCTGGGACAAATACAATGTATGTTTGAACTAAGAATGCGTAAAGACTACATTACAAATCACAACACGACATTATCATAAGTAATGCTCTGTCTGTTTGATGTTTGACATAATGTTTGCTGTCCGGGATGAATATTAATATCCTTATCTCATCACATATTGTAACTCCGTGTAAATCCACAGTAAATGCTACTTTCCTTTACTTTTTACGTCAACTATTTGTTTAGATTAGGTTATCATCAGGGAATACCACTGTTCTAATGAATGATAACGGCACAAGTCACGCCCCATCGCTCGCCAAGCTCTTTTGTATTCAGTATGAAACACGCGATATCTGGAAAACCCAACGCGTTTAGTTTAAAAAATTAGAGTGGCATGCTCTGCCAAAATTCAGATTTTTTTCATAAATTAAGATTGTCACGAGAAGTTCTGCATTTGAAGTACGTTGCAAAACTAAAGGGTTTACGTTGAAAAAGAAAAAAATATTGGTACCGGCAGTAGCTTGTACAACACGAAGACGTGTACCAATAACGGGCAAAATTCAAAAAGCCGGGATGTAAGAGTTTCTATGCTTTTAAAACTAAAGTAACACATAAAATCTTTAAGATTGGTAACATCGGAAAGCTCTTATTTTGTAGTTTCAGATAAATATTAAGAGCTAGTAGCTAATTGTGAATATTGTGAATCCCTTATATTTGACAGCTTGTTTAACTTAAAGTGGCATGAGCTGCCAAAATGTTGATATTTTGACATTGAAACAGAATGTTGAAATTATCGGCTATTTTCTCAAACCGTATTATTCAGAAGCTTTTTAGTGCTTTTAGTCAGAGAATGTACGATAAAGTATTGTTTTGAACTAACTTTGGCTTAGAATGAATGAATGGTCGTCCGGGTTATTTAAATTTTGTTTACTTTTCGAACACTATTCCTGTTCGCATAGGCCACATACTGTATGGATTTTCCTCATTCCAACGCCAATCATTTAGTTTTCCGGTGGCCTTCAAAGCCTCTTACTGTCGTGACGATCAGAAATTATGTGTGAATTTTGGCCGCTCATGCCACTTTAAATGGATAATTAGTCTATGGCGTATCTCAATTGCTTTACACAGAAAATATTACTTTCCATTACTCTGTATTGTAACCATTGTTATTTAAAGGCGAAATCAGTGTTTATATTAAAAATCTTTCAGTTAGTGTGATAAAAACCAGATTTTTTAAAACATGCTATGTTACATAAACTTTACATAGGTAATTTTAACAATTGATGGATATTTCACAATTATCGTTTTCGATCGCTGTACCTCTTTCGATCTCGCCGGTTTATTTTATAGATTAACTGTACGCTTACGAGGGCTTTTTATAAAACTGTTAATAAAAGTGAATGTTCTAGACAACGTACATGTGTTTATAATTGTCTTTAGGTGAGGTACAAATTAATTCCCGGGATACTAGTGTTATCACGAAAATGGAATTTGTTCCCACCAAGACCAGTAAACTGTAAGTGTTCAAGCTTGCTATATATCAAAACTGCTCTCCATGTATTGTTCGCGGTTCCGATCTAACTACATTCCCATCACAGTACAACAGTTTGCTTCAGATATAGCCTCAAGCGTCATCGTGGACATTATTTAATCTTGTTAAATATTACTCTCAACTTTATATAATTGAACGAAATCGCACCCAAAAACGTTTGTTGTACCCTCAAGGAAAATGTACTTGTATCTTTTGAATTGAACATATTTTATTGCATAAGTAAAGCAAGGGGAGTGGGAACAAGTTCCAAAAACTTACAAAGTCCCTTTCCCTAGAATAGAAAATCAAACGTTCAATAACATAGTTGTATAATTTTGTATTCATAGTAAATTAAGGCATATAATAGCATTTACAATAAACAACGAGAGGAGTAGAAAAAAAATACAGATGTGGATGGCACAAAACCCAAGATTACAGATGGTTCACTCAGAACCGCTTCGTGGCTTCAATAAACTTAATAGCATCCCCAAGTATAATGCTGTTGTACTGGACTGATTTTGATTGGTAACCGTTCAACAATTCGTGTATACTTATATCAGGGGGGAAGATTCAGTATTAGTGATGGTCTAAGATGTGTATATTTTGGGCAGACAAAGAAGAAATGAAACGCATCCTCGAGAGGATGACCACAAGCACGCGATCTAGTTAATGAGAGGTTTACTCGATATCTATCATAATTTAGAGGACTACAGCAGTATCTCATTTGAGTTAGAATAATATTATAAACGCGTTTGCCAATATTTAGATACTTTGGTGGTAAAAAGTTAGAGAAAAAATGTTTTTTCAGTTGGTTGCCATGCAAGTTACTCAGCAATAACGACAGTATAAAGTTAAAGACTCATCCATTATTTCCCAATGATCAGTGACTGGTGGATGGTCAAGTTTGGTTTGATTTACCGGTAAAAGATAGGTACTTATTTAATGGTAGTTTCCCCACCAGGCCGGGAAAGGGACTGATTGGATTTATCAATGAGACATCCTACTGTTTATTAAGAGTGAATGAGATCATGAACGGTTAAATAACTTGTTCAAAGCGGTACTCTAATGAGGCTTAAAGAAAGTTATGAATCAAAGAACATTGCACGGAAGTCTCTGTAAATTGATGATCACGGTACAAAAAGCTGTATAGAACACACGTTGAACATTATCTATTTGCTATGATATTTTTGGAATGGTCTCCAATACTCATTGTTTCGTGTATGCTTTGAGTAGATTGTCGTTGCTTAGCGATGAACACATTAAAAAGAGCATCTGGAGCTAAAAAGGAAATACGGATTGATTTATAGAATCACGAAAAGTAGCATGCGCTGTCATAAATTACGATTGTCAAGAAAGCATGAGCGTCTGAAGCGCTTTGCAAAACTAATATATTTGTGCTGGAATAAAAATACCATTAAACCGTACAAATGCAAAATTTGTACTTATAATGGACAAAATAAAAAACGGGATACATGAGTTTACTTTAGGTTGTTTGTTGCTTATAAAAATTAGCTTAACGTACATTTCTGAAATTGGTATCAGTGACAAGCTTTGGTTTCGAGATTAAAATGACGAAAAATTAGCTAAACGAACAATTCTGTTTCAACCAAATTTTCTCTATACAGATCTGGATGTGACGGGGCATTGCCAATAAACAGTAATACGTGGCGGTGTTCTTTTTTCATTTTTCGATCAAATTCCATCAACCGATTTTAAAAAATTCCTGAAGTCATCCAAGCTTTTTTTGTTACTTCTGTAAATTACTGGACGATCCAAGCGACCAAAGCAACCCGGTTTGTACGCCTTTCCAATTACCAGTGGTCAGACATTTTCTCCTGTGATACTTGCACACAATGCAACGGTAATCCGTATTTTCCACCGTTTGCCCCCAGCACAGTCTTCCTCTTTGACATGAGACGTGTTACGAGTTGTGTCTCTATAGAACAGGCCTGTTTCATCTATATTGAAAAAGTCATTGCTTTCCATTCTTCAACCGTGTCATTATGTACATTACCTCGTTCGCCGCTCATTTTTCAAAAAGCAATGTTGTGACGTTTTATACACCTTTCTAACCATCCATCGGAGGTTTTGAATTCAGCAGCAAATTTCAAAGCTTTTTCCTGAATAAGAGGTCCCGTGATGTTTATACGACGAAGCTCTGCGTCCGGGAACTATTTCCAACACACACGGTTAATGTCTTCATTACCCGTGACCCGATGTCTCCTTTTCCGATCACTTGGCATGTTCTCGTATTCTTCCATCCCTTTTCTCTTTCTTTTGAACTGGTGTCTTCCCGACTCCAATATCTAGTGCAATCTGTCGAGCGCTTTTTTTCATTTTTTCAGACATTTCAATAAACTTTAATCTCTCCTTAAGGGAAAGGACTCTCCGGGTTTTAGACGATTGCATGTTGATTTAGTTTACTGATTTAAGCACATCTCTTCGATTCAGTCTTTATATACACAAAGACACAAGTTGAGCACCCCCTTGGAAAGACTGCACCGATGCTGCAAAAACGATTGTGATCATAAAGGGTAACATTATAGCGATAAGAAATCACCATAAATGTCAATAAGCTATACAAGTTATTCAGGATATCGTTAGCCAAATCAAAAGTGTGTTTAACCAAAATAAAAAGATGCTTGTAAGTATGAAACTTAAGAGTCAACCTGGTTTCACAGGACGAACATATTGGAAGTAAAAATCTCACGTCGGATCTGTTGAAGGGGTAACTGCCACCAATACCGATCTAATGCGGCTTCCAATTCCTGCAGATTTTGTACAGGTGGCTCTAGGACTTTCTGCCCATCCTATTCCAAACATGCGCTAAAGGATTCAAATCCGCACAGTTACCCCATCAACAGATCCGACGTCTCACTGGAGGATTAAGACGCAGATCGGAAGCTAACGGAGGCTATACGCGCTGTTGGCCTTCTGCTCTAGGGATATGTTCTACACACTCAAAGTGCTATTTTACTTAAATATGTTTGCCCTGTGAAGCCAGATAGACTCTGAAGTTTAGGGCGGGGTCGTGGGGTGGTCAAGGCAGTTTGCCGCTGTTTACAGGTGATCGCTTGTCCAGGCTTGATTGTATCTGGTAACGCATGTCACGTTAATGGATAGTTGTGAGACAAAAGAACGTTACAAAGACAAATAATAGACCACTTTTTAGCCGCTATATAAACTAACAAGATAACTGTGATGTTTTACAATAATTAGTTTTTAAATTTATCCAAGTCTACCGTAGACTGCCAAAAGAAGATCTTTAAAGTTTGACAAATACTACGCTATCCTAGATGCTGGGTATAAGTCCGCCTGTCTCGTCCGTCAGATATCTTGATAAGAGCATATTTAAATCTTCTCTAACAGCGACAGGAGGTCTTCGATGCTATATTATAAAATGTTCTTCCATTTCACTCACACTAGTGATTTTTTTCACATCTGTTCTAACTTCGAAAAAAATCGATTTCCGACTTATATGATTAACTTGCATTATTATTATTGGTTTGGATTTCTTAAAATTTACCATTAAAATATCACACCCTGTTTGTTGCTTGCTAAATTTAAAAGCGCACCGTCCAGCTGTTTTTTTCTCTCGTCCACACATAGATGATAAAAAGGTGATATAATTTTCTTTAATCCAAATTGTTTGTGAAACAAACCGGAAGCTATCAGTATAGTTATTGTCAGTTGACTGTCAATAGAAATATTTATATGGCGTGGATACGCTTCGACGTTCTCAAAAAACAACGGTGAAAAACACAACTACAACGTCTTAAATTTATTTCAGAAATAATGTTGCATGGATCCGGGCGAAAAAATAAATCAACTCAAATTCATCTGACTCGTTGAACGTGTAAATCTATTGAACGGAATAAAACAAATACAGTTCTTTAATGGATGAATATAATAACAGCGATATTCATTTCGGATATAACGACAACATATTTGAGATTGTATAAATCATATAACTTGGTAAAATAGCTTAAACTTATTAACAGTAGCTTAAAGTGGCATGAGCTGCCGAAATTCCCACTTTTTTCATAATTTCTGATGGTCACGACAGTAAGAAGTTTTGAAGGCCATCGACAAACTAAATGATTGGCGTTGGAATGAGGAAAATCCATACAGTATGTGCCCTGTACGAGCCAAAAACGTGTTCGAAAAGTAGCAAAATTTAAATAACCGGGACGACCATTCATTCATTCTAAGCCAAAGTTAGTTCAAACAATACTTTATCGTACATTTTCGAGACTAGAAGCACTAAAAAGCTTCTGAATTATACGTCTTGAGAAAAATAGCCGATAATTTCAACATTCTGTGTTTACGTCAAAATATCAACATTTTGGCAGCTCATGCCCCTTTAATCGGAAACTTAATAAAGGATACAAAAATATTACTCAAGAAAATGTGCAAAACCAAGGACCCATAAAACACACAACATATGCCGTAAGATATAAATTTGACTGTGGATTTGACTTTAGATTCGACGGTGTAGTGACATTAAGCTGCTAGCATATCGACCGAGACTGGCCGCCTAGGAGCTAGCGAGGTCAGGCAGAACCTCAACCGAAAGGTCCGTGCAGAACTGACCACTCACACAGCGCCAGGTAGCACGTCGAGCGACAAAAACATCATACCTGAAAAATTGGTGCAAGTAGACACAAAAAACAACAATTTTGACATATCAACCAAAAATAACCTCACAGAGGTTACAAATAATATTATTTTTTGTGGGTCGAAAAAAAAGAAAAAAGAATGGCTTTGTTTATTCCTTGATATATGTCCCAGATAAAAGACTTTTGTAAAAAGTATAGACTGTAAGCTGAGAATCACAGACGAAACAACAGGACTACAGCCGATCTCCATAAGCACTAATGTTAATTGGACAGCCGATCGGTAATAGTTATACCCCTAAACATGGGTCTCGCATGATATTGTGGGACTTCGGTCGAACATAGAAGGGGCTTATTGTGTCTCTTATTAAGACACATCGTCGACTCATACGGGTTACTGTTTTTATCGATGTTTTTTTTTATTTCAGCGTCAATCCCGTATGCTTTTGAGACAATCAAAATTTATAATAAAAATGTCGCCCATGTCATTTTAAAGCGATATAACTATACAGGGTGACAGTGAAACATGTGTGTATTGGATATAAAGATGTGGATGCTCTCTCCGTGGTTGTCCAATAAGCGGTATATGTACTGAGATTGAGAAGGGCACTGGTCAGTCGACATTTGCATATTTAGGCATGACAGTTACCTATACTGGCGAGAATCGTGCCAGTATTGGTTGAGCAAGTGCTGAGCCACCGGGCGGATCGATTTATTGTGTTTGCGTCAGGACTAGCCGATTAGATATGCCTGTCTCGAGAATATACGATAAAGTGTTGTTTTGAAATAACTTTGGCTTAGAATGAATGAATGGTCGTCCCGGTTATTTAAATTTTGTTTACATTTCGAACACTATTTCGGCTCCTATAGGCCACATACTGTATGCATTTTCCTCATTCCAACGCCAATCATTTAGTTTTTCGATGGCCTCCAAAGTCTCTTCCTGTCATGGCGATTAGAAATTATGAAAAAAGTGTGAATTTCGGCAGCTCATGCCACTTTAATTAAAAACAATAAACTTTTCAGAATAAATTTAGTCAAAATAAAAAGTCAATCAACAAAGTTGAACCCGGTTTTAACATCCTTTGACACGATTCTCTCATTCTTTCATGTACAAAACCTGTTTTAAAGGCACACTTGCCGCGAAAATCAGGAATATTGTTTACATTAAAAAAGAAAGTCCGCTTTCTGTATTTTTCCCAGACAATATAAGTTAGGAACTTTCTATTTTTACCAAAATTTAAAAGTTTGGACGTCACTTTGTATTCTTAATTTGAATTTGAAAATTTGAATTGTTAGGTGCCCGTAACGTAAACAAAGCAGACTGCCCCCTATTGGCGATTATATGTTTCAGTCGAGTGAGTGAACTAACGACACAGTGTAATTTTACGTAGGCCTATTTATCTGAGAAATACAGACTGACGATTGATTAACAGCGACTGGAAAAGCCTGCTGATAATTATTTGAACGTAAACCACAGATAAAAAGGCCTGAAATGAGGGTAACCCAACACGAAAGTTGACCAACACTGATCGTTGTTGTTGTAATCAGGCTTCGATTCTTCGTTTGTTTTTTTACCCCATTTCTACATTCTAAAGCTAACTACACATGTTTTATGTGTCCTATGTTTAAGTTTAGTGGTATTAGTCGTAGTAAGCTATGTAAATTTGTTTTCTTAGCAAATTTAAACAGGCTACGGCGGCAAGTGGGCCTTTAAATAAACCTTTTTGATTGGTTCTGTTTCTTAAGACGGCGTGCTGCTTATGTGACCTTTGTGATATCATTCGTAATTCTACATCTTTTCAAATTTTGCTTTTAGCCTTTAAGCAAAACAATTTGTAGATATTACATAATTGAAGACAATGCATAGCATGAGTTGTTTATCAGACGATGTTCTGTATAATTGGCGAACAAAATTGTTTTTAAAAATTGTGTTAAAACCATCAGGAAAATGTGCGTACGGTTGATTGCTTGAAATGAGTAATTAGATCGTTATTAGATAAGAGATACTTTTTAGGACCATTTATTCTAAATTTTAAGACTTGATAAATTTGACGGTCGGATATATTCGCAATGTTTGTTCTGTAAATAAATGTTGACACGTGTCTGTATTGGGCGAGAAAAAAATGTGTTAGCCAGCTGGCGGATCGATATCCTGGTTATACGTCATGAAGTTCTTAGATCCCCGACAAATGTTAATAGCTCTCTATTGACTGAAGTAATATATCCGTCGAGAAAACAACTTTACAATTCTCGGATGGACGGAGCTGCAAAATCCTTCGCTGAATCACTACATGCTGGGACAAATACAATGTATGTTTGAACTAAGAATGCGTAAAGACTACATTACAAATCACAACATGACATTATCATTAGTAATGCTCTGTCTGTTTGATGTTTGACATAATGTTTGCTGTCCGGGATGAATATTAATATTCTTATCTCATCACATATTGTAACTCCGTGTAAATCCACAGTAAATGCTACTTTCCTTTACTTTTTACGTCAACTATTTGTTTAGATTAGGTTATCATCAGGGAATACCACTGTTCTAATGAATGATAACGGCACAAGTCACGCCCCATTGCTCGCCAAGCTCTTTTGTATTCAGTATGAAACACGCGATATCTGGAAAACCCAACGCGTTTAGTTTTAAAAAATAGAGTGGCATGCTCTGCCAAAATTCAGATTTTTTTCATAAATTAAGATTATCACGAGAAGTTCTGCATTTGAAGTACCTTGCAAAACTAAAGGGTTTACGTTGAAATAGAAAAAAATATTGGTACCGGCAGTAGCTTGTACGAACACGAAGACGTGTACCAATAACGGGCAAAATTCAAATAGCCGGGATGTAAGAGTTTCTATGCTTTTAAAACTAAATTAACACATAAAATCTTTAACATTGGTATCATCGGAAAGCTCTTATTTTGTAGTTTCAGATAAATATTAACAGCTATTAGCTAATTGTGAATATTGTGAATCCCTTATATTTGACAGCTCGTTTAACTTAAAGTGGCATGAGCTGCCGAAATTCCCACTTTTTTCATAATTTCTGATGGTCACGACAGTAAGAGGCTTTGAAGGCCATCGAAAAACTAAATGATTGGCGTTGGAATGAGGAAAATCCATAAAGTATGTGCCCTGTACGAACCAAAAACGTGTTCGAAAAGTAGCAAAATTTAAATAACCGGGACGACCATTCATTCATTCTAAGCCAAAGTTAGTTCAAAACAATACTTTATCGTACATGTTCGAGACTAGAAGCACTAAAAAGCTTCTGAATTATACGTCTTGAGAAAAATAGCCGATAATTTCAACATTCTGTGTTTACGTCAAAATATCAACATTTTGGCAGCTCATGCCCCTTTAAAGTGGCATGAGCTGCCAAAATGTTGATATTTTGACATTGAAACAGAATGTTGAAATTATCGGCTATTTTCTCAAACCGTATAATTCAGAAGCTTTTTAGTGCTTTTAGTCCGAGAATGTACGATAACGTATTGTTTTGAACTAACTTTGGCTTAGAATGAATGAATGGTCGTCCCGGTTATTTAATTTTGTTTACTTTTCGAACACTATTCCTGTTCGCATAGGCCACATACTGTATGGAATTTTCTCATTCCAACGCCAATTAGCATAGATGGGGATGAAAAGCGGATATTTACAGTGATAATCAGTGCTGGGACGCAAGAAGTGCTAACCAATAAACATGTATCGGGTTGAATATAATACTAGATATTTGAGCGAACCCGGAACCCGGATATTTTAATATTGCATAATCCTAAGGTCATTAGGTCATAGTTGTTATTTCAACAGCAGCAAAACAACTCAACAGCAAAAAGAATTGAATTTTTTTTTTTGAACATGAAGAAGAAATATAATAAAAAAGAGTTACCTCCCTTGGCAATACCAAAAAAACAAAACAACAACAACAACAAAGAAACACACACACAAGGTGGGGAAATGTGTATAGTTCATTCCTTGATAAAGTTCAAAAGCTCGTTTGAGATTTTGATGTCATATGGCACGAGCGTCATTAAAAGTGTGTATAGTGGTTATATGGTCAATAAGGGAGGTTTTAAGACATGGGCACATATGTAGCTAACTACCAGACTTTATAATCAGTAATATATACGTTTTTTTAAACAATTTCAGGTTTATTCTTAGTTTTTTTCAAGTATAACAGGACAGACAAAGTTACTGATTGATTGGTTAGTGATTTGTGACACACTCTGGGCTATTAGACATACAGCTTGCAGTTAATGTACATGTATTTGCTATTGTTTTAGACGAGAGAATAAAAAAGTACAATATCCTAGAAACAATGATTTTTTTATATTGCATAATCCTAAGGTCATTGGGTCAGTTAATTCAACAGCAGAAAAACAAACCAGCACCTACCACACTCTAGGTCATATGGTTCGCTGACAATAGGAGTAGTCAATAAATCGCTAAGATTGATCATTAGAACTCATGATTAGCTTGAGTAGGAAAAAAGGTGAATAAAAGGGTGAATTATTTGTGATCAATTCTAAAGAAAGTTTCACAAGTTCATTTCAAAATGTAATGACAGATAGAGCGGGACTGACTGACGTGTGAGTATATTAAAAAAATCAAGCAGAAATCGTCATATTTAACATAACTATTTTGCCCAGCTTTGTAGTTGAAATGGGAAGAGTAGCATTACAAATCTCAGGGGTTATAAAGAAGAGAGATAAAAAAAAGGCTATTACATAATTATAAGTCTTACAATAATCTTTTCCGTAAATTTTGAATTTTATGACACATTTAAGAGTTTAAAGTTTGTAGGTCAAGCCATGGTTTTGGTGGAATAGTTGTGTCCCTTTGCTGTTGTCGATGCTTTGGGTTATCTCCCCTTATTATTAACAGAACTATATACACGTACAGCAGTCAGATTGAGCTCTGTTTTAACTTTTTGGGGGGTAATATAGAAGTCAGTGTTTAACAACATATTGTTTGCCGTTAAATTTATGTTAAATTTGTGTGCAACGCTCAGTCACGTATTTCAGAAAAGATTCTGAAATATAGGACACATATTATTTCACAATTCCAAAATAATCCAAAAGTTTCGCTACACCGTCAGATATGATGAAAAAGTTATTGGAATTCACTTACCACCATCAGTGGTTGTCAGGAGCTTAAGATCAGATCCATCCTCTATTTTGCGGATAGGTCCGTGCTCTGATTTCTTGTAGAAAATATTGCCGTCCTGGGTCCAGAAAGATTGGATTTTAGAGGACTTACGTAATTCAAGAAGCTTTTTTTACAAACTGGTGACGTTTACTCGTGAGATCTTCAACACAAACTATTTCTGATCCTTTTAACAGGCGACGATTTTGCATAACATTTTTCTTTGATTTTATGGTGCAGAACTTCACTATGATGTTGGCGCGACCATCCCTGGGTGCCCCTAGCACATGACAAGCGTCGATTTCTTCTTTGGTGACCTCAGTTTTCAAATTTCAGTCTGTTCCATGGGTACCCTCAGGAGCCTCAAGCTTGATTTTCTGGTATACTCTGTCGATTTCCAGGTTCGCGGATTTCATGTCAGATATCAATGATTTGATTTGCTTATCTTTCTCAGCTAGACTTTCTTGCAGAGGGGATATAATTGCAGATTTCAACTTTTCAACGGTATTAGAGATAGCATTTTCAATAGCTAATGAGACGGTTGTTTGGACTGCTACAGATAACAGTATCTTTTATTCTATTAATTTTGCAAAAATAAACATTGTTAGGCCTTTAGGGATCGTAAATAGTTTAGAATGAAGTGTTTGAAGGATCTCCATCAAACAAATATGATATATCTACAGCTGTAGTAGTTTTGATAAAAAATTGTTCAGATATATTTACTGTTTGCTTTGTTTGGTTTTAAGTTGCGGCCACTTTGTCTTAAATTAACGTTTATCCAGCAAGAAATAGACAATTACATGTAATAGTATTTTAAGACCTTTTTGCTAAAGGGAAGGACGAAATGTTTTACACCGCGTCAACAGGTTATCTTCATTTTTCGTTAGCTACATGTAGATATGTGACCGATTTTTAAATTGATTGTATAGGCCAATATGTTTTTAGAAAATTATAAGACATCGCTTTAAGTAAAATTGTGTTAACATAAAAACAAAGCTATTTTTCTATAGAGTTTATATTTCTATGACATACGTGGAAAAGTTTTGCTGTTTTGAAGATAAATATGATATGTTTTTTGTACTTCAAAAATAATTTACCCTTGTTTCACAAGTTTTTACTATTTTGTGTTTCTGTCAATTTTTGTTTAAAAACGTATCTGCTTAATTTAACTTCTTTTCGCGTCCATTTAAGCAAAATAACCTTTACCGCGGCGTATAGTCAATCAATCAATCAATCAACCAATCTGAAGTTATGTTGAAGAAGTGACGGCACCAAGTATGTCAATTGAGGATTTAAATATGACATTAGTAAGATTTCAAAACCTAATCATATTTAATAATTTAGATGGGGTAATAGCATCATCTCCTTCTTGGCTGCTGGTTTAGATGCAACTTGTACAAGCTCTATTCTTTGTTTCTGCTGGGATGACAAAACAAAAAACAATTTCCGTCATAAAAGCTACCCACATCTAGCGGACAGATCTACTGAAATTTGGGCGAAGATCTGGGCAGACGGATTATTTTTTAATTCAAATGCATATAGAGGGGTTATCTAAGAATTCTATAAATGAAACGGAAAAGTTGTGGAGGTCGTGCGTATCTTATTTGATTGTTGTTTACACTTTAGGTACCATCATGGTCATTGGATTTAGAGTTTTCCTTTAGGACTTTTCAAAGTCTCAACCTATGTAATTCTTAAGTTTTTTTTATGTATTGGGCCTGTTCTGCATCTGTCTTTGCAGTACATTCTCCATATGCTGTAGAATGGTTTCCTCCACAGTTGCAGCAAACGGGTGATTGGGTTTTGGCGCAATCCTTAAATTTGATTGTCCTACATCTTGAGCATTTTGTTGCCTTTGCATTTCAGTGGTTGACATTTGGAATATCTGTTGAAGGGGGTATAAGGTTTTTACAGTCAAAAACTGATATCCTAATATAATTTGTATAAATTATGTGTAGAAAAATATCACATTGTCTTATGTAATCTTTGATTGATTGATGTTTTTCATCGAACGCAAGATTATTTTACTTAAATGATGGCGTTGTCGTTTTTACTGAGGGACGACACACAGCTGTATGTCCAAAGAAAACCGACATTCGGCGAGTAGCCATTAACTCTTCCACTTATAGCAATTGACGGAAAAATTTACTCAGAAATGTTTCACTTTGTATCTGGTTTAAGTTGAATTCGATCCCATTCTGCATTGCTAGAAGACCTCTGTCTCCCTATTATTGACAGAGCCACCGAGTTCCGTGTCGGACTGGGAAAGTATCACTCTTACCGACTAAGCCAGTGAGGCCAGTGTTGGACTTAGCGATTATCAGTCTAACCGACTGAGCCACCTGGGCTTGTGTTGGACAGGGATTATTACTCAAACCGACTGAGCCGCCGAGGCGGGTGTCGGGCTGATCAACTATCAGTAGCTCCAACCAATCGAGCCAGCAAAGACAGACATACTGTGCATACATAATGCATTACTCTCGGCCTACCCAGAATACATACCGAACGATCATGGAGACGAAAGGTTGGTCTTCTATGCCGTGGAACCAGCCCAGGTAGCTCAGTTGGTAGAGCGCCCGCTAATCAGGGCTGGGAGATTCAGGTTCAAGCCTGGGTCGAGTCAGACCAAAGACTTAAACAGTTTGAGCTGCTGCGTCTTCGCTTGGCGCTCAGCAATAGGAGTTAGAGCGGCGACTGGTTGTCCCGGTGTCAATATAATGTGACTGTGTGAGGGGCTTACTGGATGTCTTCGGTAAGTCGTCTCGGTGAGGCAGCACCAAATAAAAGACCAGTGGAAATCTTCGCCGCCACAAGGAGACAACGTCTTCATATGACTGAAATACTGTTAAGCGGGACGTAAAACCCAGATCACTCACTCACTATATACTGTGGATATGCATGTAGATTAACAGTTCGTGACCTCTGCAAGTGTCCAGTAATCTAGGTACTCTACCACTCATTTAAGATTGTTTATGTTTTACGCACAACTGCAGGTTAATTTATTTACAAGTTTAATTGCTTTATCTGGTTGAGTTTAAACCTAGAAGGCTCGTTCATCGAGATAGATCGATATGTTTTTGTTGCTTAAGGTTGATACGAGCTAGAACCTTTAACCCATAGATAGAAATCTTGTGTTGGACAGAAACTAAAGACATGTAGATGGTAAAAATGAGAAATTTAAGAAGGTACTGAGTTTAACTCTGACTTTATTAGCTTTAATTGCCATTTGTTCTTCACATTCAGTCATCATCATCATCAGGCTGCAAGAGAAAATGTAGATTTTTCTTGTGAAATTATTGAAGCGTATCTTTATGAAAATTAAATAATTTTGGTTGACACAAAAAGAATGAGAAAATAAATAGTCCTTAAACAAACCTTTAGTAGCCATTTTCTTGTAATTGTGGCTTTGATCCCTCGGTCAGCAGAGCTAGCCTTGCTAGGTTCCCACTCGATCCAGGCAAATTTCCTTCCACAATTGGCCCGGGGTTTCCCAGCAATTGACTTGGAAAGCCGCCATATGAACCCTAAATCGTGAAACCATCAGTGTGCGGTATACTTACACGATACATCTAATCAACACATAAACCACGCTTCTAAAGACAACATATAGTTACACAAAGTATTTAAACGATACTTACACGATTAATATTATTATTCGATTAAGGTGTCTCACTGAGAGAATTTCACTCTGCTGACTAAATAACCGAGTGGTTTCTCTACCCCCCCCCCCCAACCCCCAACCACAACAAATCCGAACAATATTTAAAGCATTTAAAAAATTTAAACAATACTTTATCATGAACAGTGTTTTGAGTAAATATATATTTCTAAAGCAAAATGTGGAAACGAAACAACCTTTGCGCTTATTCCCTTTGAGTTCGATTATGCATCCGGCGTATGCCGAACACAGGAAAATGTAAACCGAACGAATTTATTCAGTCACGGTGCACGCGGAATTCAAGATGGCGCCCATGTTATTCATATGTAGATAAACAAGTAGTCAAGCCAACGGTGACAATTGTTTACTTCCGTTAAAGCCTGCACATTCGATTCTGACACTTTAGAGGAAACACACTTTGCTTACTTCAGATAATACCCTTGGACTACGCCGAATACATAATCGAACATGACCCTGGTGTGTACATGCCCTACCAGCGCTTCGATGATGAAGCACTGGCACGCTCAGTGTGGTGACTTATTAGTCAAAAGAGGTGGGGAATGAGATCACTACAAGAAAGACAATCCAGTTTGCGTAGTGTACGACCAAATTTTCTTTTCTTTTCCGTTGTTGTTCTAAACCAAATCGAACGCAACATATGATATATACTTACAACGCGTTCTAAACATTGACACACGCCAACACGTGGGTCACAGTAGGGGACACCGCCACGCCAGGAATCACATTGAATTTTACATTCTTGCAGCTGACAGCCAGCCACTTCTGGCAGATAAAACGCTGAAAAAACGCATATAGAACGTGGGATGGTATGCAATATCTGGTAACGGGATTTACCATCTTACCTACAGTAAAATATAGTCAATTAATTACAACAGTGATCTGTAATATAGATCAACTCAAAGTCACATGAGATGCCAAAATGATTTTTGCCGTTATAATGAAATGTCGAAATTATCGGCAATTTTTCAGCAGGAGTAATCAATGTTCTGCACACATATATATTTAACCCTCCCAAATTCCTTAAATAATAAAGTTAAAGAGGTAAATTCTTCTCTGAAACCCGCTCAATCAGGAAGTTGACATTGCGTTTGATCGTGTACACATATATTGGGAGATCCAGTCATCCACTAAACTGCCGGCCAGTGAAGTTTCGAACCTGAACCTATATAACTCTTCTGCTTCCAAGATGAAGAGAGTTATGGTCATACCAAAAATCCCCAATTCAAAATTTAGAGTATCCACGGACAAAATTCACTGGACCGAAGATACAGCAAATTGCTTGTATACCCACTGGCTTCAGACACTAGATTTAAACTAAATTTGGGACAGGGCATGTGCCACCCTACTTTCGGCTTAGGAAGTAATATTGTTAATCTTAGTAACGAGGAACTCACTGCTGATGATATATCTCTACTCAATAGAGGACTCTCATTTGTGCCTTGCCCTAAAGCATTATCTGATAGGGACTTTTCTATTAGTAAATTAGTGCATGTTATGGAGTTCTCCAGAAATCTTAGTCTGGCTGATATCTACCGAGATTCTAGTGGGGTACGCAAGCCGTTTACATCTAAAAGCGGCTATACACCTCCTTCTCACATGTATGATCCAGAAATAAACATTAGTCGTGACTCTGTATCAAGGAAGTTTGATGCTTTAACTAATCAGAAAAACCAACATAACCTTACTCATTCAGAATGTCTTGCCTTAAGTAAGCTAAGGAGAAATCCAAACATAGTTATTAAACCTGCTGATAAAGGTTCGGCAACAGTTATTATGTCAAAACAGGATTATATTGAAGAGATAGAACGGCAGCTAAGCAACCCTCTTCATTACAAAAAACTTGATAAGGAAATTTGGCCTGAAAATGTTAGGAAGTTTAATAAAATTCTTGTTTCTCTTCAAGATAAAGGCTTACTTAATGAAAAACAGTATCGCTATTTGGAATCTGATCATAACTCTAAAAACAGGGTCTTCTATATTCTTCCAAAAATTCACAAACCCATTGAAAAATGGCCGAAGCCTACAATGCCCCCTGGGCGTCCTATTATCTCAGATTGTGGCAGTGAAAGTTATAGAATATCAGAGCTAATTGATTACTATCTAAAACCTATAGCGAATCGGCATCCTAGCTTTATAAAGAATACGGATGATTTATTGGCTAAATTGTCTGAGAAATCCATCCCACAAGATGTGATTTTGGTTACTCTGGATGTGGAGTCTATGTATACAAACATTGACATAGATTTGGGTCTTAAATCCATAAAATCAGCATTCCAAAGATATCCTGACCACCGTCGTCCGGATAAAGACATTTTAGAATTGCTGGAACTTAGCTTAAAAGGTAACGATTTTGAATTCAATGGGGAGATCTTTCAGCAAATTAAAGGGTGTGCTATGGGGAAACGTTTTAGTCCTAACTTTGCCTCTATTTTTATGGCTGAGTGGGAGAGTGATATTCTTCACAAATGTCACCTACAACCTTTTATTTACCTTCGGTATCTGGATGACATTTTTATCATTTGGCAACATACGTTGGAAGACCTTCATATTTTCATCGATACTCTTAATTCTCACGACTCAAGCATTAAATTACAGCCTACTATTGATCACACTTCTGTGGATTTTTTGGATGTAACTATTTACAAGGGTCATACATATCATACTACTGGGTATTTAGATTACAAAGTATTCTTCAAACCTACTGACACGCATCAGCTACTACATGCTGGGTCATACCATCCTCCTCACACTTTCAAGGGGGTCATTAAATCTCAGATTTTTAGATTCTATAGAAACTGTAGTTCTTTAGATTTTTTTAACCAGGCTTGTTCTGTTCTTTTTAAAGCTCTCCTCCCTAGGAAGTATTCTATTAGATTACTCCGAAGGATGAAATCTAACACAGTAAGACAAATCATGTTTCCCCCTTCATCCCCCGATACGCTTACCTCCCCTTCACGAGTGTACCACTACCGTCCAACATTTCTCTCAGGTACATCAATGAAATGCCTTAAGACGCGATGCAAACTCGATATATACGTACCCGATCGCGGAACCTTTTTCGGAGAACAAACTCGCAACAAATATCAAATGGCAGAGAACCTTAATTGTGACTCCTCTAATATCGTGTATGTAATCACGTGCAAAAAATGTCGCAAACAGTACGTCGGAGAAACTCAGAATTCTCTACGACAAAGAGCAGCCAACCATTTATCTAGCATAAGACTTAAACATGATGTACCCGTGGCACAACATTTCAATACTCAAGGTCATTCGGTCAAGGACCATTTTGAAATCATGCCTATTGAGAAAATCCCATTTCTCACTTCCGCTGCAGATACGAAGCACAAACGTTTGGAAAGGGAAAGTTTTTGGATTCAAACATTACAAACTATTTATCCTTTGGGTTTGAACTTGGACCCCGGAAGATGTCGTGAAAAAACTATAATACCATTTGTGTTTCAGTATAACAAAGCTAGCATCGCTATGGCCAAGATTATAGTAGAAGAATACAAACTACTTCAAAGTAAACTTGCTCGACCTCTGACCCAAAGGCCAGTCATTGCTTATAAAAAGAACAAGAGTTTGAAAGACATACTGGTCAGGGCTAAACTCCCCTGTCTGCCTTCTACCTAGGTTTTCTGGGAAAGGGTGTAGGGGGGGGGGGGGGGCATACTATATAGTCTGACGATATTCTTACTATAGCTTAAGATGCGTAAGCATTGTCAATGTAATACAAAGTGTTCCAGAAAATTCTACTGACTAAGGCCAAGCTCCTGTCAGTCGTCAACCTAATGAAATATCATAGGTTTACTTTATTACAACAATTTATGATGGGGTATAAAGGTCTAAATGATATACCTCTTTTTAACACAATTAGAAACTTGTCTCCGTGGTTATTTTAGACAAGAAGATTTTCCCTGTGCCCGTGTGTTTTAGTGTCCATAAATATATATATTTGCCTGTGCCAGGGGTTCAAAATAACCATTGTTTTAAAACAAAAAACTATCCACACATTTGTACACGGTTGGAAGCAGTCTGCAGCATTGTTGAACTTTCTTGATATATATTTTACTTTTATCTTCTAATATTACCTTCCATCTTCAAACACTTCATTAGTTTTCATCTAAAATTATTTTTATCGTTTGAATTCTGTCTTTTAACGGTTAAATATTTTATTGCATTCAATATACAATAGGCTAGGTGTTCCCACCCTAGATTTCTTCTCCTACCTTATATTGTTTCTCTTCAGTTACTGTAATTTCCTTTTGATTTAAGCTCCTTTATTTCAAAACCACAGGATATTTATACCCCAGCTCTCTCTAACCATATGACCGTTTATGTCTAGACTTAACCATACCTCCAATGGTTATGAGTATAAACTAACTTTATCAAGCTTCCATGCTTTAGTTAAATGTTTTAATAGCTTAATCTTCCCTAGTTTACAAAAATATTCTTTAATCACCCAAGCCCTTTTTATTTCCTGTCATTTTTCCATATAAACACAAGAAATTCAACATAACTTTAGACTTTTTTCTACGGCTATTGATAAAGGACAGCAAATCCGAAAGGCCTCTAGCAAAACCGTGTGCGATCCCGTTTTCTGCTAAGTATTCTTTGCTTACTGTAAAACGTTGTATATATTACTTTCTTTTATATTCCTCTTATACCTTTTTCATCTCTTTATATATTTTCATTATTTAGGCTTACTATTGTTTTGCCCTTTTATTTATGATTTAACCTTATCTTCCATTTACAGCCCTTGTATATTTTTCTTCCAAATTTTATTTCTAGGACTTCATTATTATTTCCTGTTCCAATTGTACATTAATTTTAACCTTAGTGTCTTATTAAGTTGTTTTTCCTTCCCGCTCTATTTAGTCTTCCTATGCTTATATATCTCACAATTTGTGACTAGATTTATTACCCTTTTTACTTTAGTCCTTCTGTCTCCAGACACATTTTATTCTTTATCTCTGCCTCTTTGTAACATATATTTTCCAAATTCCATCTTTTTTGTCCCCTAAGTCAGCCAATTCAATTAGGTCCTTTTATCTCTAGTTTGTATCAATTCTTTTTGTTTCCCGACATATTTTTCCTTTCTATCTCTGTCTCACTTTCCCAACTCCATTTTCCCTTTTCATCTAGTTAGACTAATTAAGTATATTGGCATTTAGGCAGAATGGCAAAACAAGGGCGTGGTAACAGAAGCAGGCAATTTTCAGTTAGCAATAGGCATGGAAATTCAAAATCTAAAAGTCCCCAATATTCAGAATTCTCGGCTCTGGTGAAAGCCCTTTTCAAAATTTTACAATGTCTTCACCACATTGGCATCCTTGAGGGACATTTACGTGACCAAACCCTCCCAAATTCCTTAGATAATAAAATTAAAGAGCTTAATTCTTTTCTTAAACCGGCTCAACGCAATCGGGAAGTTGATATTGCGTTTGACCATGTACACAAAAATTGGGCCCATAGGATCATACAAGAGATGATTTCACATTATGCGGCTTGTTTAAATAGATTAAAAGCACAGGTGACTTCTGCCAGGTCATCCAATGGTCTAAACTTTGACAGTGCTTTCAATAATGCTTTAAAATGGGGCAAACAGAATTATAAAGGTAAATTACAACTTTCGACCATTCAAAATTTTTATTCTTTTCTTTCCATCACTAAATCTGTCACTTCTGCTGCTACTACTCAGTTTAGTCCACCATCGTCTCCCCAACCCCACCCGCCTGTCAGTCCGTCGACATCTGTTATCTCACCTCCAACTCTGCAGTCACAGACTCCTAGGTCTGTAACTTTACCTTCTGTTTCCCCTTCGCCTTTCCCTACTGGTACTCCCCCCCTTAGACCTACTACCTCTGCCCCCTCTTTTTCTTCCCCTCAGCCCCCCTCCCCTAGACCTAGTAGAACATCTGTCCCCTTTCGTCCTCCGTCCTCTCCAGTTTCTACTAGGGTCTCTTCTCCTAGACCTAGTACATCTAGTCCCTCTGCTCCTCCCCCATCCCCAGTTTTGTCTGTCCATTCTCCTATGAGATATTCAGATGCAGTGAGATCCCCTCCGAGGGGTCAGCGCAACCCTCGGAATAAATTAGCTAATTCTAAATTTTGGAAATTTCGGCACACTTCCTCTAATTGGCACCTTCCTAATGTAACTAAGAAAGTTCTTTTACTTGGGGATTCTAATCATTCTAGAATTAACCTTGACCCCCACCCTGATATGCAGGTAGAATGTTTTCCTGGTGCCAATTTCAATTCATTTCGGACTCTAATTCAAAAGTATCAAGGTCCCAAACCTGAGAAAGTTATCTTGAATATTGGTATCAATAACAAGACAACTACTGAGCCAAACACTTCGTTAACTCAAATGCGCAACATGATGACAGCGGTTAGGAAGACTTTTTCCAACTCGCTCATCTACTTTGTAGAGATCCAGTCATCCACTAAACTGCCGGCCAGTGAAGTTTCGAACCTGAACCTATATAACTCTTCTGCTTCCAAGATGAAGAGAGTTATGGTCATACCAAAAATCCCCAATTCAAAATTTAGAGTATCCACGGACAAAATTCACTGGACCGAAGATACAGCAAATTGCTTGTATACCCACTGGCTTCAGACACTAGATTTAAACTAAATTTGGGACAGGGCATGTGCCACCCTACTTTCGGCTTAGGAAGTAATATTGTTAATCTTAGTAACGAGGAACTCACTGCTGATGATATATCTACTCAATAGAGGACTCTCATTTGTGCCTTGCCCTAAAGCATTATCTGATAGGGACTTTTCTATTAGTAAATTAGTGCATGTTATGGAGTTCTCCAGAAATCTTAGTCTGGCTGATATCTACCGAGATTCTAGTGGGGTACGCAAGCCGTTTACATCTAAAAGCGGCTATACACCTCCTTCTCACATGTATGATCCAGAAATAAACATTAGTCGTGACTCTGTATCAAGGAAGTTTGATGCTTTAACTAATCAGAAAAACCAACATAACCTTACTCATTCAGAATGTCTTGCCTTAAGTAAGCTAAGGAGAAATCCAAACATAGTTATTAAACCTGCTGATAAAGGTTCGGCAACAGTTATTATGTCAAAACAGGATTATATTGAAGAGATAGAACGGCAGCTAAGCAACCCTCTTCATTACAAAAAACTTGATAAGGAAATTTGGCCTGAAAATGTTAGGAAGTTTAATAAAATTCTTGTTTCTCTTCAAGATAAAGGCTTACTTAATGAAAAACAGTATCGCTATTTGGAATCTGATCATAACTCTAAAAACAGGGTCTTCTATATTCTTCCAAAAATTCACAAACCCATTGAAAAATGGCCGAAGCCTACAATGCCCCCTGGGCGTCCTATTATCTCAGATTGTGGCAGTGAAAGTTATAGAATATCAGAGCTAATTGATTACTATCTAAAACCTATAGCGAATCGGCATCCTAGCTTTATAAAGAATACGGATGATTTATTGGCTAAATTGTCTGAGAAATCCATCCCACAAGATGTGATTTTGGTTACTCTGGATGTGGAGTCTATGTATACAAACATTGACATAGATTTGGGTCTTAAATCCATAAAATCAGCATTCCAAAGATATCCTGACCACCGTCGTCCGGATAAAGACATTTTAGAATTGCTGGAACTTAGCTTAAAAGGTAACGATTTTGAATTCAATGGGGAGATCTTTCAGCAAATTAAAGGGTGTGCTATGGGGAAACGTTTTAGTCCTAACTTTGCCTCTATTTTTATGGCTGAGTGGGAGAGTGATATTCTTCACAAATGTCACCTACAACCTTTTATTTACCTTCGGTATCTGGATGACATTTTTATCATTTGGCAACATACGTTGGAAGACCTTCATATTTTCATCGATACTCTTAATTCTCACGACTCAAGCATTAAATTACAGCCTACTATTGATCACACTTCTGTGGATTTTTTGGATGTAACTATTTACAAGGGTCATACATATCATACTACTGGGTATTTAGATTACAAAGTATTCTTCAAACCTACTGACACGCATCAGCTACTACATGCTGGGTCATACCATCCTCCTCACACTTTCAAGGGGGTCATTAAATCTCAGATTTTTAGATTCTATAGAAACTGTAGTTCTTTAGATTTTTTTAACCAGGCTTGTTCTGTTCTTTTTAAAGCTCTCCTCCCTAGGAAGTATTCTATTAGATTACTCCGAAGGATGAAATCTAACACAGTAAGACAAATCATGTTTCCCCCTTCATCCCCCGATACGCTTACCTCCCCTTCACGAGTGTACCACTACCGTCCAACATTTCTCTCAGGTACATCAATGAAATGCCTTAAGACGCGATGCAAACTCGATATATACGTACCCGATCGCGGAACCTTTTTCGGAGAACAAACTCGCAACAAATATCAAATGGCAGAGAACCTTAATTGTGACTCCTCTAATATCGTGTATGTAATCACGTGCAAAAAATGTCGCAAACAGTACGTCGGAGAAACTCAGAATTCTCTACGACAAAGAGCAGCCAACCATTTATCTAGCATAAGACTTAAACATGATGTACCCGTGGCACAACATTTCAATACTCAAGGTCATTCGGTCAAGGACCATTTTGAAATCATGCCTATTGAGAAAATCCCATTTCTCACTTCCGCTGCAGATACGAAGCACAAACGTTTGGAAAGGGAAAGTTTTTGGATTCAAACATTACAAACTATTTATCCTTTGGGTTTGAACTTGGACCCCGGAAGATGTCGTGAAAAAACTATAATACCATTTGTGTTTCAGTATAACAAAGCTAGCATCGCTATGGCCAAGATTATAGTAGAAGAATACAAACTACTTCAAAGTAAACTTGCTCGACCTCTGACCCAAAGGCCAGTCATTGCTTATAAAAAGAACAAGAGTTTGAAAGACATACTGGTCAGGGCTAAACTCCCCTGTCTGCCTTCTACCTAGGTTTTCTGGGAAAGGGTGTAGGGGGGGGGGGGCATACTATATAGTCTGACGATATTCTTACTATAGCTTAAGATGCGTAAGCATTGTCAATGTAATACAAAGTGTTCCAGAAAATTCTACTGACTAAGGCCAAGCTCCTGTCAGTCGTCAACCTAATGAAATATCATAGGTTTACTTTATTACAACAATTTATGATGGGGTATAAAGGTCTAAATGATATACCTCTTTTTAACACAATTAGAAACTTGTCTCCGTGGTTATTTTAGACAAGAAGATTTTCCCTGTGCCCGTGTGTTTTAGTGTCCATAAATATATATTGGGTCTTTACGATCATACATGAGATCATATCCCATCATGAGGCTTGTTTGAATATATATCAAAAGCACAGGTGACTATGGTCATCCAATGGAATAAACTTTGACAGCGCTTTCAATAATGCATTAAAATGGTAAATCATAAAGGTAAATTGCAATTTTCGATTATTTAGAAATGTTATTCTCTTTATCTCACTAATTCTGCCACTTCTGCTGCCTAATTCAAATAGCTAATTCTAAATTTTGGAAATTTCGACACACCTCATCTAACTGGCAAATTCCTAATGTAGATAAGAAAGTACTATTACTTGGGGATTCTAATCTGTCTAGAATTAACCTTGACCCCACTCTGATATGCAGGTAGAATGTTTTCTTGGTGCCAATTTCAATTTCTTTCGGATTCTAATTAAAAAATATCAAGGTCCCAAACCTGAGAAAGTTATCTTGAATATTGGTATCAATAACAAGACAACTACTGAGCCAACCATTTCGTTACATCAGATGCGTAATATGATGACAGCGGTTAGGAAGACTTTTTCCAACTCGCTTATCTACTTTGCAGAGATTCAGTCATCTACTAAATTACCGGCCAGTGAAGTTTCGAACCTGAACCTATATAACTCTTTTGCTTCTAAGATGAAGAGAGTTAAGGTCATACCAAAATAACTCAGTCAAATTTTAAAGTATCCTCAGACAAAATTCACTGGGCCAAAGATACAGCAATTGCTTGTATACCCACTGACTTCAGACACTTGATTTATACTAAGTTTGGGACAGGGCATGTTCTACTGACTAAGGCCAAAATCATGCCTGTCGTCAACCTAATGAAAAATCATGGGCTGTGGTTTATTATAACAGCTTATGATTGGGTATAAACATCTACATGATATGCCCCTTTTTAACACAATAAAGAAACTTGTCTCTGTGGTTATTTTAGACAAGAAGATTTTTCCTGTGCCGTGTGTTAAAGTGTTAAACTATATATATTATAATACACAAATAATCCTCAAATATACTGGTTTTTTGTATAAAGGGACTGTATTATAAAAAAACTTGCTGCTTCCCAATAAATAATAATGTGTTTTTTTTAGTCTATACCTTGGAACATCAGCACGGCTGCCAAGACGTAGAAAAACATTGCACTACGACCCATCTTGCGTTGTTCGCAAACCAGAATAGCTTTTTAAATCTGCAAAACGAAGGAGAAAAAAGACGTAGTGATCAATCGGAACAAAATTATCAAATGGTAATTTTTGTATAACTGGTCTGAACTATTCCATTGGAAATGTATAGTTGAAAAACTTGTATGCACAAGTGTATCAAATGCTATTTGAAGGAGGATAAACTAAAAACAACATAGACCGTAATTAGAAGCGTGCCACCTTTTCATTTCCAAAGATACCAAAATGTAGTTTTGCGCTATTTGATGCCATGCCATAAGGTGTGGTGGCTTACATAAAGACCCCCAGGAAAAGACATTTTTGATTAATAAGGCACCCTTTTTCAAAAGTGATTGATGGATTGTCTGTTCAAGCTAAACTGACAACTGACCACGCCCAGAAATAAATGGTTTATCAGTAAAATAAAATTCATCGTGTTCATATATATATATCCGGGAAAATGAATCAAGATTATATTCGTTCGTTTGCAAGCTTCGTTTCACGTGGTCACATGATTGTTCTAACCAATGGAGGTTAATATGCAAATTAAGCAAAGAAACATCTCCATCCTTATTGGTTGATTGATTTTGAAAGTTGCTTGTTGCTTCACTCAGAAAAAAATGAAATATTGTAAGGGCATATTGTATAAAGTTAAAAAAACTTCGAGTGTAGTTAACAACTTATAAGTAACGTTTTAGCGATTTGTTCAAAGTAAGATGCATAGTGCATAAAAAGCCAATACAATGTTTTTTTGTGCTGTAACAAATTGAACGAACTCCCAGCAATGTTCTTTTCAAGTATAAGTATGAAGTACATGTAAGCTCAGAACGTACTGTAGTTTCTTTCGCTTCCGTAGAAACCATTTGCTTTGATTTTTGTCAAATATCGAGGTATCTGTAAAACCAAACTTTCAGAGATATACCAGATATTGTGATGAAAATAACTTACCTTCTTGGCTGTGAAGTTCAATGGATGTGCTTTAACACTGTCATGATCCCAGTTTTATAAGTTTGTTTCAGAGACTCGGTAATTAGTTTATAATTTGGTTCATTATGAAGTAGAATAGAAGATAATTTGCAAACTATAATCTCCTTTCAGAAGTAAAAATGTTCAATATTGCATTGCAGCTGTTCAATTCATCAGTCAAACACACTGTCTACTTCTAAAATTAATGTCAGAGAATAAGTATAGTAGTTTAATTTATAAGTTTAAAGTGGCGTGAGCTGTCAAAATGTTGATGTGTCACAGTAGTGCTTAACCCTTTAACGATTGATGGAACGCTCCGTCATTAAAATTGTGTTTACATTTCAGAAGTGCATTTCGTTTACACAGAAATAAGACCCAATGAATATTTTTAGCGAGGATAATTTAGTCTATCGATAAACTCCGAATGCTTGTATTTCTTTGCCCATTAGAGTTGGCAGCCTATGCCACCCTTCAAGTCTAGAGAAACAGACTATGTTTTAAACAGTACAAATTCTTCAATATTTTGGTTGATGCTCATATCAGAAATTTAATCCAAGAAACATACAACAGACAGCACCGAGTACCAGCTCTTGTCAAACTTATTTAATAAGTTTCACGGCTTATAAAATATATAAATACTAAATCACATGGGTACATGGAGAATCTTCTTGACAACAAAAATAACCATAGAGACAAGTCTCTAATTGTGTTTAAAAAGGAGGTATTTCATTTGGACCTCACATGCAGTCATATGTAGCTGTTTTCATTAGGTTGAGTTTGGCTTTCGGAAATACTTTGCAGATGACAATTTACTCTTCTTCGGCTTACCTGAGAAATCAGATGAAAATGCTGTTAAATTATTTCAAACTTTCTCAGATACTCACTTACATATGGAAGAAGTTATATCTATAAAAAACAAATGATAGAGCACATCGTATTGGTAGACAAAAACATGGACAACACCGGCCTCTTGTAAATTTAACTATTACCCTGATCCTGATAGTGTTTGAAAAAGCTACTTTACGTGGTACAATATACGACATAAGTGAACAACTGCCGAGAGATGTATACATGAATCGTCGGACGTTTCTGGGTACATTTAAACAAGCAACAGAGGATGGACGGTCAGCATTTTGGTGAAGTGGTACATACACAAAGAAAAAAGTTAAGCACCCCCCCCCCCCCTGGAAAGTCTGCACCGACCGATAAAATCATTGGTGTTGTGAGATTGTTGGCAAACTGATGTTGCAGAAACGACTATGACCCTAAAGGGCAACATTCTGGCGATAAGAAATCACCATTAATGGCAAGAAGCTATAAATTTATCCAGGATATCGTTAGCCAAATAAAAAGTGTATTTTAAGCAAATAAATAGATGCTTGTAAGACTTCAGAGTCCATCTGACTTCACATGGCGAACATATTGAAGTAAAAATTTCAATTTGAGTATGTATAACACACCCCTAGAGCAGAAGGTCGATAGTGCCTATAGCCTCTATTAGCTTCCAACCTGCGTCTCATCCCTCCAGTGAGACGTCGGATCTGTTGACAATTGTCTGTATATATATATAGCATTGGGGTCTGAATAAATATTATATCTCTGCTCAATCTCATTCTCTTGTACGAAACTTTTTGGAGCTTTAATGAATCTTCACAACTGTTTAGAGTACAAATTAACGATAGGCGCTATAGTTGACTATTTCTGTAAGTCTGATAATTCCATTAGTATCACGAACGTACTCGTAAATTGTCGTGAAAAAAAACGCAAATGGCAATACACATTAAACATTTAATCTCAAGTTTTATAACACACTTCCGAAATATGACAAAATGAAATGATTTATCTGTTACAAGATATTGAAGGTGTGGAATCCATTGCTGACAACATCTTTATTCATGGCAGCGATAAAAAATCATACGACGACGCTTTGGAAAGGTGTTTTTCTCGATCATCTGCTATTGGGCTGACTCTAAGTTCAAATAAATGGTGTGCATTGCAACCAATGGGTCGCGGGTTCGAATCCCTCTTAGTCCAAAAAAACTTGGAAAATGTTCTGACTAGGTTTTCACTCGAATGACCTATGCGGGATGGTTGCCAGTTATCACCGGAAGGTCGTTGGTTTCCGCTGGACATTAAGCCCGGTTTCCTCACACAATAAAATTGGCAACGCTGCCATATAAGTGAAGTAATCTTGCGCGGCGTAAAGCACCAAACAATCAATCAAATCATTGCATATGGTAACGACTTAAGTCTATTCTGCAACGACATATTCACTAGCCTTGTACCATTCACGACTTTGATACCCTTAAGATACCTACGCTTAAAGTCTTATAATACAGTGACATCCATAGGGTAAACCAATTCATAAATCTCCTGATCAGTGATATAGGAAAGTAAATGCATGAGTGACGTCAACACTGTCCTAAATGGGCATAACAAATCTTACATTTACCTAAAATCCCTTTAAAAATATGCAAACAAGGTCTACAACGATAGTTTCAACCAAAAATCCAACAGTCCAATCTAAGCACACATGCTAGTACGGAATCCTAACCACACTCTACTTCAACTACCTAAATTACATCTATAACCTCAACTTTTCACCCTTCAAACTCATTATAACCGTGAACTATTTTAGATAATCTACCACTGAACGATTAGTCCGTGACCCTCGCGTATTTCTAGGAAAAGCCATACTGGTTTGGATCGCACATATCGGAATACAATTCCCGCACTGCCTAACACACCATCACTGTAATACATTTCCGTCAATAAAACCACGTCTTGTCAGTTTGAAAGTCAAACTGGACGTTTTGCTTTATTTCTGTCTGACAGTCAGTAAACAATTTGAACAGCGGAAAATGCTCCAAACTCGCACTCAGGATGGGCTAGTACTACGCAAGCCAACCCTTGTCGATTCTCAGTCAGCGGACCGTGATGGCTTATATTGTCAATTGTCGAATGTCACAAGTTTTAACAATATTTGTCCTTAGCAAGTCTCTTTAAAGACAAAATAGGAAATTTCACTTGACAATACCCGCTTTACCTTAAACTTGCTACGCTAAATACAATGTTTGCATCTCAGGTAACTAAAATGACATAATCTTTGGGAAATACGGACAAAGATTGACTATGGCTTGCTGGTAAAAAGCTCCTGTGCCAATGTTGTTTTATTATACACCAAGCCCCAAATAAGGATGAATACAACATTTTTTTTTATTCGTAATCTTTACTCACGGCCGATTACTTCTTAGCAACAGAACGTTCGTACAGCCTGCAGATATGGCTAGCCTTGGGCATATTGTTTTTCCTTTTCAGTTCAGAGCTTAATGACCGAGTTTAAATAAAACATCGATTTAAGTAAAATTGTGTTAAGATGAAAACAAAGTTATTTTTCTATAGAGTTTCTATTTCTATGACATACATGGACAAGTTTTGCTGTTTTGAAGATAAATAAGATATGTTTTTTATACTTCAAAAATAATTTACCATCGTTTCACCAGTTTTTACTATTTTAAAAACGTATCTGCCTAATTTAACTTTTTTTCGCGTCCATTTAAGCAAAATAACCTTTACCGCGGCCTATAACCAATCAATTAATCAACCAATCGACCAATCTGATGTTATGTTGAAAAAGTTACGGCAACATAAGTATATCAATTGAGGATTTAAATATGACAGATCTACTGAAATTTGGGCAAAGATCTGGGCAGACAGATTATTTTTTAATTTAAATGCATATAGAGGGGTTATCTAAGCTTCTATAAATGAAACGGAAAAGTTGTGGAGGTCGTGCGTATCTTATTTGATTGTTGTTTACACTATAGGTACCATCATGGTCATTGGATTTAGAGTTTTCCTTTAGGACTTTCAAAGTCTCAACCTATGTAATTTTTAAGTTTTTTATGTATTGGGCCTGTTCTGCATCTTTCTTTGCAGTACATTCTCCATATGCTGTAGAATGGTTTCCACCACAGTTGCAGCAAACGAGTGATTGGGTTTTGGCGCTATCCTTAAATTTGATTGTCCTACATCTTGAGCATTTTGTTTGCCTTTGCATTTCAGTGGTTGACATGTGGAATATCTGTTGAAGGGGGTATAAGGTTTTTACAGTAAACAACTGATATCCTAATATAATTTGTATAAAGTATGTGTAGAAAAATATCACAATGTCTTATGTAATCTTTGATTGATTGATGTTTTTCGCCGAACGTAAGATTATTTCACTTAAATGATGGCGTTGTCGTTTTTACTGAGGGACGAAACACAGCTGTATGTCCAAAGAAAACCCCTGACATTCGGCGAGTATCTACTAAATCTTCCGCCTATAGCAATTGACGGAAAAATTTACTCAGAAATGTTTCACTTTGTATCTGGTTTAAGTTGAATTCGACCCCATGCTGCATTGCTAGAAGGCCTATGTCCCCCTATAATCGACAGAGCCACCGAGTTCCGTGTCGGACTGGGAAAGTATCACTCTTACCGACTAAGCCAGTGAGGCCAGTGTTGGACTTAGCGACTATCAGTCTAACCGACTGATCCACCTGGGCTTGTGTTGAACAGGGATTATTACTCAAACCGACTGAGCCGCCGAGGCGTGTGTCGGGCTGATCAACTATCACTAGCTCCAACCGATGGAGCCAGCGAAGACAGACATACTATGCATACATAATGCATTACTCTCGGCCTACGCAGAACACATACCGAACGATCATGGAGACGAAAGGTTGGTCTTCTATGCTGTAGAACCAGCCCAGGTAGCTCAGTTGGTAGAGCGCCCGCTAATCAGGGCTGGGAGATTCAGGTTCAAGCCTGGGTCGAGTCAGACCAAAGACTTGAACAGTTTGCTTGGCGCTCAGCAATAGGAGTTAGAGCGGCGACTGGTTGTCCCGGTGTCAGTTTAATTGCTTTATCTGGTTGAGTTTAAACCTAGAAGGCTCGTTCATCGAGATAGATCGATATGTTTTTGTTGCTTAAGGTTGATACGAGCTAGAACCTTTAACCCATAGATATAAATCCTGTGTTGGACAGAAACTAAAGACATGTAGATGGTAAAAATGAGAAATTTAAGAAGGTACTGAGTTTAACTCTGACTTTATTAGCTTTAATTGCCATTTGTTCTTCTTATTCAGTCAGCATCCACATCTGCAAGAGAAAATGTAGATTTTTATTGTGAAATTATTGAAGCGTATCTTTATGAAAATTAAATAATTTTGGTTGACACAAAAATAATGAGAAAATAAATAGTCGTTAAACAAACCGTTAATAGTCATTTTATTGTAATTGTGTAGTCAAGAGTGCGTAAATGGAAGGTCCGACGCAAAGTATGGCTTTAATCCGTCAGTCAGCAGAGCTAGATTCTCTCTGTCCGACGCAAGCCTTGCTAGGATCCCACTCAATCCAGGCAAATTTGAAAAAAAACTGTGGCAAAGTTGCGACACTCGTCGAAAGTCAGAGGTTTCCTTCCGTAAATGGCTCGGGGTTTCCCAGCACTCGACTTGCAAAGCCGCTATATAAACCCTAAATCGTGAAACCATCAGTGTGCGGTATACTTACATGATACATCTAATCAACACATAAACCATGCTTCTAAAGACAACATGTAGTTACACAAAGTATTTAAACGATACTTACACGATTAATATTATTATTCGATTAAGGTGTCTCACTGAGAGAATTTCACTCTGCTGACTAAATAACCGAGTGGTTTCTCTACCCCCTCCCCCCCCCCTCCCCCAACCCCCAACCACGACAAATCCGAACAATATTTAAAGCATTTAAAATTTAAACAATAATCTAAAGCAAAATGTTGAAACGAAACAACCTTTGCGCTTGTTCCCTTTGGGTTTGATTATGCATCCGGCGTATGCCGAACACAGGAAAATGTAAACCGAACGAATTTATCCAGTCACGGTGCAAGCGGAATTCAAGATGGCGCCCATGTTATTCATATGTAGATAAACAAGTAGTCAAGCCAACGGTGACAATTGTTTACTTCCGTTAAAGCCTGCACATTCGATTCTGACACTTTAGAGGAAACACACTTTGCTTATGTCAGATATTACCCTTGGACTACGCCGAATACATAATCAAACATGACCCTGGTGTGTACATGCCATACCAGCGCTTCGATGATGAAGCACTGGCACGCTCAGTGTGGTGACTTATTAGTCAAAAGAGGTGGGAAATGAGATCACTACAAGAAGGACCATCCAGTTTGCGTAGTGTACGACCAAATTTTCTTTTCTTTTTCGTTGATGTTCTAAACTAAATCGAACGCAACACATGATATATACTTACAGGGCGTGATACACATTTACACACGCCAGAACGTGGGTCACAGGAGGGGACAACGCCATCCCAGGAATCACAATAAGCTTTACATTCTTCCAGCTTACAGCCAGCCACTTCTGGCAGATAAAACGCTGAAAAAACGCATATAGAACGTGGGATGATATGCAATATCTGGTTACGGGATTTACCATCTTGCCTACAGTAAAAGTTAGTCAATTAATTACAACAGTGATCTGTAATATAGATCAACTCAAAGTCACATGAGATGCCAAAATGGTTTTTGCCGTTATAACGAAATGTTGAAAGAATTGGCAATTTTTCAGCAGGAGTAATCAATGTTCTGCACACATATATATTAAACCCTCCCAAATTCCTTAAATAATAAAGTTAAAGAGGTAAATTCTTCTCTGAAACCCGCTCAATCAGGAAGTTGACATTGCGTTTGATCGTGTACACATAAATTGGTTGATTGATTGATTGGTGTTTTACGCCGCGCTCAAGATTATTTCACTTATATGACGGCGTTGCCAGTTTTATTGTGGGAGGAAACCGGGCTCTGTGCCCGGAGGAAACCCACGACCTTCCGCTGGTAACTGGCAACCATCCCACATAGGTCGTTCGAGTGAAAACCCAGTCAGAAAATTTTCCAATTTTTGGACTTAGTGGGATTCGAACCCGCGACCCATTGGTGGAAGGCTGTTTGGATTGAGCGTCCAACGCTCTACCTACTGAGCCACGGAGGCCCCCACACAAATTGGGTCTTGAGATCATACATGAGATCATATCCCATCATGAGGCTTGTTTGAATATATCAAAAGCACAGGTGACTATGGTCATCCAATGGTCTAAACTTTGACAGCGCTTTCAATAGTGCAGTAAAATGGTAAATCATGAAGGTAAATTGCAATTTTCGATTATTTAGAAATTTTATTCTTTTCATCTCACTAATTCTGCCACTTCTGCTGCCTAATTCTAAATTTTGGAAATTTCGGCACACCTCATCTAACTGGCAAATTCCTAATGTAGATAAGGAAGTACTACTACTTGGGGATTCTAATCTGTCTAGAATTAACCTTGACCCCCACTCTGATATGCAGGTAGAATGTTTTCTTGGTGCCAATTTCAATTTCTTTCGGATTCTAATTAAAAAATATCAAGGTCCCAAACCTGAGAAAGTTATCTTGAATATTGGTATCAATAACAAGACAACTGATGAGCCAACCATTTCGTTACATCAGATGCGTAATATGATGACAGCGGTTAGGAAGACTTTTTCCAACTCGCTTATCTACTTTGTAGAGATTCAATCATCTATTAAATTACCGGCCAGGGAAGTTTCGAACCTGAACCTATATAACTCTTTTGCTTCCAAGATGAAGAGAGTTAAGGTCATACCAAAATAACTCAGTCAAAATTTAAAGTATCCTCAGACAAAATTAACTGGGCCAATTGCTTGTATACCCACTGACTTCAGACACTTGATTTAAACTAAATTTGGGACAGGGCATGTTCTACTGACTAAGGCCAAAATCATGCCTGTCGTCAACCTAATGAAATATCATGGGCTGTGGTTTATTATAACAGCTTATGATTGGGTATAAACATCTACATGATATGCCCCTTTTTAACACAATAAAGAAACTTGTCTCTGTGGTTATTTTAGACAAGAAGATTTTTCCTGTGCCGTGTGTACCTTGGAACATGAGCACGGCTGTCAAGACGTAGAAAAACATTGCATTACGACCCATCTTGCGTTGTTCGCAAACCAGATTAGCTTTTTAAATCTGCATAACGAAGGAGAAAAAAGACGTAGTGATAAATCGGAACAAAATTATCAAATGTTAATTTTTGTATAACTGGTCTGAACTATTCCATTGGAAATGTATAGTTGAAAAACTTGTATGCACAAGTGTATCAAATGCTATTTGAAGGAGGATAAACTAAAAACAACATAGACCGTAATTAGAAGCGTGCCACCTTTTCATTTCCAAAGATACCAACATGTAGTTTTGAGCTATTTGATGCCATGCCATGAGGTGTGCTGGCTTACATAAAGACCCCCAGGAAAAGACATTTTTGATTAATAAGGCACCCTTTTTCAAAAGTGATTGATGGATTGTCTGTTCAAGCTAAACTGACAACTGACCACGCCCAGAAATAAATGGTTTATCAGTAAAATAAAATTCATCATGTTCATATATATATATCCGGGAAAATGAATCAAGATTATATTCGTTCGTTTGCAAGCTTCGTTTCACGTGGTCACATGATTGTTCTAACCAATGGAGGTTAATATGCAAATTAAGCAAAGAAACATCTCCATCCTTATTGGTTGATTGATTTTGAAAGTTGCTTGTTGCTTCACTCAGAAAAAAATGAAATATTGTAAGGGCATATTGTATGAAGTTAAAAAAACTTCGAGTGTAGTTAACAACTTATAAGTAACGTTTTAGCGATTTGTTCAAAGTAAGATGCATAGTGCATAAAAAGCCAATACAATGTTTTTTTTGTGCTGTAACAAATTGAACGAACTCCCAGCAATGTTCTTTTCAAGCATGAAGTACATGTAAGCTCAGAAAGTACTGTAGTTTCTTTCGCTTCCGTAGAAACCATTTGCTTTGATTTGTGTCAAATATCGAGGTATCTGCAAAACCAAACTTTCAGAGATATACCAGATATGTTGATGAAAATAACTTACCTTCTTGACTGTGAAGTTCAATGGATGTGCTTTAACATTGTCATGATCCCAGTTTTATAAGTTTGTTTCAGAGACTCGGTAATTAGTTTATAATTTGGTTCATTATGAAGTAGAAAAGAAGATAATTTACAAACTATAATCCCCTTTCAGAAGTCAAAATGTTCAATATTGCATTGCAGCTGTTCAACTCATCAGTCAGACACACTGTCTCCTACTAGAATTAATGTCAGAGAATAAGTATAGTAGTTTAATTTATAATTCTAAAGTGGCGTGAGCTGTCAAAATGTTGATGTGTCACAGTAGTGCTTAACCCTTTAACGATTGATGGAACTCATTAAACTTTTGTTTACATTTCAGAAGTGCATTTCGTTTACACAGAAATAAGACCCAAAGAATATTTTTAGAATATTTTTGAGGATAATTTAGTCTATCAATAAACTCCGAATGCTTGTATTTCTTTGCGCATTAGAGTTGGCCCGCCTATGCCACCCTTCATGTCTAGAGAAACAGACTATGTTTTAAACAGTACAAATTCTTCAATATTTTGGTTGATGATCATATCAGAAATTTAATCCAAGAAACATACGACAGACAGCACCCAATACCAGCTCTTGTCAAACTTATTTAATAAGTTTCACGGCTTAGAAAATATATAAATACTAAATCACAAGGGTACATGGAGAATCTTCTTGACAACAAAAATAACCATAGAGACAAGTCTCTAATTGTGTTTAAAAAGGAGGTATTTCATTTGGACCTCACATGCAGTCATAGGTAGCTGTTTTCATTAGGTTGAGTTTGGCTTTCGGAAATACTTTGCAGATGGCAACTTACTCTTCTTCGGCTTACCTGAGAAATCAGATGAAAATGCTGTTAAATTATTTCAAACTTTCTCAGAGACTCACTTACATATGGAAGAAGTTATTGTTATCGCCCATTTAGTGTAAGCCTTACGACAGCAGAGATTATTTTGGTCGTAGCGAGAGTGGTTGCGGCGAGCAGAAAGCCGAACGATAATTAAACTAACTGCTGCGGTGGTTTAACCTTTCCGAAAGTATTTAATATTAGTGTGGGGTTAGAATGCCCTAGAATTTTGTAAGTATTGGTTACGAAGAGATTAATCTTTGTCATTGGTTTGAGAATAGTATAGTTTCTTAGTATAGTGAAGTGTTATCATTACACACGATTAGCAACGTTACTAAAACGTTTTCGCCGATTGCATTATTCAGTTGTCAGTTTTCGTTTTGATGTATATTCTAGTTCTAAAAGTCTCGCTTGTTTCTTTTATAGCTTGAACCGTTTACTAATGATGTTATTTGATGCGGTAACAAAAAAAGACGTGTTGCAAGAATTAAATTGGCCTTACGATTTCCCTACATTAAAAGTTCAAGAAAATTCTTCTCTCCAAATAAGTGAAGATTGAACGATGGCTTACAGTGATTCTGGAGCCCGCCCGTCACGGCGGATGGACCGTGAAGATGAACACGGATTTATTTCTGAAAAATTAAGAAGTGCTCGACAGGAGAGAGGAGGGATTGTGTCTGTTCTGACACGAAAGGACAATGAAATTAGAGAGATGATGAATAATAGAGCTGATCTGACCAAAATAGAAAACAAGGTAATGGTAATCAAGGATGTGTATGGTGACTTCCTAAAGAAACATATACAATGCAAAGAACTTATTGGTGATGATAAAAATGAGTTGGCTAAGGCAGAAGATTATTTCCAAAAAATTGAACAAAGATATGAGATGCTATTGAGTGACTATAACATGTATAAAGACTCAAATACAGATTCAGATAAACATATTACAAAGTACACATATATTGATGACATTCATGCTGAGGACTCTGTGAGTCAACATTGTAGCATATCACCATCACAAGCCAGTTCTAAAGCCAGAGCAGCCGCTAAGAAGGCAGCTTTAATGGTCCAGGTTGAAGCCTTGAAGAAACGCCAGGAAATAAGGCGCAAACAAATGCAACTCGAACAGTTGGATGAAACCATTGTTTTGGAGGCAGAGATAGCAGCGTTTGAAGCAGAAGAACGAACCTACAAACAATACGCAAATGTGGGAAGTGAAACCAAAGAAAAAACAATTAAAATTCAGAACTCTAAAATTAATCAAAGTGTGACGTCATCAAAATACAAAACAAATGACGTCATTGAACAACAACAAATACACATGGATAACTTAAAAATGACAACGAAAAATGACGTTGAACGTGAAATAAACTCTAGTGCACTTGATTCTGGAGGCACATACAAAGGCATAAATGACATTCAACAAATGCTTAATGTGCTACAATTACCAAAAACTGAATTGATAAAATTTGATGGAGATCCTTTAAAGTATTGGATTTTTGTTAGAGCATTTGACAGTAGCTTACAATGCACTGGCGTTAAAGACAGCGTCAAATTAAACCAACTTTTACAGTGTTGTACTGGTAAGGCACTGGACGTAATTGAGTGCTGTTCAGTTATGGACCCTGAACAAGGTTATAGTCAAGCCAGACAACTATTGTTGGAGCGTTTCGGAAATCAATTTATTATTTCCAAGGCATGGATTCAAAAGGTAACTGACTGTCCATTAATCAGATACGGTGACAATAATGCCTTACAGAAATATTCGGATTCTGTGCGTAGCTGTGTTGCTACTTTGAAGGCTATGGATAAACTTAATGAAGTTGACAATCAAGTTCGAATGAGTAAAATGGTTGAAAAACTTCCGCCTTCTCTTCAAAACAGTTGGCGTAAACTGGCGGTTGGACATTTGAAAACACATGGGTGTTACCCAGATGTCGACAAACTTGTTGAGTTTATTGACGTTGCCTCTGCCGAGGCTAATGATCCTGTGTACGGTGTGAACATTTCTCCCAGAGAAACTAAGACAAAGCCCCAGTCTACATTTCCCAAGAAAACAGGTGTAAGCTTCGCTGTCTAAGCTGATAATTCCAGACAGCCTAGGCGTTGTATTACCGTGGGCAAATCGCCTACAAATCCTGTAACTGTTGAAAGATACCCACCTTGTCAGTACTGTTCCGAAAATCATGCCATATATACGTGTGATAAATATAAAGCATTAAATGCAGATAAAAGGCTGGAATTTGTGAAATCTCAAAAACTCTGTTTTAACTGTTTTTCCCTATATCACATGTCCTTTAAGTGTACCAAACCTAGTAGGTGTAATATCAACGGCTGTAACCGTAGGCATTCCAGATTACTACACTTGGCTATTGGAGCAAGTGATGGTAGTGAAGAAACCTCTGTGAAAACTGTGGACACTAATCAATCAAAACAGAACAATGACATGCATGAACAAGCCCTGTCTCAGACTCTCAGTAATTCTATGTGTGGTGTTAATGAGTCTGGAAGAGCTAAAATTGCCTTACCAATTGTACCTATCAAAATTAAAACATTAACTGGGTTTGTAACCACTAACGCCCTTCTAGATAGTGGTAGCACAAATACCTTCTGTTCTAAGTTATTAGCTGACAAGCTGGAAGTAGATGGTAAAATTACGGTTCTATCCCTCACTACCTTGGGCCAAGAAAACCAGAAGGCTGAAACAGGTCTTATTTCATTTGACATTTATGACGTCACGGGTAGACAGTCGATTCATTTGCCCAATGTGTTTGTGATGCAGAAATTGCCTAACTTAAGACAGAGTACACTAACCCCTGAAGGAAGTGACAAGTGGCCACACCTTCATGGAATAACTTTTTCATTTGCTGACTGTGACCATGTGGATGTTATTATTGGTCAGGATGTACCCACGGCTCTGGCACCTCTTGATATTCGACGTGGTAAGGAAGGCGAACCTTACGCGACCAGAACTCCCTTTGGTTGGACACTAAATGGTCCTGTAAGTGCTGGCAATAATCAACAAGTTGTGTCAAATTATGTTCAAGCAGACCATGATCTTCAGGCTCAGATCGAGAAATTTTGGAAAATTGACACATGTGAGTCTCAGTATGAAGTTGCTGAAATGTCCGTTCATGATAAAAATGTTGTTTCCTTGTGGAGTGAAAACATTGTGTTAGAAAACAACCATTATGTAATGCCTATTCCCTTTAGGTCTGATTCTCCATCTCTGGACAACAATTATTGCCTAGCAGAATCTCGCCTTGAAAGCCTTGGGCGAAAATTGTCAAAGAATTGTGATCTTTATGAAAAATATAAAATTGAAATTCAAAACCTTCTAGACAAAAACTATGCAGAGAAAGTCCCTTTGAGTGAAATAAATACTTCTAATCCCGTGTGGTATTTACCCCACCACGCAGTGTTAAACGAGAGAAAACCAGGAAAGGTTAGAATAGTTTTCGACTGCGCTGCAAAGTATTCAGGTGTAAGTCTTAATGATATGATACATCAAGGTCCTGATCTTACGAATAAACTGATTGGTGTGCTCATACGCTTCAGAGAAAATCCTGTAGCGTTCATGAGCGATATAGAAAGCATGTTCCATCAGGTCCGTGTGTCTCCTAAGGACCGGGATGTATTACGTTTTCTTTGGTGGCGGGATGATGACGTCACGAAAGAACCTGAAGTGTACAGAATGTCTGTACATTTGTTTGGTGGGGTCTGGAGTCCCAGTTGCGCAAGTTTCGCTGTAAGGCAAACTGCACAAGATAACCAAGCAAATTATGATGAACAAACTATTAAAACAGTGTTGGACAATTTCTACGTAGACGACTGTTTGAAGTCTGTGTGTTCTGTTCATGAAGCCATAAAACTTGTGAAACAATTGTGTGAGATGTTACTCAAAGGAGGCTTCAAACTTACCAAATGGGTGAGTAATAATAGAGAGGTTTTGGACTCGATCCCTAATGATCTAAAAACGAAGGGGACAAGGGATATTGACTTGAACTGTGGTAGTCTCCCCGAAGAAAGAGCACTTGGTGTCAATTGGAACACTGAGACTGACGAGTTTGGATTCAAAATCAAAATCAAAGACAAACCACTTACACGCAGAGGTTTAATAAGCCTGTTTAGCTCTGTGTATGATCCGATAGGGATGGTGTGTCCTGTTATTTTACAGGCCAAGATTATCTTCCAAGACGAGTGTCGTCTCAAAAAGGGCTGGGATGACCCTCTAGAGGAAGGTAATTGTACTAAGTGGGAAAAGTGGGTGAAAAGCTTAAACCTTGTAGAAAATTTCAATGTTAAAAGATGTGTAGTTCCAAGCGACTTTGGCGAAATTGTCGATTGCCAAATTCATAACTTTTCTGATGCATCCAATAATGGTTACGGATGTGTTTCCTATCTTCGGGTGATAAATAAACATGAGCGGGTTCACTGTGCTTTCCTTATGGCTAAAGCCAGGCTGGCACCCATTAAACAACTTTCAATTCCTAGGCTAGAACTTTCTGCGGCAGTTTTAGCTGTGAAGGTTGACCAGATGCTTCGACATGAAATGGAGCTAACGGTTCATAAATCAGTGTTTTGGACGGATAGCATGGTTGTGCTGCAGTACATTACAAACAAATCCAAGAGGTTTAACACCTTTGTTGCTAACCGCGTCACATCCATCCATGCCGGGTCGTCTCCTAGTGACTGGAGGCATGTATGACATCCCAAACACTGACTCTGAAGTGAAGCGAGTTGCTAAATGTTGTCTTGTTGATGTCTGGTGATTACATGACAAATTGGATGGAGAATTTCTCCTCCTGGACTAATTTGAAAAAATCAGTAGCCTGGATTTTAAGGTTCAAGACGTGTCTGAGGGACAGGTCACGCGGATTGAAGACTTCAAATGTTTCCATTCGACCATTAACAAACTCTGAAGTACAACAGGCCGAGATGGAGATTGTGAAACTTGTTCAAATGTACTCATTTAGCCCAGAGTTCAAGGAGCTCGATAAGGGCGAGTGTGTTAAACGATCCAGCCCTATTTTTAGGCTTGAGCCATTCCTGAACACTGCAGGTTTAATGTGTGTTAGGGGCCATTTGCAAAATGCACCTATATCGGAATCAGCTAAACATCAACTGATATTGCCTAAGAATCACCACGTTGTGTTACTCATTATTCGACATTATCACGAGATTCTTGGACATTCTGGTCGAGAGCATGTGCTTTCTTTTATCAGGGAAAAATTTTGGATTGTGAAAGCCAGAACTACTCTCAATAAAATCTTGCGGGATTGTGTTCAGTGTAAGAGGTCTCAAGGTCGTAGTGGTAACCGACGTATGGCAGATTTGCCTAGTGATCGTGTTTCTGCCGCGTCGTTTCCGTTTGAATCTGTAGGTATCGATTGTTTTGGCCCTTTCCTAGTAAGACGGGGCCGGTCCCAGATTAAGCGATACGGTTGCTTATTTACGTGCTTGAGCATAAGAGCTGTTCATATAGAGAAAGTGGACACGATGGATACGGATTCATTTATTCATGCCTTACGACGATTTGAAGCAAGACGAGGTAAGCCGCTCAAAATCCGTTCGGACAATGGTTCGAATTTCAAAGGTGGTGAACGAGAACTAAATGAAGCTATCCGAACATGGAATCATAAGAGAATTAATGACTATATGATACAACGTGAGATTGATTGGGAATTCAATCCACCAGCCGCTTCCCATATGGGTGGAATATGGGAGCGACAAATACGAACTGTTAGAAAGATCCTCAATAATTTGGTGACCAATGTTGTTTTAGACGACGAAAGCCTTATTACACTGTTTTGTGAGATCGAGGGAATTATAAACAGCAGACCTATTACAGTGGTGTCTGATAACCCTCGTGATGCCGAGCCATTAACTCCCAACCATCTACTTCTACTGAGGAAGGGGCCGGAATTCCCACCCGGAAGCTTCCACGAGAAGGATGTTTACCGGAGGCGATGGAGACAAGTCCAGTTTTTGGCGGACTGTTTTTGGAAGCGTTGGATACGAGAGTATCTTCCGAATTTGCAACTCAGGCAGAAGTGGATTGTTCCTAAAACAAACTTCCGGGAAGGTGACGTCGTTTTAGTAAAAGACGAGAACACGCACAGAAAGTTATGGCCGTTAGGGCGTATCATTAAAACATTCCCTGGTCAAGACGGACTCGTTAGAGCAGTGGAATTAAAATGTAAAGGAGTTGTTTTGAAGAGACCGATTCACAAACTGTGTTTGCTAGAAACTGTGGACAATTAGATAGATGATCTAAGTAACTTTCTGATATCTGTGTGTAATATCCTATCACTTATGCAAAATTTCTTTTTGAATTGTTCAATTTGATGATTGTTTCATGTCGTTTTGAAAGTTAAATGTTTCCTTTTATTTAGTCACATTTAAGGGGCCGGGATGTTATCGCCCATTTAGTGTAAGCCTTACGGCAGCAGAGATTATTTTGGTCGTAGCGAGAGTGGTTGCGGCGAGCAGAAAGCCGAACGATAATTAAACTAACTGCTGCGGTGGTTTAACCTTTCCGAAAGTATTTAATATTAGTGTGGGGTTAGAAGGCCCTAGAATTTTGTAAGTATTGGTTACGAAGAGATTAATCTTTGTCCTTGGTTTGAGAATAGTATAGTTTCTTAGTATAGTGAAGTGCTATCATTACACACGATTAGCAACGTTACTAAAACGTTTTCGCCGATTGCATTATTCAGTTGTCAGTTTTCGTTTTGATGTATATTCTAGTTCTAAAAGTCTCGTTTGTTTCTTTTATAGCTTGAACCGTTTACTAATGATGTTGTTTGCTGCGGTAACAAATAAAAGACGTGTTGCAAGAATTAAATTGGCCTTACGATTTCCCTACAGTTATATCTATAAAAAAATGATAGAGCACATCGTATTGGTAGACAAAAACATGGACAACACCGGCCCCTTGTAAATTTAACTATTACCCTGATCCTGATAGTGTTTGAAAAAAGCTACTTTACGTGGTACAATGTACGACATAAGTGAACAACTGCCGAGAGATGTAAACATGAATCGTCGGACGTTTCTGGGTACATTTAAACAAGCAACAGAGGATGGACGGTCAGCATTTTGGTGAAGTCGTACATGCACGAAGAAAAAAGTTAAGCACTACCCCCCCTGGAAAGTCTGCACCGACCGATAAATTCATTGGTGTTGTGAGATTGTTGGCAAACTGATGTTGCAGAAACGACTATGACCCTAAAGGGCAACATTCTGGCGATAAGAAATCACCATTAATGGCAAGAAGCTATACAATTTATTAAGGATATCGTTAGCCAAATCAAAAGTGTATTTTAACAAAATAAAAAGATGCTTGTAAGACTTCAGAGTCCATCTGGCTTCACATGGCGAACATATTGAAGTAAAAATTTCAATTTGAGTATGTATAACACATCCCTAGAGCAGAAGGTCGATAGCGCCTATAGCCTCTATTAGCTTCCAACCTGCGTCTCATCCCTCCAGTGAGACGTCGGATCTGTTGACAATTGTCTGTATATATATATATATAGCATTGGGATCTGAATAAATATTATATCTCTGCTCAATTTCATTCTTTTGTACGAAACTTTTTGCGGCTTTAATGAATCTTCACAACTGTTTGGAGTACAAATTAACGATAGGCGCTATAGTTGACTATTTCTGTAAGTCTGATAATTCCATTAGTATCACGAACGTACTCTTAAATTGTCGTGAAAAAAAAACGCAAATGGCAATACACATTAAACATTCAATCTCAGGTTTTATAACACACTTCAGAAATATGACAAAATGAAATGATTTATCTGTTACAAGATACCGAAGGTGTGGGGTCCATTGCTGACAACATCCTTATTCATGGCAGTGATAAAAAATCAAAATCGCTTTGGAAAGTTGTTTTTCTCGATCATCTGCTATATTGGGCTGACTCTAAGTTCAAATAAATGGTATTTTTCTGTTCCAGAAGTAACATTTTTTGGATTTGTTTTCAGTAAAGATGACATGCGTTGTGAGGACAATAAAACGTTATCAACATGTTTGGAAGGTAAGATCATTACATGATATGCTGGGATTGCCATCGATGATGGTACCCCTTTTCAGTACGCTATCAGAACAAATTCGAACCAATTCTAAGACAAATGTACCATTTGTGTGGAACGAAATACCAGAACGGTATTTTAAAACCATTAAAGAGTACATATGTGCTGATGAAACTCTGCAATATTTCGATATCAACAAAGAGAACATACTGTTGATGTCAGTCCCGTAGGACTTGCTGCTGTTCTGCGTTAAGGTGACGTACTTATCAGTTGTGTCGGTCGTTCACAGAAACTGAGCGGCGTTACAGTCAAATAGAGAGAGAAGCATTGGCCAAACGCTGGGGTATGGAAGATCATTCTTTGTATTTGGATGGTTCGTCAGGGTTTATTGTTGAAACTGACCATAAGCCATTGCTATAAATATTCAAATATAGAAGGCTATTTAAATGTCCAGTAGATTAGAACGCTGGGTAACTTAATCTCAGACGTTTCGAATCCACTTAGTTGCACAACCAGGAACCAATAATCAAAGAGTACGCTAGAACAAACGGCTTGGCGGAAAATTTTATTAAAAACCTTGGCAAAATCAAGAGACGTTCGTTGGTGAAAAGAAAGACATGGAGATTGGAAATAAGGAAGTTTTTATTGAATTATCGTACAAGGTCACATCTTTCAACAATCGTGAGTCCGGCTGAGCTTATGTTTTAACTATTACCCTGCCCGGCTAAGCTTATGTTTGGCCGGAGGATAAAAACCAGGTAACGTAATAGTTTTGACTCGTATGTAAATAATAATCTTTATAAAACTGTAAAAAAATGCTTGATAAAATAAGGATCAAAACTAAGCCCCAGGATGATAAACGTTTTGCAACAAAATCTAGAGATATCCAATGACACGATAGAGTTTTGGTTAAAAACCCTGAACGAAATAAGTTTGCTCCTCGATTTAAGGAAGAAGTATATGACATTGTTGGCAGTAGAAGTAGTATGAGTACAGCTAAGAACAATCAGGGTCGAAGCATAACGAATGGTACGTCTTTCTTTAATACATGTCAAGGTTTGATGACCACTCCAGGGATGTGGAGGAATATGTCGAAGACGAGGAGGTAGAGAGAATAATGACAAAAATTGAAAATGAAAAATCTTCTCCCAGCCTTTCTCAAGTTTCTTCGAACATCTCACATTCTCCTCCAAGGTTAAGGAGGCCATAAAGAATTAAGAAACCGATTGTCAGGTATGGGTATCATAAAATATGTATATCCTCTGTGTGCTTTAAATACAATTGCACTAATGAACTAATAATTGTAGTCCATGTATCACACTGAACTGTGCTTTTTGTTATGTTTGTTAACGTTTGTAATATAGTTGAGAATGTTACAATGTTCACTTAGGCCAGTGTTTGAAATATATTCACTTTCGTCCAATTGGCTTGGCTTCAGTTTATCTTTAGCGACCTCAGCTGTGTTTTTACAGGTGTTATTAGGTGTAGCAAGGTGAGTATTCACCTAGGTTGACACACACATGCTTGCTCTTTCCAAGTCACACATTGTTCTGCAAGTCCTGTAGATCACACAAACAATATTCTCCATGTTAACCACAATCTACACATTGTTCAGTTTTCCATGACCATGAAATTGGCATTTATGACAGAGGAAGTTTAGACAATTTTGGTATAGATGCTTGTCAGAAAAAACACTGAAAATTAATTCTCATTTGTCTATCGTGTATGACTCCGACGTATTTAGGATGGGTTGCATTGTCAAATTGCATTGCAACCAACGGGTCCTGGGTTCGAATCCCTCTTAGTCCAAAAAAAATTGGAAAATTTTCTGACTAGGTTTTCACTCGAACGACCTATGTGGGATGGTTGCCAGTTATCACCGGAAGGTCGTGGGTTTCCGCTGGACATAAAGCCCGGTTTTCTCCCACAATAAAATTGGCAACGCTGCCATATAAGTGAAATAATCTTGCGCGGCGTAAAGCACCAAACAATCAATCAAATCATTGCATATGGTAACGACTTAAGTCTATTCTGCAACGAAATATTCACTAGCCTTGTACCATTCACGACGTTGATACCCTTAAGATACCTACGCTTAAAGTCTTATAATACAGTGACATCCATACGGTAAACAAATTCACAAATCTCCTGATCAGTGATATAGGAAAGTAAATGCATGAGTGACGTCAACACTGTCCTTTGAGAAAATCTAAATGGGCATAACAAATCTTACATTTACCTAAAATCCCTTTACAAATATGCAAACAAGGTCTACAACGATAATTTCAACCAAAAATCCAACAGTCCAATCTAAGCACACATGCTAGTACGGAATCCTAACCACACTCTACTTCAACTACCTAAATTACATCTATAACCTCAACTTTTCACCCTTCAAACTCATTATAACCGTGAACTATTTTAGATAATCTACCACTGAACGATTAGTCTGTGACCCTCGCGTATTTCTAGAAAAAGCCATACTGGTTTGGATCGCACATATCGGAATACAATTCCCGCACTACCTAACACACCATCACTGTAATACATTTCCGTCAATAAAACCACGTCTTGTCAGTTTGAAAGTCAAACTGGACGTTTTGCTTTATTTCTGTCTGACAGTCAGTAAACAATTTAAACAGCGGAAAATGCTCCAAACCCGCACTCAGGGTGGGCTAGTACTACGCAAGCCAACCCTTGTCGATTCTCAGTCAGCGGACCGTGATGGCTTATATTGTCAATTGTCGAATGTCACATGTTTTAACAATATTTGTCCTTAGCAAGTCTCTTTAAAGACAAAATAGGAAATTTCACTTGACAATACCCGCTTCACCTTAAACTTGCTACGCTAAATACAAGGTTTGCATCTCAGGTAACTAAAAAGACAAAATCTTTGGGAAATACGGACAAAGATTGACTATGGCTTGCTGGTAAATAGCTTCTGTGCCAATGTTTTTTAATCATACACCAAGCCCCAAATAAGGATGAATACAACATTTTTTTTTATTCGCAATCTTTACTCACGGCCGATTACTTCTTAGCAACAGAACGTTCGTACAGCCTGCAGATATGGCTAGCCTTGGGCATATTGTTTTTCCTTTTCAGTTCAGAGCTTAATGACCGAGTTTAAATAAAACATCGATTTAAGTAAAATTGTGTTAAGATGAAAACAAAGTTTTTTTTCTTTAGAGTTTCTAATTCTATGACATACGTGGACAAGTTTTGCTGTTTTGAAGATAAATAAGATATGTTTTTTATTCTTCAAAAATAATTTACCATCGTTTCACCAGTTTTTACTATTTTATGTTTCTGTCAATTTTTGTTTAAAAACGTATCTGCTTAATTTAACTTCTTTTCGAGTCCATTTAAGCAAAATAACCTTTACCGCGGCCTATAATCAATCAATTAATCAACCAATCGACCAATCTGATGTTATGTTGAAAAAGTTACGGCAACATAAGTATATCAATTGAGGATTTAAATATGACAGATCTACTGAAATTTGGGCAAAGATCTGGGCAGACAGAATATTTTTTAATTTAAATGCATATAGAGGGGTTATCTAAGCTTCTATAAATGAAACGGAAAAGTTGTGGAGGTCGTGCGTATCTTATTTGATTGTTGTTTACACTATAGGTCATTGGATTTAGAGTTTTCCTTTAGGACTTTTAAAGTCTCAACCTATGTAATTTTTAAGGTTTTTATGTATTGGGCCTGCTCTGCATCTTTCTTTGTAGTACATTCTCCATATGCTGTAGAATGTTTTCCTCCACAGTTGCAGCAAACGGGTGATTGGGTTTTGGCGCTATCCTTAAATTTGGTTGTCCTACATCTTGAGCATTTTGTTTGCCTTTGCATTTCAGTGGTTGACATTTGGAATATCTGTTGAAGGGGGTATAAGGTTTTTACGGTAAAAAACTGATATCCTAATATAATTTGTATAAAGTATGTGTAGAAAAATATCACGTCTCATGTAATCTTTGATTGATTGATATTTTTCGCCGAACGCAAGATTATTTCACTTAAATGATGGCGTTGTCGTTTTTACTGAGGGACGAAACACAGCTGTTTGTCCAAAGAAAACACCTGACAATCGGCGGGTATCTACTAAATCTTCCACTTATAGCAATTGACGGAAAAATTTACTCAGAAATGTTTCACTTTGTATCTGGTTTAAGTTGAATTCGACCCCATGCTGCATTGCTAGAAGGCATATGTCCCCCTATAATCGACAGAGCCACAGAGTTCCGTGTCGGACTGGGAAAGTATCACTCTTACCGACTAAGCCACTGAGGCCAGTGTTGGACTTAGCGACTATCAGTCTAACCGACTGAGCCCCCTGGGCTTGTGTTGAACAGGGATTATTACTCAAACCGACTGAGCCGCCGAGGCGTGTGTCGGGCTGATCAACTATCAGTAGCTCCAACCAATCGAGCCAGCGAAGACAGACATACTGTGCATACATAATGCATTACTCTCGGCCTACATGTACGCAGAATACATACCGAACGATCATGGAGACGAAAGGTTGGTCTTCTATGCTGTGGAACCAGCCCAGGTAGCTCAGTTGGTAGAGCGCCCGCTAATCAGGGCTGCGAGATTCAGGTTCAAGCCTGGGTCGAGTCAGACCAAAGACTTGAACAGTTTGAGCTGCTGCTGCTTTGCTTGGCGCTCAGCAATAGGAGTTAGAGCGGCGACTGGTTGTCCCGGTGTCAGTTTAATTGCTTTATCTGGTTGAGTTTAAACCTAGAAGGCTCGTTCATCGAGATAGATCGATATGTTGTTGTTGCTTAAGGTTGATACGAGCTAGAACCTTTAACCCATAGATAGAAATCTTGTGTTGGACAGAAACTAACGACATGTAGATGGTAAAAATGAGAAATTTAAGAAGGTACTGAGTTTAACTCCGACTTTATTAGCTTTAATTGCCATTCGTTCTTCACATTCAGTCATCATCATCATCAGTCTGCAAGAGAAAATGTAGATTTTTCTTGTGAAATTATTGAAGCGTATCTTTATGAAAATTAAATAATTTTAGTTGACACAAAAAGAATGAGAAAATAAAAAGTCGTTAACCAAACCGTTAATAGTCATTTTATTGTAATTGTGTAGTCAAGAGTGCGTAAATGGAGGGTCCGACGCAAAGTATGGCTTTAATCCCTCAGTCAGCAGAGCTAGATTCTCTCTGTCCGACGCAAGCCTTGCTAGGATCCCACTAAATCCAGGCAAATTTGAAAAAAAAAACTGTGGCAAAGTTGCGACACTCGTCGAAAGTCAGAGGTTTCCTTCCGTAAATGGCTCAGGGTTTCCCAGTCACGGTGCACGCGGAATTCAAGATGGCGCCCATGTTATTCATATGTAGATAAACAAGTAGTCAAGCCAACGGTGACAATTGTTTACTTCCGTTAAAGCCTGCACATTCGATTCTGACACTTTAGAGGAAACACACTTTGCTTACGTCAGATATTACCCTTGGACTACGCCGAATACATAATCAAACATGACCCTGGTGTGTACATGCCATACCAGCGCTTCGATGATGAAGCACTGGCACGCTCAGTGTGGTGACTTATTAGTCAAAAGAGGTGGGAAATGAGATCACTACACGAAAGACAATCCAGTTTGCGTAGTGTACGACCAAATTTTCTTTTCTTTTTCGTTGATGTTCTAAACTAAATCGAACGCAACACATGATATATACTTACAAAGCGTGATAAACATTTACACACGCCAGAACGTGGGCTACAGTAGGGGACATCGCCATAATCACAATAAGCTTTACATTCTTCCAGCGTACAGCCAGCCACTTCTGGCAGATAAAACGCTGAAAAAACGCATATAGAACGTGGGATGATATGCAATATCTGGTTACGGGATTTACGATCTTGCCTACAGTAAAAGTTAGTCAAATAATTACAACAGTGATCTGTAATATAGATCAACTCAAAGTCACATGAGATGCCAAAATGGTTTTTGCCGTTATAACGAAATGTTGAAAGTATCGGCAATTTTTCTGCAGGAGTAATCAATTTTCTGCACACATATATATTAAACCCTCCCAAATTCCTTAAATAATAAAGTTAAAGAGGTAAATTCTTCTCTGAAACCCGCTCAATCAGGAAGTTGACATTGCGTTTGATCGTGTACACATAAATTGGGCCTTTAAGATCATACATGAGATCATATCCCATCATGAGGCTTGTTTGAATATATCAAAAGCACAGGTGACTATGGTCATCCAATGGTCTAAACTTTGACAGCGCTTTCAATAATGCAGTAAAATGGTAAATCATAAAGGTAAATTGCAATTTTCGATTATTTAGAAATTGTATTCTTCTCTTCATCTCACTAATTCTGCCACTTCTGCTGCCTAATTCTAAATTTTGGAAATTTCGGCACACCTCATCTAACTGGCAAATTCCTAATGTAGATAAGGAAGTACTACTACTTGGGGATTCTAATCTGTCTAGATTTAACCTTGACCACCACTCTAATGTGCAGGTAGAATGTTTTCTTGGTGCCAATTTCAATTTCTTTCGGATTCTAATTAAAAAATATCAAGGTCCCAAACCTGAGAAAGTTATCTTGAATATTGGTATCAATAACAAGACAACTGCTGAGCCAACCATTTCGTTACATCAGATGCGTAATATGATGACAGCGGTTAGGAAGACTTTTTCCAACTCGCTTATCTACTTTGTAGAGATTCAGTCATCCTCAGACAAAATTCACTGGGCCAATTGCTTGTATACCCACTGACTTCAGACACTTGATTTAAACTAAATTTGGGACAGGGCATGTTCTACTGACTAAGGCCAAAATCATGCCTGAATGAAATATCATGGGCTGTGGTTTATTATAACAGCTTATGATTGGGTATAAACATCTACATGATATGCCCCTTTTTAACACAATAAAGAAACTTGTCTCTGTGGTTATTTTAGACAAGAAGATTTTTCCTGTGCCGTGTGTTAAAGTGTTAAACTAGATATATTATAATACACAAATAATCCTCAAATATACTGGTTTTTTGTATAAAGGGACTGTAAAAAAAAACTTGCTGCTTCCCAATAAATAATAATGTGTTTTTTTAGTCTATACCTTGGAACATGAGCACGGCTGTCAAGACGTAGAAAAACATTGCATTACGACCCATCTTGCGTTGTTCGCAAACCAGAATAGCTTTTTAAATCTGCATAAGGAGAAAAAAGACGTAGTGACAAATCGGAACAAAATTATCAAATGTTAATTTTTGTATAACTGGTCTGAACTATTCCATTGGAAATGTATAGTTGAAAAACTTGTATGCACAAGTGTATCAAATGCTATTTGAAGGAGGATAAACTAAAAACAACATAGACCCTAATTAGAAGCGTGCCACCTTTTCATTTCCAAAGATACCAAAATGTAGTTTTGAGCTATTTGATGCCATGCCATGAGGTGTGCTGGCTTACATAAAGACCCCCAGGAAAAGACATTTTTGATTAATAAGGCACCCTTTTTCAAAAGTGATTGATGGATTGTCTGTTCAAGCTAAACTGACAACTGACCACGCCCAGAAATAAATGGTTTATCAGTAAAATAAAATTCATCGTGTTCATATATATATATCCGGGAAAATGAATCAAGATTATATTCGTTCGTTTGCAAGCTTCGTTTCACGTGGTCACATGATTGTTCTAACCAATGGAGGTTAATATGCAAATTAAGCAAAGAAACATCTCCATCCTTATTGGTTGATTGATTTTGAAAGTTGCTTGTTGCTTCACTCAGAAAAAAATGAAATATTGTAAGGGCATATTGTATAAAGTTAAAAAAAACTTCGAGTGTAGTTAACAACTTATAAGTAACGTTTTAGCGATTTGTTCAAAGTAAGATGCATACTGCATAAAAAGCCAATACAATGTTTTTTCTGTGCTGTAACAAATTGAACGAACTCCCAGCAATGTTCTTTTCAAGTATAAGTATGAAGTACATGTAAGCTCAGAACGTACTGTAGTTTCTTTCGCTTCCGTAGAAACCATTTGCTTTGATTTTTGTCAAATATCAAGGTATCTGTAAAACCAAACTTTCAGAGATATACCAGATATGTTGATGAAAATAACTTACCTTCTTGACTGTGAAGTTCAATGGATGTGCTTTAACATTGTCATGATCCCAGTTTTATAAGTTTGTTTCAGAGACTCGGTAATTAGTTTATAATTTGGTTCATTATGAAGTAGAATAGAAGATAATTTACAAACTATAATCCCCTTTCAGAAGTCAAAATGTTCAATATTGCATTGCAGCTGTTCAACTCATCAGTCAGACACACTGTCACCTACTAGAATTAATGTCAGAGAATAAGTATAGTAGTTTAATTTATAATTCTAAAGTGGCGTGAGCTGTCAAAATATTGATGTGTCACAGAAGTGCTTAACCCTTTAACGATTGATGGAACTCATTAAAATTTTGTTTACATTTCAAAAGTGCATTTCGTTTACATAGAAATAAGACCCAAAGAATATTTTTAGCGAGGATAATTTAGTCTATCGATAAACTCCGAATGATTGTATTTCTTTGCCCATTGGAGTTGGCAGCTTATGCCACCCTTCAAGTCTAGAGAAACAGACTATGTTTTAAGCAGTACAAATTCTTCAATATTTTGGTTGATGCTCATGTCAGAAATTTAATCCAAGAAACATACGACAGACAGCACCCAATACCAGCTCTTGTCAAACTTATTTAATAAGTTTCACGGCTTATAAAATATATAAATACTAAATCACAATGGTACATGGAGAATCTTCTTGACAACAAAAATAACCATAGAGACAAGTCTCTAATTGTGTTTAACAAGGAGGTATTTCATTTGGACCTCACATGCAGTCATAGGTAGCTGTTTTCATTAGGTTGAGTTTGGCTTTCGGAAATACTTTGCAGATGGCAATTTACTCTTCTTCGGCTTACCTGAGAAATCAGATGAAAATGCTGTTGAATTATTTCAAACTTTCTCAGAGACTCACTTACATATGGAAGAAGTTATATCTATAAAAAAAAATGATAGAGCACATCGTATTGGTAGACAAAAACATGGACAACACCGGCCTCTTGTAAATTTAACTATTACCCTGATCCTGATAGTGTTTGAAAAAAGCTACTTTACGTGGTACAATGTACGACATAAGTGAACAACTGCCGAGAGATGTATACATGAATCGTCGGACGTTTCTGGGTACATTTAAACAAGCAACAGAGGATGGACGGTCAGCATTTTGGTGAAGTCGTACATGCACGAAGAAAAAAGTTAAGCACCACCCCCCCCCTGGAAAGTCTGCACCGACCGATAAATTCATTGGTGTTGTGAGATTGTTGGCAAACTGATGTTGCAGAAACGACTATGACCCTAAAGGGCAACATTCTGGCGATAAGAAATCACCATTAATGGCAAGAAGCTATACAATTTATTAAGGATATCGTTAGCCAAATCAAAAGTGTATTTTAACAAAATAAAAAGATGCTTGTAAGACTTCAGAGTCCATCTGACTTCACATGGCGAACATATTGAAGTAAAAATTTCAATTTGAGTATGTATAACACATCCCTAGAACAGAAGGTCGATAGCGCCTATAGCCCCTATTAACTTCCAACCTGCGTCTCACCCCTCCAGTGAGACGTCGGATCTGTTGACAATTGTCTGTGTATATATATATATATATATATATATATATATATATATATAGCATTAGGATCTGAATAAATATTATATCTCTGCTCAATTTCATTCTTTTGTACGAAACTTTTTGCGGCTTTAATGAATCTTCACAACTGTTTGGAGTACAAATTAACGATAGGCGCTATAGTTGACTATTTCTGTAAGTCTGATAATTCCATTAGTATCACGAACGTACTCTTAAATTGTCGTGAAAAATACGCAAACGGCAATACACATTAAACATTTAATCTCAGGTTTTATACACACTTCAGAAATATGACAAAATGAAATGATTTATCTTTTACAAGAACGGTATTTTAAAACCATTAAAGAGTACATATGTGCTGATGCAACTCTGCAATATTTCGATATCAACAAAGAGAACATACTGTTGATGTCAGTCCCGTATGACTTGCTGCTATTCTGCGTTAAGGTGACGTACTTATCAGTTGTGTCGGTCGTTCACAGAAACTGAGCAGCGTTACAGTCAAATAGAGAGAGAAGCATTGGCCAAACGCTGGGGTATGGAAGATCATTCTTTGTATTTGGATGGTTCGTCAGGGTTTATTGTTGAAAGTGACCATAAGCCATTGCTTTAAATATTCAAATATAGAAGGCTATTTAAATGTCCAGTAGATTAGAACGCTGGGTAACTTAATCTCAGCCGTTTCGAATCCATTTAGTTGCACAACCGGGAACCAATAATCAAAGAGTACGCTAGAACAAACGGCTTGGCGGAAAATTTTATGAAAAACCTTGGCAAAATCAATAGACGTTCGTTGGTGGAAAGAAATACATGGAGGTTGGAAATAAGGAAGTTTTTATTGAATTATCGTACACATCTTTCAACAATCGAGAGTCCGGCTGAGCTTATGTTTTAACTATTACCCTGCCCGGCTAAGCTTACGTTTGGCCGGAGGATTAAAAACAAGTTACGTAATAGTTTAGACTCGTATGTAGATAAGAATCTTTAGAAAATTGTAAAAAAATGCTTGATAAAATAATGATCAAAACTAAACCCCAGCACGATAAACGTTTTGCAACAAAATCTAGAGATATCCAATGACACGATAAAGTTTTAGTTACGAAATAAGTTTGCTCCTCGATTTAAGAAAGAAGTATATGACATTGTTGGCATTAAAAGTAGTATGAGTACAGCTAAGAACAATCAGGGTCAAAGCATAACGAATGCTACGTCTTTCTTTAATACATTTCAAGGTTCCGATGGCCACTCCAAGGATGTGGAGGAATATGTCGAAGACGGGGAGAATAATGACAAAAATTGAAAATGAAAAATCTTCTCCCAGCCTTTCTCAAGTTTCTTCGAACATCTCACATTCTCCTCCAAGGTTAAGGAGGCCATAGAGAATTAAGAAACCGATTGTCAGGTATGGGTATCATAAAATATGTATATCCTCTGTGTGTATATGAACATGCTAACTGTCGTATATGTGTAATATATTGTAAGATAGATATTGTATTGGTGAAGAATGTTAAACAAAACACCAAAAAAGTAATGCATTGATGTTTATATATTTTAAATGTTGTATATTTAATGTCATAAATGTATTGAATGAATTTATGTGTGACCGAGACTATATTTTGATGACTTTTAAAGCCACTAAGTATCACGTTTGTTCGGTAAAATCAAAACCGGCAATGTTTGAAATTTAGTGAAATAAGTGATTAACTTCAGGGGAGATGTAGTGATTAACAAATCTATTATTATAATTGTTTATTATTGCACTAATGCACTTCAATACTTAATCATTGTTAAGATAGGACTATGTTAGTTTCGCCCTACATCAAGTTGATTACCTAACTTAATGCTTTAAATACAATTGCCATGAACTAATAATTGTAGTCCATGTATCACACTGAACTGTGCTTTTTGTTATGTTTGTTAACGTTTGTAATATAGTTGAGAATGTTACAATGTTCACTTAGGCCAGTGTTTGAAATAGATTCACTTTCGTCCAATTGGCTTGGCTTCAGTTTATCTTTAGCGACCTCAGCTGTGTTTTTACAGGTGTTATTAGGTGTAGCAAGGCGAGTATTCACCTAGGTTGACACACACATGCTTACTCTTTCCAAATCACACATCGTTCTACAAGTCCTGTGGATCACACAAACAATATTCTCCATGTTAACCACAATCTACACATTGTTCAGTTTCACATGACCATGAAATTGGCATTTATGACAGAGGAAGTTTAGACAATTTTGGTATAGATGCTTGTCAGAAAAGCACTGAAAATTAATTCTCATTTGTCTATCGTGTATGACTCCGACGTATTTAGGATCGGTTGCATTGTCAAATTGCATTGCAAACGATGTGTCGCGGGTTCGAATCCCTCTTAGTCCAAAAAAAAACTTGAAAAATGTTCTGACTAGGTTTTCACTCGAACGACCTATGTGGGATGGTTGCCAGTTATCACCGGAAGGTCGTGGGTTTCCGCTGGGCATAAAACCCGGTTTCCTCCCACAATAAAATTGGCAACGCTGCCATATAAGTGAAATAATCTTGCGCGGCGTAAAACACCAAACAATCAATCAATTGTATTGCATATGATAACGAGTCTATTCTGCAACGACATATTCACTAGCCTTGTACCATTCAAGACTGTGATACCCTTACGATACCTACGCTTAAAGTCTGATAATACAGTGACATCCATAGGGTAAAACAATTCACGAATCTCCTGATCAGTGATATAGGAAAGTAAATGCATGAGTGACGTCAACACTGTCATTTGAGAAAATTTAAATGGGCATATCAAATCTTACATTTACCTAAAATCCCTTTAAAATATGCAAACAAGGTCTACAACGATAATTTCAACCAACAATCCAACAGTCCAATCTAGGCACACAGGCTAGTACGGAATCCTAACTACACTCTACTTCAACTACCTAAATTACATCTATAACCTCAACTTTTCACCCTTCAAAATCATTATAACCGTGAACTATTTTAGATAATCTACCACTGAACGATTAGTCCGTGACCCGCGGGTATTTCTAGGAAAAGCCATACTGGTTTGGATCGCACATATCGGAATACAATTCCCGCACTGCCTAAAACACCATCACTGTAATACATTTCCGTCAATAAAACCACGTCTTGTCAGTTTGAAAGTCAAACTGGAAGTTTTGCTTTATTTTCTGTCTGACAGTCAGTAAACAATTTAAACAGCGGAAAATGCTCCAAACCCGCACTCAGGATGGGCTAGTACTACGCAAGCCAACCCTTGTCGATTCTCAGTCAGCGGACCGTGATGGCTTATATTGTCAATTGTCGAATGTCACAAGTTTTAACAATATTTGTCCTTAGCAAGTCTCTTTAAAGACAAAATAGGAAATTTCACTTGACAATACCCGCTTCACCTTAAACTTGCTACGCTAAATACAAGGTTTGCATCTCAGGTAACTAAAAAGACAAAATCTTTGGGAAATACGGACAAAGATTGACTATGGCTTGCTGGTAAATAGCTTCTGTGCCAATGTTTTTTAATCATACACCAAGCCCCAAATAAGGATGAATACAACATTTTTTTTTATTCGCAATCTTTACTCACGGCCGATTACTTCTTAGCAACAGAACGTTCGTACAGCCTGCAGATATGGCTAGCCTTGGGCATATTGTTTTTCCTTTTCAGTTCAGAGCTTAATGACCGAGTTTAAATAAAACATCGATTTAAGTAAAATTGTGTTAAGATGAAAACAAAGTTTTTTTTCTTTAGAGTTTCTAATTCTATGACATACGTGGACAAGTTTTGCTGTTTTGAAGATAAATAAGATATGTTTTTTATTCTTCAAAAATAATTTACCATCGTTTCACCAGTTTTTACTATTTTATGTTTCTGTCAATTTTTGTTTAAAAACGTATCTGCTTAATTTAACTTCTTTTCGAGTCCATTTAAGCAAAATAACCTTTACCGCGGCCTATAATCAATCAATTAATCAACCAATCGACCAATCTGATGTTATGTTGAAAAAGTTACGGCAACATAAGTATATCAATTGAGGATTTAAATATGACAGATCTACTGAAATTTGGGCAAAGATCTGGGCAGACAGAATATTTTTTAATTTAAATGCATATAGAGGGGTTATCTAAGCTTCTATAAATGAAACGGAAAAGTTGTGGAGGTCGTGCGTATCTTATTTGATTGTTGTTTACACTATAGGTCATTGGATTTAGAGTTTTCCTTTAGGACTTTTAAAGTCTCAACCTATGTAATTTTTAAGGTTTTTATGTATTGGGCCTGCTCTGCATCTTTCTTTGTAGTACATTCTCCATATGCTGTAGAATGTTTTCCTCCACAGTTGCAGCAAACGGGTGATTGGGTTTGGGCGCTATCCTTAAATTTGGTTGTCCTACATCTTGAGCATTTTGTTTGCCTTTGCATTTCAGTGGTTGACATTTGGAATATCTGTTGAAGGGGGTATAAGGTTTTTACGGTAAAAAACTGATATCCTAATATAATTTGTATAAAGTATGTGTAGAAAAATATCACGTCTCATGTAATCTTTGATTGATTGATGTTTTTCGCCGAACGCAAGATTATTTCACTTAAATGATGGCGTTGTCGTTTTTACTGAGGGACGAAACACAGCTGTTTGTCCAAAGAAAACACCTGACAATCGGCGGGTATCTACTAAATCTTCCACTTATAGCAATTGACGGAAAAATTTACTCAGAAATGTTTCACTTTGTATCTGGTTTAAGTTGAATTCGACCCCATGCTGCATTGCTAGAAGGCATATGTCCCCCTATAATCGACAGAGCCACAGAGTTCCGTGTCGGACTGGGAAAGTATCACTCTTACCGACTAAGCCACTGAGGCCAGTGTTGGACTTAGCGACTATCAGTCTAACCGACTGAGCCCCCTGGGCTTGTGTTGAACAGGGATTATTACTCAAACCGACTGAGCCGCCGAGGCGTGTGTCGGGCTGATCAACTATCAGTAGCTCCAACCAATCGAGCCAGCGAAGACAGACATACTGTGCATACATAATGCATTACTCTCGGCCTACATGTACGCAGAATACATACCGAACGATCATGGAGACGAAAGGTTGGTCTTCTATGCTGTGGAACCAGCCCAGGTAGCTCAGTTGGTAGAGCGCCCGCTAATCAGGGCTGCGAGATTCAGGTTCAAGCCTGGGTCGAGTCAGACCAAAGACTTGAACAGTTTGAGCTGCTGCTGCTTTGCTTGGCGCTCAGCAATAGGAGTTAGAGCGGCGACTGGTTGTCCCGGTGTCAGTTTAATTGCTTTATCTGGTTGAGTTTAAACCTAGAAGGCTCGTTCATCGAGATAGATCGATATGTTGTTGTTGCTTAAGGTTGATACGAGCTAGAACCTTTAACCCATAGATAGAAATCTTGTGTTGGACAGAAACTAAAGACATGTAGATGGTAAAAATGAGAAATTTAAGAAGGTACTGAGTTTAACTCCGACTTTATTAGCTTTAATTGCCATTCGTTCTTCACATTCAGTCATCATCATCATCAGTCTGCAAGAGAAAATGTAGATTTTTCTTGTGAAATTATTGAAGCGTATCTTTATGAAAATTAAATAATTTTAGTTGACACAAAAAGAATGAGAAAATAAAAAGTCGTTAACCAAACCGTTAATAGTCATTTTATTGTAATTGTGTAGTCAAGAGTGCGTAAATGGAGGGTCCGACGCAAAGTATGGCTTTAATCCCTCAGTCAGCAGAGCTAGATTCTCTCTGTCCGACGCAAGCCTTGCTAGGATCCCACTAAATCCAGGCAAATTTGAAAAAAAAAACTGTGGCAAAGTTGCGACACTCGTCGAAAGTCAGAGGTTTCCTTCCGTAAATGGCTCAGGGTTTCCCAGTCACGGTGCACGCGGAATTCAAGATGGCGCCCATGTTATTCATATGTAGATAAACAAGTAGTCAAGCCAACGGTGACAATTGTTTACTTCCGTTAAAGCCTGCACATTCGATTCTGACACTTTAGAGGAAACACACTTTGCTTACGTCAGATATTACCCTTGGACTACGCCGAATACATAATCAAACATGACCCTGGTGTGTACATGCCATACCAGCGCTTCGATGATGAAGCACTGGCACGCTCAGTGTGGTGACTTATTAGTCAAAAGAGGTGGGAAATGAGATCACTACACGAAAGACAATCCAGTTTGCGTAGTGTACGACCAAATTTTCTTTTCTTTTTCGTTGATGTTCTAAACTAAATCGAACGCAACACATGATATATACTTACAAAGCGTGATAAACATTTACACACGCCAGAACGTGGGCTACAGTAGGGGACATCGCCATAATCACAATAAGCTTTACATTCTTCCAGCGTACAGCCAGCCACTTCTGGCAGATAAAACGCTGAAAAAACGCATATAGAACGTGGGATGATATGCAATATCTGGTTACGGGATTTACGATCTTGCCTACAGTAAAAGTTAGTCAAATAATTACAACAGTGATCTGTAATATAGATCAACTCAAAGTCACATGAGATGCCAAAATGGTTTTTGCCGTTATAACGAAATGTTGAAAGTATCGGCAATTTTTCTGCAGGAGTAATCAATTTTCTGCACACATATATATTAAACCCTCCCAAATTCCTTAAATAATAAAGTTAAAGAGGTAAATTCTTCTCTGAAACCCGCTCAATCAGGAAGTTGACATTGCGTTTGATCGTGTACACATAAATTGGGCCTTTAAGATCATACATGAGATCATATCCCATCATGAGGCTTGTTTGAATATATCAAAAGCACAGGTGACTATGGTCATCCAATGGTCTAAACTTTGACAGCGCTTTCAATAATGCAGTAAAATGGTAAATCATAAAGGTAAATTGCAATTTTCGATTATTTAGAAATTGTATTCTTCTCTTCATCTCACTAATTCTGCCACTTCTGCTGCCTAATTCTAAATTTTGGAAATTTCGGCACACCTCATCTAACTGGCAAATTCCTAATGTAGATAAGGAAGTACTACTACTTGGGGATTCTAATCTGTCTAGATTTAACCTTGACCCCCACTCTAATGTGCAGGTAGAATGTTTTCTTGGTGCCAATTTCAATTTCTTTCGGATTCTAATTAAAAAATATCAAGGTCCCAAACCTGAGAAAGTTATCTTGAATATTGGTATCAATAACAAGACAACTGCTGAGCCAACCATTTCGTTACATCAGATGCGTAATATGATGACAGCGGTTAGGAAGACTTTTTCCAACTCGCTTATCTACTTTGTAGAGATTCAGTCATCCTCAGACAAAATTCACTGGGCCAATTGCTTGTATACCCACTGACTTCAGACACTTGATTTAAACTAAATTTGGGACAGGGCATGTTCTACTGACTAAGGCCAAAATCATGCCTGAATGAAATATCATGGGCTGTGGTTTATTATAACAGCTTATGATTGGGTATAAACATCTACATGATATGCCCCTTTTTAACACAATAAAGAAACTTGTCTCTGTGGTTATTTTAGACAAGAAGATTTTTCCTGTGCCGTGTGTTAAAGTGTTAAACTAGATATATTATAATACACAAATAATCCTCAAATATACTGGTTTTTTGTATAAAGGGACTGTAAAAAAAAACTTGCTGCTTCCCAATAAATAATAATGTGTTTTTTTAGTCTATACCTTGGAACATGAGCACGGCTGTCAAGACGTAGAAAAACATTGCATTACGACCCATCTTGCGTTGTTCGCAAACCAGAATAGCTTTTTAAATCTGCATAAGGAGAAAAAAGACGTAGTGACAAATCGGAACAAAATTATCAAATGTTAATTTTTGTATAACTGGTCTGAACTATTCCATTGGAAATGTATAGTTGAAAAACTTGTATGCACAAGTGTATCAAATGCTATTTGAAGGAGGATAAACTAAAAACAACATAGACCCTAATTAGAAGCGTGCCACCTTTTCATTTCCAAAGATACCAAAATGTAGTTTTGAGCTATTTGATGCCATGCCATGAGGTGTGCTGGCTTACATAAAGACCCCCAGGAAAAGACATTTTTGATTAATAAGGCACCCTTTTTCAAAAGTGATTGATGGATTGTCTGTTCAAGCTAAACTGACAACTGACCACGCCCAGAAATAAATGGTTTATCAGTAAAATAAAATTCATCATGTTCATATATATATATCCGGGAAAATGAATCAAGATTATATTCGTTCGTTTGCAAGCTTCGTTTCACGTGGTCACATGATTGTTCTAACCAATGGAGGTTAATATGCAAATTAAGCAAAGAAACATCTCCATCCTTATTGGTTGATTGATTTTGAAAGTTGCTTGTTGCTTCACTCAGAAAAAAATGAAATATTGTAAGGGCATATTGTATAAAGTTAAAAAAAACTTCGAGTGTAGTTAACAACTTATAAGTAACGTTTTAGCGATTTGTTCAAAGTAAGATGCATACTGCATAAAAAGCCAATACAATGTTTTTTCTGTGCTGTAACAAATTGAACGAACTCCCAGCAATGTTCTTTTCAAGTATAAGTATGAAGTACATGTAAGCTCAGAACGTACTGTAGTTTCTTTCGCTTCCGTAGAAACCATTTGCTTTGATTTTTGTCAAATATCAAGGTATCTGTAAAACCAAACTTTCAGAGATATACCAGATATGTTGATGAAAATAACTTACCTTCTTGACTGTGAAGTTCAATGGATGTGCTTTAACATTGTCATGATCCCAGTTTTATAAGTTTGTTTCAGAGACTCGGTAATTAGTTTATAATTTGGTTCATTATGAAGTAGAATAGAAGATAATTTACAAACTATAATCCCCTTTCAGAAGTCAAAATGTTCAATATTGCATTGCAGCTGTTCAACTCATCAGTCAGACACACTGTCTCCTACTAGAATTAATGTCAGAGAATAAGTATAGTAGTTTAATTTATAATTCTAAAGTGGCGTGAGCTGTCAAAATATTGATGTGTCACAGAAGTGCTTAACCCTTTAACGATTGATGGAACTCATTAAAATTTTGTTTACATTTCAAAAGTGCATTTCGTTTACATAGAAATAAGACCCAAAGAATATTTTTAGCGAGGATAATTTAGTCTATCGATAAACTCCGAATGATTGTATTTCTTTGCCCATTGGAGTTGGCAGCTTATGCCACCCTTCAAGTCTAGAGAAACAGACTATGTTTTAAGCAGTACAAATTCTTCAATATTTTGGTTGATGCTCATGTCAGAAATTTAATCCAAGAAACATACGACAGACAGCACCCAATACCAGCTCTTGTCAAACTTATTTAATAAGTTTCACGGCTTATAAAATATATAAATACTAAATCACAATGGTACATGGAGAATCTTCTTGACAACAAAAATAACCATAGAGACAAGTCTCTAATTGTGTTTAACAAGGAGGTATTTCATTTGGACCTCACATGCAGTCATAGGTAGCTGTTTTCATTAGGTTGAGTTTGGCTTTCGGAAATACTTTGCAGATGGCAATTTACTCTTCTTCGGCTTACCTGAGAAATCAGATGAAAATGCTGTTGAATTATTTCAAACTTTCTCAGAGACTCACTTACATATGGAAGAAGTTATATCTATAAAAAAAAATGATAGAGCACATCGTATTGGTAGACAAAAACATGGACAACACCGGCCTCTTGTAAATTTAACTATTACCCTGATCCTGATAGTGTTTGAAAAAAGCTACTTTACGTGGTACAATGTACGACATAAGTGAACAACTGCCGAGAGATGTATACATGAATCGTCGGACGTTTCTGGGTACATTTAAACAAGCAACAGAGGATGGACGGTCAGCATTTTGGTGAAGTCGTACATGCACGAAGAAAAAAGTTAAGCACCACCCCCCCCCCCCTGGAAAGTCTGCACCGACCGATAAATTCATTGGTGTTGTGAGATTGTTGGCAAAGTGATGTTGCAGAAACGACTATGACCCTAAAGGGCAACATTCTGGCGATAAGAAATCACCATTAATGGCAAGAAGCTATACAATTTATTAAGGATATCGTTAGCCAAATCAAAAGTGTATTTTAACAAAATAAAAAGATGCTTGTAAGACTTCAGAGTCCATCTGACTTCACATGGCGAACATATTGAAGTAAAAATTTCAATTTGAGTATGTATAACACATCCCTAGAACAGAAGGTCGATAGCGCCTATAGCCCCTATTGACTTCCAACCTGCGTCTCACCCCTCCAGTGAGACGTCGGATCTGTTGACAATTGTCTGTGTATATATATATATATATATATATATATATATATATATATACATATATATATATAGCATTAGGATCTGAATAAATATTATATCTCTGCTCAATTTCATTCTTTTGTACGAAACTTTTTGCGGCTTTAATGAATCTTCACAACTGTTTGGAGTACAAATTAACGATAGGCGCTATAGTTGACTATTTCTGTAAGTCTGATAATTCCATTAGTATCACGAACGTACTCTTAAATTGTCGTGAAAAATACGCAAACGGCAATACACATTAAACATTTAATCTCAGGTTTTATACACACTTCAGAAATATGACAAAATGAAATGATTTATCTTTTACAAGAACGGTATTTTAAAACCATTAAAGAGTACATATGTGCTGATGCAACTCTGCAATATTTCGATATCAACAAAGAGAACATACTGTTGATGTCAGTCCCGTATGACTTGCTGCTATTCTGCGTTAAGGTGACGTACTTATCAGTTGTGTCGGTCGTTCACAGAAACTGAGCAGCGTTACAGTCAAATAGAGAGAGAAGCATTGGCCAAACGCTGGGGTATGGAAGATCATTCTTTGTATTTGGATGGTTCGTCAGGGTTTATTGTTGAAAGTGACCATAAGCCATTGCTTTAAATATTCAAATATAGAAGGCTATTTAAATGTCCAGTAGATTAGAACGCTGGGTAACTTAATCTCAGCCGTTTCGAATCCATTTAGTTGCACAACCGGGAACCAATAATCAAAGAGTACGCTAGAACAAACGGCTTGGCGGAAAATTTTATGAAAAACCTTGGCAAAATCAATAGACGTTCGTTGGTGGAAAGAAATACATGGAGGTTGGAAATAAGGAAGTTTTTATTGAATTATCGTACACATCTTTCAACAATCGAGAGTCCGGCTGAGCTTATGTTTTAACTATTACCCTGCCCGGCTAAGCTTACGTTTGGCCGGAGGATTAAAAACAAGTTACGTAATAGTTTAGACTCGTATGTAGATAAGAATCTTTAGAAAATTGTAAAAAAATGCTTGATAAAATAATGATCAAAACTAAACCCCAGCACGATAAACGTTTTGCAACAAAATCTAGAGATATCCAATGACACGATAAAGTTTTAGTTACGAAATAAGTTTGCTCCTCGATTTAAGAAAGAAGTATATGACATTGTTGGCATTAAAAGTAGTATGAGTACAGCTAAGAACAATCAGGGTCAAAGCATAACGAATGCTACGTCTTTCTTTAATACATTTCAAGGTTCCGATGGCCACTCCAAGGATGTGGAGGAATATGTCGAAGACGGGGAGAATAATGACAAAAATTGAAAATGAAAAATCTTCTCCCAGCCTTTCTCAAGTTTCTTCGAACATCTCACATTCTCCTCCAAGGTTAAGGAGGCCATAGAGAATTAAGAAACCGATTGTCAGGTATGGGTATCATAAAATATGTATATCCTCTGTGTGTATATGAACATGCTAACTGTCGTATATGTGTAATATATTGTAAGATAGATATTGTATTGGTGAAGAATGTTAAACAAAACACTAAAAAAGTAATGCATTGATGTTTATATATTTTAAATGTTGTATATTTAATGTCATAAATGTATTGAATGAATTTATGTGTGACCGAGACTATATTTTGATGACTTTTAAAGCCACTAAGTATCACGTTTGTTCGGTAAAATCAAAACCGGCAATGTTTGAAATTTAGTGAAATAAGTGATTAACTTCAGGGGAGATGTAGTGATTAACAAATCTATTATTATAATTGTTTATTATTGCACTAATGCACTTCAATACTTAATCATTGTTAAGATAGGACTATGTTAGTTTCGCCCTACATCAAGTTTATTACCTAACTTAATGCTTTAAATACAATTGCCATGAACTAATAATTGTAGTCCATGTATCACACTGAACTGTGCTTTTTGTTATGTTTGTTAACGTTTGTAATATAGTTGAGAATGTTACAATGTTCACTTAGGCCAGTGTTTGAAATAGATTCACTTTCGTCCAATTGGCTTGGCTTCAGTTTATCTTTAGCGACCTCAGCTGTGTTTTTACAGGTGTTATTAGGTGTAGCAAGGCGAGTATTCACCTAGGTTGACACACACATGCTTACTCTTTCCAAATCACACATCGTTCTACAAGTCCTGTGGATCACACAAACAATATTCTCCATGTTAACCACAATCTACACATTGTTCAGTTTCACATGACCATGAAATTGGCATTTATGACAGAGGAAGTTTAGACAATTTTGGTATAGATGCTTGTCAGAAAAGCACTGAAAATTAATTCTCATTTGTCTATCGTGTATGACTCCGACGTATTTAGGATCGGTTGCATTGTCAAATTGCATTGCAAACGATGCGTCGCGGGTTCGAATCCCTCTTAGTCCAAAAAAAAACTTGGAAAATGTTCTGACTAGGTTTTCACTCGAATGACCTATGTGGGATGGTTGCCAGTTATCACCGGAAGGTCGTGGGTTTCCGCTGGGCATAAAACCCGGTTTCCTCCCACAATAAAATTGGCAACGCTGCCATATAAGTGAAATAATCTTGCGCGGCGTAAAACACCAAACAATCAATCAATTGTATTGCATATGATAACGAGTCTATTCTGCAACGACATATTCACTAGCCTTGTACCATTCACGACTGTGATACCCTTACGATACCTACGCTTAAAGTCTGATAATACAGTGACATCCATAGGGTAAAACAATTCACGAATCTCCTGATCAGTGATATAGGAAAGTAAATGCATGAGTGACGTCAACACTGTCATTTGAGAAAATTTAAATGGGCATATCAAATCTTACATTTACCTAAAATCCCTTTAAAATATGCAAACAAGGTCTACAACGATAATTTCAACCAACAATCCAACAGTCCAATCTAGGCACACAGGCTAGTACGGAATCCTAACTACACTCTACTTCAACTACCTAAATTACATCTATAACCTCAACTTTTCACCCTTCAAAATCATTATAACCGTGAACTATTTTAGATAATCTACCACTGAACGATTAGTCCGTGACCCGCGGGTATTTCTAGGAAAAGCCATACTGGTTTGGATCGCACATATCGGAATACAATTCCCGCACTGCCTAAAACACCATCACTGTAATACATTTCCGTCAATAAAACCACGTCTTGTCAGTTTGAAAGTCAAACTGGAAGTTTTGCTTTATTTTCTGTCTGACAGTCAGTAAACAATTTAAACAGCGGAAAATGCTCCAAACCCGCACTCAGGATGGGCTAGTACTACGCAAGCCAACCCTTGTCGATTCTCAGTCAGCGGACCGTGATGGCTTATATTGTCAATTGTCGAATGTCACAAGTTTTAACAATATTTGTCCTTAGCAAGTCTCTTTAAAGACAAAATAGGAAATTTCACTTGACAATACCCGCTTTACCCTAAACTTGCTACGCTAAATACAAGGTTTGCATCTCAGGTAACTAAAATGACCTAACCTTTGGGAAATACGGACAAAGATTGACTATGGCTTGCTGGTAAATAGTTTGTGTGCCAATGTTTTTTTATTATACACCAAGCCCCAAATAAGGATGAATACAACATTTTTTTTATTCGCAATCTTTACTCACGGCCGATTACTTCTTAGCAACAGAACGCTCGTACAGCCTGCAGATATGGCTAGCCTTGGGCATATTGTTTTTCCTTTTCAGTTCAGAGCTTTATGACCGAGTTTAAAACAACTATTGGCAGGTAGGGAATACAAGGTTCTACTCGTAAAAATCTGATATTGCAATATCATGTATTTCGGTAACTTGACTGTAGAAAAATATACAAGTATTGAGTTACAGGTGATTTATTTGCCTTTATATAAACTTTGATTGATTGATTGATGTCTTTCGCAGCTTTCTAGAATATTTCTTGTATATGACGGCGTTGTCATTTAAGGTGGGAGAGGCAACCAAGCTATTTGCCATGAGAAAACCCCCGACCTTGTGCCAGTACCTAGCAACTCTTCTACTAATGACGATCAAATGAAAAAAATCCATTTAGAAATGTTTCAATTTGTATTTGGTCAGTTGAATTCGATCCAGTGCGCGTCGTTGGGAAACTTGTGTCGGATTAAAAGACTATCACAATAACGGACACGGCTACCGAGGTTTGTGTCAGACTGAGGAACTATCACTCTAACCGACTGGGTCACGAGGCCTGCATTGGACTGAGGAACCATTACGCAGACGAACTAGGGCATTAGGATCGGTGTCGAAATGAGGGACTATCCATCTAACCGACTGAGGAACTGGGACCTAGCTATGTTGGACTCAGAGACTATCACTTACCGACTGAGCCATCGAGGACTGTGTCGAACTGAGAGACAATCACTCTAGCTGACTAATGGCGTGTTTCCACGGACATGCGTTAAAGTGGCATGAGCTGCCGAAATTCACACTTTTTATATAATTTCTAATCGTCACGACAGTAAGAGGCTTTGAAGGCCATCGAAAAACTAAATGATTGGCGTTGGAATGAGGAAAATCCATACAGTATGTGCCCTGTACGAACCGAAAACGTGTTCGAAAAGTAGCAAAATTTAAATAACCCGGACGACCATTCATTCATTCTAAGTCAAAGTTAGTTCAAAACAATACTTTATCGTACATTTTTGAGACTAGAAGCACTAAAAAGCTTCTGAATTATACGTCTTGAGAAAAATAGCCGATAATTTCAACATTCTGTGTTTACGTCAAAATATCAACATTTTGGCAGCTCATGCCCCTTTAAGGCGTGCGTTGACGGATGCGATTTCCCCCCCAAAGAATGGGAACTACAGAAATACGCTATAGTGTTTCCATGGTCAATCCGATAGTTTTTAACGCACGCGTTAACGGACGGAGAATGGAGCTTGTCCCATTTTTAACGCATCGGACGAGGGATTTCGCTACTCATGACGTCATTGAAGGGGCTTTACGACCCTGATGACCTTTTGCTGCCAGACCAAAACCCACAGAACACACTGACTGAGTTTGTTTACTCATTTTTACTGACTTGTGCTTGTGTTGTAAATGTATTTTGTATGAAAAGGCTATGTAGATGGTCACTTATTCACATTTTTTCGCCAAACCGAAAAAAAAAAATTGTTGTCAATGATATGACCTTGACTTTTGACCGTAACAATATGGCAGATCGCACTATCGATCGCATGCGTTAACGCAGGTCCGTGGAAACACAGCATAAGCCTGCAGGGCATGTGCAGGACTGATGGACCATCACCCTAACTGAGCCACCAAACCTCCAGGTAGTCTTTAAATATTTGTTACTTTGAAATTATCTTTAGGAAGACAAGGTGAAAAAATCGACTCAAAAAGGTTTCAATTTGCATTTAGTCTGAGTTGAACTGAGCTCTAACCGACTTAACCATTTAGGATTGTGTCTGGCTGAGGGATTATCACTTCAACGGACTGAGCCACCACGTTCTGTGGGCTTTAATTATGTTTTATTTTGTATCTTTTCTTTTATGAAAGGAAGATTTCTTCCGGGTTGACTTCTAGTAACATGTCATTGATTACCCCCTAAGAACCGTTGTTATTTCCTGAAGAAGAGGCATTTTCAATGTTTAATGTGGACGTAATAGCGAGGATTGTTTTATTTGAATGTTATCATAAACTGTAATAATTAGATAGGTGTTGTGATACTGTTTGTTGATTTCTCTAACTTCAATACTTTTCAAGGACTAGACTAAATTCCATTGGATTTAATTCAATATCAGTGTCTGTTTCTATCTTTCAACAAAATATTCCAAAATTTACACATTTGAAATAATTCTTCTTTGTCGCTACGTTTTTATCCACTATGGATCATACTCCATAGTCTGAATCATCCCCTCTGCTTCGGAGGTGGCCAGAGTGTGTATGTACACATACTACTAAGTGTTTGGTCACTTGCCTAATCTAATTGTACAAACATAGATTGATACATGCAATTGTGAAATGTTTGATACTGAGTCTGTTCAAAGGATGGGAGAGAGAAAAGATGCCTGAGGTAGTCACGTGCAATTGTTGTTCCTGACGTACACGAATCCTATATATTTTTTCAATTCTGTTTTAAAATATATATTCCTAGATTTGACGTAAATAGACAGAGGTGGGTAACTTAACCAGTAAAGAAATCTTGAAAATAATACACAGGAATTAACGAAAGAAAAAACGGCTGGAAAAAAATAGAAAATTCGAAAAACATCGCAATTTGGAACCATGTTTTTCTCAATAAATAAGTAGAAATAAAAGTAAATAAATAAATAAATAAAAGTTATCCCTAATTGGATAAGGTGCACTCGGATTTTCAAGATGGCGCTCATATCATTCTACTACTGGTAAACACGCAGTCTTAACAATCATTGGGTTTTCTTTTTTCTGTATCGGCTTATACTTTCTATTTAAACAGCGAGGAGCAGACATATTGTGTATACGTAAAGCATTACTTTCGGCGAACGCCGAATACATAACCGAACTCGAACATGAACACAACACGTTGATCATCTATACTGTGAATATGCAGATTAACGATTAATGGTTATGTAGATTAACCATTCGTGGCCTCTGCGACTGTTCTGTAATCTAGGTACAAAATAAGCTATACATCTACCAATCATTGTTTGATATTTACAAACCACCGAAGGTTAGTGTACTTATAAGAGACATTCAGTGTTAAGGTTATGTGAGTAGAGGGTTCTTAGCCTGCGGGTAACCCACGACCTTCGGCGAGTACTAGTCAAGTCCTCCATACAGAGAACTTGTGTCGGACAGAGACTAAAGAAATGTAGATGTTATAAATAAGACTTTTAAGAGAATACCGAGTTTAGCTCTGATTTTAATTGCTTTAATTGCATTACAACATAGTTTTCCGCAGAATGTCATTATCCTCTCCCTGCAAGAGAAACGAACATTGATTTATATTTTCTTATAAAATTATTGATGCGTATCATTATGACAAATAACTAATTTTGATCAACAAAACGAATGAGAAAAAAACAATAGTTGCTTACAAACCATTAAAGAAAATGACTAAAGAAAATGGCGCGTCCGACGCAAATGATGGCTTTAATGTATACTCGTAGTCCTCGATGGGTTAGGCAGCTAAGTAACAGAATATCAGTCCGACACAAGCCTTACATGGACGGGAGGTTCGATTTCCACTACATCCTAGACAATTTGAAAATCTCACCCAGGCTTCCAATGTAGTAGAGTTGCATAATACTCACCGGTGGAAGGTTTCCTCCGTGAAATGACTCTGGTTTGTCCCCCACGCAATCTGGCCACCTCGCCATATAAGTGAACTAATCTTGGGTGCCGTGAAAAACCTTTATCGACCTTTATCGGTACACAATACTTAAAAACAACACGTATACATTGATTCCAAATACAGAATGTAGCATGTAAACGATACTTACACGATTAATCTGATTGATTCATTGATTGATGAAGGTGTCATTTGCTCACTCGTAATCTAAAAAGAGGGAGGTGAAAATATGCCCATTACTCGATTAAACTCGACGAAAGTGACGTCATGCACGACTGCTGATGTTTGCATGTTCATCCCAAGTTCGATGGTGAAGCCCTGACACGGTCAGTGTGGTGACGTGATACCCAACAGTGGTCGTAAATGAGATCAATGCAAATAAGACAATCCATTTTACGTGTTTTATGCTCCAAATTTTATTTTATTTTCCATGGATGTTCTAAAACCAGTATTACGCAACGTAGGATTTATAGATGTAAACAATACTCACACGAGAGGCTGACATATACAAACGGCATTTTGGTCACAAGAGCCCCCAGCGGCTTCTTGTATGGAAGCACATTCATCAAAATAATTCTTCATTCTCACACTCATATTCCAACAAACAAAACTCTGAAAAACGCATAGAGAACGTTCGATACTATGCAAGATTCTGATTTAAACATTTTGCCAACAGTAAGAGTTCAAAATTTTAAAACCAGTGAAAAATAATGTTAGATCAACTCCAAGTGGTATGAGCTGGCAAAATGATGATGTTGCCGTTAACATAGAATGTTGAAATTAACAACTTTAGGCGCGTCTATGCTCAAAAATGATTTTTTTCAATTCGAACCCGTGTAATAATTAAGAAATAAGTTAACTTTTGAATATGAGAAAAGGTTTTATACCAAATCTTTTAGGCATTCATATTACTCTTTCTGCACCATAAGCACTAATAACGACGGATACAAAATTTAAGTATTCCTAAAAAATGTTCTAATGAAATTTGCACACACAACATGCGCATTCGTAGCAACAAACGAACAACAGTATATCCTGTTTACGACACTGTCGTGTTCCAAATGAATGATAATGTGTTATTTTTTTATTCTATACCTTGGAACAACAGCACGACTGTCAAGACGTAGACAAACATTGCATTGCGACTCATCTTGCGTTGTTAGCCAACTAGACTAGCTTTCTGGATCTGAAAAACTATGGTGAGAAAAGATGTAGTAATAGGTCGAAAATGAATTCTTCTGGATTTGGTTTTAGTGATATGTCGGGACAAAATTATCAAATGTTTCTTGCTGTTTTTTACATTTTCTCGGTGAAGTAACTCTGTTGAAAATGTATACATAAACAACTCCTATGAATGGTCGTCCCGGTTATTTAAATTTTGTTTACTTTGCGAACCCGTTTTCGGTTCGTACAGGCCACATACTGTATGAATTTTCCTCATTCCAACGCCAATCATTTAGTTTTTCGGTGGCCTTCAAGGTTACATAATACGGTTTCATTTCCCATTTGCGGTAATGTTAACGTTTTGATTTGTGGCTAATTACCTTAATCTCGTTAAGACTTTCCCTTACCATTTTCAAATAGAACAACACATGAGAAATCCTTTACAACCAAATAAAGTTGACAAAGTGCATGTCGGTTTCAAGCTACTCACAATTTAACATGGGTACCACAATTTGTGACAGTTTTAGGCTTACTTATTCTAAGCCAAACTTGCTATCAGGCATTGATTGAAAGCTTAAAGTATGTGCAGTAGACCTGCGTTAGTTTCAATCCAATATTCATATAACCCAGATACCAAACTATCACTATGTAAGCCACCTCCTAGCTCTAGCCCTACCGAAATCAATTTTTTTCATTGGCTGAGAGAACACAAACTGGGTGTTGTGACCTCAAAGCCTCTTACTGTCGTGACGATGTGAATTCTGGCAGCTCATGCCACTTTAAGGCATTTATTGCATCAGTGAAAGATTTTTTGGAAAGAAAAAAGCGATCGGTGTACTATTGAATCGCAAAATGGCGACCCTTCTACAATATTCGAGCTCCTAGCTCATTACAATATTGTTTTCTACAACTATATTGGCCGATGGTTTTCAATTAAGCTAGTGCTGGTTACCGTTGGTTAAAGATCCGTTAGCTAAAGAGGTGGTTAAAGGGCACGCTTATACAACCAATGTAAAGGTCTCATACATATGGCGCTCAATATTTGCACATGTTCACCAAGTTAAGTTTGCCGTTGATAAGGGGAACACTTCGACCACTGACCAGCTTAGAACATAATTTAGCATTGCCGTTCGCCTTTGTAAAGGAAAACAGGCTTCAAAGTTTACCTCGACTCATTAACCCTTTTTACCCGTTCAAACGAAATTGACAACCGACAAGGCCCATGAATAGCTGGTTTAGCAGTGAAAGTTATCATCGTGTTTATATATATATATGTGTACCCGGAACAATGAATTAAGCTATATTCGTTCGTTTTATGTGGTCACATGATCGTTCTCGCCAATAGAGGTTAATATTTGAATTACACAAATAACATCTCCACCCTCATTGGTTAATTGTTTTCCAAAGCCACTGCTTTACTCAGAAAACTTAAAATAATATACGGATATATTAATTGAAGTTTGAAAAAAACATATCGGGTTTTACGAGCGTTGTTCACAACTTATACGTAACGTTTTAAGGGGTTGCTCAAAGTAAGTTAAGGGGTTCAATGGAAAAGTCTTCAAGTCCACCGTTTTGTTATCCCTGCTACATAAACAGCCAAGAAAATGTTAATGTGCTGTAAGGAAATGAACGAACTTCGGCAATGTTCTTTTTCAGCTTAATTTTGATCATCAGAACGTAGTTTCTTTCGCTTCTGTAGAAACAACTCGCTTTGCTTTGTGTCAAAGCCAAACTTTCAGAGATTTATCTGTGTGTTACCAGTTTTTGTTGTTGAAACAACTTCCCCTCCCGTGAAGTTCAATGAATGTGCTTTAATATTGTCATGATGCCAGTTTTATGAATCTGCTTCAGAGACTCGGTAATTAGTTTGTAATTTGATTCATTTCGAAGTAGAATAGAAGATAATAATGAAAACATAATCTCCATTCACAAATCAGAAATTTAATTATGGGTTGCAGCTGTTGGACCCATCAGTCAGACACACTGTCTCCTACTACAATTATTGTCAGAGAATTAGGGAGCGTTCCCATTAATCGTGTTGAGAAAGATCGTATTTTTTCCTGAAATTTCACGATTGGATTACGATTGCATCGTGTTTTTTACGTTTCCATTTAATCGTGATTTTTTTCTAAAGTTTTAAAATCACGATTAAACGGTCGCGGCTTGAAAATCACGATGTATAGAAATCACGACCAGCTTGTCTTTCGCGCATTGATATGTAGTTTACTTGCCAGACTTTGTCACAGCGCGCAATACTAAATAGTTCGCTATCCACCTTTTGGTTTGTGTTGATCAGTGAAAACAAATATAATCTGGAAATGTTGTTGTTGTACTTTTTAAATTGGTTGAAACTCTACTCACGCATCAGATTGAAGTCTGTGTTGTCTGCTTGAAACGTTCATACTGCGGAGTATTATTTCGATATTGGGCTTCCCTAACGGTAGCTCAGACAGACTTATCGCCCCCTCCCCCAACTGACTTTTCCCCGTCGACAAAAGACTTGGTTCTGTTTATGGCTTGCTTCATGGGGTATTTCGTGAACTAAAAGTGTGGTTAACGAACTCAACTCAACGCTGTTTATCCTTTATTAGGGGGATTAAGAATAAATGTGACTGATCTCAGGATGTCGTTATCAATGAACATCCTGCCTTTCGTCAGATTTATAAAAAAGATCGACACCTTTGAGATACCCCTCCCCACTCCGTGTGAGGTTAATTTTTCTAAACACAAATCATTCTAGAAATAAGGTTTTACGACATATTTTGACTGTCCAAATGTAAACCCAGTTTAATTTGTAACTGGTTAAATATCAAACGAGCATATGTTATGGAATACTTGTTTTGAGACAACCAATTCAATGTTGTCGGATTTCTGTAAAACTTGCATTTCACAAACCATCCGCCGTAATAATTTTTTTGGAAAGTCTGTACCTTCATAATTTAAAAAAAATGTTTGGTAACTATAACTTATAGTATAAGATAAGATAGACACAACTTATTTTAAACCAAACTTGTCCAACGACAAGCTCAACACATAAGCTGCCAACACATTTTTTTAATTCTTTATTAGTATTCTACAAAGGCAATAGACTTGATACCAGTGTCGAGAATGTAGGCTTAAATAATGGTTAGAACTAATTCAGACCTAAAATAAATGAATTTAGTTGAATTATCATAGGCCACATATTGCATGGATATTAATTATTTCGACCTCAATCATTCAGTTTACCGAAAAAATACCTCTGTCCCGATAATCAAATCTATTGAATAGGTAAACTTTTGGCAACCTGTGTGTCTTTCATAAAGTGAGATTTTATAAATGTTGTTCTAATATAAACAGGAACCTTTGTCTACCATTCTGTATGTTTGACAAATAACATTTTGTGTTGCTTTGTATTTTTCCTTCTTCAGAAAACAATGGTATAGATGATCTTACCAAAGAACAGATTTATAACAGCCAGCCTACGTTTTGAAAATATCTTTCACTTTTTCAAGTTTTGTTGTGGAAATAAATTGTGCATATGTTGCTTATAGTGTGTCCTCTTAAAGTTTTATTCCATGTCCTGTAAATCCTTATCTTGATACAAGTTTTAATAAAACGTCAAGTAAGTATCTTTCCTGCAACTTGTGGTATTTCGTCAAATAGACGTTTATGAATGTTACAGTAAGCCACGAAAGGTCTGGGATTTCCTCTGGGTATGGAGCCTGGTCTTCTTCCCAAATAAGCATGACAGCACCGTCATAAAAGTTAAATAATCTTGATTCAATACAGAGTTAGTAAAATCAAATAATCTTGATTCAATACAGAGTTAGTAAAATCAAATAATCAACTGTATTTTGCAGGAATTCGGGAGTAAAATATCTATAGTACGGCGCAACGTGAAACAATCAATCAACAATCTGTGTGTATTTCAACATTTTGTGGTATAGTAAACCTGCATGATCATTGTAGGTGTTCTTCTGCAGGTGTCTTCCTTCCTCTTCACAGAGTCACATTTCCCCATCTATCAGTGAACAATACTTACCAAGTCTCAGTCGGACGAATTATAAGGATTAACAAAACTACACTGGGGCTAAACCACCCAAGACAAGTTTGGACCCGCCATACAACTCACCCCACCTGTTTAGAAATTAACCAGTCTTTCTCCCATTATTGTGTAATCTACTCCCTTCTAATTACTAAAGATTGAGAATATCTCGTCTTAATTATGAACAGTCAGCTCCACATCTATTATTTAGATTAAGGTGCAATAAACTGAATCGTTTGGCTTATTTCTCCATTTTTTTTGATTGGCGAACTGGAATAAAATGTTTGTTTGAAGTAGGCCAATACCTGTAACAATATTTCAAGGTGTTTGGCACATCTAGTTAAGTTAAATGTGTACAATATATGTTTCCTTTAAAATGGCCAGTGTTTTCGGCGAGAAATGTCCCAGCAAAGTTATCAACCCAGTTGGCCATCATATTTATGATCCCCACTAATTCGTGACAGAGCGGGAAAATACTGTTTTTATAAGGGTAAGAGATATTCTGTAATATGTGTTTCAGGGGCCTGCTTTAAAGCCAGAAAATGATGTATATTAGACAAAGATAATGATAATGACTAGCATATTCACTGTTTTCAAATTGTTGAATAAAGTATGCATATAACATTTATTTAAAGGGGCATGAGCTGCCGAAATTCACACTTTTTTCATAATTTCTGATCGTCACGACAGTAAGAGGCTTTGAAGACCATCGAAAAACTAAATGATTGGCGTTGGGATGAGGAAAATCCATACAGTATGTGCCCTGTACGAACCGAAAACGTGTTCGAAAAGTAGCAAAATTTAAATAACCGGGACGACCATTCATTCATTCTAAGCCAAAGTTAGTTCAAAACAATACTTTATCGTACATTTTCGAGACTAGAAGCACTAAAGAGCTTCTGAATTATACGTCTTGAGAAAAATAGCCGATAATTTCAACATTCTGTGTTTACGTCAAAATATCAACATTTTGGCAGCTCATGCCCCTTTAAACGATAAACCACAGTCTGCAAACAAGGTCGGTTACCGGCAAAATATACCGACTCTGATTTTGTACCACCTTCAGATATAATGAACACAATACTCTATATGTGAAAAACAAGTTTAGAACGTTATGTCAGTTTTTGCTAGATGTTTTAAACAATCATATACATTCAAACATTAGTTTTGACAACCTAACATTGAGAATAGTATGAACAACTGCATCGAGCCGTTTCGTCATAAAGCGTCGTTGTTGTTGTTGCACATCTAGCTAAAGTAAAACTTGATATTATTCAAAATCTAAAAAAGAACAATATGCTGATAAAATAAATATCGTATTACATGCAGTGAAATAACCATGACATTTGTCACTACAAAATAAGACACAGAGCGTTCATAGCTAAACAATGCTCACACCATGTGTAAGCGGACTTCACAGCGGGTCATTATCAACTGACGCGACGCCCTGTCGGACTACTTTCACACTCAGCGTGACTGATCGCATTTCACTATATCGTGAAAAAAAATCACGATTTGAACTAACCAATCGTGAAACAATCGCATTTTTCAATCGTATTTTTTAAATTTCACGAACACCTGAAATTCGATGTATCGTGATTTTTACAAAAAAATCACGATTGAATCACGAACGATTTATGGGAACGCTAATAGCTTTATAGTAAATTTTTTTTTTCATGTGGAATGAACTGCCAAAATGACGATATTTTTTCTGGAAAATGTCAGGGTTTTTTAATTCCCATTCATTTAAAGTGTATTTTAGCAGTTTTTTGTTACACGAAACTGGAATATTATGTTAAAGTCGCACTTAGAAGAACCTTAAACCTAGAAAGATTGGATGAACGTTCCGGTCATTTGAATTGTGCTTACATTTAAGAAATGCATTCGCTTCGCATAGCACGCAGGCTCAAGGATATTTTTTAGCTAGAATCATTTTCCGGAAAACTCCTGTTTCTCATTACTGTGCCAATTGAAATTTATCGTAGCTTATGCCCCCTTCACATCGATGTCAAGAAACTAAATCATCTTATTCTAAATTTAGTTTATGTTTTTCCATTGTCCCACATAAAGATTCCTTACAATGGCATGACCTGCCCAAATGTAGGGAAATTATTGTTGAAAGAGAATAAGAAAAATTGTGGTAAAAAAGTATTACATAAATGCTTTTGTTTGGCCCAATCTTGGGTGGGCGTTTATGTTAGCAAAAATAAACCCATAACTAAACGTATACATTCCGGCTATTTGAATGTTTCCTTGGTTACCACATATCCTCGGTTTGGCTTTATCAATATTTTCCCGCTACTTCTAACACTGAACTATCATGCACTATAAAACCGCAGTTGCATTTTAACAGCAAAGTTCGCGGGCAATCGTATGACAAGTAAAATTTACTGTAGATTTACATCTATGTGAATATGTGAATTCCCAGTGTGGTGTTAGTAGATTTACAGTGCAACAGTATATTTACTGGACTTCGTGTTTTCTTCTGTCCTTAAATGCACATATCTACTCCATTCATCTACCAAGATTGTTGTGTAGATTTGCAAATTAACCAAAAAGAGTAAAATTACCGAATGTGTTACAGAGCGGCACGTATTTTTGTGATGAAACAAAAAGTTTTTCTTGTAGTTCTACAAACATTTTTACAGTGCAGGTGTACGGTTAACAGTTTTGAAAGTGTTGTGTTGTTTAAATTAACAAATTGTCGTTCAAAATCTGTCATCTTTCCTTTTTCTATGAAATATTTAAAACGCTCTTGGACGGTGCTCTTACAATAATATTTGAAAATCGTAACAAAGAGAATTTTTTGTTATGGTACAAAAATACGTTTCTACATTTGACAATACGATACCTAGCACAGCTGCAAACAAAGTTGACAAATGTGTGGTTAACCCTTGGATGTTGGTTTGGATACCCTAGAAGAATTAATATTCGACAATCCACGCTATTCAAATATCTTACAGGCGCATACTGGAATAGTGCCTCTAGCATATGGCCAAAGCAGGTAGAAAAATCGGACAAAGAACTACAATTCGAAAACATATGTAACAAATCTTCATTTGCAGTCACTGTATCCGCTTTACCACGACGATGCAGTTTAACTTTTGTAAAAAATACATTATGTATAACACGAAAATCTATAGCTTTACATTCAGGGGATTTGACACTTAAAACCCACAGCTTGAAGTATTTGCTGACATCCAGTAAAGGAAAAAGTTCAGCTTATTTTCTGAGGTTAACACATTCCTTGTTTACATTTCGTAGCAATATGGAGTAAAAATCTTTAGTTGTAAGGGCAGTAAGTGATTTGCCCTCACTATCACCAGACTTAACACAAATATCTGGTTGACTACACGGTGAATCATACGTAGATAGATTTGACCACTCAGATGGAATACACGATTTTATGAGAGTATAAATGGCCTTGACTCTACCAAAGTCCTCTTCTGGATAACTTTCAGTTATTATCTCATATATTGCTGATAAGGGGAGATAACCAGGTAATTAGTCTCATATAACAAGTGTTTTACCAGAGTAAGCCCTGCATTTATAAATGTTTCAGACTTTAATAATGCACTTTCCTTTCACATTATTTGCCAAAAAGGGGCTGACACCAGAATTGTTCTCTTGTTTAGTTTGTTTAGGAAAGAGGGCGCAGCATTTAAACATTCCTCGATAGAAGAGAGGAAACTAGTTAAATACAATATTATTTGTATTTAACAATGTATAACATATTCACTAGACATATATAACAATTCTCTAGATAAATTTAGAACACCAAACCTTGCGAGAAAGATGTGCATGTAATGTTTCCATACTGTGTGAACATTACAATGAAAAAATCTTGATAAAAAATTCAAACGAAAAGCATGTGCTTTTGTATTTATATCTTGTAGATTTAATCCCCCATCCACAATATTTGTAGTAATCACACCATAGGCAACAAGGTTTGCACCTCCATCCCATATAAAATCAAGACTGCTATTTTGAATGTCATTTAGAACAGAGGGAGGTATAGTTATTACTGCTAATTTGTTTACGACAACTACTCTTCCATAAGTTGTCAATTTTCTCATTTTCTACCAAGACAACACTCGCTTAAAGGAATTAGTAAAGGAAGTATCCACACCTTTTGAACCCAGGCCTCCGGCCCTCGTCCAAAAACAATAGACACTTCCTTTTTTCTTGCAGTTATCACAACGTATACGCAGAGAATAAATCCATTATTTCTCAAGGAAGTAGTATTTTCCGCTCTTCGTATTGCTATTACAGGAAATAATGTATATAAATATATGAATTTTATAAATAATATGTAGACAGGATTGGTGCAGCCTAATCCTTCTTAATACTTCCATGAGGTAAATGAATAACATCAGTCACAGTAACATCATTTACATGGAAATCTAGTGAAAGCGTAAACCAAATATTTGCAGCTAGTGTTGAACGTTGCTCCCCTAAAGAATACCAGGGGCGGATACAGGATTTTGTGAAGGGGGGGGGGGGGGGCAAGGTCTAACAGTCAGTATTTTGAAGTGTGTCCGAAGGTGGTTTGGGAATTTATGGATGTGTGTGTGTGGGGGGGGGGGGGGGGGTGGGGGGGGGGGTGCTGAGAGTGGAATCGAAAATATAGTCACGGGTATATTGATTTCACTTTGTGAGACCCTACCCGAATTCTTAATGGTGCAGTACGTTACATTTTGACGTCGGATGATAAGAGACAGTCGGACTACGACCTATGTGGAAACTGAAGGTAGACTATAAAATAACTTGTAACAGTAACCAACGTGTTTTCTCCAATTGAACGAATGAAGGCACATAATCTACATGCAGTGTCGTAGCTATGAGTCTTGTGAAGTGTGGGGGGGGGGGGGTATCGTTTTGTACTTAATATGTTTCAACGATGTCCGTAAATAGCAAATCACCTGCCAAAGATTGGTCATCAACAGTGTCAAATAGTTCAACTTTATGAAAGGAAACGTTTCTCGAGTCCCTGTATCAAATTGCTTTGAGTATTACATGTAGTTATTTCGGAGCTACCGAGGGTATGAAATTGTACATATTACGAAAATGTTTGTACTATTTTTATACGCCGAATCAGATAGCTGCAGCGATTTGGGTCAGTTTATGTTGGTGTGTTCCGATTATATAGTCAAAGAAACATAGAGGTATAGAGAAAAAGAAATATTTCTATGGATGACGGATGTTGGTTGCTTCTGGGGATGATTTACTGTCATATCGTTACAACCTCCCTCCGGGCTCCTGTGTATTAGGCATTAAAGTAACATGATGACCGTATTTCGGAAAGATCTATTGAAAACTATTAGACGAGGAAGTTTCTAAGCTCATAGACAATGTAATCTTTCCTTCGATAGAGCTCATTGCTATATTGAATGAAAAATTCATAGTTTCTGCCATCAGGAATTTGCACGAAGAATACCACAGACCTCCCACTGGTTAGTTGTAGCCATTCACGTTAGGTTGGTGGCAAATGAGGCGAAAAACAAGTCAAGCCCGAAACGCAACTGTACTGTAATATTCATCATGGATTCTATGATTCTGTACGTATTTGTGAATACATATAGCATTGTGTCTCTGGAGAGCTAAATACAAGATACAGACTTTTCTGCACGAGCGGACGAGCCAATGGAATTTGTAGATAGGGATGAAACATTGAATCAAACAAATCAACAAAGCAGACGATACCATAGATCTGTCAATATTTTAATACGTAAGTGAAAACCAGAGGTTTGAAGGTCGTTAGTGTCAAAATTACACATTTCTTAGTTTTGTAACGCACCTTTTAATTTAAAGGGAAAGAAAATCTAAGCTTTAGATATTGTATTTAACTAGCTTCCTCTCTTCTATCGAGGAATGTTTAAATGCTGGGCCCTCTTTCCTAAACAAACTAAACAAGAGAACATTTCTGGTGTCAGCCCCTTTTTGGCAAATAATGTGAAAGGAAAGTGCATTATTAAAGTCTGAAACATTTATAAATACAGGGCTTACTCTGGTAAAACACTTGTTATATGAGACTAGTTACCTGGCAATCATAAGATGTGTATTTTAAACAAAAAATTAACGCATATATATAACACTTAGTCATCTCAAGTATAGGTAAGCAAATGATCGGAGAGATCGTCCTAGTCTTAAAACCGATGGTTTCCGCTCAAATATAATAGAAAAAGATTTGGTCGAGGATTTTAGAGGGTACTTGACACCGTTTAATGAACGAGTTGTTTGTAGTTGATAACTTAACGACAGCCAGTCGGATAACTTCGCGGGTTTACGTGCATGATATACCCTCTGATGGACTGCAGGTCATTTTAAATGTGGCGACCAAAGGTAGCCGTGTAACGTACAATTTCCATATCCTCTTCAGGGCCCATCAAACTACTATGTTTGTTAACTTTCAGGCTCGATCAATTTTATAATTGAAGCATTGGAGGATTCCTGAAATGCCCAGAAACTGTGTCTCTTCTTTGCATTACACAACATGGGCTTTACCGGGCAACATAATATAAAAAATATCTTTCTAGATTTTAGCGTTTGATCAATTTACAACATTTTTTATTTTATTTTTCCGTCTGTAGTGAAGTATTTTGATATATAATTTCGACGCCATTTGTATTCAGACCAAAAATACGGTGATTATAAAAAGCGCAGACTGTCCGAGGTGTATCAAAGCCGACAGGTAGCGAGCGAACATAGCCGAAGTGTGTTCCGACTGATATAACAGCTTCGGCAGAAATCCAGGTTTTATCTATATAAGGTCACGGCGAAAGGTATCCAAGTCACATGACTATACTGACTAAACTAAATTATTCGCTCATCCAGTCCATCTCAATAAACACTACTTTGTGTAATCTCTCGAGCTGGTTTGATTTACCGATACCCTCCATGGAAATAGATTCTTCATTTGATTTATTGATTGATTGATTTACCGGACTTGACCTTCTGTAGTGAGACATTGGACAATTAACAAGTAATGTGTAACCGGGTACAACAGATGCCATGTTGAGGCTTGTCACCAACAATTGATAACTGACGTTTTGTTGAGTTTGAATCTTCCCACGTTTCCTTTTGGTTTCAGTATATACAGGGTTCTCGGCGATTTTAATTTCTTCACCAACATTTACCAGGAACAGATCTTCTAGTCTCGAGAATGAACGATAAAGTATTGCTTTGAACTATCTTTGGCTTAGAATGAATGAATGGTCGTCCCGGTTATTTAAATTTCGTTTACTTTTCAACACCATTCCGGTTCCTATAGGCCACATACTGTAAGGGTTTTCCTCATTCCAACCACAATCATTTAGTTTTTCGATGGCCTTTAATTCCTCCAACTGTCGAGACGAACATAAATTATGAAAAAAGTTTGAATTTTGGCAGCGCATGCCTTTTTAAGCTGGCATATTTTGTTCAAATTGATTCCGTGACCATACAATTGTTGACAAAAGAATGGAATTTCAGAGGAAGAACTTTGAACATAAACTGTTAACAGGTTAATTAAATAGACGTTAAAAATCAGAATCTTGTCTTTTAGTGGGTCAGAACTTTCGGTATTTTGTTTTAAATTGTCAGTAAACCAAACGAATAATACTATAAACTATTGGGACTGAATTGGGGAACTGAATAAACATATTTGATGCCGTTATGACCACGGACGTTGAACGACGTCTTCAGCTGTGAAATTATTGCTCTATTAATAAACCCTTCGGTTTTTTCTGTTTAAACATTCTGATATTCTTGTCACTGCTTTATTTTTTTATTTAAATTCGTTAATAATTAAATCTGTTTTCTCTTGATTATAACGTATGTACTTATTTTTGCGGTATTTATTTATTTATTCTTTCTACTTTTTAGTGGTTTTATTATATCAGAGAAAGAATATATTTGTCAAATTGTAGTTTTTATAATACAATTAGTTATAGCTATTGAGTTATACAGCTCTGGTATAAGTGATATCACCACTTTTACCGATAACATTTATATCATCACTGCCAGTCCCGGAATTATTTTTATCAGAATTGGAAATATCTTTCCATGATTGAATCGTTAAATTGAGAAATTGCAAAAAATTATTTCATAAATTATCAAACAATTCATAGCATTATAAATTGGGTGTTAAACGATTTTAAACAAGTCAAACATTTTATTTTCGTTTTGGCCTTTCTGTGGCGCTCGCCGTGTGCGGTATAAGTAAATATTGGCCTGGGCCAGCAGGATTCGCTAAATTTAACTTTAAGATAAATCAATTTACATATGGCTCGAAGGTTTCGCTGAATCCTTGTATGAAAACCCATGCACACTTGTCTGGAATTTAAAAAAGCCATATCATAGTATCACGTATTATTGATTTATTGATTGATTGATTTACCGGACTTGACCTTCTGTAGTGAGACATTGGACAATTAACAAGTAATGTGTAACCGGGTACAACAGATGCCATGTTGAGGCTTGTCACCAACAATTGATAACTGACGTTTTGTTGAGTTTGAATCTTCCCACGTTTCCTTTTGGTTTCAGTATATACAGGGTTCTCGGCGATTTTAATTTCTTCACCAACATTTACCAGGAACAGATCTTCTAGTCTCGAGAATGAACGATAAAGTATTGCTTTGAACTATCTTTGGCTTAGAATGAATGAATGGTCGTCCCGGTTATTTAAATTTCGTTTACTTTTCAACACCATTCCGGTTCCTATAGGCCACATACTGTAAGGGTTTTCCTCATTCCAACCACAATCATTTAGTTTTTCGATGGCCTTTAATTCCTCCAACTGTCGAGACGAACATAAATTATGAAAAAAGTTTGAATTTTGGCAGCGCATGCCTTTTTAAGCTGGCATATTTTGTTCAAATTGATTCCGTGACCATACAATTGTTGACAAAAGAATGGAATTTCAGAGGAAGAACTTTGAACATAAACTGTTAACAGGTTAATTAAATAGACGTTAAAAATCAGAATCTTGTCTTTTAGTGGGTCAGAACTTTCGGTATTTTGTTTTAAATTGTCAGTAAACCAAACGAATAATACTATAAACTATTGGGACTGAATTGGGGAACTGAATAAACATATTTGATGCCGTTATGACCACGGACGTTGAACGACGTCTTCAGTTGTGAAATTATTGCTCTATTAATAAACCCTTCGGTTTTTTCTGTTTAAACATTCTGATATTCTTGCCACTGCTTTATTTTTTTATTTAAATTCGTTAATAATTAAATCTGTTTTCTCTTGATTATAACGTATGTACTTATTTTTGCGGTATTTATTTATTTATTCTTTCTACTTTTTAGTGGTTTTATTATATCAGAGAAAGAATATATTTGTCAAATTGTAGTTTTTATAATACAATTAGTTATAGCTATTGAGTTATACAGCTCTGGTATAAGTGATATCACCACTTTTACCGATAACATTTATATCATCACTGCCAGTCCCGGAATTATTTTTATCAGAATTGGAAATATCTTTCCATGATTGAATCGTTAAATTGAGAAATTGCAAAAAATTATTTCATAAATTATCAAACAATTCATAGCATTATAAATTGGGTGTTAAACGATTTTAAACAAGTCAAACATTTTATTTTCGTTTTGGCCTTTCTGTGGCGCTCGCCGTGTGCGGTATAAGTAAATATTGGCCTGGGCCAGCAGGATTCGCTAAATTTAACTTTAAGATAAATCAATTTACATATGGCTCGAAGGTTTCGCTGAATCCTTGTATGAAAACCCATGCACACTTGTCTGGAATTTAAAAAAGCCATATCATAGTATCACGTATTATTGATTTATTGATTGATTGATTTACCGGACTTGACCTTCTGTAGTGAGACATTGGACAATTAACAAGTAATGTGTAACCGGGTACAACAGATGCCATGTTGAGGCTTGTCACCAACAATTGATAACTGACGTTTTGTTGAGTTTGAATCTTCCCACGTTTCCTTTTGGTTTCAGTATATACAGGGTTCTCGGCGATTTTAATTTCTTCACCAACATTTACCAGGAACAGATCTTCTAGTCTCGAGAATGAACGATAAAGTATTGCTTTGAACTATCTTTGGCTTAGAATGAATGAATGGTCGTCCCGGTTATTTAAATTTCGTTTACTTTTCAACACCATTCCGGTTCCTATAGGCCACATACTGTAAGGGTTTTCCTCATTCCAACCCCAATCATTTAGTTTTTCGATGGCCTTTAATTCCTCCAACTGTCGAGACGAACATAAATTATGAAAAAAGTTTGAATTTTGGCAGCGCATGCCTTTTTAAGCTGGCATATTTTGTTCAAATTGATTCCGTGACCATACAATTGTTGACAAAAGAATGGAATTTCAGAGGAAGAACTTTGAACATAAACTGTTAACAGGTTAATTAAATAGACGTTAAAAATCAGAATCTTGTCTTTTAGTGGGTCAGAACTTTCGGTATTTTGTTTTAAATTGTCAGTAAACCAAACGAATAATACTATAAACTATTGGGACTGTATTGGGGAACTGAATAAACATATTTGATGCCGTTATGACCACGGACGTTGAACGACGTCTTCAGTTGTGAAATTATTGCTCTATTAATAAACCCTTCGGTTTTTTCTGTTTAAACATTCTGATATTCTTGTCACTGCTTTATTTTTTTATTTAAATTCGTTAATAATTAAATCTGTTTTCTCTTGATTATAACGTATGTACTTATTTTTGCGGTATTTATTTATTTATTCTTTCTACTTTTTAGTGGTTTTATTATATCGAAGAAAGAATATATTTGTCAAATTGTAGTTTTTATAATACAATTAGTTATAGCTATTGAGTTATACAGCTCTGGTATAAGTGATATCACCACTTTTACCGATAACATTTATATCATCACTGCCAGTCCCGGAATTATTTTTATCAGAATTGGAAATATCTTTCCATGATTGAATCGTTAAATTGAGAAATTGCAAAAAATTATTTCATAAATTATCAAACAATTCATAGCATTATAAATTGGGTGTTAAACGATTTTAAACAAGTCAAACATTTTATTTTCGTTTTGGCCTTTCTGTGGCGCTCGCCGTGTGCGGTATAAGTAAATTTTGGCCTGGGCCAGCAGGATTCGCTAAATTTAACTTTAAGATAAATCAATTTACATATGGCTCGAAGGTTTCGCTGAATCCTTGTATGAAAACCCATGCACACTTGTCTGGAATTTAAAAAAGCCATATCATAGTATCACGTATTATTGATTTAATGATTGATTGATTTACCGGACTTGACCTTCTGTAGTGAGACATTGGACAATTAACAAGTAATGTGTAACCGGGTACAACAGATGCCATGTTGAGGCTTGTCACCAACAATTGATAACTGACGTTTTGTTGAGTTTGAATCTTCCCACGTTTCCTTTTGGTTTCAGTATATACAGGGTTCTCGGCGATTTTAATTTCTTCACCAACATTTACCAGGAACAGATCTTCTAGTCTCGAGAATGAACGATAAAGTATTGCTTTGAACTATCTTTGGCTTAGAATGAATGAATGGTCGTCCCGGTTATTTAAATTTCGTTTACTTTTCAACACCATTCCGGTTCCTATAGGCCACATACTGTAAAGGTTTTCCTCATTCCAACCACAATCATTTAGTTTTTCGATGGCCTTTAATTCCTCCAACTGTCGAGACGAACATAAATTATGAAAAAAGTTTGAATTTTGGCAGCGCATGCCTTTTTAAGCTGGCATATTTTGTTCAAATTGATTCCGTGACCATACAATTGTTGACAAAAGAATGGAATTTCAGAGGAAGAACTTTGAACATAAACTGTTAACAGGTTAATTAAATAGACGTTAAAAATCAGAATCTTGTCTTTTAGTGGGTCAGAACTTTCGGTATTTTGTTTTAAATTGTCAGTAAACCAAACGAATAATACTATAAACTATTGGGACTGAATTGGGGAACTGAATAAACATATTTGATGCCGTTATGACCACGGACGTTGAACGACGTCTTCAGTTGTGAAATTATTGCTCTATTAATAAACCCTTCGGTTTTTTCTGTTTAAACATTCTGATATTCTTGTCACTGCTTTATTTTTTTATTTAAATTCGTTAATAATTAAATCTGTTTTCTCTTGATTATAACGTATGTACTTATTTTTGCGGTATTTATTTATTTATTCTTTCTACTTTTTAGTGGTTTTATTATATCGAAGAAAGAATATATTTGTCAAATTGTAGTTTTTATAATACAATTAGTTATAGCTATTGAGTTATACAGCTCTGGTATAAGTGATATCACCACTTTTACCGATAACATTTATATCATCACTGCCAGTCCCGGAATTATTTTTATCAGAATTGGAAATATCTTTCCATGATTGAATCGTTAAATTGAGAAATTGCAAAAAATTATTTCATAAATTATCAAACAATTCATAGCATTATAAATTGGGTGTTAAACGATTTTAAACAAGTCAAACATTTTATTTTCGTTTTGGCCTTTCTGTGGCGCTCGCCGTGTGCGGTATAAGTAAATATTGGCCTGGGCCAGCAGGATTCGCTAAACGTCTAAACGTGTTGCAAGTCAACCCCACTTTATAATGTAAAACAAAGTGGTACAGCTGAAGCATTAAAATTAATGATTTTCGAGAACCGACGCAAATCATTGCAAACGAAGACTGTGGAATATGCCTCTCAGTCTCAGTGTCATCTTCTCGAGCCAAGTTAAAATCTTCATGTTACCCATTACGTGTTTTACCTTGGCGGAATACTCCAATCCATCCCTGTGGGATGGTTGGCAGTTACCACTGATGTTGTATTAATAGTCGACACATCGTTATCGCCCTTGACTAAGGCTCTTTTGTATTGTATGGAAAAGACCGCCACTTCTTATGTTTTCTAAGTTTGGAATACACGTTGTTTTAGAACTTCTGCTTTCTAGTGTCATTCTATTTACTTAGCGATTGCCCAGTGCACATCCGACAACAGAAAACGTTACATGGTGTCAGAAATACGGGATTATGGAGCTAGCAGGCATTCCAATACCCAAGATGGACTGGGAGTCGTCCAATTTAGCCGAGGCTTGGAGAAAATTCAAGCAGCACGCTGACCTCATTTTCCAAGGTCCCCTGAAGGACAAAGGCGAGGCTGTCTGCAGTACCTACCTTCTACTGTGGGTTGGAGAAAAAGGCCGAGATATCTTCAACACGTGGACGGATCTCGAAGAAGACGAAGGCAATAAACTAAAAACATACTACGACAGGTATTTAGCCTATTGTCAACCCAAACTCAACCCAATTATTTGCCGTTTCACATTCAACCACCAAGTCCAAGGTCATTCAACTTCCGAAGAATTTATTACTAGACTCAAACTTACGTCTAAAGACTGTGATTATCCTGATAAAGATAACATGATCCGAGACCGAATTGTGTTCGGAATTTCCTCAGAGCGTGTGAGAGAAAAACTCATAAATGTTGGCGCACCACTCACACTAGATAAAGCTATTCAAATATGCCAGAATTTTGAATACGCTAAAGAACAACTTGATTTGATGAGAAAACACGTACCTGGTGAAACTAGTGCCACATCCACTACTGACCATTATCCAACAGACGTTCATGCAGTAAATCACCGTCAGCCGATGAAGAACTCTGTACCAAACCGTCGTTTTCAAGACAAAAATCCACATGGACGAGCCAGAGGTCGTAATAATCCAAGAGTACCAGATAGAAATACACAACAAGGAAAATCGAAACCTATCTGCAGAAACTGTGGTCTCCAGCATTTCAGTGATAAATGTCCAGCCAAAGGTCGCCAATGTGACAATTGTTTAAAATGGAATCACTTCGCTACTGTCTGCCGCTCCAAAACTGTGAATGAGCTATCTTCTGAGCCAGACAAGGACACACTTTTTAACAATGATTTTATGATTGATAGTATTGATAATGCTGATGGTAAGGTTAACACATGTGATCAAGCTTTTGTTAAACTTTATCTTGAGAATTCACTCATTCAGTTTAAAATTGACACAGGAAGTCAGGTAAACATACTTCCTAACAGTAAATTCAGCCAACTTATCTCAAAACCTATCATTAAACCTTGTTATCAAAAGTTGTCAGCCTACAATGGCAATCCACTTAAAACCAAAGGTCAATGTAATCTCCCCTGTTCTTACAAAGGCAAGCAAAAACCATTAGATTTCCACATTATTGAAACTAATTCCACACTTATCTTTGGTATGAAATCTTGCTTAGATTTAGGGTTAGTTAAACTGGTCTACTCTGTGGATGAAACTTCTAAAGTACCCTCTAAATCCTCTTCTCAAAACATTCCTTTAGATAAAGATAGTGTTATTTCTGAATACAAATCTGTTTTTCGGGGCATAGGTACCCTGCCTGGTGAATGTAACATTCAAATCGACAACAGCGTCTCACCTGTTGTTCACCCCCCCCGCGACACGTACCTGTAGCCTTACGCGAACGCCTTCGCGACGAACTCGTCCGCATGGAAACTTGTAAAATAATTACAAAAGTAACCGAACCTACCGAATGGTTAATTAGCTGGTTATCGTCGAAAAACCAGAAACTGGTAAACTGAGAGTCTGCTTAGACCAGAAGGATCTCAACAAAGCTATACTTAGACCTCATTATCCGATGCGCACACTCGATGATATTCTTCCGCAGCTTTCAGGGGCTAAATTTTTCACAAAACTAGACGCGCGATCGGGTTATTGGTCAATTAAACTGTCGGAGAGGTCCTCCCCCTTGACAACATTTAACACACCTTTTGGTCGATACCGATTCTTACGGTTGCCGTTTGGCCTAAAATCATCGCAAGACGAATTTCAGCGAAAGATTGATGAGATATCTGAAGGCCTAGAAGGTGTCGTAGGCATAGTTGACGATATCTTAGTTTTCGGGAAAACGCGCGCTGAACACGACGAAAATCTGAGAAAAGCGCTTGCGCGTGCTATCGAGAAAGGTATAAAATTTAACGTCGAAAAGTTATTCGTGGGCTTAACCGAGGTTCCATATTTTGGACATCTCCTCACCTCCGATGGTGTAAAAGCTGATCCCAAGAAAATTGACGCAATACGCGATATGGATCCGCCCAAAAATCGCCACGAGTTAGAAACAATCATGGGAATGATAAATTACCTTTCTAAATTCTCTCCTAATTTATCAGAGATCACAAATCCTATGCGTCAGTTGTTAGGCAAAAATACTGAATTTATTTGGGACGAACAGCAATCCGCTGCATTTCAGAAGGTTAAAGACCTTATAACGCGATCGCCAGGACCGATCCTGTCTTATTATGACCCGACCAAAAGTCTCACTCTTCAAGTAGATGCTTCTAAGTACGGTATTGGAGCAGTCTTATTGCAAGAAGAGAAGCCCGTTGCATTTGCGTCGAAATCTCTTACTCAGTCAGAATTAAACTTCGCCCAAATTGAGAAAGAGATGTTAGCCATCCAATTTGGCTGTACTCGTTTTCACCAGTACATATATAGTCGTCACGTTCTTGTACATACCGACCACAAACCGCTGATGTTTATCATGAAAAAGCCTATTCACGTCGCTCCCCCAAGGCTCCAACGCATGATATTGCACTTACAGCCATATGACATAGACATTGTCCACTTCGCAGGTAAAGACATTCCCGTCGCCGATACGCTATCGCGGAAATTTCTACCAGACACTTATCCAGAACTTACAAAATCTGTCGAAATGCATGTACATACTGTCTTGCTTTCACTTCCCATCACCGAGCGAAAACTCCTCGAAATTAAGCAAGCATCCGAATCGGATCATCAGTTCATGGCAATTCAAAAAGCCATACTTGAAGGTTGGCCAGAAAACCTTAAAGATTGTTCACCTGCCATACGTGATTATTGGACTATTTGCGACGAACTGTCAGTTGTTGACAACATTATCATGAAAGGCGAAAGAAATGTGATACCGACGTCACTCCGAAAAAACTTGCTTGAAATTCTACACAGCGGACATATGGGTGTAGAAAAATGTTTGAAACGCGCTAGAGAAACCGTCTTTTGGCCTAAGTTAAGTTCTGAGTTGACCGAGTACGTACTCACCTGTTCAATTTGTTTAGATCGGCGTAACTCAAATGCCCGAGAGCCGATGAAACCACATGAAGTACCCGAACTTCCATGGCAAGTCGTTGGAACTGATTTGTTTACTTGGAATGACAATGATTACATCGTAGTTGTAGATTACTACAGCCGTTACTTAGAAGTCGAGAAACTATCTAATACCCGTAGCGCCACAGTAATCTCGGTTCTGAAAACTATATTTTCCCGTCACGGTATTCCCGCGAAAGTAATTTCCGATAACGGTCCTCAATATTCCTCACAGGAATTTACCGACTTTGCTAAGTCATGGGATTTTAGTCACATCACATCTAGTCCCTATTACCCTCGTTCGAACGGTCTAGCCGAGAAAACAGTTCAAACTGTAAAGCCTTTAATTGCTAAAGCCAAAGCAGATCACCGCGACCCTCTCATAGCATTGCTAGAGTATCGCACTACCCCTTTAGATATTGGCTTGACTCCGTCACAGCTATTGATGGGTAGACGCCTTCGCTCTGTCGTACCCACTACCGAAGCTCTGCTTCAGCCGAAACCGTTACGTCGCCCTACTGTCAAGAAGAAACTTGGTCAGAGTCGCGTAAGGGCAAAGCGCTATTATGATCGCAACAGTAAGCCACTAGCACAGCTTAATGTTGGTAATCCAGTCCGAGTTCAGCAATTAAATAAAACTTGGAAACCAGCTGTTGTTACTCAACAGTTCAGTAACCGATCCTATCAAGTGAGAACCCATGATGGGACGGAATATCGTAGAAATAGATCTCATTTGATTAAAACCAATGAACATGTTCCTCAGTTAGAAAATCCTCAGTTAGACAATCCTGTACCTGATAATTTTAATACACCAGAACCTACTACTGAAATAGATTATCAAAGGGATACCCCAACTTGTTTAGATAATCCTATAAGCAGCCCAGATTTAAACTCAAATACTTATGTTACTAGATCTGGAAGGACTGTTAAGCCTAAAATCATTCAGTCTATGTAGGAATCTATTTTTAGCTATAATGCTATGTTATTTTGTTAGTGTTGTGCTAATGCAGTATTATGAAGATAATGCACTTTTCCAGTATAAGTGAAGCTTTATACTAAATGTATCAGATTGCAACTTTGTTCTTGCGTTGCCATAGCTAAGTCAACATTGTTTTTTAGTTTCACTCTGATGTCTGAATTATCTAGACTTACATTGTTACGTTAATGTTTAACATTGTTTACTCTCGCTATGTGTCTCACTAATTTAAGGAGGGAGATGTTGTATTAATAGTCGACACATGGTTATCGCCCTTGACTAAGGCTCTTTTGTATTGTATGGAAAAGACCGCCACTTCTTATGTTTTCTAAGTTTGGAATACACGTTGTTTTAGAACTTCTGCTTTCTAGTGTCATTCTATTTACTTAGCGATTGCCCAGCGCACATCCGACAACAGAAAACGTTACAACTGAAAGGTCGTGGGTTTCCTCCGGGCATAGAGCCCGGTTTCATCCCACAATAAAACTAGCAACGCCGACATACAAGTGAAATAATGTTGAGCGAGGCGTAAAACACTAAACAATCAATAAAACCAATCCATCCGGTAAATGGAACAGCGCTTTTTGACTGGATACGAGTAGAACTTCTCGCAGCGAATCAAAACCTAGAGCACTTACACTCTTCCACTCGCTGAGATATAACATAATGGTGGCTGTTTACACCTTAAACGTTTGTTTGACGAGTGCTGATTGACCAAGACTGTAAGGTTAGGAAAGACAACTCTTACATTGCCACCAGTAGTCGCTGTTCGATTTACGGAGTGGAGTGAAGTGAATGGGTAATGGGTAACATAAATATTTTAACTTGGCTCGTGAAGATATCTCAGTGCCAGCTGATCCTCACGTTCGTCGCTCGTCTGGCTCAGAGCGAAAATGTTAGTGTAAAAGATGCAACTCAATCGATTTTGGAGAGGGAGGTATAGTTATCACTGCTAATTTGTACCATAGTTTTGATACAACTAGACTGTTTACGACAGCTACTCTTCCATAAGTTGTCAATTTTCTCATTCTCCACCAAGACCACACTCGCTTGATGGAATTAGTTAAGGAAGTGTCCACACTTTTTGAACTCAGGCCTCCGGCCCTCGTCCAAAAACAATAGACACTTCCTTTTTCCTTGCTGACTGACTGACTGACTGATATTAGTTTGATGGCGTCTCCATTCAATGAATGATGTGCGCCAAGGCTATATAAACTATCGTAGACATTTAACTTTAATAAAAAAACTATCATAAAAAGTGTGATATATATAAAAAAAAAAAAAAAAAAAAAAAAAAAAAAAAAAAAAATTACATACAGAGAGGGCTACATGCACATAAAAACATGACTTTACTGAACAGTTTTATCATAAGCCTGCATGTCAACTGGAATTGATTTTACAATTAGTGCTTATTTAAAAATAACGAGAATACTTATTAAAAAGTCTAACGTAAGACATGGGGCATGGTTAAAAACGTTTACAAGTCGCTAAGAAATTAGCAACTGCATGGAATACTTTGTTTCTATTCCTTGATGGGTTCAGAACAGCTTCTAAAGAGAGGTGGGAAATACCCAGCCTTTTAAGGCTGGTCTGTAAAATTTGTCTTTGCATAACATACTTGTTACAATGAATTAAGAAGTGTTGAATAGAATCATGTGCTTTACAGTGATCACACAACCCGGAGTCATGACGGTTAAAACGATGGAGGTAAGAATTTACACAAATATGACCAGATAGCAGTTGGTGAACAAGAACTTCAGATCGACGACTGGAAAACCTTATCTCACTAAAATTAACATTTGGTTGGAATTGGAAGTAGAAGCGGCCTTTCTCTGAGGATTCCCAATGTGATTGCCAGAGTTTATGGAATCGGGGTAAAATTAAGGAATTACATTCAGATGGAGATAAGTTTAAAGATAAAGATACTTCATCGAAAGCAAGAGCCTGTTTTGCTAAATAATCAGCTTGTTCGTTACCACTGACATCGGAATGACCGGGAATCCATTCAAGGAAGACACTTATACCTCCGTACAATAATGATGTATAACAATGTAATATTTCAAATATGACAGATGGTGATTTACTCCAGGAATAATTAGTAATGGCTTGTAAAGAGCTCTTAGAATCACTAAAAATGAACACATGCAGAGGTCTATACTCTAGTAAAAATCGCAATGCCATTAAAATTGCTACTAACTCAGCCTTAAATACAGATATGTTGTCTGACAATCGAAAATTTTCGCTATATTTTAGCTCAGGTACACAGAAAGCAGCAGATGTTCTACCAGAATCAGGGCATTTAGAGGCATCCGTATACACACAGAGGTAGTCCGCCCACTCCGTAGTTAACCAATCATCGACGCATAGTCTGATAAGATTAAGATCGTCTGACTTCTTAACTCTTTTGTTTAATTCAAAAGAAATAGTAGGTTGAGAGAGGTGCCATGGTGGGGTTGGAGGGGGAGACATTAAATGAACCACGGGGGGGACGATACCTAGTTCTTCACATGTATATCTCAAACGCACATCAAAGGGAAGGGCGCCGTTGCTATTCCGATCGAAAAGCGTATCATACACCGAGGGTTGGAACAACAACTTGACAGGATTATCTTTACATGAGTTGACTTTAATGCTGAATTTCAAGGTACGCCATTTTCTTCGGATATATAAAGGCCATTCGTTGCACATTACCTGTAATGTGTTTAATGGCGTAGTCTTCAAAGCGCCAGTGCATAGTCGCAAGGCAGCACACTGAATACTGTCTAGCTTAGACTTGTTAGTTGGGTACGCTGAATCGTATACTTCGCATGCGTGGTCAAGACGAGATCTAATTAAGGCAGTGTAAATTCGTTTGAGGCAAACTTTGTCAGCACCCCAAGATTTTCCAGATACAGACCGCATTAGGTTTAAAACCTTTTGGCATTTATTGACCACCATACCTATGTGTTCACTCCATGTCAACTTTTTGTCAAATATAACACCCAGAAATTTGAAAGACTTGGATATCCTAAGGGGATTTCCATTCAAGCTTAAGTCAAGAGACACCTTCGGATTTCTTCTAGTAAAGAGAACACCTTCGGATTTACTGTCTGAAAATTTGAAACCCCAACGCTGACTCCAATCGATGACATCATCAAGCGCCCTCTGTAGTACTCGCTTCACCAAGCTCAAATCTCTACTACTAATCCAAACTGCTAAATCGTCAGCAAAAAGTGTACATCCTAGACTAGGATTTAGACAAGATGGTAAGTCGTTGATTGCTAAATTGAATAAAGTCGGTGACAAGACACTGCCCTGGGGCGTACCATTTTCAACTTGTATAGGTCTAGACACGTCCGTGCCAATTCTAACCTGAATTTCACGATTTGACAAAAACTCTCTGACCCACGCTAACATTTTGCCTCCAATACCAAAACTTTGCATTTTAATCAATACCCCATGTCTCCAAAGCATATCATATGCCTTTTCAATATCTAGAAAAATTGAAAGGAGATACTCTTTATTTATCAAGGCCCGGCGAACGGAAGTCTCTAGTGTAACAATGTGATCAGATGTAGCTCTATTACTGCGAAACCCACTTTGGTATGGTGACATCAAGTTGTTTTTATTAAGAAACCACAGAAGTCGAGAATTTATCATTTTTTCCATAGTTTTGCACAGATTGGATGTTAGAGCTATAGGCCTGTAAGAGGAGGGTTCTGAGGGGTCCTTTCCAACTTTAGCCACAGGTATAATTATAGATTTACACCAAGATTTGGGGAACTGCATTCTTGACCAGACAGTGTTGAAAAATACTAATAGAACATTTAAACATTGGTCAGGAAGATGTGACATCATAGAGTATGAAATGCCATCTTCTCCAGGACTTGAATCTTTTGTATGATTAAGGGCTTGCTTTAATTCATTTAAGGAAAAATCTTCGTTAACAGGCATTTCGTCAAATAAAATAGTGCTGAAATCAGAACGGTTTTCCATTTTTTCTTTGTGAGAAAGAAACAGAGGAGAATAATTATTTGAACTGGACACCTTGGCGAAGCTTTCCACGAGTGCGTTACATTTTTCTATATTTGTTACATTCTGGACTCCATTTGATACAATGGTAGCAGTTTCTTTTGGTTTACGTTTACCACTTATTGCTTTGACTTGTGTCCATACAGATTTTATTGAACTCTTACTGTTTAGGTTAGAACAAAATGCACGCCAGTGTGTTTTTTGTGTGCTTTTTATTACTCGCTGAGCAATAGCCTTGCATTTTTTGTAATGTAAAATATCAGAGTATAGACAAGTGCGTTCAGCTCGATTTTTTGCCTTTTTTCGCTCCTTAATCACACGAGAACATTCATTGGTCCACCAGGGAACGGGGGTCTTATTAAAAATGCGTCCTGAAGTTTGAGGAATAGCCGTTTTAGCGGCATTATTGAAAGCTTCTACTATGTTATCACTGAAGATATTGATATCGTCATTGAATAGATTTTCATTAAAAAAACCTTCACACGCTCTGCTATATTGCTGCCAGTTTGCCTTTTTTGTGTTCCACCGTGGGGGGCTGCCAAGTTTGCTGTTAAGTGGAGAAAACCCAAACTCAACGTGAATAGGGTAGTGGTCGCTTCCACATGGAGAAACCAAATCTACATACCAAGATGAAAAGGCACTTATAGAAGGGGAACATAGCGTTAGATCAATAGCAGATAGTTTGCCCGTTTTAATATCAAATCGTGTGCCAGTCCCATCGTTTGAAATTACTAGACCATGTTCGTTCATTAAATCTATGATCATATTACCATTAAAATCATTTGAACTGCAACCCCATACTGAATGGTGGGCATTAAAATCGCCACACAGAATAAGTTTACCGTCACAAACAGTTAAAAGGGAATTAAAATCATCTGTACACAATTTATTACATGGGTTATATAGATTTACCACATTAACTGATTGGCCGTTTGCTTGAGCTATCTGAAAACACTGGCACTCGATAGTTTTGAAGTTAGGCAATTTAACCTCTGAGAATGATAGGCCACTTTTAATTAAAACCGCTAGGCCACCACGATCCCCCGACCCTCTGTCAACTCTCTTTATTGAGTAACCTGGGAATGAGAAAGCCAAGTGGGGTTTTAAATGATAATTATATCGCAGATAATAATTAAGTTTATGCAGCGACAGGTGGGATCTGAGTTATCTCCCCTCTTTAATTGGCTGGTTGCAGCCAGCAGAGGGATACCGTGGTTACGGCAGGAGGTCACGTCGTCCACTCCATCTTTTGGCAAAATTAGGCATCCCCCCAGCGCACCAAATTTTACAGCCAATCGCAGCTCGGTGAAGTTGACCCGTACATTTCTAGCAATGTATTAGTCAAGTTGTTTACGTTATACATCACGTGACACTAACGAATACGAAATTGAAACTGAACTGTTCAGACGCACCACGAGGCATGAGGGATGCTGGACGAGGTCTGTTTTTCTCCCGAATGTTTTGAATTTAAAACCGCCTTATTCTTTGAATTTGTTGAAAGATGATATCTTGTCGGATAGTCACAGACGTGCACATTAGGTTATATGAAACTTAAACTGCCTGCGAACTCGCCGTCGTCTGGATCATCACATGGGAATTTGGCTAAGAATTTAGAAAGCAAAGTCTAAACTTGTCATTTGATTGAGCAAGATGAACATTGAACTGCCAAAGTGAAAATTAATGTAACGTTGCCATTTTTCCGTTCAAGCGCGTTATTTTAAGATTACCTGATATGTTTCTTGAAAAGGACAAATGATAAGCTTGCCAGAACTTCAGCTCATTTCTAATTCTATTTCTACGGAGTAGGCCTACTGTATCGATTTTTGCCAGTTCACTCGGTAATTTAAATAATTTTAGCTTTTTTCAAACAAACAAATGTCATCACACCAGTATTTTAAGTGGCATGAGCTGCCAAAATGTTGACATTTTGACGTAAAAACAAAATGTTGAAATTATCAGGTATTTTTCTCTAGACGTATAATTCAGAAGCTATTTAGTGCTTCTAGTTCTAGTCTCGAGAATGTACGCTAAAGTATTGTTTTGAACTAGCTTCGGCTAAGAATCAATGGTCGTCCCGGTTATTTAAATTTTGTTAACTTTTCGAACACTATTACGGTTTGTATAGACCAAATACTGTATGGATTTTCCTCATTCCAACGCTAATCATTTAGTTTTTCGATGGCCTTCAAAGGCTCTTACGGTCGTGGCGATCAGAAATTGTGAAAAAAGCGTAAATTTTGGCAGCTCATGCCTCTTTAAAGGGGCATGAGCTGCCAAAATGTTGATATTTTGACGTTTAACCAGAATGTTGAAATTATTGGCTATTTTTCTCAAGCCGTATAATTCAGAAGCTTTTTAGTGCTTCTAGTCTCGAAAATGTACGATAACGTATCGTTTTGAACTAACTTTGGATTAGAATGAATGAATGGTCGTCCCGGTTATTTAAATTTTGTTTACTTTCGAACACGTTTTCGGTTCGTACAAGCCACATACTGTATGGATTTTCCTCATTCCAACGTCAATCATTCAGTTTTTCGAAGGCCTTCAAAGCCTCTTACTGTTGTGACGATCAGAAATTATGAAAAAAGTGTGAATTTCGGCAGCTCATGCCCCTTTAAGAAATTAATAAATTTAGTTTTCAAATGGAAAGGGCACATTTTTAGTCGTTCTTGTTTCGATTATATACAGCGTAATTAGAGGTTAATTTGATCTCAAAATTCTGGTGTCCTGTTGAGACTATCAGTACAGTATCACCATCAACACTACATCAGATTATTTTGTTTTAATAAAAGGATACACTGCTGAAGTTTGTTGTGATTCTCTGCTGACCTTCAAATTATTACAAACATATAAACTGACAAATCTGCGTGGGATGAAAGAGTGCAAGTCGACTCTGCTAAAAATGTACATTTAAAAGGAGAGAAAAGCCACAGAGTGATCAAAGTTGACCATTAATATTGCGCAAAGCACTTGATTTCCGTACCAATTAAAAAGTGATAGTTGTCCCAAGAAAGAGTTAAACAGCATCTGAAGGTATAGGGTTTGAATCAGATAGGTGACGCCAAAATGCACAACTGAAATAATTGCTCATGATTTTCAGTATTGCCATATAGGTTATTATTGTAGGGTTACATGTTTGGGTACTGTACAGAACAGAGAATTAAATATCATACACATTATAAATTCTCAGTAGGTAAAATACAGTTTACTATGCGGGAAAATGAAGCTCTCGAGCCATGTCTCGTGTTGAAGATCTCGTAGAATGGCATGAGATCTTGATTGTGTACCACGCAGCTAATTGCAGACAAGTCATATATTCATTTTCTTACAATCTGTGATTTATTTATATTTTCAGACAGACACAAGGTTGACTGTTCCCTTCCAAGAGAGAAATGTGAGCAAGAATAAAATTATTTATAATCTAGCAGGTATATGTATCACCAGAAGTCTATGAATCGGTAAGTGTGAAACATCCCAATACCCCATATTCAGGGTCCTCGCTTCTTTTGATCCAGAGATCACATAAAACAACGCACTCTTTTGGTTAGGCAATGTGTGTCTTCTTCCCTTCCTCGTATTTAAGAAATAAAGGATGAGCTGTGTGTTGCTGAATAAAGGGTCAGTTGCGGGAAATACCACTATTTGAGGGCCTTTTCTAGCAGTTTGCATATGCTCGCAAGTTTAGACACAGCCAATAAATTGGAGACTTTTGGATTTTTTGTACTTATAAGATAAATAAGATACGCTCTATATCCCTACTTTTAAAAACGAAGTTGAACAGAATTTTAGCAAAAAGCAGCTTATCAGAAACCTTTAGGCTAAAGTGTTTTACGAACACATGTTTCGGCATTATTGTGCCTCATCAGTGCAGAGTAGTCTAATAAAGGAAATGAGACATCTGCAGACATGTTTTTTAACAGATTTGGCTGTACGTGTTGTTTTCTGTGGAAAATATTTTAAAATCCAGTTAAATTTAGATAGAATTTCATGGTAGCTTTTTCAAAGCAATGGGTTTTTTACCTAGCAAAAATTGAGAATAAATCATTATTTATTATTTAGTAATTTAGAGGTTCACCTTACTGAAACTTTGTTTTGTCCATTGATTCAGAGATGCAGGTTTTATGCGTCTGGTAAATTTTTTCCTGATTTTTTTTTTATTTCCAGTGGATCATGTGATATTTGTGAAGGTTTTCTCACTGTACAAAAACATGATTTGAAACGATTTTTGAAAAGAAATGTGTCAAAAGTTTAAACTTAGTACTAAACTTAAGGTACATTCAGGCCTGTTTATCTTAGTAATTAGTTAAAGGGGGAGAAAATTAGAAATCACTTCAGGGTTCTGAAGAAGCGCGCCAATGTTTCCTTTCCAACGGTACCAAACACATATTTTTGCAATTTTTTTTTCACCTAACGGTGAAGTTAATAAAAGATCACAATAGGCAAAACAAATTGGTCAACTTTTAAAATCTGCCATTTAAGCCTAGGTTAAATTCATCCTCTTCAAGGCTATCGTAACTCCGATATGCCACGCATACCATTGATTTTTATGCTAGCCACATATTCCTCAAAGCTTCCTTTATAATTTAATGTTTCAAAGGAATTTATGAAAAAAGAGATTTTGTTCACTTTAAGTATACTGAATTGTGGAGAAATGTAATCATTTTGTTTTTACGTAACAGCCAAATCTGTTGACATGTCCCCTTAAACTTAATAGAGTTTAAGTCTAAGGGACCTAAAGCCAGGCGACACTACACCATTCTGAGTGACTGACTAGCTAATTGTCTTGTGTATTGTAGTTATTCGCGACTTCCAGAATAAAGTTGGACATTGGACATAGCAGCTTTGTTTAGCATTTAATCACATACTGGAGTTTTACAAAGTGACCGAAAAGTGTGGTGGCTAACGTTTGTCACTCAGAATTGCTAGTTTGTGCCTGGTTTACCCTACTGGGCTCAGTAACCTATCTATACCACCATACGGCATGCCCCACCCTAAATAATGAAAGCTTGACATGATGAAATAGATGCGTTTTCCTTGCCCAATTATTTGGATATATCTAACCTATAATACAAAATAGATATGAAGCCTTTTCATATGTTGAAGTTTTAAGAACGAAATTTTGTTTTTCAGACTACAATCCCAAATTTAGAAACTTCTAAACTGGTACAAAGATATCCTAAGATGCTGTGAAATAATAAAAAAAACCACTGAGTTTCGTGTAAGTCAGACTACTTAACTATTTAAATTATTTCACATCCGACAAAATGCTTGCTTTTGATTGATATGCACAATTTAGCAATTTTGCAAAAACGTTGAAAGGCAGTTAATTGTGTATCCTGAATATTGATTTAATTAGACAAGCTCTTGACAAGCCGTTTCATTCACATCTACTCATTTAAAAAAAAAAAAATGAAAGACACGAGAAATGGCAAAAAAATTGTTTGGAGCGATAATAAAACACGCACGAGGAGAATAAAAAACGCGCGAATAGAAGAACGTTACAAAACCGCGCGATAGAAAAATGTTACAAAACCGCCCGAGGAGGAAAATTTAAAAAAATGCAGCAGAGTAATCATTGTCTATCCTTCCGTAAGATCATTCATTAATACCTTCATCAAATAGAGTAAATCCATAAAATTTATTCCCAACACATAACATTTTAATTTCACTTTAGACAAAACATCAGAAGAAATATAATACATTATTATTCTGGCTCTTTTTTTTGCATGCATACTTCCTAAAACTTGGAAGATGACTTCTTTTCTTCATTCTTCTTTTTGAAGGAAAGGTTCTTGAAGCTTTCTTTTTCTGGAGAGAGATAGTTTTTTTCCTTTGTCCGTTAATTTCAAAGTGCAGATGTTAGACAACCCTGGGTTTCCCTTGTAATTAGCCATTTCCTTCATAACTGCTTGATCTTTGGAAGACGTTATATTTTTCAAACCATTTTGCATGTATTTCATCATTTGAGGTACATTTATTTTGTGTACATCTTTCTCGTGGGATTTATATTGGGAAACATTGGTGAATTCAACCAATGCACCAGTTTTTTGAAAACACCTGGAACAAAGTATGCTGTTCTTAACATGGACTGCTAAAGTATGAGTGTCTAAGTCTTTTTGGCTACTACATGTAAACGGGTTAGGGAATTTTTTAGTTATACAAAGCTTACAGAGAAGTGGTCCTTTAAACAGTGAATCATCAGATGTACATACTGCAAAATGAGGTGCTTTAGACTTTCTAGGTACATTACTTTTAGTCTGTTTTTCTTGCAGTTTGTCCTGATTGATACTTTCATTCTCTTGGTTAGATAATGCTTCAGCTGGGATCAAATCGGCCATGCTTTGAGTATCTTGATTGTCTTCACAGTCATTTGTCGAGTCTTTTACTTTTTTCCCTAAAACCTCCAAAGCATTTTTGACTAAGGATGTGTACTTGACACCTCTCGTTGACAGTCTGTTACGTTTACGTCCTCCATGTCTGTCTGTTGCTCTGTCAGGAAATGTGACTTGAGGTCTGTAAGGATCAATGTCATATTCATCCTCCGCCTGCTGTGACTCGTCAGGTTTTACCAGCGAGTATCTAGACTCTGTTAATGGTCCTGTTTTACGTCTGTTGCCTAAGTTATGGGGTTGTCTTTTTGGAAGTCTGCCAGCGATAGCATTGAGATGAAGAGGTCGGTCATGAAGCAGTTTGAGTATCATCCCTTCCTTGACTTCTTTATCAGTTGCTAATCTAGAGTCCCTAGTCAGATTAAACAGGGTACTTTCCAAAGACTGCTTTACTTGTTTACTATCAACATCATGGTAGCCATTGTCTGGTGTGTAGCTGGGTTTGTGTGTTTGGTATTTGCACACCAAACCAGTTTTATCTGTGATGTGTTCTGATACAGATAATGCAGCATAAAGATGTTTGCACAAATAAGGTTGGCCTTTACTCAAAAAGTTTAAACAGGAACAAATGCCCAAATGAATGTTACACACATATTGGCAAGTGTCTGTTTTAAAGACACTGCAAATGTCTTCGGGCATATTCAGAAGAAGTTCTTCATGCCAATGTCTGGCCATTTTTAAATTAATATTTGATAGTAACTGTTTGCACTTGGACTGGACATCATAGCAGTGCTCGCTCGTGATTTGATCAGATAGTTGTGCCAAAATGGAGAAGTTTGGTTGAGTGGGAGCTTGTTTGTAATAGTTAGATTCTGTGTCTTCTGTGTGATCTATGGAATCTGACTCCAGTTGTTCTTCAGTGAGCTCATGTTGATAATCATCACTGTTAATGTGGGAATCAAAGGAAATTCCAAACCAACCATGCTCCGTCCAATTGTGTGCTTTAACCAAGCGTCCACTTTTTACAATGTCAAGACTCTTTTTAGCACAGTTCATCTCTTGCTGTAAATTTCGGATGGCAGACTTACGATATTCGGCTTCAGATTCTTTCAAATGTAGGCTTTCACTGTAAAGAAACTGATCTGTCATTTTTATTAAGAAAGTAGTAATGGTCTTGTTTACATGGGAATTAAAGATGGTTTCATCAATGTCTCGAAATTTTCTTTCTGTTACGTTATCTGTTAAAATAAGCGGGTTTCTTCTCTCTGGAATGGGGTTTTTGTAGAGAATTTCAGCTGAAAATGAGTTGGCCCATTGGGACTGAAACCAGTTATTGTTGAGATAGTTGATGAATCTCTGTTTGACTGCCAATGGTACAAGTTCCTTAGGGATGTTACAGTTGATTGTCTCTATATATTTGTCTACTAGTCGTACTTGTACAGCAGGTGTCCAGCTCCTCATTATGGATTTAAAACCAGTTTCTAAGGGCTTGATGAAAAGTCTCAGTAAGGTGTTTTCATGTAAATGTCTTCTAAAAGCTTGAAGGGCGTGGAAATTACACAAACTAGTGTTGAGTCCAATTGAAGAAACGGCCAGTTTAATGGAGCTGTCTTTGTCATGTTGGATAATTGGACAGATAGGGCTCAGAATGCTGCATGGTTTGTACTTGAAGAAACCGTTGCTATCATTAAACACAAAAATTTCCTCCCGGTGTTCACACAACAGGTCTTCACATGGTACATTCAAAAATACTATCTGTAGTGTCAGTGAATGAAATATGGCCTCATCTGAACTACCCATGCTGATTGCCACTGCTCTTCCTTTATTAGTGTTGTCACATACAGTTATCAGACCAACAGGAAAGCGGGCTGAATTGAGATCATACTTATTGTCATACCCCATGATAAACTGTCCATATCTCCTTGCCAAAAGTAAATTTCCCTGATTTGCCAAAACAAAATGATAATTCCGATTAAGATCTTTATTCCCACGCTGGTAAAACAAAACTGAATCTAAATTTTGCTCCATTACCTTTTCAGCATTTCTCCAATCAGACTGGGGGAGTGGTATGTTGTCTTGTTTTTTAATGCATTGGGATACGACGTGTCTGTCTAATATCACTACTCTATTTTGTATTTGTGCTTTTGTTGTGGATTCTTGTATGGATTTCATGTCTTCTTGTTCACTTATATGCATGGACATTTTTCTCTGCAGTGCTGTTTTAATTTGATTGGCCGAACTTTTGTTTGATACTCGTAACAGATCTATCTTATCTTTCACTGATAAACAAGGTCTCTTATTCAGTTGAAAGGGTGTGTTTTTGTGAAAGTCTTTATTGTTTACATGTCCGTATATTCTCCAAGTTTGAAGGTCATGTGAATATATGTAACATTTAAGTGTCCAGGGACATTGAAAGTGTGGATTATGAATGTTTTGTGGTGTTGCTTTCTTGCTTGTTTTAATGCTTTGTGGTCTGACTTTATGATGTTTAAGCATGTATCTGTAGCATGCATTACAGACTGTTTTATTGTGAAGTGTCTGTGTGTTTGCACTGTTTGATGTGTGTGTATACCATTTTGGTGAATTTGTATCTCCACAAGATCTGCATTCCTTGGAATTACCAACAAGTGGTTCTGTACAACCTGTACAGACTGAAACATCTGGACTTTGATCCACTGATGTAAGTAAAGCACCACACTGTGCTCTACACTCATTGGTTCTGCCAGAACACTGGACAATCAGTTTCACCACTTGTTTGTTATCTTTAGGTGCAGTGTCTGCTTTGTAGGTGTAGGATTCGTCTAATCTGTGTGTCCTGCCCCATTGTGTGTTTGATGTAATGGATGTTGTCAGAATTGTGCCATTGTCAGGGTAGTGTGGTGCAACAAGAGGGTCAATACGGTAAGACTTTGTCACATCAAATGTCAATCTGTCAATATATGTCTTCATGGCTTCTCCAGTTTGGATGCTACTAATTAGTTGAAATTCATCTAAGGAGTCATCTCCAGATTGATTTGATTCTCTGGATATCTTTTTTTGTAAAATTTCTAGACACTGTGGGCTGTTTAAATAATCATTAATTTTGTTGATAGCTTCTTTGTCTTGACAGCCCTCTTTACTGCATGGAAATCTTTTGGTCACAGTCTTTCCATTAGAAGCCAGTACTAGGTGAAGTAAAAGCTGTCCCTCTTTATTTCTATGTTTTAGCCTAGGTTGCACTTTGTCCTTGAGATATTTACTCAGACACTCGCCGTACTGCAGTTGGTATTGTCTGTATTTCTTGTTAGGACTCTGCAAGATTGGAAGAACAGATGGTGAATATTCAGTAAATGATGAAGAATTGCTGTTAGAGTTTTCCTTAAACACGTGGTTGTTTTGGTATTGATTGTTTGTATCAGCGTCTTTAAGCACAAGGTTTATGTCAATGGTTGAAGACATAGCCCATTCTATGACTACACGCCTTAGAAATGAGGAATAATAAGACACATGCTTTAAGTAATCTATTTGGGTAAGGCGTGCATCAGAAGTTTTGGCTTCCACTAAAAGTTGGAAAAGGTCAGGTTTCAATGCAGACAAAGTGAAGCCAACAATAGTAGCTATGCCACATACATTTGAACAGGTTTGGAGTGGGTAAAAAGCTGAACAATCGGAACTACATTTATGTCTGCCAGAAATATCAACTGAGGTAGGGTCATGACACAAGGTCACAGTAAGTGTGTCGGGATTTAATCCTACTTGCTGGAGTCCTAACTTAAACCTCTCTAAATAGCCATCTGGTAGTCCCCTTCCTAATGAATCTGCATAGATTAACTGATGACTTGATGCTAAGTATACAGAGAAGACAAAGTGGTTCCCTTCTGGGTGTACTTTAGTTGCACCCCCTTGAAAACTAACCAATGAATATATAATTACCTGAGATTTAGATGGCTGTAGATTGCTAGTTACATAATTGGTGACATTGTCTATATCAGTTAGATAAAGGACACTTACTTCTTCACATTGCGATTGTAATTTTTTAATATAATACATGAAGAAGAAATTGGACAGCCAGTTGGTATTGGTTAATGAGGCTAAATCCTCAGTGTGCACACGATCTCCATTCAATGTCACTTCATAATTATTAGCAGATAAAATTTTCTCGAACTCTGACATAGTTTCCTTTGATATGGGTTGAACTGATTTTATGCTATTAAAATAAGAATTGAGCCAATTAATATCATTTTCACTTACCTTATATCCAATGTCTATAGCTTTAGTTGTCTCCTTCTCTTCTATGTCATCAAGGTCAATATGAATCTGTTTTACTTCTGTCTTCTTTTCTTCCAACGTCTGTGCAAAATCCTGAAATAAAACTGGGTTGTCAAAAACAAAAACTGACTTACCTTGACAGTCAGCTGAGATAATACTCACCTGCTCCTCAGACTGACTATGGGCTGTTACCTCTCTAGCTGAACCATTCTTCTGAATCTTCTCTTCCGCTTCTCCTCCCCCTGCCACCGCCACTCTCTTCCAACTAGGTCTACTCTCTGTCTGAAAATAAAATATACAAGAAGAAACATTTGAGGTATCCTGTACACTTTCCACAATTACAACATTTATGTTTGAATTAATAAGGTTGTTGATCATTTGCTTTTTTCAATTAAAAATTACATGGAAGAAGTTCTTACTGTTGTAGGCTGAAATGCACAAGTCATATCCTGATGGTCCTGAAGAAAGTGGTCTAACATATCCACTACAGCATGTGTACAAAAGGGACAGACTGTCTCCTTACATACATGTACAGAAGTATCGTTACATGTAGCCTTTGTATCACTTGGAATTGCATTTTTCTTCTGAAATAAGGGAAGATAGTAGTCGTTAAATTAGTATTCTGCTGATCCCCATTGTAAATTTACTTTTTGTCCGTCTACGTAATTTATAAATAACGTAATTAGCTAATTAACATAGTGAAAGCTTGATAATCAGAAGATGGATGTGATTGATTTTTGCCCATCTGCTTAATTAAAGGGGCATGAGCTGCCAAAATGTTGATATTTTGACGTTGATACAGAATGTTTAAATTATCGGCTATTTTTCCTAAGACGTATAATTCAAAGACTTTTTAGTGCACCTAGTCTCGGGAATGTACGTTAAAGTATTGTTTTAGCTAAATTTTGCTTAGAATGAATGAATGGTCGTCCCGGTTATTTAAATTTTGTTTACTTTTCGAACACATTTTCGGTTCGTACAGGCCACATACTGTATGGATTTTCCTCATTCCAACGCCAATCGTTAAGTTTTTCGATGGCCTGTAAAACCTCTTACTGTCGGGACGATCAGAAATTATGAAAAAAGTGTGAATTTCGGCAGCTCATGCCCCTTTAATAAAGAGCTTCATTAGCTTAAGTTTTTATCCGATCAAATTCAAAGCTGCACAAAAGCTTAACACCATGATGAGGATAAACAGAATTAATTTTTGGACCAGTGTCTTTGACTTGTTTATTTCCTTTTTATTTGCACAGTTTCATGGCGGGGGCCTATCACCTCCATAGACTGATCCAGAGCCATTTTTGTGTCGCCTGAAAGGGGGCACTTAGGGATCACTTTGACGGCGTAGTCTGGCGGCGTCGATGTCGGCGTCAGCGTCCGGATTGGTTTCCGTGCAATATCTTGAAAACCACTGGCTTAATTTTTTTCAAATTTAAATGGGAAGTTTAATACCCTAATATCCCGCTCAAGTTCGACTTTCGCTAAAATCTGTGCATATTTGATTATTGTACAGGCTTTTGATTGGCTGATACAAATAACTTGGTTTTCGTGCAATATCTTGAAAACCACTGGCTTAATTTTTTTCAAATTTAAATTAGAAGTTTAATACCTTAATACCCCGCTCAAGTTCGACTTTTGCTAAAATCCGCGCATATTTAATTATTGTACAGGCTTTTGATTGGCTGATACAAATAACTTGGTTTCCGTGCAATATCTTGAAAACCATTGGCTTAATTTTACATATTTTGCATGTTTTAAGTTAATTGATTTTACTCTTTAGACAACCAATAATGAAACCATTCATTCAGTCAAGCTTCCATTTGCAGGGGAGCCTCCGTAGCTCAGCTAGTAAAGCTTTTTACTCGCATCAACATAAGCCTTCCACCAATACCGCATGGGTAGGATCCTTGTCAGGCCAAAATTTCATACTTGATTTTTTCGCAAAAGATGAAGGTATATGTGGGATGGTCGCTCGGAGTCAATGAAATGTTGGGGATTTCTTATAAATGTGTAATCTGACGCAGATTATTATTTAATATCTCATATTCAGGTAACATCTTACACAGCATGATATACATATTTTCACAAATAAAGTACAACAGTGAATTTTTTTGTGAAAGGTGATGTACATGTACCTTCTCCTTGTATATTTATCCTGCCAGGCGACACTTCTACTTCAGTTGAATTCTAGTGATACCTGTATACAGGTATGGGCGCCCAAACTCACAAGCTAAAAATCTGCCCAAATTCTTAAAACCAACAGATTTTAATGTCAAAATAGCATTTAATGTTGAATTTTGGGCCAGAGATGTTATTTTTTGTCTTGTTGTTGGAACATTTTGAACCGAAATGGTATGCCCCAATTTGCCCTGGATCAGTCATTGACCTCTGCAGTTTGTTATTTTAATAATACTATTTCCCCTAAGATTAATTTCTGTATGTGTATATACTTCTTTATTAAGCTACATCTAAAGTATGTTTTTGTTTTATTCAAATCAAGGTCGAACACCTGAAATAGATGCTCTTTTACCTTTTTGACAGTAAAGTGAAGACCTGAGGACTGTTGATATGTCATTTTCTCCTTTATTTGATGTCTACAGTAAGTAATTATTATTATATTTTCACTGTTAGATTCAGAATATAAAGCTTACTTAATTAGGACTGTATATATTTTTGCAAATGACATGCCCCCTTTTTTGCACAACTAAAAACTTGTCCGAATGGGATGGTTATTATGTTCAAAAAAATTTCCCTGTGTTTTAGTTTTCATGAATATTATTTGCATAACATACCGTGTTGGGCTGATGTCTCCTCATATTCCAACCAGTAAGGCCTGGTTGGACAACTATACATCCTGCAACATCTATGGTATTCTTGTATGTGTGTCTTTGTCTGGGTCTTTTGAAATATTTTTTGGTAACAGACCGGTTAATTTTTTTCTCAGAACTTGAATAGTATCTGTGCGAGAAAAAGATGATATTCTTATCGTTTATAAGTACATAAATGTATACCATACAACGAGGCTCCTGCTCAAGCGTCAATCCTTGAGACGAAAGGGTCTATTGCAGAGTGTTTACACAAATCAATGATAACAACTGTAACTGATTCAGAAGAAAAATCGGGCCATATAATTTTGGAAACATTGAAGCGGTTCCGTATGTTGAAATGCTGGGAACCAACCGGTATCGATGCTAGTTTTGTCATATATCATACCATATACTGGCTTTCTCGATGGGTAACAGATTTTCGTTTCTGTAGTTTTAGAACAACAGTAACAACAAGCTATCGGAACTGATCGTTTCCGTGAAATCCTACAGCCTGAAAATTAATTCTACCTTTTCTGGGACTTTGTTGTTTTTGCCTTTATTTTATGTCTGTACCCCATCTTTCTTGTGCGGGTCAACTCCCTGTTTATCATCTCTGAAGCTCTAGAATCAAACAGATTGTTAAAGTAACAAGAACATTCAAGGTTTTTAAATTTTTACATAGTTGTAAATTCGTAATTTGTGTGCACAACTGACAAATGGTCTACTACAAATTATGTTCTTGTTAAAGTTTAATATTTGGCCTGTCATGCCGCTTTACAATAATGCATTATTTTAATTCTAATATAATCCCAGTAGATCCTCTCCTATTTGAGGCAAAAAGCCTAATGACCAAAACTCCCAAATAAAAGTTTATAAAACCCCAAAATATTGGAATTAATAAAACAAAACAATTTTACTTATAAAAAATATACATGTTGCTATTTTCAGGTATCCATGGAGACTGAATATTTGAAAGAAATCAATACACTTACTGCTGGAGTGCTTGGTGACGTTCTGGTGACATAACCCATCTAATTTTTTCCCCCAACATTTCGTGTAATATACGATTTCCTATCCTTGATGGGTGAAGTCCATCTATGCTGTGAAGAATGGAAAACATAAAAACCTTTTTCGACCTGATGGAGAATATTATGACGTTCCGATCTCTGACACAATGGATTATTCAGCATTGGGTATCTAATCTTCAAATGTTTCTATGTCCTCTATATATGTTAAAATTGCTCAGGTACATTTTATCAAACTTTTGTCAAGGCGGGTCTGGGGCTTGTTCAACTAAGCTGACATAAGTGGCACATTTTGTGTTAAATTATAGGAACTTGTGTATGGCCTGGTGGCACAACTCAATGTTGTAAGCCTATGCGTAACTTTGTGACAACTTAGTAGTGCTCTGAGCAGGACGGTGAAAGTGAAAAACTGAACAATTCCTTCACTTACATAACAGCATGTATAAGGGAAATAAATCATTGGATATGCTACAGTTAGCTCTTTATATTCTTTATAAACCCTGTATATTTCTCATGCCTAGCTATATAGTTTAATGTAACTATACCAGGAGTAAAAACTGTTATTGAGCTTTATTATTGTGATAAGCTTTCCTATGACTGAAATAATTATTGTTTCAGATTCAACTAACCTAAAGAAATTATCAACGGGTAAAGACTGCCAGTCAAAAAAGAAAAAGTCGTTCAATGCTGCCAGTCGTGAAATGGTCATATTGGCAGCCAGTCTTAGGGGTTCAAGGTCTTCTCTGTTGAAAAGAAAAATACTGGATGAAAAATATGTAATGCTTATAATGAAACATAAAAATGTATTTTTATAAAAGAAAGGAAAATGATGTAATTCATTTTCTGTACTCACCTATCTAGTCTGGGCAGAATGCCCGACAAAACAATTGGACAGCTGTAGATATACGATAATTTTTTACAAAGCCTTTCAAAATCCGACTCTAAACCTACTGTTGTGGTATTAGAGCTTGTTATGTCATTCGTTCCAACATGGACCACCACAATGTTTGGCTCTGCCTCCTTCTTGATTGCTGAAATTTAAACATCAAAAATGTTGTCATCTCTGAAAAGGTGCTATAAGGAAATAATGATGAATGATGCAGGTCAATGATAACTTGACAATTATAGAAACTTATAAAACTGATCATTCTTGTTGATATCCATGTGCCAGTTTGACTACATTTTCAAGAATACATTATTTGAAATGATGTTTTCCTACCTTGGATTATATCTTTAATTCTTCCTCCCCTTATGGCCCTCAGATTGATACACATTTCTCCATCTGTCTTCAAATATTTGAATATTGAATCACTATATACATCTACCTGTGAAAGGAAAGTGAAAATGATAGTGTGTAATGTGTTCTTGATATGTTTGTTAAAAATGGCATAAGACCATTTTTTCATGAAGCTGGGGTGTCAGATATGGAAAAACATTTTAGAACCTGTGTTACACGAGAAATATAAAAACAATGTTGGCAAGTGTTCTACATGTATATTCTGCATTAATTTTTTGGACTGTTTTTTTTTTTGTGTTACAGAATAATAAAATATGTAAGAAAATGTACAACTAAACTAGTTCTAGTTGTTTTTGTTTGGGTGTAGGGGGCGGGGGGGGGGGGGGGGGCACCTTTTTAAATTTAATAGAACTTACTTGTAAGCCAAGAGGCACTTTAACAGCTTTCAAATCCATTCTATAAACAAATTGAAGATGAATTTTTAACTTATTGATAATGATATATCAGAACTTATTTAACTACGTCTAGTTAAATTTGTTTGCTTAACTATTTCCATTCTGATATATGCAGTTCTCTATCGTGACATAATCAATATCAGATTATAACAAGGTAGGTCAGAAATATACTGTATGTGAATTTTTCAGATCTTTGCACTTCTGGATGCTTAATTATCCTTCACATCAATTTAACTAAATACGGTATTACTAACTTGTATAATCTCAGAATTATACTAATAGAGACTTTAAATTGAGATTTTTTCTTTTGCTGATAAGGCCCTGTTTGTAGTATTGATGGAATTTCGTTATAATGCAATAATATCTTAACGATAGTTTTCGTTTGGACATAACTTAGACAAGTTAGAGTTGGGCCAAAGTTTGCGAGTTTTATATAATTTATACAACAGTACAACTACAAGCTATAATAAATAAGTACAATTACAAAATACAGACCTGTGCAGGGTGAAAAACGATATCTCCTTCACTAGAACCGGTAACAGGAATATGCAGCTTTATGTAAATGCAACAGGTAAGTTTATTTAAGCGGAAAGCTTGAATTGTCCTAATGATTGAAAATCAAGTAAGACAATGGCTGTTGAATAACAGTTATGATTTATGATTATTACGAATAACATTTTCCCCGTTATGATTGGTCAAAGTATCAATGAGTGCAGGATTGCGTCATGGGAACCCTGGCAACGCGGAAAACAACAAGGTCTGTGGTAAATTTGAATTAAAATCAAAATTCAATTTCTGAAAGACAATTATTGATAATGTGAATTTTTTAATAAATATGTCTTTCTTATATGAAAATTGGGTGGAACCAAGATTGCGAAATTTGTTGTACTTTAATCTTCATTAACGTACGAGAAAAAAATATTTATGTTGTTCGTATTTGTATAAAATGAAACTGCGGATGTAAGTTGTAACTTGAATTGAAACTGAAACTACCTCTGAATGAAACGCCTGTTACATTTGAGTGTTTCAAGTTGAGTATTCAATGGACTTGCAACTTGTATGATAATCTTTATTTCATATTAATTTTCACACATTAAAGAAAAAGTTCTCTAAAATTGTTGTGGGACTTTCCGACTCTAGTCACGGTCAACTGTCTCCTTGACCTATTTGTATAATTAAATAGGTCAGTTAGGCGAGCGACGATTGGCTATCGATTTCAGCTTTGCCGAGCAGCGATTGGCTATCAATTTCAGCTTCACCGAGCTGCGATTGGCTGTAAAATTTGGTGCGCTGGGGGGATGCCTAATTTTGCCATCTTTTGAAGAGGAAAGAAGCACCTACATCTAAAAATTCGGTCATCTGCGTTTGTATACATTTATTCCCTCTATGTTATTTGTGTCCTTTCTGGATGTTTTTGTGAGTGTCCTGGTTATTCTGCCATTTAATTTTAAAACCGGTTATTTTGATTCGTATCACAATTTCTCAATTTCGGTTTAGTATTTATTTTATGTTACGGCTTACAACTACAACAAGATTCTCGACGCTCGCCATGTGCTCCAAAGTACTTATATAGCCGGACACTCTTTCATAAAGCGACTAGAAGATTCAGTGAAATTTACTTCTTCAGTTGTTACTTTTACATTTTTCACCAAATCTGGCAACTTATATTTTGACAATGTGTTGATCCTTTTTATCTCCTATTTAAAATTTTCCATTTGGAAAGGGAGAAACAACCTAAAAATAGTAAAATTTAACAACCATGTATTTTCTTTAACCGATACTTGGAATAATTTTACAAATTCATTTAAACTATAAGAGCCTTTATTGATTTTAAAACTTTACCGTGGAAATCTTTGTTAAAAAATGGTCATGCCAAAGCAAATTGTGTGAAATAATTGCAGTCATCCCTAATTTGTTTGCTCTCATCACCAATGTTATTGCTACAATTTAACAACAATGTATGTTTTGCTTCCCTTCGTCGGCAACTGCTTATGCATGCCAACAATCAAACTGCAACATCGTTTATACATGTTGGGCCCTGAACATTTTCCTTCTGTTTTACCTATGCAACAATTGTTTCACTTTGTACATCTTGCAACTTTGTTCCTATTTTTGTATCCATACCCTGTACTTTATAACCTATGACCCTTTTAAGTTAAAACTTGGGGCTAACCTTTAAATATCCTTGTAGGCCTACATTAATTTCTTTCGCCCCAAGGAAGAGTGTACTGTTGCCTTTTACTTATTTCTTATTTAAGACTATTTCTTATTTGAAATATATGAAACTCTCGTCCAAGTGAATTTTCATGGGGTGCCCGCAGGAACATTAAGACCTGGTGTCCGATCATTACAGGCTTCTTTAATTATTACGACCCTCAGTTCCTATGATGCTATTCTCTTACAAATTGGCGGAAATGACCTTCCCGCTTGCAACTGCAACGCGGATATATTGGCGAGATATATAATCTCATATGCGAATTTCCTGCTAATGATACCCTCTATAAAGTGTGTAATTATTGGCCTCGTCTCGCTGATAACCTTCCTGTTAAAGTTAATTATACTATGTTTTTGATTGTCGCAGTAAATGAAAGGCTTAAACGTCTCCTCTCAGACAACCGCGTATACACCTTAGTATGGCATTATGATCATAGGGGTCTTTGGAAAAATACTTCCAGCCTATTGGAGTATTGGCATGTGCCTCAATGTGTATGAGGTTATGGGCTTTATGATGTATGGCCCACTATTTATGAGGTTGTATACCTCACTGTTTATTGGGTGTTATATTCCATGTGCCTCAGTCACTGTGTAAATGTATGAGGTGATATGTCTCACTATGTATGAGGTGATGTATTTGATTTTCATTGTGTGTAACATGATGTGCCTCAATGTGTATGAGGTTATGTGCTTTATGTTGTATGACCCACTGTTTATGAGGTTGTATACCTCACTGTTTATTGGGTGTTATATTCCATGTGCCTCACTGTGTAAAGGTATGAGGTGATATGTCTCACTATGGATGAGGTGATGTACTTCATTGTGTGTGCCGTGATGTGCCTAAATGTGTATGAGGTTAGGTGCTTTATGATGTATGGCCCTCTGGTTATGAGGTTGTATACCTCACTGTTTATTGGGTGCTGTACCTCTGTGTTTATCATGTGTTATATTTCATGTGCCTTGCCGTGTAAATGTATGAGGTGATATTGCCTCACTGTGTGTGAGGAGATGTGCCTCACTATATATGAGGTGAATGTGATGTACCTCGTTGTGTATTGGGGTAATGTGCCTCTTTCACGATTTATATATGAGGCCGTGCCTCACTGTGTATGGGGTGATGTGCTTCGCTGTGTATGATGTGGTGTGCATCAATGTTTATTGTGCATTTCTCCTCCCTGTGATGAGTATTTGTGTCTAACTGTTCATGCGGTTCATTGGTGTGCCTCGCGATTTATGAGGTTGTGTGCCTCTTGATTTATGAGGTTATGTGCCTCGCGATTTATGAGGTTGTGTGCCTCGCGATTTATGAGGTTGTGTACCTCAATTTATGAGGTTGTGTACCTCAATTTATGAGAATGTGTTTCTCAATGTATATGAGGGGTTGTGTACCCCAATTTATGAGGTTGTGTACCTCAATTTATGAGGTTGTGTACCTCAATTTATGAGAATGTGTTTCTCAATGTATATGAGGGGTTGTGTACCTCAATTTAAGAGGTTGTGTACCTCAATTTATGAGAATGTGTTTCTCAATGTATATGAGGGGTTGTGTACCTCAACCTATGAGGTTGTGTACCTCAATTTATGAGAATGTGTTTCTCAATGTATATGAGGGGTTGTGTACCCCAATTTATGAGGTTGTGTACCTCAATTTATGAGAATGTGTTTCTCAATGTATATGAGGGGATGTGTACCTCAATTAAAGAGGTTGTGTACCTCAATTTATGAGGTTGTGTACCTCAATTTATGAGAATGTGTTTCTCAATGTATATGAGGGGTTGTGTACCTCAATTTAAGAGGTTGTGTACCTCAATTTATGAGGTTGTGTACCTCAATTTATGAGAATGTGTTTCTCAATGTATATGAGGGGTTGTGTACCCCAATTTATGAGGTTGTGTACCTCAATTTATGAGGTTGTGTACCTCAATTTATGAGAATGTGTTTCTCAATGTATATGAGGGGTTGTGTACCTCAATTTAAGAGGTTGTGTACCTCAATTTATGAGGTTGTGTACCTCAATTTATGAGAATGTGTTTCTCAATGTATATGAGGGGTTGTGTACCTCAATTTAAGAGGTTGTGTACCTCAATTTATGAGGTTGTGTACCTCAATTTATGAGAATGTGTTTCTCAATGTATATGAGGGGTTGTGTACCCCAATTTATGAGGTTGTGTACCTCAATTTATGAGGTTGTGTACCTCAATTTATGAGAATGTGTTTCTCAATGTATATGATGGGTTGTGTACCTCAATTTAAGAGGTTGTGTACCTCAATTTATGAGGTTGTGTACCTCAATTTATGAGAATGTGTTTCTCAATGTATATGAGGGGTTGTGTACCAGGGCATAATCTAGAGCAAAAGTTTGGGCACCCATAGTACGGCTTGACAATACCATACCAGGTTTCATGAAGGCTGTGTGGAGAGAATTTTCTACTTTAAACCATCATTTCTATCTAATATGTCCCTAATATTTATGTTTTAAATACTTTGCAAAGCAGTTTTTACTTGGATTCAATATTTAAAGCAACAATCGCAACATTTTTTTTTTCTCATAACCTGGTTTGGGCGCCCAAACTGCTGAAGCCAAAACCCCATGTATGGGGTTCAAAATCAGCCTAGATAAGGCCCTGGGTACCCCAATTGATGTGGTTGTGTACCTCAATTTAAGAGGTTGTGTACCTCAATTTAAGAGGGTGTGTACCTCAATTTAAGAGGTTGTGTACCTCAATTTAAGAGGTTGTGTACCTCAATTTAATAGGTTGTGTACCTCAATTTAAGAGGTTGTGTTTCTCAATTTACATAAGGGGTTGTGTACCTCAATTTATGAGAATGAATTTCTCACTTTCACGAGGATGTGTGCCTCGTTGATCGATTTATACCTCAATGTTTTTGAGGATGTGTGCCGCACTGGTTATGTGGCTGTATGTCCCAATGTTTATGATTGTGCGTCCCTGACTGTGTATGCGTGTGTGTATGTATGCGTGTTTATGTAGATGCGCGCCGCATTGTTTATGTTAATGTGTTTCTCTGTGTAAGAAGATTCATTGTTTACATAACTTTATATTTGCCCTGTATACCACTGAAGATTAATTTTTAATGATTATGACATAATTTAGTTTTATGTACTTCGGTCGACTGACTTCTGTTCTAGGTTTTTGAGGGTTAGCACAAATGCCAAAACGCCGGAAGATTGTCAACCCTGAACCCCAGCCACCCACCCCAGCAAAGAAGGTGCGTGTATATCAGGTCCAGATACCCAAGTAGTCCCCTTAATCAACTCTTCATTCCTCTACTCAACAGCATTTCCCAATGGTGTCGAGCTTTCGATATTTATCACACATTATACATTGCTAAATACCCGCAACATTTGCCCGCATTGATTAAATACGGACATACCATTCGTCTCCTCTACCACCAATTCGGATTGCCGGCGGCCATGTTTTACAACGAGAACTTTATAAAGCCTCGTGCACTTCAACCTCTCGACTGGTCTAACGTGCATGACATAATGAAAATTATGCTTAATGAGAAAACCAGCTGCCCCCAACAAAATCCCTTCCAAATTCAAAGAACAAATCTCTATGCCCAGTGACGGTACTTAAAGGGAAAGAAAATCTAAGCTTTAGACTAGTTTAGATGGAAAGAGTAGAGTTCATTTAGTCCAAAACAACTGTCCAGTGTATGTTTTATCGTTTGTGATTAATTGAAATTGGAAGGTGGCGTTACAGTAGAGAATAAGCTCCATAGGCCATTCACAAGGCCGCCACCATTTTTTCATTAGTTTTATCCAATTATTGTTGAATAAAAATTGAAATGCGTTATAGAGTAGTCATGTGATGCAATTTAGCCAATGGCTTAGGGCCGCTTGGCTAAGAAATTACGTGCGGTTGCATACTGACCTATATATTCGGAGAAAATCTTCCCATTTCAAGTTTGTCGCCACGTTTTTTGGACCTAAATCTACAATTATACATTATAGAGCGGTAAAAGCACGTCATTATTGATCTAAAAATAGCTACCAACATCACGTCATCCTAAAACGAAAAAATGGCTACACAGATAAGCCCCGTTAAGGACATACTTCTGTCTGTTTTTATTAGCTTAAGGGTCACTGTAGGTAATTGACGTGAAATGTTTTAAGTACTTTGAAGGTTGTTATCGACGATAATCCACATGTATTTCTAGAGATTTCCCCTCCTTTAAAGGGTACCTACTGGTTTCTCGCCAAAAATCTGGTCCCCTATTTCAACAATACGTCACAAATATTTTTCAGAAACTTTGCGCACTGTGTTAAAGTTTACTGGCTTAAATCCAAACCAGTACAAAACGCATAGCTTAAGAATAGGAGCAGCCACTACTGCTGCTTCTAACGGTATACCTGAGGCAGTAATTCAGAAACTTGGCCGCTGGAAGTCCGATGCTCTGAATCGATATATTCGCATTAATGTTTTTTAATACTGGACTTACCGATATTCACACTTGTAAGTCTAGTGTTAAATTAATCCAACATATTTTGAATGAAATAAAGTTTCCCAACACCTTGCTACTTGGAGGCCAGTATTTGACTGCTCCTTACAACGCATTTGTTTTACCAAGTGTGCTTTCCTACTGTTGTATGCTCAGTATTAGAGAAAATATATTTCTAAATTAAAGTCGGGAGGCCAGTATTTGACTGCTCCCATCGTCACAATTATTTTTCGTGGAACAGAATTTTAATATTTGTATACTACTTGTAGATCGTTTGTAGTGTACCAAGAGGCCAGTATTTGACTGCTCCTATCGCCACTTCTTCTTTTTATTGCTTGTTTTTCTAATAACCCCGCTTAATATGTTAATTCTTTGCTTGGAGGCCAGTATTTGACTGCTCTAATAAATACATCGAGTTTAGTTCATGGTATCATATGGAGGACATGCAGTGTTTATACGTTCTGTATCTCTGTTTCACATTCAATGTGGTTGGAGGCCAGTATTTGACTGCTCCTATTCATACATCGAATTTAGCTCTTAGTATCATATGGGGCCAGTGTCATTAAGCTTTGTATCTCTAAATATTTAATATTTTGCTTGGAGGAGGCCAGTATTTGACTGCTCCTATTAAAGTGGCATGAGCTGCCAGAATGTTAATATTTTGACGTTGACACAGAGTGTTGCAATTGTTGGCTGTTTTTACTCAAGACGTATAATTCAGAAGCTTTTTAGTGCTTCTCGTCTCGAAAATGTAGGATAAAGTATTGTTTTGAACTAACCTTGGCTTAGAATAAATGAATGGCCATTTAAATTTTGCCTACTTTTCGGGCGTGCTTTTGGCTCGTGCAGGCCACATGCTGTATGGATTTTCTTCATTCCAGCGCCAATCGTTTGATTTTTCGATGGCTTTCACAGTCTCTTACTGTTGTGACGATCGGAAATTATGGAAAAAGTGTGAATTTTGGCAGCTCGTACCGCTTTATAGTTCATCGATGTTAACTCTTGGTATCATACGAGGCTAGTATTAGTAGGAGTTGTATCTCTAAATACTTTGTAGTTAGCTTGGAAGCCAATAGTTGACTGCTCCGATATGTAAAATTGCTAACAATCATTTTATGTCTGCAGATTAGATCGTTGGTCGTGTACTAGGAGGCCAGTATTTGACTGCTTCTATCGACGCCTTTTTTTGTGTTTGATCCTATTTCATATATTAAGTTAGCTTGGAGGTCAGGATTTGACTGCTCCCATTCTCAAAACATGTGTATGTTAGTTCACACAATAGTTCATTATTTGAATTCGTTTGTCAATCAAAGTGGTTTACAGACAAATCACAGTGTTATTGTTCATAATTGCTAAATTTCACTTATCATCTGATGCCTTGATTGAATATCTAGACAAAGCTACAATCATTTTCTATTATAGGAGGCCAGTATTTGACTGCTCCTTGGTAGACAGCTTCTGCTTTGTTTCTTTAGGCACACATTTTGGTCAGAGACTTCGGGCGGGGGTATAACAGCTGCTCTGTTATTCTGTGGCCTTTTCTCCCTTTCCGCCTTAGCGGAATTCTAAATTTATCTTATCCATTTGTATGATTTTCGATATAATTTGAAAACAATAAAACTGTCATTTGTGTAATGACCTTTTTCAGTCAACTTCAGTTGTCCTAGTCTCATTCCGCTAACATAGCTCGTCTCTGACCAAAACTGTTTGAGTGCATAAATGATAATTATATCGCAGATAATAATTAAGTTTATGCAGCGACAGGTGGGATCTGAGTTATCTCCCCTCTTTAATTGGCTGGTTGCAGCCAGCAGAGGGATACCGTGGTTACGGCAGGAGGTCACGTCGTCCACTCCATCTTTTGAAGAGGAAAGAAGCACCTACATCTAAAAATACCCACCCACCTCACCCAAAGTCTGTTGTTTCACTTATATATTAAGGGCCTTTTCTCCCTTTCCGCCTTAGCGGAATTCTAAATTTATCTTATCCATTTGTATGATTTTCGATATAATTTGAAAACAATAAAACTGTCATTTGTGTAATGACCTTTTTCAGTCAACTTCAGTTGTCCTAGTCTCATTCCGCTAACATAGCTCGTCTCTGACCAAAACTGTTTGAGTGCATAAAAAAGTTTCTTGTAAGCATATAATATCGGGAGAGACATTTAAGGACGATACATAGGCTTTAAACTCCTGGCCGTGAGCTATCAGGGAGTGTATATTCTGATGTAATATGGTAAAACCCATAATAAAAAAGGTCCAATCTAAACACGACTTTAAAGATAATTTATTATACGTAGCCATTACTTTGAATTTGATAACTTTTGCTGTAAGAGGGTTTGAAATTCATTTGCTTCTATGGCTTCATTTCCTAAATGTCTCTCAGCGCACTTAGCTATAAACTCAATAGCTGCTGACTTTTTGGTGATTTTAACACAATTAAATAGGATCTCTGTAAGCATTAAAACAATAGTCGTCATTGGAATGGAGCATTGGACATCGGTCTGCACTGCGACGTCAAGGTCTGTTTGTACAGCCGCATTTTTCATAACAGGTTTTTTTATTACATCGTTTGATTGTTTGGATTGGGTAGCTGGTGTTGTTGTTACAGGAGTTACAAAGAGGGAATCGTCAAAAGACGGATCCTGCGAAAAATTCATTTGTTCGTTTTGTTCACGTTTGTTTTCACGGACATTTTTAAGTGCATCCGCAAATGAGATTCGTTCTGTTATTCTTATGTATTGGGCTTTGGCGGCTTCTTTCATTGCTGGGCACCCCCCATAAGCCGAACTGTGGGACATACTGCCACAGTTTACGCACCTACGGGACTCTTTATTAGGACAGGCTTGAAACTCGTGAGCCTCTCCGCAGCGTGGGCATCGTAGTCGACCATGACACTCGGAGGCCTTATGATTAATTCGCTGACAGCGAAAGCAACGGATTACAGGGGGGATGTATGGCTTCACTGTAAACAGTTGAAAACCCAGTACTACCTCTGAAGGTAGCTGTTCTAAATCAAAATAAAGAAGCATACATGAAGTAGGAGCTTTATCTCTACCCTTTGTGAGCCGTTGAACTTTAAAACATTTTAATTTTTCTAAAGCCGAACAAATATCTACTTCTTTAACATCCTCGCTAATTCCGTAAATTACACCTCTCACACTCGAAGCAGAGGCTGATAAGGGCCTACACTTAATGTCGTGATTTAAAATACTGGTCAAACTCAATAGCTTTTTAAACTGACTTGTGTCTTCACAAACAATTAGCAAATCCCTTGACTGATATTTTTTAACCAGTTTTACATTACCGACTGCTGAGTGAAGTGCTTGGCCGAAAGACAAACAACACAAGCTAGCGGCTGGCTTACCAGTGACCGTGGACATAACAATAGACAGATTGCTGGGTTTACTTTCCTGTGCCTTGGTTGACCTGGCCTTTTTCCCCGATTCTCTGTCCCAGCTAACCGAGCGATCTCTTTCTCTTCTCTTTCGTTGAGGGACCTCTATAAAATCCATATCCTCACACTCATGATCGTCTTCCATAATGCTAATTTAACTTTAATTCAATGTAATCTATTTAACCTATGTGCACTGGACGAGGGATGTTATTACTCAACAGTTAGTGTGTTAGTATGATAGTTTACCTCGGGGCGACTCGAGGAAGGGAGAGACAAAAGGAGCCCTTTGAAGAAAGTAGAAATACACAGTGCATGTACAGATATTTGAGATTAATCTAACAAAATATAAATATTTTTTTTTGTTCTATATAAGTATATCTTCTTTTTTTTTAAGAGTATATAAATATGACAGATTTACCCTACAAGAGTCTTGCAAGAATCGTCAAAACAAAAACGAGTTGGTCTTTGTGCAACTACAACAACGTAAGAAAAGTTAGTTTGTGATAAAAAATACAAGAATTTAAGAACTTACATACAATTTAAAACGTACGATGACTCCGGGTTGATATCCCTCAACATATTTACCAGTTAAAGAAAGGGAAATACAAACAAGATAAACACAATAAACATGAATTGAACAAACACAGAACGAGCTACATAAAACACGTCTCTACTGCTGAAGCTTTTTTTTTTCCTTGCAGTTATCACAGCGTATACACAGAGAATCAATACATTATTACTCAAGTAAGTAGTATTTTCCGCTCTCCGTATTGCTATTACAGGAAATAATGTTTATAAATATATGAATTTTATAAATAATATGTAGACATGATTTGTGCAGCTTAATCTTTCTTAATACTTCCATGAGGTAAATGAATAATATCAGCCACAGTAACGTCATTTACATGGAAATCTAGTGAAAGTGTAAACGAAATATTTGCAGCTAGTGTTGAACGTTGCTTTCCTAAAAAATACCAGGGGCGGATACAGGATTTTGCGAAAGTGTGTGTATGGGTGTGTGTGTGTGTGTGGGGGGGGGGGGGGGGCAAGTTCTAACAGTCAGTATTTTCAAGTGTGTCCGGGGGTGGTTTGAGAATTTAGGGAGGGGGGGGGGGGGGGGGTCGCTGAAAGTGTAGTCGAAAATATACTCACGGGTAAATCAAATTAATTTGCACGAATTTCACTTTATGAGACCCTACCCGAATTCTTAATGGGGCAGTACGTTATGTTTTGACGTTCGATGATGAGAGACAGCCGGACTACGACCTATACGGAAAATGAGGGTAGACTATAAAATAACTTGTAACAGTATAAAGCAACGGGTTTTCACCAATTGAACAAATGGAGACACATAATCTACATGCAGTAGCGTAGCTATGAGTCTTTTGAAGTGGGTCGGGGGTGGGGGGGGGGGGGGGGTGGGCGGGGGAGGTATCGTTTTAGACTTAATATGTTTCAACGATGTCCGTAGCAAATCAGCTGCCAAAGATTGGTCACCAACAGTGTCGAATAGTTCAGGAAACGTTTATCAAGTCCCTGTATCAAATTGCTTTGAGTATTACATGTAGTTCTTTCGGAGCTACCGAGGGTATCGAATTGTACATATTTACGAAAATGTTTGTACTATTTTTATACGCCGAAGCAGATAGCTTCAGCGACCTGGGTCAGTTTATGTTGGTGTGTTCCGATTATACAGTCAAATAAACATAGTGGTATAGAGAAAAAGAAATATTTCTATCGTTGACGGATGTTGGTTGCTTCTGGGGATGATTAACTGTCATATCGTTACAACCTCCTCCCGGGCTCCTGTGTATTAGGCATTAAGGTAACATGATGACCGTATTTCGGAAAGATCTATTGAAAACTATTAGACGAGGAAGTTTCTAAGCTCATAGACAATGTAATCTTTCCTTCGACAGAGCTCATTGCTATATTGAATGAAAAATTCATAGTTTGTGTCATCAGGGATTTGCACGAAGGATACCACAGACGTCCCGCTGGTTAGTTGTAGCCATTCACGTTAGGTTGGTGGCAAATGAGGCAAAAAAAAAAGTCAAGCCCGAAACGCAACTGTACTGTAATATTCATCATGGATTCTATGATACTGTAAGTAGTGGTGAATACATATAGCATTGTGTCTCTGGAGAGCTAAATACAAGATACAGACTTTTATGCACGAGCGGACGAGCCAATGGAATTTGTAAATAGGGATGAAATATTGAATCAAACAAATAAACAAAGCAGACGCTACCATAGCTGTCAAGGTGGTAAAGATTTAACTAACTTTCAGAGAATATGTTTATTTTAAGGGTATAAGGTGTAGAATTTCATTTATTTCCTTATACAAATTTCGGATGATTTGATCGTTCTTGCACTCCCATGAGGTTAATGAATATATCAGCCATAGTAACGTCATTTACATGTAAATCTAGTGAAAGTCTAAACCAAATATTTGCAGTTAGGTTTGAACGTTACTCCCGAAAAGAATACTACCATTTTTTAACAGTTTTTTTTTCATTAATACGTAAGTCAAAACTAGAGGTTTCTATGAAGGTCGTTAGTGTCAACATTAAACATTGACCACATAATGCAAACGTTAACACTATATAGGAAACTCAACACAGTCTTTTCATTTCGCATAAACATTCTGTGCATTTCTCAAAATTCACACATTTCTTAGTTTTGTAACGCACTCTTTAATTTAAGGGGCCTTGGTGGTTCAATGGGTTAGACTGGTAGCCTTTCAGTCCCACACAGACCTTCCATCAATGCGGTGCGGGTTAGAATCACACCGAGAATAAACAGAAAAATTGAAAAATTCTGAGTGGATTTCCACTTAGTTGTCGTATGTGAAAGAGTTGCAAGGTACTCGCCGAAGGTCAGGGTTTCCTCCGGGCAATGAGCCCGGATTCCACTCCCACTGAACCTGCCACCCCACCATATAAGTGAAATAATCTTGAGTGCGGCGTAAGTGTTGTTTCATTATTTTATATTTTTCACTCTCTAAATCGCAAACTAAACTATACACTTTTAATAGCACAATTTTTTTAAGTCACCAAACGTTATTCCAAGTGAATTCAACAAAACACCGGTAGGGGAGAGTGAGTGGGGTTGGTGCGTTAGGGGTTGAAACGGTAGCAAAAAGGTTATAAACTTTTACAAACACTAAAATACACAGGTACGGGTCTAAATAACCATGGAAAAAAGTTTGTGATTGTGTCAAAAAGCGGTACATTATCCAGATCTCTAAACCCAATCTTAAGTTGTGTATTTTAAACAAAATTTTAACGCATATATATAACACTTAGTTCTCTCAAGTATAGGTAAGCAAATGGTCGGAGAGATCGTCCGATGGTTTCCGCCTTTATATGATATAAAAAGATTTGGTCGAGGATTTTAGAGCGTACTTGACACCGTTTAATGAACAAGTTGTTTGTAGTTGATAACTTAACGACATCCAGTCTGTTAACTTCGGGGATTTACGTGCGTGAAATACCCTCTGATGGACTGCAGGTGATTTTGAATGTGGCGACCAAGGGTAGCCGTGTTACGTACAATTTCCATATCCTCTTCAGGGCCCATCAAAATACTATGTTTGTTAACTTTCAGGCTCGATCAATTTTTATTGGAGGATTCCTGAAATGCCCAGAAACTGCGTCTCTTCTTTGCGTTACACAACATGGGCTTTACCGGGCTAAGTAACATACAAAATATCTTTCTAGATTTTAGCGTATGGTCAATTTTTTTATTTTATTTTTCCGTCTGTATTGAAGTATTTTGATATATAGGCCTACTGTCGACGCCATTTGTATTCAGATAAAAAATACGGTGATTTACCATATAAAAAGCGCAGACTGTCAGAGGCGTATCAAAGCCGACAGGTAGCGAGCGAGCATAGCCGAAGTGTGTTCCGACTAATATAACAGCTTCGGCAGAAATCCAGGTTTAATCTATATGAGGTCACATGACTATACTGACTGGACTAAATTATTCGCCCATCCAGCCCATCAGAATAAACACTACTTTGTGTAATCTTCGAATTCCCACTGATTAGTCTTGTGTAAAAGAGCAACGTAAGCACTCCGAGGAACGACAATGACTTCCTGTTTTACTCGATATTTGTTATTCCTCGGAGTGCTTACGTTGCTCTATTTGTGTAATCTCTCGAGTTGGGTTGATTTACTGATACCCTCCATGGAAATAGATTCTCCATTGAAGCCAATTTTGCCAATCAGATGAAAAACCTGAAGGACGAACAGATCAATACAAGTGTGGGAGTTTATTTCTGAGGCAGCAAAAGACAAGACTTGAATGGATTGTCCAATACGGTAATCTCTAAAGGGACAAAGAAATAGATAGATCACGGGCCACAGTTAATTTTGAAACAGAAATACGACCGACAATAACAAAGAAGTAATCCGTACAGCCGTTTTTTACTCATGTTTATAAAGGACAAGCCGTCCACAGTTCTCTCATAATAATGAAGATCTATCAACAATGGCCAATAAGCTAATCTTAAAAGCTGGTCTCCACACGTTCTTAAACAATATCCACCTACTGTAGACTCCTCCCGGTGATTCTTTGTATCAAAGCCATGGTCAGTATTATTTCTCTGTCATACACAAAATAATTTTTGCAACTTTTGAATTGTAATTCTTTTTGCTCAAGATTGATTCTTTATATCTGTCTACAAAGCTGAACATCAAATGTCTTCTTAAACTAAGTGGACGTTGGTGGGGCTCAATTATGGCTTTGACTACTTCTCCAAGGAGACAATGAAGAAGATGCGGATCTCATCACTCGTTGTTGAAGAAATCTACTCTCTCCAAATTGACATTCTAAAGTATTATCTTGTAGCTTAATTCTGCTTTTGATATTTAATATAAAGATACTTTTAGACATAGTTAATAGTCTCTCAAACAATACATCCTTATTTGCAACCTTCCAACAAAGGTTTTCTCCAAGATAAGATTGTCTTTTGTTTAAACATGGGCTGATGTTAACGTGTAAATTGGTAGTAACAATTTACTTGATGGCAACTATAAAGGAATAAGAAATGTTTATGGGAATTGACACGGCACGATACGCTCTGCAATTGCACCAACACGGAGCCCGGTTTTACTGCAAGACTATTGTTAAGTCGCATGATACAAAATCGTTACAATGTGTACAAATACGGAAACCTTTGGGGATTTTTTATTGAGTTCGATTGCTAATTGTCGTGTCAAGATCGTGTCGTGTTTAACTGACTATATATCCCTGTGGCATGAACAATTACAAATATCGCGAGAGATGTATTACAAAAAGGTTCTGTTGGCGTACAAACTGGGCTGAGCGCGTCGACTCAGCTATCACTCCATCGTTAACGAGAAAAACAAAATGTAAATGCTATTGAAACACAGCTGTACGTTGTTCTGTATTTTATTAATGCTGCTACATGTTTGTGTTAGGTCGAAAATTGGTTATTAAGAAAGAATGTCAAGATAATAACAATTCTCACGAACAGACGTATAGTCTAAAATAGCAATGCCATCACTTAAGTTATCAGCTCAAATGATGCTACCAGAATGACATCCCTTCCTTGACCAACAAGAACAACACTATGCAGCCGATGGTTCGATTAGTGTATGGTTTATCTAATTTTACTTTGTTCAACTTACTAGTATTGGGTCAACAGTTTCTAGCATAAATTTACATACCTAGAAACAAAGTCTGACGACAGAACTTCCACTGGTTTTACGCCAAACACTCTTGTTTAAAAGAAACAAATAATCCAGCAACTTATTGTTTTATTTTATGGTCTTAAATATTTGTTTCTGCCCTTTGCACAATGACATATTGTGTTAATTGTTTCTAAAAAGGGAATTCACCTATGTTCCCTAATTTCATTATCTTAGAATAGGACGAAGCCATTGTTAATAAGCTATGTCCTTCCCAATATATTATACAAACTAGTGCATTTTAAATTCTTTTTCTTGATGATTATTTAACATATGTTTTACATTTTTAGATTCTTTATGAAGATCAACACTAAAACATGCTGCATGTAAGTTAAGGCCCATTAACGTATATACCACCCATCATCGTTGTCTAACAATCGAATATGAATCGAATATCGTGCACAACTTAAAACCGCTCTTCTTTGATTGAAAATAGGTTTGGCATTTTTTTTAAAGAATTGGTTCATCCTGGTGATTTTTAATATACTCATTTAAAGTTTCTCATAGTTAACTGGCGAGCAGCTACGCGGTTTGTATGTTTGTAAAAGGTATACAAGGGTATACGCTTCCGTTTTGTGTTAAAGGTAAGATTTCCTCGACGTGTCTTTGCGCAATGCTTTGTGCGACAGGTTTTTTTTTTGGTTATCGTTTTGGACTTAATATGTTTCAACGATGTTCGTAAATAGCAAATCCCGGATTCCCCACCCACTGATTTAAGTGAAATAATCTTGAGCGGACGTAAGTGTTGTTTCAATATTTTATATCTTTCACTCTCTAAATCATAGTGTAACGCAAACTAAATTATACACTTACCACGTTCAACACATTTTTATACGCCCGACTTAAAAAAAGGCGGTCGTATTATGGTATCACCAGCGCCGTCCGTCCGTCCGTCCGGCCGTCCGTCCCGGATTCCCTTCCGCTCCATAACTTGAAGAGTTTTGATCTAATCTTTATAATTCTTTCACAACATATACCTTGTGGGTAGAAGGTGTGTCATGAACCATTTATGGCATCCTCGATTGCATAATGTGGCTTCTACATTGGATTATGTAACATTCTGTCTTAGTCTATATCTTCGTTCCCTTCCGCTCCATAACTTGAAGAGTTTTGATCCGATTTTTAAAATTTTTTTTACAACATATAGTTTAGGGGTAGAAGGTGTGTCATGAACCATTTAGGACATTGTCGATTGCATAATATGGCTTCTACATTGGATTATGTAATACTCTGTCTTAGTTTATATCTTTGTTCCCTTCCGCTCCATAACTTGAAGAGTTTTGATCCGATCTAGACAATTTTTTCAGAGTATATACCTTATGGACAGACGGTGTGTCGTGTACCATTCCTGACTTCACCCGTTGCATAATATGGCAACCATATATGATTATGTAATATTCCTTTCCGCTCCATAACTTCTAAAGTTATGTTCCGATATTGACGATTTTTTTCGGTGGAATATACCTCATGGGCAGGCGGTGTTTCACATACCAATTCTGACATCACTTGTTGCATAATATGGATTATGTAATATTCCCTTTCGGCTCCAGAACTTCTTTCGTTTTGATATAATCTCTCCAATTCTTTTAGAGTATATTTAGCTTAGGTAGATGATGTGTCGCATACCAAATACGATTTGGGTCCACATATTTTTTGTGTGTTTTCAAGAGTTTTTTTTTTATCAGAACTGTGTACCTGCTGTTTAATATATATATATATATTAATATATATCAATGCTTTTTTTAGTACACTTGGTCCATAGTAACATTGGAAGCCAATTAATTTATACATTCTGAGAATGTTTTCTTGGGTAGTTTAATGTGCACTCTAATAACAAAAAAAGGCCATTTTTACAGCTTTATTACCCATCTGGTATTTATCAGAGGGGCTGTTTAAATAGAGATAAGGGTACAATGACATCCACTGAAGTTGAGGTTTGTATATTTACACACCATTGTATCAGTGGTCAGCCTGAAGTTTGTTTGCTTTGTACTAAAACTATTACAGCTAAGTCCAATAGAACAGTGTCCAAATCAAAACTGTTCAAATTCAAGAATTTTAAGCTATTGCATTGATTGCTCCTTTCCAATTATGGAACATAATAGCAATGTCAAAACAGCCACAATATTTCAGTTTTTGCAATTAAAATGTGATTGAATTTACCAGAACAGATAATATGTGTACTATAACGTACTGGTATTTAGTTGCAGCTTCATCAAATTCAGAAAAGAAAAACTTCTAATGTGAACAAGAAATTTCAATTGATGAAATTAAAACAAATGCTGTATTAAATGTAAAGTTGTTAATCGTAGCGGTTCGACTTTGCCACGGCGGGCGTATGTTGAGTTTACTAAAACCCTTGTTATAAAAGTCATCAAACGTTATTCCAAGTGAATTCAATAAAACACCGGTAGGGGAGAGGCAGCGGGGTTGGTGTGTTAGGGGTTGAAACGGTAACAAACACGTTATAAATATTTATAAACACTAAAATACACAGGTATGGGTCTAAATAATCATGGAAACAAGTTTCTGATTGTGTCAAAAAGCGGTATATTATCCAGATCTCTATACCCAATCATAAGTTGTGTATTTTAAACAAAATTTCAACGCATATATTAGTCCTCTCAAGTATAGGTAAGCAAATGATGGGAGAGATCGTACTAGTCTTAAAACTGATGGTTTCCGCCCAAATATAATAGAAAAATCTTTGGTCGAGGATTTTAGAGCGTACTTGACATCGTTTGATAAACGAGTTGTTTGTAGTTGATAACTTAACGAGAGCCAATCTGATAACTTTGCGGATTTACGTGCGTGAGATACCCTCTGATAGACTGCAGGTGATTTTGAATGTGGTGACCAAAGGTAGCCGTGTAACGTACTATTTCCATATCCTCTTGAGCGCCCATCGAAACTGTATTTTGATATATACTGTTGACGCCATATGTATTCAGACAAAAAAATACGGTGATTTACCATATAAACAGCTCAGACTGTCCGAGGCGTATCAAAGCCGACAGGTAGCGAGCGAACATAACCGAAGTGTGTTCCAACTGATATAACAGCTTCGGCAGAAATCCATATTAACTATATAACGTCATGGCGAAAGGTATACAAGACACATGACTATACTGACTGGACTAAATTATTCGCCCATCCAGTCCATCTCAATAAACACTACTTTGTGTAATCTCTCGAGTTGGTTTGATTTACTGATACCCTCCATGGAAATAGATTCTTCATTGAAGTCAATTTTGTCAATCAATTGAAAAAGCTGAAGGACGAACAGATCAATGCAAGTGTGGGAGTTTATTTCTGAGGCAACAAAAGACAAGACTTGAATGGATTGTCCAGTACGGTAACCTCTAAAGCAATCTGACTAAAGTCGAGATGCATATTGGAAATATCCATCTGAAGACTACCAATCCAAATACCGTGTGGCTCACGCGGTGATCGAGAGCCTGCGATATAATAGACGGGCCAATCACCGCAGTGGTTAGTAAACGTATTTAGGAAGCACTGTCAGTTGAAGTAAACATGGCTGCCCTGACACCGTCGAAGATCGGTTCAAGTCGTGATAAATGTGTATTGTGTTCATTTAGCTTCTTGGAACCATTTGTTAACGACAAAGGCAAACTGGCAGCAGGCTCGAGTCGAAAACGAATTATTAATGATGTTTCAAAGCTAACTTTTTACAGCAAAGAAACATCTTTCGAGTGCCCTACCTCAATATGCGCTATATGTTTGACTTTGTTGGACAAAGGTATAAAGGCTCACAGCACTTACCAGAATGTAAGTGCGGAGGTAATAAATAAGTTGGCACAGCTTCCCCGTAAACGTGTACCCGTGTTTAGTCCGTGCAAACGGCCTACTTTTCCGAAGAGATCAGACACTAAAACACGCTTGGAGGACTGTCATTATACGCACGTTGGACTGTCACCAAAAATTGTTGTTAAAAAAAAATTGTCATCCCGCCTCTGTCAATGTCTAATTCAACTGTAAGTAACAGACCTGCTGCTAAACCTGGAACAACAGGGATTGGGGGATCTTTAAAGGAGAATAAGTTTCCCAAAGTGAGAAGATCTCTTAGCCCACAGATGAATATCAAAGCTGGGGACCCTCCACTTGTGCAGGTTTGTGTCACACATTTTACAGGCTAGTGGTAATAATCAATGTACTTAATTTGAATAAATGCAAAGCACAAGGCTACTAGGGTATAAGCCTTTTGGATTTCATGGTAAAATCATTGTATGGAACATGATCATGAGCTGCTAAATATAGCAACAATTTCATTGAAACACAATTTGCTAATTCAGTTTAGAATAAAAGTTTTCCACGGATATAAATCTTGGGATGTATGTTAAGGCAGTTTTTATAAGCCCAAACTCGTACTTCCCGGCTATTTGAATTTGGGTCTATTATTAGTACTTTATCTGTTTATCTGTCTTAAAGTTTTTATTTCAACGTCAATTCTTTAGATTTTTTAAAGTACACTGGTACAGGTCAAACGCTTCACTTCTCTTGACAATAGGAATTTTTAAAAAATCTTTATTTTTGGCAGCTCATGCTACTTTAAGACATCTTAATAATTAGACAGCATGATGTGGTTGTTATAATGTTATCTTAACATGTCACCCTGTCTCACCCATGCTATTCTTCACCATTCCTATGTTTCCTCTCACTAATCAGGCATAAATAACAGTTAAATGATTTTTGAGCGAAAAATCAAACAGCAATCTATATTTTGTTAACTAATACCAAAACACATAGGACAACTTGTACTACTTTGTACATGGTGATGTTTTAATATGAGCTTTCGAGAGAAACTATCCCAACACATTGTCATGTGAGATAATTGACCAGGCTAAGAACAAGCTTAACTTGGCATACAAAGAGTCCTTCATATTTCAAAATTAAATCCTATATTAAATGTTCAAATTTCATCCGTTCCTCTCCGCTTATTCGATGTGTAACCAACTGTCTCCATTCTATAGATAAGGTTGTCTTATCGTCTGTGTAATATCCTGATGTTACAGCACACCTGCTTATTCCATGTCCTCCATATCTTAATACATGTAGTTAACTCTTGACCTGTAATACGATTCCCCCCCCCCCTCCCCCACCGTAGATTGTGGTGATTTTAACTGCCGTGTAGGAATCACAACTTATCAGTGATTATAACTTTTGTATTTGTTTTGTTCATTCTTGCTGTGTATATCATGCCTGTTTAACCATGCCGACGTTGTGTTGCTGTAATTTCTGATGACGAGAGTAGTTTCTCTTGAAAGCTCATATTAAAACATCACCATGTACAAAGTAGTACAAGTTGCCGTAATTGTTTTGGTTTTAGTAAAACTGCTCCATAGAAGAATCTATTTGTTAACTATTACGGTCTAAATTAATTACCCCTTTTTAGATTTCATTAATAAAATCTATTTTAGATTACCTTGACATATCCATCAAGAACTGTGAAACGCCAAGTGGAAAATCCTAAAATACAGAACCTTGTAAAAGCTGTTGCAAATGACCAAATGAGATCAGCAAGTAGAGCTATGACTGCCATTGACCTACCTGGAGTGCTACAGGAAGTTTGCAAAGTCATTGAAAAAGAGGTAGTCTAAACATATTTAATAATTATGTATAAAACTCCACATTATGTTACCCTTTATCATATAAATGCTCGTTGTTTTTGGGATTACACAGTCGACATTTAGTGCTGACGTTAGGTGCCTTACTACATGTACATAACGAAATACTATGTTACGATTGAATACATTCCCATCTCAATAAATAGCCTGTCATTTTGTTCTGTCATTCTGTTGACCAAAACCTAGTCTGGTTTCTGACGGCCATATCCAAAATGTGTGCGACAGTATATCAAAAGTAATTTTGGAGTTAGAAACCGAGACTAACCAAAAAGCTAATCTGCAGTGGTGGGCGTGGTTGCTTCATTCATCAGACTATGAACAAGTCAAAAAGTAGATCAGCCAATCAAATTTACAGTATTGGCTCTTGAGTCTTAACACGCTAGAAAGTAACTTATTATGGATTATACAGTATTTAATGTTGATATTCAAGTCTTAAGGTTGTATGTTTATTTACTTATAGGTCAATCTATTAACATCACTTAAAGTGAATTCTATGCTGAGAAGAACAACTAAAGAAGATTTTTCACAATTCTCCTTTCAAAAGTTGTTTCTTGAATTGAAGACCAATGCTCCATGCCTTGTCCAACTTGCATGTGCTGCTATGAACTTTAATATACACTGTGTAGATGAAAAAGAACAGGCCAGGGTGTGCTGTACTTTATCCCCAATGCTTAAGACCCGCAATAAGGAGATGTCTGCTATGGCCTATCTAACATCCTTTGTCCTCAAGCATGGAGGATGTAAACAGCAGGTATGCCATTTGAATCAAACTCGATAGAAAGAGAAAATGACACCAACAACAAAAATTCTGAGTGGGATTTCTTTTCATTCTACTTAGTATAAGGAAAGGTTGTCAGGTACATGTATCAATGTGTTTTGGCAGTATCTGTAAGATTATTTAATGTTACATGTATACAGACACTAAAACACACGGGTACAGGAAAAATCTTCTTTACTAAAATAACCACGGGGACAAGTTTCTAGTCGTGTTAAAAGAGGGTATGTCATTTAGACCTTTGTATCCAGTCATAGGTTGCAATAAACCAAAAACCATGATATTTCATTAGGTTGAAGACATACAGGAGTTTGGCCTGAGTCAATAAATATGTTGTCAAATATTGACAAAATTGTATGAATCTTCAGCTATGACAAGAAGTGGGATAAAGTGAAATAATAGTAATGTTATTTTTCATTTAGGACTTTGAAAGAGTGGCTAGAATGGGTTACAGTGTCACGCCCAGAGCTGCAGCAAGGAAACTACAGCTTATTTCCTGTTCAATGGATTCAGATTATGATGAGATACTGGCAGCTTGGAAATCAAATTCAAAGGTTGAAAAAGTTGTAACAAGTTTATGGGAGATCCTCCATGCCAGAATTGTTCTTCCTAAGCCAATGCTAGATATGTTAATTGATGCGAATTTGGTAGAGGTTGTTCTAACCAATGAATTCTCTTCTGATATTCACACTCTAAGTGAACTCATCAAGAATGGATTCCCCCTTGATGTTTCATCATACCCCTACACAGTTGAGGTAATTGTTTAAAGAAGTTCATGTGTGTATTTTAGTTTATTTTTTTGTTTTTTTATAGTTTTTTTGTGGTTGTCTGTCTAGTTTTTTTTAATCATGTAAACATAGATTTTCAATTCCTTTTTTGTGAATTCAGGTGTTATGTTTTAATACCATACATTCACGCTTTTGTTTTTTCAGATGGAATCTACTCGCAATTACCTCAATAAAAAATTCCTAGAAGCCACTACTGCAGAGACCCCTAGAATATCAATTGCTGGAGATAATTGGGATAAGAGGATCATTCCTACATATATCTCATCTGAGTCTCAGGGAGAAGATCTCCATTTGTTTATGCTGGTGTTACTGGTTGACAGAGTCAGCACACCTTCCAATTTAGCCTCGACAACTCCACAGAAAAAAGTCTCTGACATGAACAACGAAGATCTATTACCAAATGAATCTGAGCAGGTGTTACTCAGAAGTGAATTATCCTTTATTGTCGGAAAATGTGGTGTGTCCCATATTCCAGCTTTAGAGAAGTTGTTTGCACATATTATGCCCAAGACCTATCCACATCTACTACAGGGCATTTTTTCACAGAAATCAAAACAGGTAATATGGTGGTATTTATATGTAAACAATTCACATCCAAGGCATCTTTCCAGATGTACGTTATAATTTTGTCTGAAATGGCAATACGTTATCTTTGAGTGTGCAATATTTCAATAAGTGGTTGTATCAGTTTTTATAATGCTAGTGTGCTGAGATCATTGTCACTTTACTAATACATACATATTTTATTGATACAGAAGTATGACATAAGAAGATGAAGGAATAGTTATCAAGTGCTAAATAATTTTTGTTCCAATTTCACTTCTTCAGTATTGTTTGTTTTAAAATTAAAGTGGTTCTAATTTTTTTTTTTCTCGTGTTTACAGAGTTTTCAGGCCAAGGGTTTGTAAGTGTTTCTTTCTAAAACATTTTCTTCTTGTGGTGGCTTTCTAGCATAATTAAAGCAAAAGTAGGAAACCATGCTTATTGTTATATGGACACATCACATATACCAAATGATGACGTCTGATAGAATTTAAACATGTAGCTATTGTTCACTGACTATTTTGCTATTGTACTCTCTCTCTCTCTCTCTCGCATATCTGTCCTATTGCATCTTGTATTATTTAAGATGCTCTGTAAGTTTAATGGTGTATCATGAGCTTGTTTCACTGAAAATAATATTCTAATATCTTTCTTTTGGCACTAAAACACTAATGTACCTTACAAGTTAGATTGCTGTTTAGAAAGATTGTATGTGGTGGGTGACTGTTGGGCTTGTAATGTATTAGTCTTCCTTTCCTTTTGAAGTTCAAAAGAAACTTTATTTTATTTAATAAATAACCTCTTACTTTGTTTCAGTATGTGTTGGGACTGTTTGACATAAATGAGAATAAAACAAAGGATATGATTTCACTGCTAAAGTTAATATCAGAGAAATATGTTCCCACTTTTGTGAGCAGTTCCGGCCAAGTTGAAGTGGCTGAGCCAATTTTCTTTGGTATGTTTACTTCTTTGTAAGGTTTATACATATGATTTTTTTGATGTTTTATGTCATACTCAAGATTATTTGTACGATTTCATTGCCCAATCTGCATTTTGGGAGTTTAAAAAAATAATATATTATAATCACTTTATCAGTTTCAATTGTTCTTTTTTTTATCTCGGTTTTGAGATTTGTAAATAACAACAAATATAAATAGTGTTGGCCTAATATTTGCTGATGTTCTGTTTGTAGGTGGTGATCGTTTGACTGACGAGAGAGCACAGGGGGCTAAGCGGGCTATGAGTAATGCCACAACAAGTCTGAAGAAATTAGATGGCATCATCCCTAAAATTGAAGATTTCCATCGAGGAATGAATTTCTTTGAGGTTTGTACTGCACGCTAAATTTGCGCATTATTATATGGCATCACAATGCAGTTAAACAGTTGTCTTACTTTTGAGGGAAAATTGAGATATTGGAAGAGTGAATGAGATAATAGAAGTTAAAAAATTTACATTGTTTTATAACTATATGTACAATAATTTTACAGCTTATCTTACTAATCCTTGTAGTTAAGTTAGTTTGATTTTAGACTAAACTCATGGTTTTATTATATGGTATATTATTGGTAAAAAATCAAACTTAAGTTTATTTAGAACAGACAAAACACTCCGCAAAAATCAACACAACAAAAGCAAAAGCTAGCAATGGAAAAAAATTAAATCTCTTATTGTATTTTCAGGCAATTCATAAGCTTACATACAGCAAATCCAGCTCTGCTGAAGTGGGGACTGTCAACTACTTTCGAAATCTTCTACGACATAAAACAGTTTCAAACAAGGTGACATTATCATACAGGCCAAATAGGAATCTTTATTATATAATAAATGATGCCCAGATCTGTTCGTTTCTTCTGAGACAATTAAACATGGGCAGCATTGATGACAATTTGGACCTTCCAGAGGAATGGGATGAATGGGATGATGATGCAAAGCTGATGTGGTTTCAGAAGGAATGTGGAGATGTCATTGACAAATACTTTTTTGAAGACAAAATGGACATAACAGATAAAATAAGAGGTGTACTAAAAGATAGAGCAGCTCTTGAAAATCTTTGGCTGTCTCAACTTTCAGAAGAAAACAGGTAATGATTTGATTATTATTATGGATGTTATCAGTTGTAGATGTTTTACAAAAGCTGTATGGATATGTATAGATTTTCCCTGTGCCCGCGTGTTATAGTGTTCCAATACATCTACAGCTTTTTCTATTATTTATTTTGCCACACACAAAGGCAGTTTTCTGCAGCTTTTTCTATTATATATATATATATATATTAATATATACGTATGTACAATGTGATTTATATTGTGACTTCTGTTAGCAGTAATGTTAATAACAGTAGATCTGCTTTGGCACAACATATTATAAAATCATTTGTCCCTGTATGTGTGTTTGGAGCATCCTCAATTAGTTCATTAATAAATGTTATATTTTTTCAGGTACTGCTGTCATCATTGTGACAACACATATGCCCATTTAAAGAGTGTTATAGCCCATGAGGATAAAGTCCATGGTCAAAAAACAGCTACAAAGTCGAAATCAGCAAAGGCATTTGACGAGGAAAGAGATGAGGCCTATAATTATCAGTTGACAGTATTTAAGCTAACTTTGTTGCACAGAAATTTGGAATCTGCAACTGATTGTGGTGATGGACTCAGATCAATTAGGTCCTCAAAATATGAAATGCTAATTTATAGCCGCACCAACAAGATAAAGTACCTTATAGCATGTGTACAACTGCAAACCCTGATACAGGCCAAATTGTCGGAACAACAAGCCTTTAGACTGACCTGGAACAGAACTGTGAACACATGTGGGGGAGCATCTAATAATGAGGCCATTGATGGGTGGGTTGAGCTGATAAATAGAGAAGTTAAGCGCATGTGCTCTGGAAATCAGACCAAAGAAACATGTTTAAGACATGCAGCAGCATTCAAGGCAGAAATTGCTATTGTTGACCAAATTGACACACTTTTAAAAAGAAAGAAAAGAAAAGGCTTTCACAAAATTCCTCAAAGAATGCAAGAGGTGAGAAAAGTCTTAAAAGAACTACTTCCGTTGTTAACACACAATCCGGGTAGAGAAATGAAAACACCTAAATTACGAAATTTAGGGAATGATATTTTTGATCAAACACCAGCAAACCTTTCTAATATGTTAACAACGCACAGACTATTAACATTTGATATTCTTCACTGAATACAGTAAAAGAATAAATTCTTGTGATAGTTTTGAAGATAAATATATTTCTTGATAGTTTTGGTGCTCCAAGATAAATATATTTCTTGATAGTTTTGGTGCCCCAAGATAATACATTTTTGATAGTTTTGGTGCCCCAAGACAAATATATGTTGTGATAGTTTTGGTGCCCCAAGATAATATATTTCTTGATAGTTTTGGTGCCCCCAAGATAATACATTTTTGATACTTTTGGGGCCCCAAGATAATATATTTTGTGATACTTTTGGGGCCCCAAGATAATATATTTTGTGATACTTTTGGTGCCCCAAGATAATATATTTTGTGATAGTTTTGGTGCCCCAAGATAATACATTTTTGATACTTTTGGTGCCCCAAGATAATATATTTTGTGATACTTTTGGTGCCCCAAGATAATATATTTTGTGATAGTTTTGGTGCCCCAAGATAATACATTTTTGATACCTTTGGTGCCCCAAGATAATATATTTTGTGATACTTTTGGTGCCCCAAGACAAATATATTTTGTGAGAGTTTTGGTGCCCCAAGATAATATATTTCTTGATAGTTTTGGTGCCCCCAAGATAATACATTTTTGATACTTTTGGTGCCCCAAGATAATACATTTTTGATACTTTTGGTGCCCCAAGATAATATATTTTGTGATACTTTTGGTGCCCCAAGATAATATATTTTGTGATAGTTTTGGTGCTCCAAGACAAATATATGTTGTGATAGTTTTGGTGCTCCAAGACAAATATATGTTGTGATAGTTTTGGTGCCCCCAAGATAATACATTTTTGATAGTTTTGGTGCACCAAGATAATATATGTTGTGATAGCTTTGGTGCCCGAAGATAATATATTTTGTGATACTTTTGGTGCCCCAAGATAATATATTTTGTGATAGTTTTGGTGCCCCAAGATAATATATGTTGTGATAGTTTTGGTGCCCCAAGATAATATATTTTGTGATACTTTTGGTGCTCCAAGATAAATATATTTTGTGATAGTTTTGGTGCCCCAAGACAAATATATCTCGTGATAGTTTTGGTGCCCCCAAGATAATACATTTTTGATACTTTTGGGGCCCCAAGATAATATATTTTGTGATACTTTTGGTGCCCCAAGATAATATATTTTGTGATAGTTTTGGTGCCCCAAGATAATACATTTTTGATACTTTTGGTGCCCCAAGATAATATATTTTTGATACTTTTGGTGCCCCAAGATAATATATTTTGTGATAGTTTTGGTGCTCCAAGACAAATATATGTTGTGATAGTTTTGGTGCCCCAAGATAATATATTTCTTGATAGTTTTGGTGCCCCCAAGATAATACATTTTTGATACTTTTGGGGCCCCAAGATAATATATTTTGTGATAGTTTTGGTGCCCCAAGATAATACATTTTGTGATAGTTTTGGTGCCCCAAGATAATACATTTTTGATACTTTTGGTGCCCCAAGATAATATATTTTGTGATACTTTTGGTGCCCCAAGATAATATATTTTGTGATAGTTTTGGTGCTCCAAGACAAATATATGTTGTGATAGTTTTGGTGCTCCAAGACAAATATATGTTGTGATAGTTTTGGTGCCCCCAAGATAATACATTTTTGATAGTTTTGGTGCACCAAGATAATATATGTTGTGATAGCTTTGGTGCCCGAAGATAATATATTTTGTGATACTTTTGGTGCCCCAAGATAATATATTTTGTGATAGTTTTGGTGCCCCAAGATAATATATGTTGTGATAGTTTTGGTGCCCCAAGATAATATATTTTGTGATACTTTTGGTGCTCCAAGATAAATATATTTTGTGATAGTTTCGGTGCTCCAAGACAAATATATATTGTGATAGTTTTGGTGCTTCAAGATAATATATTTTGTGATAGTTTTGGTGCCCCAAGACAAATATATTTTAATAGTTTCGGTAGTGAGATAATATATTCTTGGTACCCCAAGAAAAATATATTTTGTGATAGTTTTGGTGCCCCAAGATATTAATACATGTATCTTTTTTATATTATTGTAGTGCCCAACATCCTGAAATATTTTCTATTAGTTTTGGTGCCACAATGTATTTTGTGATAGTTTTGGTGCTCCAAATCCTGAAACAGTATGTTATAGTTTTGTGCCTCAAGATGATATTTTTAATGATAAACTTGGTGCCCTAGGTTTCTCGATTTTTTCTCATAGTTTTGGTGCCCAAGCCTGAATATATTTTGTATAAGGTTTGGTTAACAAAGTCAATAAATAGTTTGTCAGTCTATGCAGATTTTGTAAGTTTCAGTGCCCTAAGTCTGGATATATTTTGACCTGGTTGGTTTATTTTGTGATAGCTTTTATGCCTTGAAATCTAATGTATATTTTGACTAGCTTTGGTTGTCCATAGACTGATTGAGTTAGTTTTTTAAATACATTTTGCAGGTTTTAATTTAAAAAAACACATCAAATTCATTTTTACTTTTTTGTAAATGTTTACCCTACTCTTTCTACAATGTGTTTTGTCTGCCTCTGTCATTCAAGAAAACTTTTTACCTACTCATAAAAATATTAAAAGAATAATTCCTGGTAAAGGCATGACTTTGTGTGTGTGTTTGGGGGGGGGGGCATTTACACCTGAACAATTTTTTTTACCACAAAGTGAACAATCAAGACACTACTTCGTTTTCCAACAACAACGATGTAAATTGCTGCTTTTGGTATTTAGTACTTCTAAACACAAGTTAACCTACATGAATTATCTGCCAACTCTTCCACATACGGCGTTGGGGGAAAAATGCACTCAGAAATTTTTCAGTATTATTGGATCTGAGTGGGATTCAAACTGCGCCGCATGGATGCCTAATCATGAACAGGTCTCCATACTCACTCATTGGGTGACTATCAGCATTACTAAACACATTCAATTGATCTACACCAACTATATAGAGACTAGCCATAAGATGATTTGATTGGGGCTTAACATCACACTCAACAGCTTAGTTTATATGGCAACAAAAGTACATGTACCAACCAACCAAAACATCATCTTCCCCACTCGCATCCAAATTTGGACATTAGGCTTCACAGACCATAGAACATCAGCAAGGCTAATGTATTTGGCATACTTAATGTTCCTCCTTGCTGAGTGCATAAGATCATAGAAAAAAGTTTTATATATGTATTCAGAAAAACTTTAAACAAAACAAGATCATAACTATCAATAAAAAATACTTTATCAGGTGGCATACTTTTACAAACTTAAATACATTCTTATAAGTTTAACACATATACTTGACACTTGGGAAGATGTAGAAAACATTGGAAAGATGATTAACATATGCTATAAATCAGAATCGGACTCATTATCTGCATTGTCTGCATTGTCTAAACTCTTTATAGATTCAGCATCAGACTCTAAACTTGAATCTGAACTGGAGTCAAAAGCTTCTTGATCTGTAAGTACATTTACGGATTTCATATGATGCTCTAGGTATGACTGAGTTTTGTGACATTCTGAGTCCATACACGTACATTTCCGGTCACAATTATCACAACAGGTATGATGCATACAGATTTGGGACTTAAAGTTGACACAAAACCTTGACATTAATTGCTCTCGTCGACATACTGTGGTTTCAAAGACATATGCTTTGAAATCAGGGGAATCCTTCAACATTTGACCATTATGCAAGAGAACTGCATGAGACATACGTTGATCTCTCCCACCTCTTCCAGTCTCTTGTACATAACTCTCAATGTCCACAGGTGGACCATAGTGCACAACAGTATAAATCCCTTTCATATCAATTCCCATTCCTAGAGCACTTGTGCAAAAAAGTAATCTCAACGAACTATCCTTTGAAGAGATTTCATTAATTTGGCAATCTTGCACAATCTCATCTGTTTCGCTGTGGTGCATTCCAAATAAATGCCTCAGTTCCGGGCATTCTCTCTTCATAAAGGTGTAAAGTTGGGTGACTTTATCTATAGAATAGCAATAAAACACAGTCCTTGGAAAATTTTCCTTTTCTTTATTCAACATATCAACCAGCCAGAACAGAACACTTGGGATGTCTTGGACTATATGGATGACTGAATATCTACAGATAAAAATAAAGAATCAGTTATAATGTGATCCTTATGCAGATACATTTAATGTACATGTATACAATTAAAATCCTCCAGTAAAATATTAAGTTGAGTCGAGCCCCAAATCTTAGTAAGTGGAAGAGTGTGGCAAGCCTTGTTAAACTGGACATTTTTTTACTGATTGACCATACAAGATTAACAAGAAATTATTGAGACATCAACAATACCTTAACTATCACATAAATGTACATAGATATGCCAGTGTCTTTGTGAATAGCAGTAAAACAATACATGGGCATAGGTGTTGTTCACAAAACTCACTTAATGGTGATGTCTGGATTATTTGTCATTAGAATGGAATCCACATTTATACCGGGATATATCTGCATCATAGGTGACCATCACAGAGTTTCCTCGCCCACATTAGACCTCTCAAATGGGACTGTTTATTTTTTATATAGGATGCGTTATGGCCTGTCGCCGGTAAGTTCTACAATTAATAAAGTTCCAGTGTAATTTACCTTAAATTAGGACGATCAGGTGTTTCTTCTATGACATGACAGAGGTTAGTCATTGACAATGACTGCATGACATTCATGCGGGTTGTCAAGGTAGCTGTTGCAGTCAGAGCAAGAACTGGGGCAGATGGGAAGAAAGATCTTATCTCCCCAACTTTTGAAAAAAATTTCCGAAATGCAGCCTCCTTCTTCTTTTGCCATTTTTTCTTACTGTCTCTCATCTCTCCCCTTAAAAGGAAATCCAATTTTTATTATTACATCACATTCTATTACATCACATTAAAATACAACCTAACCGAGTTATTGTCAATTCGGTTTTCTATGAACTTCAAACGCTAGATTTGTTGTCACAATCAGAATCAATTGAAAAAAGATGATGACCACAGCAAATGAAGCAATTAGATAGTGTGCCATGGGATCATGTTCATCTGGCATAAAGTGGCATGAGCTGCCAAAATTCACACTTTTTTTTTCATAATTTCTGATCGTCACAATAGTAAGAGGCTTTGAAGGCCATCAAAAAACTAAATGATTGGCGTTGGAATGAGGAAAATCCATACAGTATGTGGCCTGTACAAACCGAAAAAGTGTTCGAAAAGTAACAGAAATTTAAATAACCAGGACGACCATTCATGCATTCTAAGCCAAAGTTGGTTCAAAACATTACTTTATCATACATTTTCGAGACTAGAAGCACTAAAAAGCTTCTGAATTATATGTCTTGAGAAAAATAGCCAATAATTTCAACATTCAGTTTTAACATTAAAATATCAACATTTTGGCAGCTCATGCCACTTAAAAGTATGATGTCTATTCTGAAATTTTAAACCATTGGGAACCCAAGTGGAGCTTTGAGTGCTACCATTTTAAAGACAAACAATACCTACCAGCTATGAATAGTATGAACTTCATCCACTGCTATCAAACACACACGATCACTAAAAGTTGCCTTCAGGTTCTCCAGCATTCTAGGAGTCCTAATGAAATCTTCAGGTGAACCAAACAAATATGTCAGATTATCAATCGGAGTTGTCTTCTCTTTGAGGTCATTCACAGTACAGGCATCTAACCCTAGTGTTGTCAGCTTTTGTACCTAAAAATGAAAATGCATACTTGATCAACTGCACATTCATTAAATAACGGGAAGAAAAATCCTGTTATCTGGGCCTCTAAGTTAATGTCTAGATTTCATCATAGCCAAGTAGTGGTAACATTTATTAAGGACTAATTTGATGATTGTCTCTTATTTGTCGGAGGTAAGTGTGCTATCGGAACCAAAAAAAACAGATATTTTTTTCCTTCGTGTCTTTAAATATCATATGACTACATATTTTTAAAAGCATGGAAAGATATGGTTTACAAGTGTAATTTTGAGTGAGCTGTAAAACATCAATCATTATTAATCGATCATTCTATCTAGAATTTACAAACCTGATCTTTCATGAGAGCTTTAAGAGGGGAAACAATGAGACAAAGTGGAACTTCGCATTGTGTCCTTCTCATTAGAGGAAATAATTGAAAAGTGGCAGATTTTCCAAATCCAGTCGGCAGAATAGCAAACACATCTTCTCCCATCATTAGATGTTGCAAGATTTCTGTTTGCTGAGGCTTCAGCTTCGACAGACCTAATACGTTTAGAATCTGAAATACCCAATATAGAGAGTTCTAAACTGTAATATTTGAAGTGGTAACTGCAGATATCTATCAAACTAAGTTAGTAAGTATACATTATTATGATATTACATTTTTACTACAAGACAACGTAGGCCTACTACTAGTACTACTACTAGACCTAAATGTTTTGTTTGGGCTGTACAAGTAAAACTAATCTACAGTGACACTTAAACAGTAACACAAAACAGTGAAATTACTGAAAATGACGCCTATTCATTTTTTATAGCATAATCACGGTTCTTATAAACAAAACCGTCACACAGGCACTTCAATCCACCCTGAAAAAGGCTGAATGCTATTGTAGCGGTCCGTCGAATCGCCCAAAGGATCGCAAGGAACCCAAAGGAAGCTAAATTTACCCAAAGGATGTCAAAAATAACGCAAAAGCTTAATAAAGACAGAAAACTACGATGGAATTTAACTCCTGTAAAGTAGTTTGACTAGATACAGTCAAGTCAAACCTTGTTGGTTTGATTTTGTCGAAGTTTGGTGCAAAAACGGGAACGGGAAAATGTAGTTCGGTAAGGGGGGATAACTTTTTTTAAAAACTTCGTTTAGGGGAGATAACTGCATGCATCATCCATGTCCTTCCTTTAGGTTTATTTTACTAAGGACGAGCTAGTCAGTCTGATTATTGTTTTTTATTTTTTTTCTTCTTTTGTTTAGTTACACTGCATGAAGCCCCTTGCTTTGAGTATGATAAATATGTTTTTACCTTCCTTTGGGTCCATTTTGTTGTTTGTTAAACTGCATGAATTTCATTCCTTTGGGTATGATCACTAAAACTGTTTTTGTTACATTTCTTTAGGTTAGTTTTATTTTATTTAACTGCATGTTTTTCCTTCCTTTGGGCATGTCCATTATGTTTAACTTCCGTTGGGTCCGTTTCACTTCTCTTCAACTGCATGAATGTCCTTCCTTTGGGTATGATCATTATGTTTTACCTTCCTTTGGGCCGGCTTTTTTGTTTAACTGCATGAATTTCCATCCTTTGGGTATGATCAATATGTTTTACTTTTGTTTGGGTCCGTTTCATTTCTCTTCAACTGCGTGAATCTCCTTCCTTTGGGTATGATCAATATGTTTTACTTTCCTTTGGGTCCGTTTCATTTCTCTTCAACTGCGTGAATTTCCTTCCTTTGGGTATGATCATTATGTTTTACCTACCTTTGGGCCGGCTTTTTTTGTTTAACTGCATGAATTTCCTTCCTTTGGGTATGATCATTATGTTTTACTTACCTTTGGGTCCGTTTCATTTCTCTTCAAGTGCATGAATTTCCTTCCTTTGGGCATGTTTATTATGTTTTATCTTCCTTTGGGTCGGCTTTTGCCCTCTTTAACTCGCTAATTTCCTTCCTTTGGGCATGTCCATTATGTTTTACCTTCCTTTGGGTCCGCGTTTGCCCTCTTTAACTGCACTAATTTCCTTCCATTGGGTACGATCATTATGTTTTATCTTCCTTTGGGCCCGCTTTTTTCTGTTTAACTGCATGAATTTCCTTCCATCAGCTGAATAATTTTCAGTTTGCAATATATTTCTCCATGTTTTTTTTTTCAATTGAATTGAAATGAGTTAATTCTTTAATCCACCATTCCACTAGGAAAATGTTTGTCACTTGTACCATGCTGATTGCTTAATATACTTGTGAGTGGTTTCTGTATAATCAATATATTCACTTGATTACAACTTACTCGTAGAAATTATAGAACAATGAAAAAAAGACAAGTTTTTGCCAATCATTTGTTTGAATAACATTTGACAGACATGACAGAAAGTGTAAATCAACACTTCACCTAGCAAAGCAAATTTTTCTAATAAACTTCATCTATTTTACAACATGGTCTAATGTGTATTTTTAATAAGAGGGCAAAATTTAGAAATACCTATTAATTAACAAATGCGAAAAAATAAAAACATATCCATACCTATTATCCTTTGGGCCCGTTTCATTTCTCTTCAACTGCATGAATGTCCTTCCTTTGGGTATGATCAATATGTTTTACTTTCCTTTGGGCCCGCTTTTTTCTGTTTAACTGCATGAATTTCCTTCCTTTGGGTATGATCAATATGTTTTACTTTCCTTTGGGTCCGCTTTTTTCTGTTTTACTGCATGAATTTCCTTCCTTTGGGTATGATCAATATGTTTTACTTTCCTTTGGGTCCGTTTCATTTCTCTTCAACTGCGTGAATTTCCTTCCTTTGGGTATGATCAATATGTTTTACTTTCCTTTGGGTCCGTTTCATTTCTCTTCAACTGCATGAATTTCCTTCCTTTGGGTATGATCAATATGTTTTACTTTCCTTTGGGTCCGTTTCATTTCTCTTCAACTGCATGAATTTCCTTCCTTTGAGTATGATCATTATGTTTTACTTTCCTTTGGGCCTGTTTCATTTCTCTTCAACTGTGTGAATATCCTTCCTTTGGGTATGATCAATATGTTTTACTTTCCTTTGGGCCCGTTTTTTAGTTTTTCGGCCATTTTTTTTTTTCGTTTAGCTGCATGTACTCCCTTCCTGTGTGTATGATCATTATGTTGGTGTCATTTAGAAAGTGAGTTTATTATTGGGATTACACTTTCTGAAAAAATGACTGAAATTCTTCTACCGATTTTTGGTGACAGCCGGTCTTTAGTGCTGGCGATAAGTGCCATAATCTAGGACCCGGGTTCGATTCCCGTTCCGTGCGTCACCCAAAATCGGTAGAAGAATTTCTACCAGTTATCCAGAAAGTGTAATCCCGAAAATAATGATAATACGAAACCTCCCTTTGGACCCATGTTACTGCCTTTTTTATTATCTGTTGCACAAGAAAATAAAAACAACCATTAAAACATCCTTGATGTAATTAACCGTCTCGATTTTTATTAACATTCATTTAACAAATTTCATTCAATAAAATCATTTAACATATTATCATAATATTGATTCAAGGCATACAATTTCATAATCAATGCACATATATTGAACTTAAATTATCTTGCCCTCTCACTTTTGCTTCTTTTACGTTGGTGAGGTTTTTTGGCAATTTTCGGGCTGGCAGGAATAAAAAAATTTACATTTGTAGCTTGAGTGTATTTTGACGTAGTACATTTCTTTCTTAAAATAAAATCGAGTAACAACTTTTTCTTATCGGCTTCGTCTTTTCTCATCCACACATCTCGAGCCACACGATATTTGGTTACAAACTTAGGAATTAAAATATAATTACCATCACCGTACAAAGCCCGTCTCAAATCTAGCATTTGTAATCTGGAAACCTTAACCAGTTTATCGACTAGTTCTGGTAGCTTATGGGGCTTCCAATCTAATGTCACTTTTAAAATATTATTTAACGATTCACAATTGTTATTTGTCCATAAGTTAAGAAAATTACCTTTTTGATAAGGCTCACACACATTAGTATACAACATAGGCTTGAGCTTTTCAAAATAGCCCTTAAATTGAGGAAACTCCTCCAAAAATGGTAAAAGCAATAAACATTTTTTCTCAAAAGAATACAAATCGTTACTTTTCAAAATACCAGTATCCCCAAAAATCATATTAACAATATTTTTCCTTTCCTTAGTCGGACAACCTACTTTATCACATAAATAACGAGAAATATTGTCTTTCAAATGCTTACTACACAAAATATGACTAGCTTCGGGAAAACAACATTTTTTTTTTTTTTTTTTTTTTTTTTTTTTTTTTTTTTTTTTTTTTTTTTTTTTTTTTTTTTTTTTTTTTTACACCAATCAGAGTCGAGTTCAGGCTCAGAGTTATACGTTTATACCGTGCTCACTCACTCATTGCACTCATATCCAATTTTGAATTACAAATCAAAGAATGTGCGAAAGTTTTGCCATTTTCTTACAAAATGTTCCTGTTCTCCTGTTATTATCGATATATATTTTTCTATTTCATAATAGCTGCTAATATTTCTTATTACGCTTTCGGTTTTAATTACATCAAGCTTCGCTTTATTTTGAAAAATATATTTTTTGGCTATGATAAAAAATAAATTTAATATTTCTTGTCCTGGTCCATGCCCAAGGATAATGCTTTTATCGGATGTATTAACTGGAATGTTAAAGGTTAAGTTTATCCAATGACCAAATTGAGTCCAAAAATTTGCAACCCGATTACAATCTACTAGTATATGTTTTATACTTTCTTTATTTTCTTTACAATAATCACAGAGATCATCATTTGCTAGACCGATTTTGTAAAGATATGATCTCGTGGGGATTATTCTATGTATAATTTTATACTGAAAATCCCTATATTTCGTATATTTTGTACAACAGAATATAGAATTGAAAATTTCTTTCCAGCTACTATTTTCTATTACACAATTAAGTTCATTTTCCCATTTTCTATATGTTGGCATTTCTATATTTGTTGTTTCGGAAAGCAGAATATCACTAAATGGTTTTGTACCTTTTGTTGTTTTTATGAGAAGTAAAATACATACAGGGATGACTGGTGAAAATACATCTACTTTGCCCTCCGTTTGCAAATGATCCAACCAAAGCTTTGGTATGCTGGTAATCATTCTGTTATAATCTAGAATTGTTCCTTTTACTTTATACTTTTGTTTAAATTCTGTAAATTTTAGACAGATACCCCTATGATCTACTATGTCCTGTACATACCTTATATTATTTTTATACCAATGTTCTACAAAAGGGAGTCTTTTCTTAAAGTGGGAGTTGTACCATAGATGCTGTGTCAGTATGTCTGATGAGGTGTTTACTTTTATTTTTGTATTCATCAATTCCCAAGCTTTAAATGTATCCCTCCAAAACGGATTTTTAGTTTCATTGAGTAGTACTTTAACATAATCGCTCCCTAATGTAAATATCTTGCTTATATTTTCTTCTTTTAGAACTAATGTTTTCCACTTACCCTCAACTACCAGCAATCTGCGAATCCATGTTACCTTGAGGGCTTTTATAAAGGGCAGTAGGCTTACCATACGTATACCCCCATAACTGTAATCGCTTGTCAGGATTGCTCTCTTGATGCGATCTGGTCCATTATTCCATATAAATTTGTACATGATGGTGTTTATTTCTTGTATAATATCTAATGGAGGGTTTGGCAGGGATAAAAATAGATGTATTAATTTGGACAAAGCCAAAGATTTGATCACAGTCACTTTACCTAGCAACGAAAGGCTTCGTATTTTCCATTTTTGTAGTTCTTTTTTCAAATCCTTTATTCTAGCTAAATAATTTAATTTCCACATATCATAAAAGTGAGTTGACGAAAATGTAAACCCTAATATCACACACTCATTTACCCAATCAAGTTTAGTTTTTTTACTTATATTAATTTCGGAGCCTGTCAATGAGCCAATCCACATTGCTTTCGTTTTTTCTATGTTTATTTTTAGACCTGAATATGTATAGAAGTTATTTAAACATGAAATGGCTGCGGAGAGTGACTTTTCAGAACCATCAAGTATAAGTTGAGTGTCATCAGCGAATTGACTGAGTTTGTATTGAGTGCCATTAAGGCTAATACCTACAATGTTTTTTTCCTGTCTGATCATACAACCTAAAATTTCAGCACACAAGAGGAAGATGTAAGGTGAGACTGGATCTCCTTGTCTACAACCTCGTGAAATTGGAAATTGAGAAGAAATATACCCATTTTGTATGATACTAGCTGTAATGTTTGTTTGAAATATTTTAATCCACTTTTTTATGTCAGTTCCAAAATTAAAAGTATCTAAAACCTTATCTATAAAATCCCAGGATATGGAATCGAAAGCTTTTTCGAAATCTATTGATAACAACAATCCTGGAATTTCCTGCTGTTTTGTTTCAAACATCAAATCATATAAGAGTCGGATGTTTTGTGCTATGTTTCTACCTGGAATAAATCCCTGTTGATCTTCATGGATTATTTTGTGCAAAATATTTTTGATTCGATTGGATATACACGAGCTAATTAGTTTATATGTCACGTTTAGAAGGCTGATTGGTCGCCAGTTTTTTAACTTACTTCTATCTTTATTAGGTTTAGGCAGGCAGGTTATGACTCCCTGTTTCTGTGTATAAGACAACTCGCCAGTTGCAAAACCTTCATTAGCGGACCTCAAAACAAAATATCCTAAATATTTCCAAAAAAACTTAAAAAACTCTACCGTAAATCCATCCATACCGGGGGATTTTTCATTTTTCATGCATTTTAAACTTTGTGTCATTTCTTCGTACGTTAGTATCCCTTCTAAGTTTTCGGATTCCACGTTCGATAATCTAGTTAAATTCATAGTCCCTAACGAATTACTCAAATCGTCACATGGAGCTTTATTCTCAGTATAGAGCGTTAAATAATAATTTCTCTGGGCGTTTAGTATTTCAGATACCTTATAAATGTCCTTCCCATCATCTAAACTAAGTTTTGTAATACATTTGTTGACAAAGTTGTGTTTTTCTAAATTTAGAAAATACCGTGTTGGTTTTTCCCCTTGCTCTATTAATTTTGCCTTGGCCCTTACCATATATCCTTCCATTTCCTTTGCTCTAAGTTTTTGGTAGTCTTCTTTAAGATTTGATAGCTGCTTTAGTTTATCATCATCTAATTTTTTATGAATTTCTTCTTCTACTAATTTAATTTGTTTTTCTAGTTTTTCTTCATTTTTCTTTTCTTCTTTCTTTAAATAGGATGCGTATTTAATAGTCTCTCCTCTTATCTTCATTAACAACGTTTCTAAAAATAACTGGTCACTAATTATTAACTGTAACTGATCTATTGATATATTATCTATATTATTCTTGTTATATGGTAGTGGGGTATACTCAAGGGTCGTTTCTTTTATAACGGATTTTACCTTTTCTACATATTTAGAATCTTTTAAGAGAGCACAATTGAATTTCCAGTATCCCTTCCCCCTTTCTGAGTTAACAAATTTGCATTTGAGTGTTATGGCTGAGTGGTCACTTCTATATCCAGGAATAATGTCTGCTTCAGTGGTGATATTAAAAATGCTATTACTAACAATGAAATAATCTAACCTTGCTTGTTTTATTGGGTTTTTTCTTCTCCAAGTGTATTTTTTGTCCTTAGGATGTAGGCACCTCCAAACGTCAATGTAATCGTTTTCTTGTATTATTTGTAACGTTTTTTGCCTGGCCTGTGGATTGTTCACATTAACATAATTTTGAGTGTCTTTTTCTGGATTCATAACTAAATTCCAATCACCACAGATTATAACTAGATCATTTTCTAATTTGTTGATTTTTGTCTGAATATTGTTATAAAATGATGGTTTATCGCTGTTTGGCCCATAAAGACAACATAATGTAACTGGGTTGTCATGAATTTCTAAATTTATGATTATATAATTTCCATATGGATCTATGTCTACTGAATTGAGTTTGTATATGAAGTTATTGTTAAAGAGAATTATTATTCCTCGAGAAAGGGTATTGTAGGAGCTTACCCAGGCATCGTGTGGCCATTCCCTTTTTATTGTTTCATAGTATTCCGAACCATTGTGGGTGTCCTGTAAACAAATGATAGAAAATTGTTTTTTCTTGAAATAATGAAAAACATCTCTTCGTTTTTTGTAGTCGGCAAGTCCCTGGCAGTTCATGGATACTAAGTTAACTGTCTCCATAATATTAGTTTTTAACAACATTTAATGGCTTTAACAAGAGCAAGTTCTTGATCACTGCCTATCATAATTTCAGTATTTGTGACGATACAATCATATAATTTTACCTGTAGATGAGAAAAAAAGGAATGATACGTTTCAAAATCGGCGTCCCAATGGAGATACATAGGTCCCAAAAATAAAGGATTATTGCCCGATTCCCGATGAGTTACAGACATATTCTTGTACACAGTGGTGGTGACAAAACAAGCCCCTAAATTAAAAGTCCTATCTACCCCTAAAACACTACCCTCAGTAAGGTTTCTTTTCATGTCCTCTATCTGTTCATCCGAATATAAAATTACACACGGGGTTTTTCCCTTGTCCATAATGACTTTCCTCACCCAAGGATTGTCTTTCAACATCCCTATTACACTCAACACTTCATCGGCTACATTATTTGCATATTGCTTACGATCTTTCTTCTTGCCATTGTACTTTTTATCCCGCACCTGTTTAAAATTACGGGGTGCCTCGAAAGAGTTCTCACACATGTCCTGGTATACTTCACGAGGGGGTTTAACTTTCACCTGTTCGCCAATTTGCGCCATAACATTAGGATGTGTCCTCACATATGGAAGTTTTTGCCGTTTTGAATTCCCATGTACAGATTCCTTAATAGTTTTTGTGCCACAGTATTCAACAACAGTTACACAAGGAAACCCTTCTGCTTCTACGCTGGTACAACGCTTCTTGTACTGTTCGTCGCCTTTTAGTGTTGCAAAATATTTGTGCAGTTTTATGATGGCATCATCCGATGGCTGGGGGTTAACTGGTATCCAAGTTTTTTTCCCATTCGACCGACTCTCAGTACACCACATATTGTCCTTTGAATAAACAGTTTTTGGCTTTCCCGCATTGTCAAGTATAAAATAACTGTTAACGGTGCTACCCTTCTTACTATCCCATACACCACAATCATCACATAAACTAACACCAGCTTTCATAAGAAAAAACATATTGTCCTTTTCGCCACTAGGGACACATTCCCGTACACACTGGTCACTTTTCACTGTCTCTAAAATTTGTAAGGTACTTAAAAATTTACCAGCAAAAGGTAGGGCGTTTCCGGGCGCAGGTTCTGGTGAGTCCCTTTGTCGCTTTCTTGATTTTGTTGGGGTAGAGGAATTTGGTCCAGTTTCCTGGTTTTCACTACTCTCGGATCGATCGTACGTGAATATTGGGTCGTCTGCGTCGTCAATGGGAGAAAACGACGGCATTTCTGGTATCACGAGTGTCGTGTTGTTCTGCAATATAAAAAGTAATTATATAGCAAATGACAAAAAGATTTTCCGTGAGCTTTAGTGTTCTTAAATATATATTTAAAAATCAGACCAAATAATAAATGCTAAATGTAAATATACTTACATCTTCTTCAAGATCGATAACAACAGGTTGAGAAGATGGCAATAATGGAACAAAATGATTTGGCGTCCACATTCCTGTTCTTCTAGGTGGAGCAACATTCGTCCACATAATGTGGACTGGGGCCGATGCATTTTGGACTCTGGGTTGAAACTTTGTATTTAAAATTTTGAAGGTTTGATCAAATACGCCGTTCATTGGTGGGTATGCAGACAAAATGTCTCTCTGAAGCACAGATGCTGCAGCCTGGATAGTCCATGCTGAAGAAAAGTTCCCTAATGTGCAACAGTCCATGATGGATTCCTCGTAATCTGGTGAAACAAGGTGGATGTCTTTGGTTGTCAATTCGGGTACATACTGACTTTCATACTTGGCAAGTTCAATTCCTGTAAGTAGTCTTAGTTTGATTGAGGCCTGTTCATCGCCCGTAACGGCAACGGAAAGTGCATTAAACAAACAATTTCCATCGCCTTTCACTGACACCGGCTCCATTTCCATGGCTCCGCCCATCTTCCTAAAGTAGGTGGCCGCAACCCTATCGATGCATCTAGTCTCCAGGTATACTGTCTTGGTTGGAAATTCTTCAGCATATCCTCGTAGAAGAATTTCTTCAAACTGGATGGCTTTCCTTAGCTTAGTGATGCCTCCAGGAGCCGCATCCCCAAGTCTGTTGATGGAGCCTAAGAAGTTGAAGCTCCCCCCAACATGGGTACATGAAGTACACAGGAATTCTTGGTCAAGCGTGGCCAGTTCCTTCATCTGGTGCTCTGTTAAAGTTTCACAGTCATCATGAAACCATGACTGGCAAGAATCGCAAAAGATCGACCAATCCTTGGGGTTGCAATTGGCTTTACAAACACCACATGGAAACTGAGGAGATCGTCGTCTGGCCATAATGATTTGAAAATATTTTGGAAGACTCGAGAAATACACTTGCTAAACAATTATAGTGATGTGTGTGTAGTTGTTATCATGGTCAGTTTAAATAGAAAAGCAGGATTTCGACAGAATTTACTCAGTTTCATTAATCTTTTTGACATATGGGGATTACCTTCCTGGGGGTGTCGGTTCTAGAAAAACACTAATCCTACTTGAATTCAAATGAGCAAAGGGGATTAGCGGATGGCATGAAAATGATTAGTGGTTTCTTACATAAAATGATAATCTGAATTTAATCCATTTTACTCACCTGAATGTAAACTATAGTTTAACAGAAAGGATTAGGGGGGTAGCTTGCCGCGCGTTTGGTGACTTCTCAAAGTTTGAAAACGGGTTTATATGAGTTGTAATCAAGTCAACGTCTCAAACGGAAACCACTCACACATATTCATATTGCACTCCACGAGGCTTTACGCCAAAAGTCAATTTAGTCAGTGGAATGGTGGAGTTTCCAAAGACAAAATAGAAGAGCGATATAGAAACAAATTTATTTTACAAAAAAATCATTCGGATTCAAATCTATAAAATAAAAGGTAAATGCCACACAAAGACTGTAAATCATACAGTGAGACAGAAAAAAAAAACGGGCCCAAAGGAAGTAAAACATACTGATCATACCCAAAGGAAGGACATTCATGCAGTTCAAGAGAAATGAAACGGGCCCAAAGGATAATAGGTATGGATATGTTTTTATTTTTTCGCATTTGTTAATTAATAGGTATTTCTAAATTTTGCTCTCTTATTAAAAATACACATTAGACCATGTTGTAAAATAGATGAAGTTTATTAGAAAAATTTGCTTTGCCAGGTGAAGTGTTGATTTACACTTTCTGTCATGTCTGTCAAATGTTATTCAAACAAATGATTGGCAAAAACTTGTCTTTTTTTCATTGTTCTATAATTTCTACGAGTAAGTTGTAATCAAGTGAATATATTGATTATACAGAAACCACTCACAAGTATATTAAGCAATCAGCATGGTACAAGTGACAAACATTTTCCTAGTGGAATGGTGGATTAAAGAATTAACTCATTTCAATTCAATTGAAAAAAAAAACATGGAGAAATATATTGCAAACTGAAAATTATTCAGCTGATGGAAGGAAATTCATGCAGTTAAACAGAAAAAAGCGGGCCCAAAGGAAGATAAAACATAATGATCGTACCCAATGGAAGGAAATTAGTGCAGTTAAAGAGGGCAAACGCGGACCCAAAGGAAGGTAAAACATAATGGACATGCCCAAAGGAAGGAAATTAGCGAGTTAAAGAGGGCAAAAGCCGACCCAAAGGAAGATAAAACATAATAAACATGCCCAAAGGAAGGAAATTCATGCACTTGAAGAGAAATGAAACGGACCCAAAGGTAAGTAAAACATAATGATCATACCCAAAGGAAGGAAATTCATGCAGTTAAACAAAAAAAGCCGGCCCAAAGGTAGGTAAAACATAATGATCATACCCAAAGGAAGGAAATTCACGCAGTTGAAGAGAAATGAAACGGACCCAAAGGAAAGTAAAACATATTGATCATACCCAAAGGAAGGAAATTCATGCAGTTGAAGAGAAATGAAACGGACCCAAAGGAAAGTAAAACATATTGATCATACCCAAAGGAAGGAAATTCACGCAGTTGAAGAGAAATGAAACGGACCCAAAGGAAAGTAAAACATATTGATCATACCCAAAGGAAGGAAATTCATGCAGTAAAACAGAAAAAAGCGGACCCAAAGGAAAGTAAAACATATTGATCATACCCAAAGGAAGGAAATTCATGCAGTTAAACAGAAAAAAGCGGGCCCAAAGGAAAGTAAAACATATTGATCATACCCAAAGGAAGGAAATTCATGCAGTTGAAGAGAAATGAAACGGACCCAAAGGAAAGTAAAACATATTGATCATACCCAAAGGAAGGAAAATTCATGAAGTTAAACAGAAAAAAGCGGGCCCAAAGGAAGATAAAATATATTGATCATACCCAAAGGAAGGAAATTCATGCAGTTAAACAAAAAAAGCCGGCCCAAAGGAAGGTAAAACATGATCATACCCAAAGGAAGGAAATTAGTGCAGTTAAAGAGGGCAAACGCGGACCCAAAGGAAGTTAAACATAATGGACATGCCCAAAGGAAGGAAATTCATGCAGTTAAACAGAAAAAAGCGGGCCCAAAGGAAAGTAAAACATATTGATCATACCCAAAGGAAGGAAATTCATGCAGTTGAAGAGAAATGAAACGGACCCAAAGGAAAGTAAAACATATTGATCATACCCAAAGGAAGGAAATTCATGCAGTTGAAGAGAAATGAAACGGACCCAAAGGAAAGTAAAACATATTGATCATACCCAAAGGAAGGAAATTCACGCAGTTGAAGAGAAATGAAACGGACCCAAAGGAAAGTAAAACATATTGATCATACCCAAAGGAAGGAAATTCATGCAGTAAAACAGAAAAAAGCGGACCCAAAGGAAAGTAAAACATATTGATCATACCCAAAGGAAGGAAATTCATGCAGTTAAACAGAAAAAAGCGGGCCCAAAGGAAAGTAAAACATATTGATCATACCCAAAGGAAGGAAATTCATGCAGTTGAAGAGAAATGAAACGGACCCAAAGGAAAGTAAAACATATTGATCATACCCAAAGGAAGGAAAATTCATGAAGTTAAACAGAAAAAAGCGGGCCCAAAGGAAGATAAAATATATTTATCATACCCAAAGGAAGGAAATTCATGCAGTTAAACAAAAAAAGCCGGCCCAAAGGAAGGTAAAACATGATCATACCCAAAGGAAGGAAATTAGTGCAGTTAAAGAGGGCAAACGCGGACCCAAAGGAAGTTAAACATAATGGACATGCCCAAAGGAAGGAAATTCATGCAGTTAAACAGAAAAAAGCGGGCCCAAAGGAAAGTAAAACATATTGATCATACCCAAAGGAAGGAAATTCATGCAGTTGAAGAGAAATGAAACGGACCCAAAGGAAAGTAAAACATATTGATCATACCCAAAGGAAGGAAATTCATGAAGTTAAACAGAAAAAAGCCGGCCCAAAGGAAGATAAAATATATTGATCATACCCAAAGGAAGGAAATTCATGCAGTTAAACAAAAAAAGCCGGCCCAAAGGAAGGTAAAACATGATCATACCCAAAGGAAGGAAATTAGTGCAGTTAAAGAGGGCAAACGCGGACCCAAAGGAAGTTAAACATAATGGACATGCCCAAAGGAAGGAAATTCATGCAGTTAAACAGAAAAAAGCGGCCCCACAGGAAAGTAAAACATATTGATCATACCCAAAGGAAGGAAATTCATGCACTTGAAGAGAAATGAAACGGACCCAAAGGAAAGTAAAACATATTGATCATACCCAAAGGAAGGAGATTCACGCAGTTGAAGAGAAATGAAACGGACCCAAAGGAAAGTAAAACATATTGATCATACCCAAAGGAAGGAAAGTCATGCAGTTAAACAAAAAAAAAGCGGGCCCAAAGGAAAGTAAAACATACTGAGGATACCCAAAGGAAGGAAATTCATGCAGTTTTTCAAACAACAACACGGACCCAAAGGAAGGTTAAAACATATTTGTCCTACTCATAAGGAAGGGACTCCTAACAAAGCAAAATAAAAGTAACAAACAAAAAAACAAAAACAAAACAATAATCAGACTGACTCGTCCAAAGTAAACCCAACCAAACCAAAAGGAAGGACATTGAATGATGCACGCAGTTATCTCCCCTTAACGAAGTTTTCTTTTAAGTTATCCCCCTTTACCGAACTTGATTTCCCCGTTTTCATTTTTGCACCAAACTTCGACAAAATTAAACCAACAAGGTTTAAGTTGACTGTATCTAGTCAAACTACTTTGCAGGAGTTATTTTCCATCGTAGTTTTCTGCCATTTTAAGCTCTTGCATTATTTGTAACATCCTTTGGGTAGGTTTAGCTTCCTTTGGGTTCCTTGCGATCCTTTGGGTGATTCGTCGGACCCCTATTGTAGTATTACTATTATAGCTCCTTCAGTACATGTAACATAAAGTCAGAATCCCAAGTTTCCAACACAGAATAAATATTTTTTCAAACATTTAATCAGCGTGTTCAAAGATATATAACTGGGGGGAGTCTCCCTTGATTGCACATGGGCAGTTGTAAACCAGTAAAGCTAAAATTCTACTTACTTTCTCGTCAATTATTAACTCTGTCATATTTAAAGAAACTTGTTCACGAACTGTTTACACTGGAAGTGTGGCATCAGGCATGCGCAAGTGAAATCTTGCGACAAGAACGCTGATTGGCCGACGGATCCCGTCGCAGTCGGCTAGGTGAAAGTACGGTATTTGGATTGGTAGTCTTCAGATGGATATTTCCAATATGCATCTCGACTTTAGTCAGATTGCCTCTAAAGGGACAAAGAAATAGATAGATCACGGGCTACAGTTAATTTTGAAACAGAAATACGACCAACAATAACAAAGAAGTAATCCGTACAGCCGTTTTTTACTCATGTTTTTAAAGGACAAGCCGTCCAGTTATCTCATAATAATGAAGAACTATTAACAATGGACATTAAGGTAATCGTAAAAGCTGGTCTCCACACGTTCTTAAACAATATCCACCTACTGTATACTCCTTCTGGGGATTCTTTGTATCAAAGCCATGGTCAGTATTATTTCTCTGTCATACGCAAAATAATTTTTGCAACTTTTGAATTGTAATTCTTTGTGCTCAAGATAGATTCTTTATATCTGTCTACAAAGCTGAACATCAAATGTCTTCTTAAACTAAGTGGACGTTGGTGGGGCTCAATTATGGCTTTGACGACTTCTCCAAGGAGACAATGAAGAAGATGCGGATCTCATCACTCGTTGTTGAAGAAATCTACTCTCTCCAAATTGACATTCTAAAGTATTATCTTGTAGCTTAATTTAGCTTTTGATATTTAATATAAAAATACCTTTAGACATAGTTTATAGTCTCTTAGACAATACATCTTTATATGCAACCTTCCAACAAAAGTTTTCTCCAAGATAAGATTGTCTTTTGTTTAAACATGGGCTGATGTTAACGTGTAAGTTGGTAGTAGCAATTTACTGGATGGCAACTATAAAGGGATAAGAAATGTTAATGGGAATTGACACGGCACTATACGCTCTGCAACTGCGCCAACACGGAGCCCGGTTTTACTGCAAGACTATTTTTAAGTCGCATGATACAAAAGCTCTTCTATGACTATGCGAGTACGATAGTGGTGTTTCGACAAGCTATAAACTTTCCCTCCCTTGAGTAAGCGGTGGGTAAAATCTGACGTCAAATACAAGGGGTGTACGTTTAACTTTTAGATAAATCAATTTACATATGGCTCGAAGGGTTCCCTGTATAAAAACCCATGCACAATTGTCTGGAATTTAAAAAAGCCATATCATCATATCACCTATTATTGATTTATTGGTTGATTGATTTACCGGACTTGACCTTCTGTAGTGAGACTTATTTATTTAACGTACTTGTAGTGAGACATCGGACAATTAACAAGTATTTTGTAACCGGGTATAACAGATGTCATGTTAACACTTGCCACCAACAATTGATAACTGACGTTTTGTTGAGTTTGAATCTTCCCACGTTTCCTTTTGGTTTCAGTATATACAGGGTTCTCGGCGATTTTAATTTCTTCACCAACATTTACCAGGAACAGATCTTCTAGTCTCGAGAATGAACGATAAAGTATTGCTTTGAACTATCTTTGGCTTAGAATGAATGAATGGTCCTCCCGGTTATTAAGATTTTGTTTACTTTTCAACACCATTCCGGTTCCTATAGGCCACATACTGTAAGGGTTTTCCTCATTCCAACCACAATCATTTAGTTTTTCGATGGCCTTTAATTCCTCCAACTGTCGAGACGAACATAAATTATGAAAAAAGTTTGAATTTTGGCAGCGCATGCCTTTTTAAGCTGGCATGATCTGCCAAAACTTTTAACGCTTGTCACCAACAATTTATAACTGACGTTTTGTTGAGTTTGAATCTTCCCATGTTTCCTTTCGGTTTGAGTATATACAGGGCTCTCGGCGATTTTAATTTCTTCACCAACATTTACCAGGTCTTCGTTTCTAGTTTGTTGAACTCAAATAACCGTTAGCTGTAACCCTCTAAATCAGATTTTATCATTGAATATTAGTCTTAGAGCTCCGTGGGAAATTTCCTAACGTCGGTAGACGTCACCAGCTATTGGTCATTCGTATACGACAATGTAGAAAACTGTATCTCTCCCGACCGAGCTAATAGATACATCAGGTTGTTTTTATTGGAGGGGGTAAAAACATAACCATGTGTTTTGCACATAGACAATAACTCCATTGTTATATCAAATATTTCACACGTGATGTGGATGGAAGGGTCAAGTAATCCTAAACAGAACACCGTTATTAGTAAAAAGTATCGGACGTAATACGTGTTGTATAGATAGGACACGCTACATTTACAAACACAATGCAAATATTGTCTCGTCTTGTGTAGTACATTAACGGGTAATAGTGCTTCGGATTATATAATGTGAAACAGTTTGGGTTGGCTCCCTTCCTCTTACGGGAGAGTCAGTATTTAACTAAATAATTTCAGTAAAAATTCGTCCACCCATATCAGCTGGCCAAAATCGACCGTAAAATGTACTGTGAGGCGATGACAAACTTACTAATGGACAATTGCGGCACAATTATTCTGCATATACATGTACATTGTAACTGATAACATTTTTTAACATTTGTTGTTAAAACATTTGTTGTTGTTGGGATTTAATAGCATCGTTCTTGACTCGTCCTTGTCGCCACATTAACAGAAACTGATGCTTTTAAACATTTGTTGTTAACATTTGTTGTTAACATTTGTTGTTAAAACATACTACATTGGGATAATTAGTATCGTTATTGGCCCCATTAACAGAACATAGTGCTTTTTAACAATTATTGTTAATATGTTTGTTTGGCTGAGCCAATCATGCACTGACCCATTATGCAAATAAATGATATCACTATCCGCATATAGATTTAAAAGGCGGTTTTGGAATATGTATACGGAAAACGTTAGAAAACAATTTACTTAAGCTGGCATGATCTGCCAAAACTTGTTTTCTTAAATTATGATTCCTGCGACAGTAAGAGGTTTTGAAAGTAAAAATACCAACAATTCGTGGCAGCTCGTGTCACTTTAAAATTCGTCAAATTTGTATTGCAAAAGTTACAAGCTTTGTTACTTTTTGAACCACAATAGCATACATTTCTATTACTGATACGGCTGGTAAACTTTTAATTGACATTTTCTCAAATAGTGAACCCTTTCCTAATTCGTTTGAACGAAAGTAACCTTCTAGGTAACATCTTAAAATGTCCGGTTTTAGTAGTTAAGCCACGCCACGCCGCGCCAAGAAAATAGCTTCTGCAAACAGCACTGCGCCAACCTTAAAGGCACACTTGCCGCCGTAGCCTGTTTAAATTTGCTAAGAAAACCAATTTACATGAGCTTACTACGACTAATACCACTAAACTTAAACATAGGACACATAAAACATGTCTAGTTAGCTTTAGACTGTAAAAATGGGGTGAAAACAAACGAAGAATCGAAGCCTGATTACAACAACAACGATCAGTGTCGGTCAACTTTCGTGTTGGATTAACCTCCTTTCAGGCCTTTGTATCTGTGGTTCACACTCAAACAATTATCAGCAGGCTTTTCCAGTCGCTGTTAACCGATCGTCAGCCTGTATTTCTCAGATAAATAGGCCTACGTAAAATTACACTGTGCCGTTAGTTCACTCACTCGAATGAAACATAAAATCGCCAATAGGGGGGCAGATCGGTTTGTTTACGTTCCGGGTACGTAACAATTCAAATTTTCAAATTCAAATTAAAAATACAAAGTGACGTCCACACTTTTAAATTTTGGTAAAAATAGAAAGTTCCTAACTTATATTGTCTGGGAAAAATACAGAATACGGTCTTTCTTTTTTAATGTAAACAATATTCCTGATTTTCGCGGCAAGTGTGCCTTTAAGAATTTAGTATTTTGGGTTTATCCGTTTGTGTGATCTGTGTTATAGACAGCTGTTTATAAGTACTTAGGGTATCTAGCCTGCACAGTTTTTTTTCTGCTACTCTTGGGAAGGAAAAGTCTTGTTCAGCGGACCTAATAAAAAAATCAAAAATATACTTTATATCGTTTCTGTGTTTTACCAAACGCTAGAAATCAATCTGTTCTGTATGTGGTCATCACAAGGCTGCAATAATACCATATCCTAATGGCCAATGTACACGATTTTCCCAGCCATTAGTGGGCAGTTGTCATCCCTTATAAAGCAAGTGCGGACAATCCTGTCTTCCCTGTAGCCCTCGATCCGTCGCCCAACACAGTCGAATAGAACTGCTAACCACTTTATAGTTATTCCGCTCAGCTTTTGCCAAAGAGAGAAGCAAAACTATGGCCCAACCTATGTACACAACCTTCTGTGTTATTATGTTCCTTGTATGTGTCAGTCTGATTTCTGCTTTTGGGTCAGATGATCAAGGATTTGGAACTGGAGGTGGATTAAATCGAGCGGATTTTCAACGATGGAGAAACCTTGTGGAGAAAAGGGACATGATGGGTGTTGATGGTGGATTTGGTGTTTGGAGACCTTCACGAGATAAGTTCCTAAATTGGAGAGCCATTCTAGGGGAAGCCAACAAAAGAGGATTTAACGATATGCCTTTTGGGTTTGGACAATCTGGACCTTTAAAACAAGGCGGATTTCAAAACTGGAGAAATAGTATAGTGAAACGATCTTTAGATCGACGATAAAAAGTCTATTTTGAACAGGTAAATGATTTGAAAGTTTTTATTTCTGTATATTTTCTGGATTAGTGAAACATTTTGGTTTGCTGACAAAATCGTGCCTACTTGCCAAAAATTTATTTTAGAATTCGCCTTTTCAAGGATCCATTAATTGTAATTTGTAAGTGTCTAAAATCTTGCTGAAAAAAAACTTGAAAATCCTCAACTGCTCAATTCGGCGCCAAATATTGTTTGGAAGTTGTGCAACAAGCCTTGCTTCGTCTGACAATTCCCTTATACAAAGTGTTTGGATTATAAATTAAGAGAAGAAAGAAAGTCGATTGTGTGTTTTATAGACATTGTTTCGTACCGACCTACACTTTAGTTGGGTATTGTTTGTGGTGGGTGTGTATTTAAGATGGGAATTGATGCTGGAATATTTGCCGTATTGTTGTGATGAGGCCTTTTCAATGATTAATAGGAACTGTGATTAGGAAAGCAAAGGGATAAACGTTGGTGTATTCCTTACTTGTCCAACCTTTGACGCTAGATGTGTTTTAAAGACACACATAGGAGGCAATGTTGTCATGCCTCGACATATGTTGTTCAAATTGATTCCGTGATCATACAATTGTTGACAAAAGAATGGAATTTCCGAGGAAGAACTTTGAACATAAACTGTTAACACGTTAATTAAATAGACGTTAAATATCAGAATCTTGTCTTCTAGTGGGTCAGAACTTTCGTTATTTTGTTTTAAATTGTCAGTAAACAAAACGAATGATACTATAAACTATTGGGACTGAATTGGGGAACTGAATAAACCTATTTGATGCCGTTATGACCACCTACGTGGAGCGATGTATTCAGCTGTGAAATTATTGCTCTATATGAATAAACCCTTGCGTTTTTTTCTGTTTAAACATTCTGTTATTCCTTGCCAATGTTTAATTTTTTAATTTTAATTCGTTTATAATAAAATCTGTTTTCTGTTGATTATAACGTATGTAGGCCTACTATATTTGCGGTATTTAATTATTAAATATTTTCTACTTTTTAGTGGTTATATTATATCAAATATACAATATATTTGTCAAATTGTAGTTTTTATTATACAATTAGTTATAGCTATTGAGTTATACAGCTCTGATATAAGTGATACCACGACTTTTACCGATAACATTTATATCATCACTGCCAGTCCCAGAACTATTTTTTATTACAATTGTAAATATCTTTCCATGATTGAATCTTTAAATTGTGAAAAGTGCTCAAACTTATTTCAAGTCAAACATTTTATTTTCGTTGTATCCTTTCTGTGGCGCTCGCCGTGTACGGTATAAGTAAATATAGGCCTGGGCCAGCAGGATTCGCTAAACGTCTAAACGTGTTGCAAGTCAACCCCACTTTATACTGTAAAACAAAGCGGTACAGCCGAAGCATTAACATTAATGATTTTCGAGAACCGACGCTTGTCATTGCAAGCGAAGACTGTGGAATACGCCTCTCAGTCTCAGTGTCATCTTCTCGAGCCAAGTTAAAATCTTTATGTTACCCATTACGTATTTTACCTTGGCGGAATACTCCAGTCCATCCCTGTGGGATTATTGTCAGTTACCACTGAAAGGTCGTGGGTTTCCTGCCCGGATTCATCCCACAATAAAACTAGCAACGCCAGACAAGTGAAATAATGTTGAGCGAGGCGTAAAACACTAAACAATCAATAAAACCAATCCATCCGGTAAATGGAACAGCGCTTTTTGACTGGACGCGAGTAGAACTTCTCGCAGCTAATCAAAACCTAGAGCACTTACACTCTTCCACTCGCTGAGATATAACATAATGGTGGCTGTTTACACCTTGAACGTTTGTTTGACGAGTGCTGATTGGGCAAAACTCTGTAAGGATAGGGAAGACAACTCTTACATTCCCAACAGGAGTCGCTGTTCGATTTGGCTCGTGAAGATATCTCAATGCCAGCTGATCCTCACGCTCGTCGCTCGTCTGTCTCTGAGCGAAAATGTTAGTGTAAAAGAGGCAACTCAATCGATTTTGGAGAGGGAGGTATAGTTATCACTGCTAATTTGTACCATAGTTTTGATACAACTAGACTGTTTACGACAGCTACTCTTCCATAAGTTGTCAATTTTCTCATTCTCCACCAAGACAACACTCACTTTATGGAATTAGTAAAGGAAGTGTCCACACTTTTGGAACTCAGGCCTCCGGCTCTCGACCAAAAACAATAGACACTTCCTTTTTCCTTGCAGTTATCACAGCGTATACGCAGAGAATCAATCAATTATTTCTCAAGTAAGTAGTATTTTCCGCTCTCCGTTTTGCTATTACAGCAAATAATGTTTATAAATATATGAATTTTAAAAATAATATGTAGACATGATTTGTGCTGCTTAATCCTTCTTAATACTTCCATGAGGTAAATGAATAATATCAGTCATAGTAACGTCATTAACATAGAAATCTAGTGAAAGTGTAAACCAAATATTTGCAGCTAGTGTTGAACGTTGCTCCCCTAAAAATATCAGGGGCAGATACAGGATTTTGTAAAAGTGTGTGTGGGGGAGGGGGCAAGGTCTAACAGTCAGTATTTTCAAGTGTGTTTACACTTTCACTAGAGGAGTTTGGGGAATTTAGGGAGGGAACGGGGGGGGGGGGGGGGTGCTGAGAGTGTAATCGGAAATATAGTCACGGGTAAATCAAATTTATTTGCACGAATTTCACTTTGTGAGACCCTACCCAAATTCTTAATGGTGCATCACGTTACGCTTTGACGTCGGATGATAAGATGATAAGAGACAGCCGGACTACGGCCTATATGGAAACTGAAGGTAGACTATGACATAACTTGTAACAGTAACCAACGGGTTTTCACCGATTGAACGAATGAAGACACATAATCTACATGCAGTAGCGTAGATATGAGTCTTGTGAAGTGTGTGTGTGTGTCGGGGGGGGGGGGGGGGCGTATCGTTTTAGACTTAATATGTTTCAACGATGTCCGTTAATAGCAAATCAACTGCCAAAGATTGGTCATCAACAGTGTCAAATAGTTCAACTTTATGAAAGGAAACGTTTCTCAAGTCTCTGTATCAAATTGCTTTGAGTATTACTGAAAATTAGTTTTCTTTGACTATGACATGTAGTTCTTTCAGAGCTACCGAGGGTATGCAATTGTACTTATACGCCGAAGCAGATAGCTGCAGCGATTTGGCCCAGTTTATGTTGGTGTGTTCCGATTATATAGTCAAAGAAACATAGAGAAAAAGAAATATTTCTATCGTTGACGGATGTTGGTTGCTTCTGGGGATGATTAACTGTCATATCGTTACAACCTCCTTCCGGGCTCCTGTGTATTAGGCATTAAGGTAACATGATGACCGTATTTCGGAAAGATCTATTGAAAACTATTAGACGAGGAAGTTTCTAAGCTCATAGACAATGTAATCTTTCCTTCGACGGAGCTCGTTGCTATATTGAATGAAAAATTCATAGTTTGTGTCATCAGGGATTTGCACGAAGGATACCACAGACCTCTCGCTGGTTAGTTGTAGTCATTCACGTTAGGTTGGTGGCAAATGAGGCGAAAAACAAGTCAAGCCCGAAACGCAACTGTGCTGTAATATTCATCATGGATTCTATGATACTGTACGTACTTGTAAATACATATAGCATTGTGTCTCTGGAGAGCTAAATACAAGATACAGACTTTTCTACGCGAGCGGACGAGCCAATGGAATTTTGTAGATAGGGATGAAACATTGAATCAAACAAATCAACAAAGCAGACGATACCATAGAGCTGTCAAGGTGGTAAAGATTTAACTAACTTTCAGAGAATATGTTTATTTTAAGGGTATAAGGTGCAGAGTTTCATTTATTTCCTTATACAATTTTTGGATGGTTTGATCCTTCTTGCATTTCCATGAGGTTAATGAATATATCAGCCATAGTAACGTCATTTACATGTACATCTAGTGAAAGTGTGAACCAAATATTTGTAGTTAGGTTTGAACGTTACTCCCGAAAAGAATACTACGATATTCTAACTGTTTTTTTTTCTATGAAGATCGTTAGTGTCAAAATTAAATATTGACCACACAATGCAAACGTTAACACTATATAGGAAACTCAACACAACCTTTTCATTTCGCATAAACATTCTGTGTCAGACAGACCTTCCATCGATGCGGCGCGGGTTAGAATCACACCGAGACCAAATAAAAAAAATTGAAAAATTTCTGAGTGGATTTTCACTCAGTTGCTGTATCTGAAAGAGTTGCAAGGTACTCGCCGAAGGTCGGGGCTTCCTCCGGGCAATGAGCCCGGAATCCTTCCCCACTGAACCTGAAACCACCACCATATAAGTGAAATAAAGTGCGGCGTTAGTGTTGTTTCAATATTTTATATCTTTCATTCTCTAAACCATAGCGTAACGCAAACTAAACTAAACTCTCCGGTAGGGGAGAGGGAGTGGGGTTGGTGCGTTAGGGGTTGGACGGTAACAAAAACGTTATAAATATTTATAAACATTACAATACACAGGTACGGGTCTAAATAACCATGGAAACAAGTTTGTGATTGTGTCAAAGAGGTTCATTATCCAGATTTCTATACCCAATCATAAGATGTGTATTTTAAACAAAGTTTTAACGCACATTTATATAACACTTAGTCCTCCCAAATATAGGTAAGCAAGTGATCGGAGAGATCGTCCGATGGTTTCCCCCTTAATATGATATAAAAAGCTTTGGTCGAGGATTTTAGAGCGTACTTGAAATCGTTTGATGAACGAGTTATTTGTAGTTGATAACATAACGACAGCCAGCCTGATAACTTCGCGGATTTACGTGCGTGAAATACCCTCTGGTTGACTGCAGGTCATTTTGAATGTGGCGACCAAAAGGTAACCGTGTAAGTTACAATTTCCAAATCCTTTTGAGCGCCCATCGAAACTGTCCATGTGATAATGTACTGGACCAAAATACTATGTTTGTTAATTTTCAGGCTCGATCAATGTTATAATTGAAGCATTGGAGGATTCCTGAAATGCCCAGAAACTGCGTCTCTTCTTAGCGTTACACAACATGGGCTTTATCGGGCTAAATTACATACATGTATATACAAATATATTTCTAGATTTTAGCGTTTAATCAATTTACTAAAATTTTTATTTTATTTTTCCTTCTGTAGTGAAGTATTTTAATATAAAATTTCGACGCCATTTGTATTCAGACCAAAAATACGGTGATTTACCATAAAAAAAGCGCAGACTGTCCGAGGCGTATCAAGCCGACAGGTAGCGAGCGAACATAGCCGAAGTGTGTTCAGACTGATACAACAGCTTCAGCAGAAATCCATATTAGACAGGTTGATTATATAAGGTCATGGCGAAAGGTATCCAAGTCACATGACTATACTGACTGGACTAAATTATGCACCCATCCAGTCCATCCCAATAAGCACTACTTTGTGTAATCTCTCGAGTTGGGTTGATTTACTGATACCCTCCATGGAAATAGATTCTTCATTGAAGCCAATTTTGCCAATCAGTTGAAAAATCTGAAGGACGAACAGATCAATACAAGTGTGGGAGTTTATTTCTGAGGCAGCAAAAGACAAGGCCTGAATGGATTGTCCAATACGGTAATCTCAAAAGGGACAAAGAAATAGATAGATCACGGGCCAATTGAAAACAGAAATACGACCACCAATAACAAAGAAGTGAACGTTTTTACTCATGTTTATAAAGGACAAGCCGTCCACAGTTCTCTCATAATAATAAAGAACTATTAACAATAGACAATAAGTTAATCTTAAAAGCTTGTCTCCATACGTTCTTAAACAATATCCGCCTACTGTATACTCCTTCCGGGGATTATTTGTATCAAAGCCATCGTCAGTATTATTTCTCTGTCATACGCCAAAGGACTTTTGAATTGTGTTTCTTTTTGCTCAAGATAGATTCTTTATATCTGTCTAAAAAGCTGAACATCAAATGTCTTCTTAAACTAAGTGGACGTTGGTGGGGCTCAATTATGGCTTTGACTACTTCTCCAAGGAGACAATGAAGAAGATGCGGATCTCATCACTCGTTGTTGAAGAAATCTACTCTCTCCAAATTGACATTCTAAAGTATTACCTTTTGGCTTAATTCTGCTTTTGATATTTAATATAAAAATACCTTTACTCATAGTTAATAGTCTCTTAGACAATAGATCTTTATTTGCAACCTTCCAACAAAGGTTTTCTCCAAGATAGGATTGTCTTTTGTTTAAACATGGGCTGATGTTAACGTGTAAATTGGTAGTAACAATTTACTGTATGGCAACTATAAAGGAATAAGAAATGTTTATGGGAATTGACACGGCACGATACGCTCTGCAACTGCACCAACACGGAGCCCGGTTTTACTGCAAGACTATTTTTAAGCCGCATGATACAAAAGCTCTCCTATGACTATGCGAGTACGATAGTGGTTTTTCAACAAGCTAAAAACTGTCCCTTCTTGAGTAAGCGGTTTAATTGTAGTGTGGGTAAAATCTGACGTCAAATACAAGGGGTATACATTTAGCTTTAAGATAAATCAGTTTACATATGGCTCGAAGGTTTCGCTGAATCCCTGTATGAAAACCCATGCACAATTGTCTGGAATTTTAAATAGCCATATCATCCTATCATTTATTAATTATTTATTTATAGTGAGACATTGGACAATTTACAAGTAATTTGTAACAGGGTACAACAGATGTCATGTTAACCCTTGTCACCAACAATTGATAACTGACGTTTTGTTGAGTTTGAATCTTCACACTAATCCAATTACGTTTCATTTCGGTTTGAGTATATACAGGGCTCTCGGCGATTTTAATGTCTTTACCAATATTTTAATACCAGGAACAAATCTTCGTTTATAGTTTGTTGACCCGAGATAACCGTTAGCTGTAACCCTCTAAATCAGATTTTATCATAGAATATTAGTCTTAGAGCTCCGTGGGGAATTTCCTAACGTCGGTTGTTTTAGGTTGTTTTTATTAGAGGGGGTAAAAAAATAGCCATGTGTTTTGCGCATAGACAATATCAGCAGCCACTCCATTGTTGTATCAAATATTTCACATGTGATGTGGATGGAAGGGTCAAGTAATCCTAAACAGAACACCGTTATTAGCAAAAAGAATCGGACGAAATACTTGTTGTTAAGATAGGACACGCTACATTTACATACACAATGCAAATATTGTCTCTTCTTGTGTAGTACACTAACGGGTAATAGTGCTTCGGATTATATAATGTGAAAAAGTTTGAATTGGCTCTCTCTCTCTCTCTTACGTGAGAGTCAGTATTTAACTAAATAATTTCAGTAAAAATTCGTCCACCCATATCAGCTGGCCAAAATCGACCGTAAAATGTACAGTGAGACGATGACAAACTTACTAATGGACAATGGCGGCACAATTATTCTGCATATACATGTATATTGTAACTGATAACATTTTTTAACATTTGTTGTTAAAACAAACTACATTGGGATTTAATAGCATCGTTCTTGACTCGTCCTTGTCGCCACATTAACAGAAACTGATGCCTTTAAACATTTGTTGTTAACATTTGTTGTTAACATTTGTTGTTAAAATATACTACATTGGGATAATTAGTATCGTTATTGGCCCCATTAACTGAACATAGTGCTTTTTAACAATTATTGTTAATATGTTTGTTTGGCTGAGCCAATCATGCACTGACCCATTATGCAAATAAATGATATCACTATCCGCATATAGATTTAAAAGGCGGTTTCGGAATATGTATACGGAAAACGTTAGAAAACAATTTACTTAAGCTGGCATGATCTGCCAAAACTTGTTTTCTTAAATTATGATTCCTGCGACAGTAAGAGGTTTTGAAAGTAAAAATACCAACAATTCGTGGCAGCTCGTGTCACTTTAAAATTCGTCAAATTTGTATTGCAAAAGTTACAAGCTTTGTTACTTTTTGAACCACAATAGCATACATTTCTATTACTGATACGGCTGGTAAACTTTTAATTGACATTTTCTCAAATAGTGAACCCTTTCCTAATTCGTTTGAACGAAAGTAACCTTCTAGGTAACATCTTAAAATGTCCGGTTTTAGTAGTTAAGCCACGCCACGCCGCGCCAAGAAAATTGCTTCTGCAAACAGCACTGCGCCAACCTTAAGAATTTATTATTCTGCGTTTATCCGTTTGCGTGATCCGTTTTATAGACAGCTGTTTATAAGTACTCAGGGTATCTAGCCTGCACAGTTTTTTTTTCTGCCACTCTGGGGAAGGAAAAGTCCAGTTCAGCGAACCTAATAAAAAGTCCAAAGATATACTTTGTATCGTGTCTGTGTTTTACCAAACGCTAGAAATCGATGTGTTCTGTATGTGGTCATCACAAGGCTGCAATAATACCATATGCTAATGGCCAATGTACACGATTTTCCCAGCCATTAGTGGGCAGTTGTCATCCCTTATAAAGCAAGTGCGGGCAATCCTGCCTTCCCTGTAGCCCTCGATCTGTCGCACAACACAGCCGAATAGAACTGCTAACCACTTTATAGTTATTCCGCTCAGCTTTTGCCAAAGAGAGAAGCACAACTATGGCCCAACCTATGTTCACAACCTTATTTGTTATAATGTTCCTTGTATGTGTCAGTCTGGTTTCGGCGTTTGGGTCAGATGGTGAAGGATTTGGAACTGGAGGTGGATTAAATCGAGCTGATTTTCAACGATGGAGAAACCTTGTGGAGAAAAGAGGCATGATGGGTGTTGGTGGTTTCGGTGTTTGGAGACCTTCACGAGATAAGTTCCTAAATTGGAGAGCCATTCTAGGCGAAGCCACTAAGAGAGGATTTAACGATATGCCTTTTGGATTTGGACAATCCGGACCTTTAAATCAAGGTGGATTTCAAAACTGGAGAAATAGTATAGTGAAGCGATCTTTAGATCGACGATAAAAAGTCTATTTTGAACAGGTAAATGATTTGAAAGTTTTTATTTCTGTATATTTTCTGGATTAATGAAACATTTTGGTTTGCTGACAAAAGCGTGCCTACTTGCCAAGAAGTTTTTTTTTTTAGAATTCGCCTTTTCAAGAATCCATTAATTGTAATTTGTAAGTGTCTAAAATCTTGCTGAAAAAAACTTGAAAATCCTCAACTGCTCAATTCGGCGCCAAAAATTGTTTGGAAGTTGTGCAACAAGCCTTGCTTCGTCTGACAATTCCCTTATTCAAAGTGTTTGGATTATAAATTAAGAGAAGAAAGAAAGTCGATTGTGTGTTTTATAGACATTGTTTCGTACCGACCTATACTTTGGTTGGGTATTGTTTGTGATGGGTGTGTATTTAAGATGGGAATTGATGCTGGAATATTTGCCGTATTGTGGTGATGAGGCCTTTTCAATGATTAATAGGAAATGTGATTAGGAAAGCAAAGGGATAAACGTTGGTGTATTCCTTACTTGTCCAACCTTTGACGCTAGATGTGTTTTAAAGACACATACAGAAGGCAATGTTGTCATGCCTCGACATATGTTGCTCAAATTGATTCCGTGATCATACAATTGTTGACAAAAGAATGGAATTTCCGAGGAAGAACTTTGAACATAAACTGTTAACACGTTAATTAAATATACGTTAAATATCAGAATCTTGTCTTCTAGTGGGTCAGAACTTTCGTTATTTTGTTTTAAATTGTCAGTAAACAAAACGAATGATACTATAAACTATTGGGACTGAATTGGGGAACTGAATAAACATATTTGATGCCGTTATGACCACCTACGTGGAGCGATGTATTCAGCTGTGAAATTATTGCTCTATATGAATAAACCCTTGCGTTTTTTTCTGTTTAAACATTCTGTTATTCCTTGCCAATGTTTAATTTTTTAATTTTAATTCGTTTATAATAAAATCTGTTTGCTGTTGATTATAACGTATGTAGGCCTACTATATTTGCGGTATTTAATTATTAAATATTTTTTTACTTTTTAGTTGTTATATTATATCAAATATACAATATATTTGTCAAATTGTAGTTTTTATTATACAATTAGTTATAGCTATTGAGTTATACAGCTCTGATATAAGTGATACCACGACTTTTACCGATAACATTTATATCATCACTGCCAGTCCCAGAACTATTTTTTATTACAATTGTAAATATCTTTCCATGATTGAATCTTTAAATTGTGAAAAGTGCTCAAACTTATTTCAAGTCAAACATTTTATTTTCGTTGTATCCTTTCTGTGGCGCTCGCCGTGTACATATAGGCCTGGGCCAGCAGGATTCGCTAAACGTCTAAACGTGTTGCAAGTCAACACCACTTTATACTGTAAAACAAAGCGGTACAGCCGAAGCATTAACATTAATGATTTTCGAGAACCGACGCTTGTCATTGCAAGCGAAGACTGTGGAATACGCTTCTCAGTCTCAGTGTCATCTTCTCGAGCCAAGTTAAAATCTTCATGTTACCCATTACGTATTTTACCTTGGCGGAATACTCCAGTCCATCCCTGTGGGATGATTGCCAGTTACCACTGAAAGGTCGTGGGTTTCCTCCGGGCATAGAGCCCGGTTTCATCCCACAATAAAACTAGCAACGCCATACAAGTGAAATAATGTTGAGCGAGGCGTAAAACACTAAACAATCAATAAAACCAATCCATCCAGTGAATGGAACAGCGCTTTTTGACTGGACGCGAGTAGAACTTCTCGCAGCTAATCAAAACCTAGAGCACTTACACTCTTCCACTCGGTGAGATATATAATAATGGTGGATGTTTACACCTTGAACGTTTGTTTGACGAGTGCTGATTGGGCAAAACTCTGTAAGGATAGGGGAGACAACTCTTACATTCCCAACAGGAGTCGCTGTTCGATTTGGCTCGTGAAGATATCTCAATGCCAGCTGATCCTCACGTTCGTCGCTCGTCTGGCTCAGAGCGAAAATGTTAGTGTAAAAGATGCAACTCAATCGATTTTGGAGAGGGAGGTATAGTTATCACTGCTAATTTGTACCATAGTTTTGATACAACTAGACTGTTTACGACAGCTACTCTTCCATAAGTTGTCAATTTTCTCATTCTCCACCAAGACCACACTCGCTTGATGGAATTAGTTAAGGAAGTGTCCACACTTTTTGAACTCAGGCCTCCGGCCCTCGTCCAAAAACAATAGACACTTCCTTTTTCCTTGCAGTTATCACAGCGTATACGCAGAAAATCAATACATTATTACTCAAGTAAGTAGTATTTTCCGCTCTCCGTATTGCTATTACAGGAAATAATGTTTATAAATATATGAATTTTATAAATAATATGTAGACATGATTTGTGCAGCTTAATCCTTCTTAATACTTCCATGAGGTAAATGAATAATATCAGCCACAGTAACGTCATTTACAAGGAAATCTAGTGAAAGTGTAAACGAAATATTTGCAGCTATTGTTGAACGTTGCTTTCCTAAAAAATACCAGGGGCGGATACAGGATTTTGCGAAAGTGTGTGTATGCGTGTGTGTGTGTGTGGGGGGGGGGGGGGGGGGGGCGCAAGTTCTAACAGTCAGTATTTTCAAGTGTGTCCGGGGGTGGTTTGAGAATTTAGGGAGGGGGGGGGGGTCGCTGAAAGTGTAATCGAAAATATACTCACGGGTAAATCAAATTAATTTGCACGAATTTCATTTTGTGAGACCCTACGCGAATTCTTAATGGGGCAGTACGTTACGTTTTGACGTTCGATGATGAGAGACAGCCGGACTACGACCTATACGGAAAATGAGGGTAGACTATAAAATAACTTGTAACAGTATAAAGCAACGGGTTTTCACCAATTGAACAAATGGAGACACATAATCTACATGCAGTAGCGTAGCTATGAGTCTTTTGAAGTGGGTCGGGGGTGGGGGGTGGGCGGGGGAGGTATCGTTTTAGACTTAATATGTTTCAACGATGTCCGTAGCAAATCAGCTGCCAAAGATTGGTCATCAACAGTGTCGAATAGTTCAGGAAACGTTTATCAAGTCCCTGTATCAAATTGCTTTGAGTATTACATGTAGTTCTTTCGGAGCTACCGAGGGTATCGAATTGTACATATTTACGAAAATGTTTGTACTATTTTTATACGCCGAAGCAGATAGCTTCAGCGACCTGGGTCAGTTTATGTTGGTGTGTTCCGATTATACAGTCAAATAAACATAGTGGTATAGAGAAAAAGAAATATTTCTATCGTTGACGGATGTTGGTTGCTTCTGGGGATGATTAACTGTCATATCGTTACAACCTCCTTCCGGGCCCCTGTGTATTAGGTATTATTTAAGGTAACATGATGACCGTATTTCGGAAAGATCTATTGAAAACTATTAGACGAGGAAGTTTCTAAGCTCATAGACAATGTAATCTTTCCTTCGACAGAGCTCATTGCTATATTGAATGAAAAATTCATAGTTTGTGTCATCAGGGATTTGCACGAAGGATACCACAGACGTCCCGCTGGTTAGTTGTAGCCATTAACGTTAGGTTGGTGGCAAATGAGGCAAAAAAAAGTCAAGCCCGAAACGCAACTGTACTGTAATATTCATCATGGATTCTATGATACTGTAAGTAGTGGTGAATACATATAGCATTGTGTCTCTGGAGAGCTAAATACAAGATACAGACTTTTATGCACGAGCGGACGAGCCAATGGAATTTGTAAATAGGGATGAAACATTGAATCAAACAAATAAACAAAGCAGACGCTACCATAGCTGTCAAGGTGGTAAAGATTTAACTAACTTTCAGAGAATATGTTTATTTTAAGGGTATAAGGTGTAGAATTTAATTTATTTCCTTATACAAATTTCGGATGATTTGATCGTTCTTGCACTCCCATGAGGTTAATGAATATATCAGCCATAGTAACGTCATTTACTTGTAAATCTAGTGAAAGTCTAAACCAAATATTTGCAGTTAGGTTTGAACGTTACTCCCGAAAAGAATACTACCATTTTCTAACAGTTTTTTTTTCATTAATACGTAAGTCAAAACTAGAGGTTTCTATGAAGGTCGTTAGTGTCAAAATTAAACATTGACCACACAATGCAAACGTTAACACTATATAGGAAACTCAACACAGTCTTTTCATTTCGCATAAACATTCTGTGCATTTCTCAAAATTCACACATTTCTTAGTTTTGTAACGCACTCTTTAATTTAAGGGGCCTTGGTGGTTCAATGGGTTAGACTGGTAGCCTTTCAGTCCCACACAGACCTTCCATCAATGCGGTGCGGGTTAGAATCACACCGAGAATAAACAGAAAAATTGAAAAATTCTGAGTGGATTTCCACTTAGTTGTCGTATGTGAAAGAGTTGCAAGGTACTCGCCGAAGGTCAGGGTTTCCTCCGGGCAATGCGCCCGGATTCCACTCCCACTGAACCTGTCACCCCACCATATAAGTGAAATAATCTTGAGTGCGGCGTAAGTGTTGTTTCATTATTTTATATTTTTCACTCTCTAAATCGCAAACTAAACTATACACTTTTAATAGCACAATTTTTTTAAGTCACCAAACGTTATTCCAAGTGAATTCAACAAAACACCGGTAGGGGAGAGTGAGTGGGGTTGGTGCGTTAGGGGTTGAAACGGTAGCAAAAAGGTTATAAACTTTTACAAACACTAAAATACACAGGTACGGGTCTAAATAACCATGGAAACAAGTTTGTGATTGTGTCAAAAAGCGGTACATTATCCAGATCTCTAAACCCAATCATAAGTTGTGTATTTTAAACAAAATTGTAACGCATATATATAACACTTAGTTCTCTCAAGTATAGGTAAGCAAATGGTCGGAGAGATCGTCCGATGGTTTCCGCCTTAATATGATATAAAAAGATTTGGTCGAGGATTTTAGAGCGTACTTGACACCGTTTAATGAACAAGTTGTTTGTAGTTGATAACTTAACGACAGCCAGTCGGATAACTTCGGGGATTTACGTGCGTGAAATACCCTCTGATGGACTGCAGGTGATTTTGAATGTGGCGACCAAGGGTAGCCGTGTTACGTACAATTTCCATATCCTCTTCAGGGCCCATCAAAATACTATGTTTGTTAACTTTCAGGCTCGATCAATTTTTATTGGAGGATTCCTGAAATGCCCAGAAACTGCGTCTCTTCTTTGCGTTACACAACATGGGCTTTACCGGGCTAAGTAACATAAAAAAATATCTTTCTAGATTTTAGCGTATGGTCAATTTTTTTATTTTATTTTTCCGTCTGTATTGAAGTATTTTGATATATAGGCCTACTGTCGACGCCATTTGTATTCAGATAAAAAATACGGTGATTTACCATATAAAAAGCGCAGACTGTCAGAGGCGTATCAAAGCCGACAGGTAGCGAGCGAGCATAGCCGAAGTGTGTTCCGACTAATATAACAGCTTCGGCAGAAATCCAGGTTTAATCTATATGAGGTCACATGACTATACTGACTGGACTAAATTATTCGCCCATCCAGCCCATCAGAATAAACACTACTTTGTGTAATCTTCGAATTCCCACTGATTAGTCTTGTGTAATATAGCAACGTAAGCACTCCGAGGAACGACAATGACTTCCTGTTTTACTCGATATTTCGGTTTATTAGATCAAACCATCATCTGGAAGTCTTTGTCATTCCTCGGAGTGCTTACGTTGCTCTATTTGTGTAATCTCTCGAGTTGGGTTGATTTACTGATACCCTCCATGGAAATAGATTCTTCATTGAAGCCAATTTTGCCAATCAGATGAAAAAGCTGAAGGACGAACAGATCAATACAAGTGTGGGAGTTTATTTCTGAGGCAGCAAAAGACAAGACTTGAATGGATTGTCCAATACGGTAATCTCTAAAGGGACAAAGAAATAGATAGATCACGGGCCACAGTTAATTTTGAAACAGAAATACGACCGACAATAACAAAGAAGTAATCCGTACAGCCGTTTTTTACTCATGTTTATAAAGGACAAGCCGTCCACAGTTCTCTCATAATAATGAAGATCTATCAACAATGGCCAATAAGCTAATCTTAAAAGCTGGTCTCCACACGTTCTTAAACAATATCCACCTACTGTAGACTCCTCCCGGTGATTCTTTGTATCAAAGCCATGGTCAGTATTATTTCTCTGTCATACACAAAATAATTTTTGCAACTTTTGAATTGTAATTCTTTTTGCTCAAGATAGATACTTTATATCTGTCTACAAAGCTGAACATCAAATGTCTTCTTAAACTAAGTGGACGTTGGTGGGGCTCAATTATGGCTTTGACTACTTCTCCAAGGAGACAATGAAGAAGATGCGGATCTCATCACTCGTTGTTGAAGAAATCTACTCTCTCCAAATTAACATTCTAAAGTATTATCTTGTAGCTTAATTCTGCTTTTGATATTTAATAAAAAGATTCCTTTAGACATAGTTAATAGTCTCTTAGACAATGCATCTTTATTTGCAACCTTCCAACAAAGGTTTTCTCCAAGATAAGATTGTATTTTGTTTAAACATGGGCTGATGTTAACGTGTAAATTGGTAGTAACAATTTACTGGATGGCAACTATAAAGGGATAAGAAATGTTTATGGGAATTGACACGGCACTATACGCTCTGCAACTGCGCCAACACGGAGCCCGGTTTTACTGCAAAAATTTTTTAATGTCGCATGATACAAAAGCTCTCCCATGACTAGGCGAGTACGATAGTGGTTTTTCAACAAGCTATAAACGTTCCCTCCCTTGAGTAAGCGGATAAATTGTAGTCTGGGCAAAATCTGACGTCAAATACAAGGGGTATACATTTAACTTTAAGATAAATCAATTTACATATGGCTCGAAGGTTTCACTGAATCCCTGTATAAAAACCCATGCACAATTGTCTGGAATTTAAAAAAGTCATATCATCGTATCACTTATTATTTATTTATTTAACGGATTTCACCTTCTGTAGTGAGACATTGGACAATTAACAAGTAGTTTGTAACCGGGTACAACAGATGTCATGTTAACGCTTGTCACCAACAGTTGATAACTGACATTTTGTTGAGTTTGAATCTTCCCACGTTTCCTTTTGGTTTCAGTATATACAGGATACTCGGCGATTTTAATTTCTTCACCAACATTTACCAGGAACAGAGCTTCTAGTCTCGAGAATGAACGATAAAGTATTGCTTTGAACTATCTTTGGCTTAGAATGAATGAATGGTCGTCCCGGTTATTTAAATTTTGTTTACTTGTCAACACTATTCTGGTTCCTATAGGCCACATACTGTAAGGGTTTTCCTCATTCCAACCACAGTCATTTAGTTTTTCGATGGCCTTTAAATCCTCCAACTGTCGAAACGAACATAAATTATGAAAAAAGTGTGAATTTTGGCAGCGCATGCCTTTTTAAGCTGGCATGATCTGCCAAAACTTGTTTTCATAAATTAAGGTTGCTGCGACAGTAAGAGACTTTGAAAGTAACCGAAAAAATAAATGGTTTACATTGGAATGGGGATAAACCCAATTTAAATAACCGAGACGAACGTTAATTGTTAGTTAAAAATACTTCGTTAACATGCATTCTCGAGACTAACAGTACTAAAATGCTTCTGAATGACACGCCTTGAGAGAAATAAGCAGCAATTTCAACAATCTGTTTAAACGGAAAATATCAACTATTCGTGGCAGCTCTTGTCACTTTAAAACTCGAAAAATTCGAATAGCAAAAGTACATGCTTTGTTAGCATACGTTTATATTACTGATACGGCCGGTAAACTTTTAATTTACATTTTCTCAAATAGTGGACCCTTTTCTAATTCGTTTGAACGAAAGTAATCTTCTAGTTAAAGTGGCACGAGCTGCCAAAATTCGCCGTTTTTTCATAACTTCTGATCGTCACGACAGTAAGAGCTTTAAAGGCTATCGAAAAACTAAATGATTGGCGTTGGAATGAGAAAAATCCATACAGTATGTGGCCTGTACAAACCGAAAACGTGTTCGAAAAGTAAACAAAATTTAAATAACCGGGACGACCATTCATTCATTCTAAGCCAAAGTTAGTTCAAAACAATACTTTGTCGTATATTTTCAAGACTAGAATCACTATAAAGCTTCTGAATTATACATCTTGAGAAAAATAGCCAATAATTTCAACATTCTGTTTTAACGTCAAAATATCAACATTTTGGCAGCTCATGCCCCTTTAACATCTTAAAATGTCCGGTTTTAGTAGTTAAGTCACGCCACGCAGCGCCACGCCAAGAAAATAGCTCTGGCAAACAGCACTGTGCCAACCTTAGGAATTTAGTATTTTGTATTTATCCGTTTGTGTGATCTGTTTTATAGACCAATGTTTAGAAGTACTTATGATAACTAGCCTGCACAGTTTTTTTCTGCCACTCTGGAAAAGGAAATGTCCTGTTCAGCGAACCTAATAAAAAGTCCAAAGATATACTTTGTATCGTGTCTGTGTTTTACCAAACGCTAGAAATCGATGTGTTCTGTATGTGGTCATCACAGGGCTGCAATAATACCATATCCTAATGGCCAATGTACACGATTTTCCCAGCCATTAGTGGGCAGTTGTCATCCCTTATAAAGCAAGTGCGGACAATCCTGTCTTCCCTGTAGCCCTCGATCCGTCGCCCAACACGGTCGAATAGAACTGCTAACCACTTTATAGTTATTCCGCTCAGCTTTTGCCAAAGAGAGAAGCAAAACTATGGCCCAACATATGTACACAACCTTCTGTGTTATTATGTTCCTTGTATGTGTCAGTCTGATTTCTGCTTTTGGCTCAGATGATCAAGGATTTGGAACTGGAGGTGGATTAAATCGAGCGGATTTTCAACGATGGAGAAACCTTGTGGAGAAAAGAGGCATGATGGGTGTTGATGGTGGTTTCGGTGTTTGGAGACCTTCACGAGATAAGTTTCTAAATTGGAGAGCCATTTTAGGGGAAGCCACTAAGAGAGGATTTAACGATATGCCTTTTGGATTTGGGCAATCCGGACCTTTAAATCAAGGCGGATTTCAAAACTGGAGAAATAGTATAGTGAAGCGATCTTTAGATCGACGATAAAAGTCTATTTTGAACAGGTAAATGATTTGAAAGTTTTTATTTCTGCATATTTTCTGGATCAATGAAACATTTTTGTTGCTGACAAAATCGTGCCTACTTGCCAAGAAGTTTTTTTTAGAATTCGCCTTTTCAAGGACCCCTAATTGTAAGCGTCTAAAATCTTGCTGAAAAAAAAACTTGAAAATCATAATTCGGCGCCAAAAATTGTTTGCAAGTTGTGCAACAATCCTTGCTTCGTGTGGTAATTCCCTTATTCGAAGTGTTTGGATTATAAATTAAGAGAAGAAAGAAAGTTGATTATGTGTGTTTTATAGACATCGGTTCGTACCGACCTACACTTTGGTTGGGTATGGTTTGTGAAGGGTGTGCATTTAAGATGGGAATTGATGCTGGAATATTTGCTGTATTGTTGTGATGAGGCTTTTTCAATGATTAATAGGAACTGTGATAAGGAAAGCAAAGGGATAAACGTTGGCGTATTCCTTACTTGTCCAACCATTGACGGTAGATGTGTTTTAAAGACACACATAGGAGACAATGTTTGCATGCCTCGACATAGTTTGTTCAAATTGATTCCGTGACCTAACATTGTTGACAAAAGAATTGAATTTCCGAGGAAGAACTTTGAACACAAACAGTTAACAGGTTAATTAAATAGACGTTAAAAATCAGAATCTTGTCTTCTAGTGGGTCAGAACTTTCGTTATTTTATTTTAAATTGTCAGTAAACCAAACGAATAATACTAAAAACTATTGGGGCTGAATTGGGGAAATGAATAATCATTTTGGATGCCGTTTTGAACATGGACATTGAACGACGTCTTCGGCTGTGAAATTATTACTATATATGAATAAGCCTTTTCTTTTTTTTCCGTCTAAACGTTCTGTTATTCCTTGTCACTGTTTCATTTTTTAATTTTAATTCGTTAATAATAAAATCTGATTTCCCTTGATTATAACGTACTTATTTTTGCGGTATTTAATTATTAACTATTTTCTATTTTTTAGTGGTTATATTATATCAAAGAAAGAATATATTTGTCAAATTATAGTTTTTATTATATAATTAGTTATAGTTATTGAGTTATACAGCTCTGATAGAAATGATATCACCACTTTTACGATAACATCATCACTGCCAGTGCCGGAACTATTTTTTATCAGAATTGGAAATATCTTTCCATGATTGAATCTTTAAATTGTGAAAATTGCAAAAAATTATTTCATAAATTATCGAACAATTCATAGCATTATAAATTGGGTGTTAAACACTTTTAAACAAGTCACACATTTTTTTTTTCGCTTTGGCCTTTCTGTGGCGCTCGCCGTGTGCGGTATAAGTAAATATTCCTAAACGTCTAAACGTGTTGCAAGTCAACCCCACTTTATAATGTAAAACAAAGTGCTACAGCTGGAGCATTTGAATTAATGATTTTCGAGAACCGACGCAAGTCATTGCAAACGAAGACTGGAATACGCCTCTCAGTCTCAGTGTCATCTTCTCTAGCCAAGTTAAAATCTTCATGTTACCCATTAAGGTGTTTTACCTTGGCGGAATACTCCAATCCATCCATGTGGGATGGTTGCCAGTTACCACCGGAAGGTCGTGGATTACTCCGGGCATAGAGCCTGGTTTCCTCACACAATAAAACGGGCAACGCCGCCGTATAAGTGAAATAATCTTGAGCGCGGCGTAAAACACTAAACAATCAATCAAACCAATCCATCCCGTAAATCGAACAGCGCCTTTTGACTGGATGCCAGTAAAACTTCTCGCAGCTAATCAAAATCTAGAGCACTTACACTCTTCCACACGCTGAGAAATAACGTAATGGTGGCTGTTTACACCTTGAACTTTTGTTTTACGAGTGCTGATTGGGCAAAACTCGGTATGGGTAGGGAAGACAACTCTTACATTCCCACCAGGAGGCGCTGTTCGATTTACGGAGTGGAGTGAAGTGATGGGTAATGGGTAACATGAAGATTTTAACACGGCTCGTGAAGATGTCTCAGTGCCAGCTGGTCGTCATGCTTGTCGCTCGTCTGGCTCTAAAAGAGGCAACTCAATCGATTTTAGAGAGGGAGGTATAGTTATCACTGCTAATTTGTACCATAGTTTTGATACAACTAGACTGTTTACAACAACTACTCTTCCATAAGTTGTCAATTTTTTCATTTTCCACAAGACAACACTCGCTTAATGGAATTAGTAAGGAAGTGTGCACACTTTTTGAACTCGGGACTCCGGCCTTCGTCCAAAGGCACTTCCCTTTTTCTTGCAGTTATCAAAGCGTATACGCAGCGAATCAGTCCATTAACTCCCAAGTAAGTAATGTCCCTTTACATTGGAGTAAGTAGTATTTACCGCTCTTCGTATTGCTATTTACAGGAAATAATGTTTATAAATATATGAATTTTATAAATAATATGTAGACAGGATTTGTGCAGCTTAATCCTTCTTAATACTCCCATGAGGTAAATGAATAACATCAGTCACAGTAACGTCATTTACATTGCATTCTAGTAAAAGTGTAAACCAAATATTTGCAGCTAGTGTTGAACGTTGCTCCCCTAAAGAATACCAGGGGCGGATACAGGATTTCGTGAAAGGGGGGGGGGGGGGCGCAAGTTCTAACAGTCAGAATTTTCAAGTGTGTCCGGAGGTGGTTTGGGAATTTAGGGAGGGGGCATGGGTGCTGAAAGTGTAATCGAAAATATACTCACGGGTAAATCAAATTAATTTGCACGAATTTGACTTTGTGAGACCCTACCCGAATTCTTAATGGTGCAGTACGTTACGTTTTAACGTTGGATGATAAGAGACCGCCGGACTACAGTCTATGTGGAAACTGAAGGTAGACTATTAAAAAACTTGTAACAGTAACCAACGGGTTTTCTCCAATGGAACGAATGAAGACACACAGTCTACGTGCAGTAGCGCAGCTATGAGTCTTGTGAAGTGTGTGAGTGTGTGTGTGGGAGGGGGGGGGGGTATCGTTTTGGACTTAATATGTTTCAACGATGTCCGTAAATAGCCAAAGATTGGTCATCAACAGTGTCAAATAGTTCAACTTTATGAAAGGAAATATTTCTCAAGTTCCTGTATCAAATTGCTTTCAGTAATACAAGTAGATCTTTCGAGGGTATGAAATTGTACATATTTACGAAAATGTTTGTACTATTTTTATACGCCGAATCAGATAGCTGCAGCGATTTGGGTCAGTGTATGTGGATGATTAACTGTCATATCGTTACAACCTCCTTCCGGGCTCCTGTGTATCAGGCATTAAGGTAACATGATGACCGTATTTCGGGAAGATCTATTAAACTATTAGACGAGGAAGTTTCTAAGCTCATAGACAATGTAATCTTTCCTTCGACAGAGCACATTGCTATATTGAATGAAAAATTCATAGTTTGTGCCATCAGGGATTTGCACGAACAGGCGCAAAATATACAACAGACCTCCCGCTTGTGACTTGTAGCCATTCACGTTAGGTTGGTGGCAAATGAGGCGAAAAAAAAGTCAAGCCCGAAACGCAATTGTACTGTAATATTCATCATGGATTCTATTAAACTGTACGTACTTGTGAATACATATAACACTGTGTCTCTGGAGAGCTAAATACAAGATACAGACTTTTCTGCACGAGCGGACGAGCCAATGGAATTTGTAGATAGGGATGAAACATTGAATCAAACAAATCAACAAAGCAGACGATAGCATAGAGCTGTCAAGGTGGTAAAGATTCAACTAACTTTCAGAGAATATGTTTATTTTAAGGGCATAAGGTGCAGAGTTTCATTTATTTCCTTATACAATTTTCGGATGATTTGATTCTTCTTGCATTTCCATGAGGTTAATGAATATATCAGCCATAGTAACGTCATTTACATGTAAATCTAGTGAAGGGCTAAACCAAATATTTGCAGTTAGGTTTGAACGTTACTCCCGAAAAGAATACTACGAAATTCTAACAGTTTTTTTTTTTCATTAAAACGTAAGTAAAAACTAGAGGTTTCTATGAAGGTCGTTAGTGTCAAAATTAAACATTGACCACAAAATGCAAACGTTAACACTATATAGGAAACTCAACACAGTCTTTTTATTTCGCATAAACATTCTGTGCATTTCTGAAAATTCACACATTTCTTAGTTTTGTAACGCACTCTTTAATTTAAGGGGCCTTGGTGGTTCAATGGGTTAGACTGGTAGCCTTTCAGTCCCACACAGACCTTCCATCAATGCGGTGCGGGTTAGAATCACACTGAGAATAAACAAAAAAATTGAAAAATTCTGAGTGGATTTCCACTTAGTTGTCGTATGTGAAAGAGTTGCAAGGTACTCGCCGAAGGTCAGGGTTTCCTCCGGGCAATGAGCCCGGATTTCACTCCCACTGAACCTGCCACCCCACCATATAAGTGAAATAATCTTGAGTGCGGCGTAAGTGTTGTTTCATTATTTTATATTTTTCACTCTCTAAATCGCAAACTAAACTATACACTTTTAATAGCACAATTTTTTTAAGTCACCAAACGTTAGTCCAAGTGAATTCAACAAAACACCGGTAGGGGAGAGTGAGTGGGGTTGGTGCGTTAGGGGTTGAAACGGTAACAAAAAGGTTATAAACTTTTACAAACACTAAAATACACAGGTACGGGTCTAAATAACCATGGAAACAAGTTTGTGATTGTGTCAAAAAGCGGTACATTATCCAGATCTCTAAACCCAATCATAAGTTGTGTATTTTAAACAAAATTTTAACGCATATATATAACACTTAGTTCTCTCAAGTATAGGTAAGCAAATGGTCGGAGAGATCGTCCGATGGTTTCCGCCTTAATATGATATAAAAAGATTTGGTCGAGGATTTTAGAGCGTACTTGACACCGTTTAATGAACAAGTTGTTTGTAGTTGATAACTTAACGACATCCAGTCTGTTAACTTCGGGGATTTACGTGCGTGAAATACCCTCTGATGGACTGCAGGTGATTTTGAATGTGGCGACCAAGGGTAGCCGTGTTACGTACAATTTCCATATCCTCTTCAGGGCCCATCAAAATACTATGTTTGTTAACTTTCAGGCTCGATCAATTTTTATTGGAGGATTCCTGAAATGCCCAGAAACTGCGTCTCTTCTTTGCGTTACACAACATGGGCTTTACCGGGCTAAGTAACATAAAAAATATCTTTCTAGATTTTAGCGTATGGTCAATTTTTTTATTTTATTTTTCCGTCTGTATTGAAGTATTTTGATATATAGGCCTACTGTCGACGCCATTTGTATTCAGATAAAAAATACGGTGATTTACCATATAAAAAGCGCAGACTGTCAGAGGCGTATCAAAGCCGACAGGTAGCGAGCGAGCATAGCCGAAGTGTGTTCCGACTGATATAACAGCTTCGGCAGAAATCCAGGTTTAATCTATATGAGGTCACATGACTATACTGACTGGACTAAATTATTCGCCCATCCAGCCCATCAGAATAAACACTACTTTGTGTAATCTTCGAATTCCCACTGATTAGTCTTGTGTAATAGAGCAACGTAAGCACTCCGAGGAACGACAATGACTTCCTGTTTTACTCGATATTTCGGTTTATTAGATCAAACCATCATCTGGAAGTCTTTGTCATTCCTCGGAGTGCTTACGTTGCTCTATTTGTGTAATCTCTCGAGTTGGGTTGATTTACTGATACCCTCCATGGAAATAGATTCTTCATTGAAGCCAATTTTGCCAATCAGATGAAAAAGCTGAAGGACGAACAGATCAATCAATACAAGTGTGGGAGTTTATTTCTGAGGCAGCAAAAGACAAGACTTGAATGGATTGTCCAGTACGGTAATCTCTAAAGGGACAAAGAAATAGATAGATCACGGGCCACAGTTAATTTTGAAACAGAAATACGACCGACAATAACAAAGAAGTAATCCGTACAGCCGTTTTTTACTCATGTTTATAAAGGACAAGCCGTCCACAGTTCTCTCATAATAATGAAGATCTATCAACAATGGCCAATAAGCTAATCTTAAAAGCTGGTCTCCACACGTTCTTAAACAATATCCGCCTACTGTATACTCCTTCCGGGGATTATTTGTATCAAAGCCATCGTCAGTATTATTTCTCTGTCATACGCCAAAGGACTTTTGAATTGTGTTTCTTTTTGCTCAAGATAGGTTCTTTATATCTGTCTAAAAGCTGAACATCAAATGTCTTCTTAAACTAAGTGGACGTTGGTGGGGCTCAATTATGGCTTTGACTACTTCTCCAAGGAGACAATGAAGAAGATGCGGATCTCATCACTCGTTGTTGAAGAAATCTACTCTCTCCAAATTGACATTCTAAAGTATTATCTTTTGGCTTAATTCTGCTTTTGATATTTAATATAAAAATACCTTTAGTCATAGTTAATAGTCTCTTAGACAATAGATCTTTATTTGCAACCTTCCAACAAAGGTTTTCTCCAAGATAGGATTGTCTTTTGTTTAAACATGGGCTGATGTTAACGTGTAAATTGGTAGTAACAATTTACTGTATGGCAACTATAAAGGAATAAGAAATGTTTATGGGAATTGACACGGCACGATACGCTCTGCAACTGCACCAACACGGAGCCCGGTTTTACTGCAAGACTATTTTTAAGCCGCATGATACAAAAGCTCTCCTATGACTATGCGAGTACGATAGTGGTTTTTCAACAAGCTAAAAACTTTCCCTTCTTGAGTAAGCGGTTTAATTGTAGTGTGGGTAAAATCTGACGTCAAATACAAGGGGTATACATTTAGCTTTAAGATAAATCAGTTTACATATGGCTCGAAGGTTTCGCTGAATCCCTGTATGAAAACCCATGCACAATTGTCTGGAATTTTAAATAGCCATATCATCCTATCATTTATTAATTATTTATTTATAGTGAGACATTGGACAATTTACAAGTAATTTGTAACAGGGTACAACAGATGTCATGTTAACCCTTGTCACCAACAATTGATAACTGACGTTTTGTTGAGTTTGAATCTTCACACTAATCCAATTACGTTTCGTTTCGGTTTGAGTATATACAGGGCTCTCGGCGATTTTAATGTCTTTACCAATATTTTAATACCAGGAACAAATCTTCGTTTATAGTTTGTTGACCCGAGATAACCGTTAGCTGTAACCCTCTAAACCAGATTTTATCATAGAATATTAGTCTTAGAGCTCCGTGGGGAATTTCCTAACGTCGGTTGTTTTAGGTTGTTTTTATTAGAGGGGGGTAAAAAAATAGCCATGTGTTTTGCGCATAGACAATATCAGCAGCCACTCCATTGTTGTATCAAATATTTCACATGTGATGTGGATGGAAGGGTCAAGTAATCCTAAACAGAACACCGTTATTAGCAAAAAGAATCGGACGAAATACTTGTTGTTAAGATAGGACACGCTACATTTACATACACAATGCAAATATTGTCTCTTCTTGTGTAGTACACTAACGGGTAATAGTGCTTCGGATTATATAATGTGAAAAGTTTGAATTGGCTCTCTCTCTCTCTCTTACGTGAGAGTCAGTATTTAACTAAATAATTTCAGTAAAAATTCGTTCACCCATATCAGCTGGCCAAAATCGACCGTAAAATGTACAGTGAGACGATGACAAACTTACTAATGGTCAATTGCGGCACAATTATTCTGCATATACATGTATATTGTAACTGATAACATTTTTTAACATTTGTTGTTAAAACAAACTACATTGGGATTTAATAGCATCGTTCTTGACTCGTCCTTGTCGCCACATTAACAGAAACTGATGCTTTTAAACATTTGTTGTTAACATTTGTTGTTAACATTTGTTGTTAAAATATACTACATTGGGATAATTAGTATCGTTATTGGCCCCATTAACTGAACATAGTGCTTTTTAACAATTATTGTTAATATGTTTGTTTGGCTGAGCCAATCATGCACTGACCCATTATGCAAATAAATGATATCACTATCCGCATATAGATTTAAAAGGCGGTTTCGGAATATGTATACGGAAAACGTTAGAAAACAATTTACTTAAGCTGGCATGATCTGCCAAAACTTGTTTTCTTAAATTATGATTCCTGCGACAGTAAGAGGTTTTGAAAGTAAAAATACCAACAATTCGTGGCAGCTCGTGTCACTTTAAAATTCGTCAAATTTGTATTGCAAAAGTTACAAGCTTTGTTACTTTTTAAATCACAATAGCATACATTTCTATTACTGATACGGCTGGTAAACTTTTAATTTACATTTTCTCAAATAGTGAACCCTTTCCTAATTCGTTTGAACGAAAGTAACCTTCTAGGTAACATCTTAAAATGTCCGGTTTTAGTAGTTAAGTCACGCCACGTCACGCCAAGAAAATAGCTACTGCAAACAGCACTGTGCCAACCTTAAAGGCACACTTGCCGCCGTAGCCTGTTTAAATTTGCTAAGAAAACCAATTTACATGAGCTTACTACGACTAATACCACTAAACTTAAACATAGGACACATAAAACATGTCTAGTTAGCTTTAGACTGTAAAAATGAGGTGAAAACAAACGAAGAATCGAAGCCTGATTACAACAACAACGATCAGTGTCGGTCAACTTTCGTGTTGGGTTAACCTCCTTTCAGGCCTTTGTATCTGTGGTTTACACTCAAACAATTATCAGCAGGCTTTTCCAGTCGCTGTTAACCGATCGTCAGCCTGTATTTCTCAGATAAATAGGCCTACGTAAAATTACACTGTGCCGTTAGTTCACTCACTCGAATGAAACATAAAATCGCCAATAGGGGGGCAGATCGGTTTGTTTACGTTCCGGGTACGTAACAATTCAAATTTTCAAATTCAAATTAAAAATACAAAGTGACGTCCACACTTTTAAATTTTGGTAAAAATAGAAAGTTCCTAACTTATATTGTCTGGGAAAAATACAGAATACGGTCTTTCTTTTTTAATGTAAACAATATTCCTGATTTTCGCGGCAAGTGTGCCTTTAAGAATTTAGTATTTTGGGTTTATCCGTTTGTGTGATCTGTTTTATAGACAGCTGTTTATAAGTACTTAGAGTATCTAGCCTGCACAGTTTTTTTTCTGCTACTCTTGGGAAGGAAAAGTCTTGTTCAGCGGACCTAATAAAAAAATCAAAAATATACTTTATATCGTTTCTGTGTTTTACCAAACGCTAGAAATCAATCTGTTCTGTATGTGGTCATCACAAGGCTGCAATAATACCATATCCTAATGGCCAATGTACACGATTTTCCCAGCCATTAGTGGGCAGTTGTCATCCCTTATAAAGCAAGTGCGGACAATCCTGCCTTCCCTGTAGCCCTCGATCCGTCTCCCAACACAGTCGAATAGAACTGCTAACCACTTTATAGTTATTCCGCTCAGCTTTTGCCAAAGAGAGAAGCAAAACTATGGCCCAACCTATGTACACAACCTTCTGTGTTATTATGTTCCTTGTATGTGTCAGGCTGATTTCTGCTTTTGGGTCAGATGATCAAGGATTTGGAACTGGAGGTGGATTAAATCGAGCGGATTTTCAACGATGGAGAAACCTTGTGGAGAAAAGGGACATGATGGGTGTTGATGGTGGATTTGGTGTTTGGAGACCTTCACGAGATAAGTTCCTAAATTGGAGAGCCATTCTAGGGGAAGCCAACAAAAGAGGATTTAACGATATGCCTTTTGGGTTTGGACAATCTGGACCTTTAAAACAAGGCGGATTTCAAAACTGGAGAAATAGTATAGTGAAACGATCTTTAGATCGACGATAAAAAGTCTATTTTGAACAGGTAAATGATTTGAAAGTTTTTATTTCTGTATATTTTCTGGATTAGTGAAACATTTTGGTTTGCTGACAAAATCGTGCCTACTTGCCAAAAAATTATTTTAGAATTCGCCTTTTCAAGGATCCATTAATTGTAATTTGTAAGTGTCTAAAATCTTGCTGAAAAAAACTTGAAAATCCTCAACTGCTCAATTCGGCGCCAAACATTGTTTGGAAGTTGTGCAACAAGCCTTGCTTCGTCTGACAATTCCCTTATACAAAGTGTTTGGATTATAAATTAAGAGAAGAAAGAAAGTCGATTGTGTGTTTTATAGACATTGTTTCGTACCGACCTACACTTTGGTTGGGTATTGTTTGTGGTGGGTGTGTATTTAAGATGGGAATTGATGCTGGAATATTTGCCGTATTGTTGTGATGAGGCCTTTTCAATGATTAATAGGAACTGTGATTAGGAAAGCAAAGGGATAAGCGTTGGTGTATTCCTTACTTGTCCAACCTTTGACGCTAGATGTGTTTTAAAGACACACATAGGAGACAATGTTTGCATGCCTCGACATATGTTGTTCAAATTGATTCCGTGATCATACAATTGTTGACAAAAGAATGGAATTTCCGAGGAAGAACTTTGAACATAAACTGTTAACACGTTAATTAAATAGACGTTAAATATCAGAATCTTGTCTTCTAGTGGGTCAGAACTTTCGTTATTTTGTTTTAAATTGTCAGTAAACAAAACGAATGATACTATAAACTATTGGGACTGAATTGGGGAACTGAATAAACCTATTTGATGCCGTTATGACCACCTACGTGGAGCGATATCTTCAGCTGTGAAATTATTGCTCTATATGAATAAACCCTTGCGTTTTTTTCTGTTTAAACATTCTGTTATTCCTTGCCAATGTTTAATTTTTTAATTTTAATTCGTTTATAATAAAATCTGTTTTCTGTTGATTATAACGTATGTAGGCCTACTATATTTGCGGTATTTAATTATTAAATATTTTCTACTTTTTAGTGGTTATATTATATCAAATATACAATATATTTGTCAAATTGTAGTTTTTATTATACAATTAGTTATAGCTATTGAGTTATACAGCTCTGATATAAGTGATACCACGACTTTTACCGATAACATTTATATCATCACTGCCAGTCCCAGAACTATTTTTTATTACAATTGTAAATATCTTTCCATGATTGAATCTTTAAATTGTGAAAAGTGCTCAAACTTATTTCAAGTCAAACATTTTATTTTCGTTGTATCCTTTCTGTGGCGCTCGTCGTGTACGGTATAAGTAAATATAGGCCTGGGCCAGCAGGATTCGCTAAACGTCTAAACGTGTTGCAAGTCAACCCCACTTTATACTGTAAAACAAAGCGGTACAGCCGAAGCATTAACATTAATGATTTTCGAGAACCGACGCTTGTCATTGCAAGCGAAGACTGTGGAATACGCCTCTCAGTCTCAGTGTCATCTTCTCGAGCCAAGTTAAAATCTTCATGTTACCCATTACGTATTTTACCTTGGCGGAATACTCCAGTCCATCCCTGTGGGATGATTGTCAGTTACCACTGAAAGGTCGTGGGTTTCCTCCGGGCATAGAGCCCGGATTCATCCCACAATAAAACTAGCAACGCCATACAAGTGAAATAATGTTGAGCGAGGCGTAAAACACTAAACAATCAATAAAACCAATCCATCCGGTAAATGGAACAGCGCTTTTTGACTGGACGCGAGTAGAACTTCTCGCAGCTAATCAAAACCTAGAGCACTTACACTCTTCCATTCGCTGAGATATAACATAATGGTGGCTGTTTACACCTTGAACGTTTGTTTGACGAGTGCTGATTGGGCAAAACTCTGTAAGGATAGGGAAGACAACTCTTACATTCCCAACAGGAGTCGCTGTTCGATTTGGCTCGTGAAGATATCTCAATGCCAGCTGATCCTCACGCTCGTCGCTCGTCTGGCTCTGAGCGAAAATGTTAGTGTAAAAGAGGCAACTCAATCGATTTTGGAGAGGGAGGTATAGTTATCACTGCTAATTTGTACCATAGTTTTGATACAACTAGACTGTTTACGACAGCTACTCTTCCATAAGTTGTCAATTTTCTCATTCTCCACCAAGACAACACTCGCTTTATGGAATTAGTAAAGGAAGTGTCCACACTTTTGGAACTCAGGCCTCCGGCTCTCGACCAAAAACAATAGACACTTCCTTTTTCCTTGCAGTTATCACAGCGTATACGCAGAGAATCAATCAATTATTTCTCAAGTAAGTAGTATTTTCCGCTCTCCGTTTTGCTATTACAGCAAATAATGTTTATAAATATATGAATTTTAAAAATAATATGTAGACATGATTTGTGCTGCTTAATCCTTCTTAATACTTCCATGAGGTAAATGAATAATATCAGTCATAGTAACGTCATTAACATAGAAATCTAGTGAAAGTGTAAACCAAATATTTGCAGCTAGTGTTGAACGCTGCTCCTCTAAAAATATCAGGGGCAGATACAGGATTTTGTAAAAGTGTGTGTGGGGGAGGGGGCAAGGTCTAACAGTCAGTATTTTCAAGTGTGTCTACACTTTCACTAGAGGAGTTTGGGGAATTTAGGGAGGGAACGGGGGGGGGGGGGTGCTGAGAGTGTAATCGGAAATATAGTCACGGGTAAATCAAATTTATTTGCACGAATTTCACTTTGTGAGACCCTACCCAAATTCTTAATGGTGCATCACGTTACGCTTTGACGTCGGATGATAAGATGATAAGAGACAGCCGGACTACGGCCTATATGGAAACTGAAGGTAGACTATGACATAACTTGTAACAGTAACCAACGGGTTTTCACCGATTGAACGAATGAGTGAGTGAGTGAGTGATTGGGGTTTTACGTCCTGCTCAACAGTATTTCGGTTATATGAAGACGTTGTCTCCTTGTGACAGGGCGGATTTCCACCGCTCTTTTAGGTGCTGTCTCACCGAGACGACTTGCCGAAGACAACCAGCAAGCCCCCTCACCCAGTCACAGTATACTGACACCGGGCCAACCAGTCGCTGTTCTAACTCCTATTGCTGAGCGCCAAGCGAAGCAGTAACAGCTACCACTGTTAAAGTCTTTGGTCTGACTCGACCCGGGCTTGAACCCGGATCTCCCAGGCCTGAAGCGGGCGCTCCACCGACTGAGCTATCGGGTCTGGTTTGAACGAATGAAGACACATAATCTACATGCAGTAGCGTAGATATGAGTCTTGTGAAGTGTGTGGGTGTGTGTGTGTGTCGGGGGGGGGGGGGGGGGCGTATCGTTTTAGACTTAATATGTTTCAACGATGTCCGTTAATAGCAAATCAACTGCCAAAGATTGGTCACCAACAGTGTCAAATAGTTCAACTTTATGAAAGGAAACGTTTCTCAAGTCTCTGTATCAAATTGCTTTGAGTATTACTGAAAATTAACTTTCTTTGACTATGACATGTAGTTCTTTCAGAGCTACCGAGGGTATGCAATTGTACTTATACGCCGAAGCAGATAGCTGCAGCGATTTGGCCCAGTTTATCTTGGTGTGTTCCGATTATATAGTCAAAGAAACATAGAGAAAAAGAAATATTTCTATCGTTGACGGATGTTGGTTGCTTCTGGGGATGATTAACTGTCATATCGTTACAACCTCCTCCCGGGCTCCTGTGTATTAGGCATTAAGGTAACATGATGACCGTATTTCGGAAAGATCTATTGAAAACTATTAGACGAGGAAGTTTCTAAGCTCATAGACAATGTAATCTTTCCTTCGACGGAGCTCATTGCTATATTGAATGAAAAATTCATAGTTTGTGTCATCAGGGATTTGCACGAAGGATACCACAGACCTCTCGCTGGTTAGTTGTAGTCATTCACGTTAGGTTGGTGGCAAATGAGGCGAAAAACAAGTCAAGCCCGAAACGCAACTGTGCTGTAATATTCATCATGGATTCTATGATACTGTACGTACTTGTAAATACATATAGCATTGTGTCTATGGAGAGCTAAATACAAGATACAGACTTTTCTACGCGAGCGGACGAGCCAATGGAATTTTGTAGATAGGGATGAAACATTGAATCAAACAAATCAACAAAGCAGACGATACCATAGAGCTGTCGAGATGGTAAAGATTTAACTAACTTTCAGAGAGTATGTTTATTTTGAAGGCATGAGGTGCAGAATTCCATTTATTTCCTTATACAATTTTCGGATGATTTGATTCTTCTTGCACTTCCATGAGGTTAATGAATATATCAGCCATAGTAACGTCCTTTACATGTAAATCTAGTGAAAGTCTTAACCAAATATTTGCAGTTAGGTTTGAACGTTACTCCCGAAAAGAATGCTACGATATTCTAACAGGTTTTTTTTCATTAATACGTAAGTAAAAACTAGAGGTTTCTATGAAGGCCGTTAGTGTCAAAATTAAACATTGACCACAAAATGCAAACGTTAACACTTTATAGGATACTCAACACAGCCTTTTCATTTCGCATAAACATTCTGTGCATTTCTCTAAATTCACACATTTCTTAGTTTTGTAATGCACTCTTTAATTTAAGCGGCATTGGTGGTTCAGTGGGTTAGAGTGGTGGCCCTTCAGTTCCACACAGACCATCCATCGATATGGCGCTGTTTAGAATCACACCGAGACCAAATAAAAAAATTGAAAAATGTCTGAGTGGATTTTCACTCAGTTGCTGTATCTGAAAGAGTTGCAAGGTACTCGCCGAAGGTCGCGGTTTCCTCCGGGCAATGAGCCCGGACTCCTCTGCCACTGGACCTGACCACACCACCATATAAGTGAAATAATCTTGAGTGGGGCGTAAGTGTTGTTTCAATATTTTATATCTTTCACTCTCTAAATCATTGTGTAACGCAAACTAAACTATACACTTAGCACGTTCAACACAATTTTTGTAAAGTCACCAAACGTTATTCCAAGTGAATTCAACAAAACACCGGTAGGGGAGAGGGAGTGGGGTTGGTGCGCTAGGGGGTTGAAACGGTAACAAAAACGTTATTAATATTTATAAACACTAAAATATACGGGTCTAAATAACCATGGAAACGAGTATGTGATTGTGCCAAAAAGAGGGACATTATCCAGATCTCTATACCCAATCATAAGTTTTGATTTTAAACAAAATATTAACGCATGTATTTATCACTTAGTCCTCTCAAGTATATTTATGATCACTAAAACACACGGGCACAGGGAAAATCTTCTGGTCTAAAATAACCATAGAGACAAGTTTCTAATTGTGTTAAAAAGAGGTACCGGTATATCATTTAGACCTTTATATCCCATAAATTGTTGTAACAAATACAAACCTATGATATTTCATTAGGTTGACGACTGACTTAGCCTCGGTAAGCAAATGATGGGAGAGATCGTCCTAGACTTAAAACCGATGCTTTCTGCTCAAATATGATATAAACAGCTGTGGTCGAGGATTTTAGAGCGTACTTGACACCGTTTAATGAACAAGTTGTTTGTAGTTGATAACATAACGACAGCCAGTCTGATAACTTCGCGGATTTACGTGCGTGAAATACCCTCTGATAGACTGCAGGGGGGTATTTCATAAACCACATATAGCCGACTACGGTCAGATAGTCGACTAAGCAGTAATGTTAAAGCAGTGCTATTCTAGTCGGCTAGGTCATTTTAGCCTTCAGGTGATTTTAATGTGGCGACCAAAGGTAGCCGTGTAAGTTACAATTTCCATATCCTCTTGAGCGCCTATCGAAACTGTCCATGTGATAATGTACTGGACCAAAATACTATGTTTGTTAATTTTCAGGCTCGATCAATGTTATAATTGAAGCATTGGAGGATTTCTGAAATGCCCAGAAACTGCGTCTCTTCTTTGCGTTACACAACATGGGCTTTATCGGGCTAAATAACATACATGCATATACAAATACCTTTCTAGATTTCAGCGTTTGATCAATTTACAACAATTTTCATTTTATTTTTCCTTCTGTAGTGAAGTATTTTAATATATAATTTCGACGCCATTTGTATTCAGACCAAAAATACGGTGATTAACCATATAAAAAGCGCAGACTGTCCGAGGCGTATCAAAGTCGACAAATAGCGAGCGAACATAGCCGAAGTGTGTTCCGACTGATATAACAGCTTCAGCAGAAATCCATATTAGACAGGTTGATAATACAAGGTCATGGCGAAAGGTCAATCTAAAATAGAGATTGATCCTACTGCCATTCGTTGAGATATCAACTCTAAAACGATTGAGTGACATGTTGCTTTAACACAAAGGGAGACCACTGCTGTCCACGTCCTTAAAATTGTAAACAACGACACGTGACACTGATAGTTGACTCGGTTGTGTAGAGAGATATCAGATATAATTCTGGTAGGTAACGTTTAAGCCGCCGACAACCTATTTTGTTATATCGATTGCTACTCTCCTATTACATATAATATACCTTGAAATACCTTGAAGTCCATATCACATTTTGCCTTGACATCCAAGGGCGCTGCCATCTTGTTTTAGAATGTATTTAAGAGCTGATGTAGTGCCGATTATATTTTTGATTTTCAACAAGTATTTCTGCCCTAAGAACCTGCAATGCAGCATATTATGATAGGGTTACATGTTTGCGAACAGAATAGAACAGAGAAATAAATAGTATATAGATTAAAATTTCTCAGTAGATTTCTTGCAGTTAACTATGCGCAAAATGGAGTGCGACGGCTCTCGAGCCATGTCTCGAGTTGAAGATCTCGTAGAATGGCACGAGATCTCGATTGGGCGAAAGGTATCCAAGTCAACTACTTCAAAGTAAACTTGCTCGACCTTTGACCCAAAGGCCAGTCATTGCTTAGAAAAAGAACAAGAGTTTGAAAGACATCCTGGTCAGGGCTAAACTCCCCTGTCTGTACCTAGGTTTTTCTGGGATAGTGGGGGGTTGGGGGGGGGCAACATTTTTACTGTCTTTTCTAATGACCCTATAATATATAGTCTGACGATATTCTTACCATAGCTTAAGATACATTGTCAATGCAATACAAAGTGTTCCAGAAAATTCTACTGACTAAGGCCAAGCTCCTCTCATTCGTCAACCTAATGAAAGTACCATAGGTTTACTTTATTACGACAATTTATGATGGGGTATAGGTCTAAATGATATACCTCTTTTTAACACAATTAGAAACTTGTTTCCATGGTTATTATAGACAAGAAGATATTCCCTGTGCACGTGTGTTTTAGTGTTTATAAATATACTGACTGGACTAAATTATTCGCCCATCCAGTCCATCTCAATAAACACTACTTTGTGTAATCTCTCGAGTTGGTTTGATTTACTGATACCCTCCATGGAAATAGATTCTTCATTGAAGCCAATTTTGCCAATCAGATGAAAAAGCTGAAGGACGAACAGATCAATACAAGTGTGGGAGTTTATTTCTGAGGCAACAAAAGACAGGGCTTGAATGGATTGTCCAATACGGTAATCTCTAAAGGGACAAAAAAAATAGATAGATCACGGGCCACAGTTAATTTTGAACTAGAAATACGACCGACAATAACAAAGAAGTGATCCGTACAGCCGTTTTTTACTCATGTTTATAAAGGACAAGCCGTCCACAGTTCTCTCATAATAATGAAGATCTATCAACAATGGACAGTAAGTTAATCTTAAAAGCTGGTCTCCACACGTTCTTAAACAATATCCACCTACTGTATACTCCTTCCGGGGATTCTTGGTATCAAAGCCATGGTCAGTATTATTTCTCTGTCATACGCAAAAGAATTTTTGCAACTTTTGAATTGTAATTCTTTTTGCTCAAGATAGATTCTTTATATCTGTCTACAAAGCTGAACATTAAATGTCTTCTTAACCTAAGTGGACGTTGGTGGGGCTCAATTATGGCTTTGACGACTTCTCCAAGGAGACAATGAAGAAGATGCGGATCTCATCACTCGTTGTTGAAGAAATCTACTCTCTCAAAATTGACATTCTAAAGTATTATCTTGTAGCTTAATTCTGCTTTTGATATTTAATATAAAGATTCCTTTAGACATAGTTAATAGTCTCTTAGACAATACATCTTTATTTGCAACCTTCCAACAAAAGTTTTCTCCAAGATAAGATTGTCTTTTGTTTAAACATGGGCTGATGTTAACGTGTAAGTTGGTAGTAACAATTTACTGGATGGCAACTATAAAGGGATAAGAAATGTTTATGGGAATTGACACGGCACTATACGCTCTGCACTTGCACCAACACGGAGCCCGGTTTTACTGCAAATTTTTTTTAAAGTCGCATGATACAAAAGCTCTCCCATGACTAGGCGAGTACGATAGTGGTTTTTCAACAAGCTATAAACTTTCCCTCCCTTGAGTAAGCGGATAAATTGTAGTCTGGGTAAAATCTGACGTCAAATACAAGGGGTATACATTTAACTTTAAGATAAATCAATTTACATATGGCTCGAAGGTTTCACTGAATCCCTGTATAAAAACCCATGCACAGTTGTCTGGAATTTAAAAAAGTCATATCATCGTATCACTTATTATTTATTTATTTAACGGATTTCACCTTCTGTAGTGAGACATTGGACAATTAACAAGTAGTTTGTAACCGGGTACAACAGATGTCATGTTAACGCTTGTCACCAACAGTTGATAACTGACATTTTGTTGAGTTTGAATCTTCCCTTTTGGTTTTCAGTATATACAGGATACTCGGCGATTTTAATTTCTTCACCAACATTTACCAGGAACAGAGCTTCTAGTCTCGAGAATGAACGATAAAGTATTGCTTTGAACTATCTTTGGCTTAGAATGAATGAATGGTCGTCCCGGTTATTTAAATTTTGTTTACTTTTCAACACTATTCTGGTTCCTATAGGCCACATACTGTAAGGGTTTTCCTCATTCCAACCACAATCATTTAGTTTTTCGATGGCCTTTAAATCCTCCAACTGTCGAAACGAACATAAATTATGAAAAAAGTGTGAATTTTGGCAGCGCATGCCTTTTTAAGCTGGCATGATCTGCCAAAACTTGTTTTCATAAATTATGGTTGCTGCGACAGTAAGAGGCTTTGAAAGTAACCGAAAAAATAAATGGTTTACGTTGGAATGGGGATAAACCCAATTTAAATAACCGGGACGGACGTTAACTTGTTAGTTAAAAATACTTCGTTAACATGCATTCTCGAGACTAACAGTACTAAAATGCTTCTGAATGACACGCCTTGAGAGAAATAAGCAACAATTTCAACAATCTGTTTAAACGGAAAATATCAACTATTCGTGGCAGCTCGTGTCACTTTAAAACTCGAAAAATTCGAATAGCAAAAGTACATGCTTTGTTAGCATACGTTTATATTACTGATACGGCCGGTAAACTTTTAATTTACATTTTCTCAAATAGTAGACCTTTTTCTAATTCGTTTGAACGAAAGTAATCTTCTAGTTAAAGTGGCACGAGCTGCCAAAATTCGCCGTTTTTTCATAACTTCTGATCGTCACGACAGTAAGAGCTTTAAAGGCTATCGAAAAACTAAATGATTGGCGTTGGAATGAAGAAAATCCATACAGTAATTGTGGCCTGTACAAACCGAAAACGTGTTCGAAAAGTAAACAAAATTTAAATAACCGGGACGACCATTCATTCATTCTACGCCAAAGTTAGTTCAAAACAATACTTTGACGTATATTTTCAAGACTAGAATCACTATAAAGCTTCTGAATTATACGTCTTGAGAAAAATAGCCAATAATTTCAACATTCTGTTTTAACGTCAAAATATCAACATTTTGGCAGCTCATGCCCCTTTAACATCTTAAAATGTCCGGTTTCAGTAGTTAAGTCACGCCACGCAGCGCCACGCCAAGAAAATAGCTCTGGCAAACAGCACTGTGCCAACCTTAGGAATTTAGTATTTTGTATTTATCCGTTTGTGTGATCTGTTTTATAGACCACTGTTTAGAAGTACTTATGATAACTAGCCTGCACAGTTTTTTTCTGCCACTCTGGGAAAGGAAATGTCCTGTTCAGCGAACCTAAAAAAAAGTCCAAAGATATACTTTGTATCGTGTCTGTGTTCTACCAAACGCTAGAAATCGATCTGTTCTGGATGTGGTCATCACAAGGCTGCAATAATACCATATCCTAATGGCCAATGTACACGATTTTCCCAGCCATTAGTGGGCAGTTGTCATCCCTTATAAAGCAAGTGCGGACAATCCTGTCTTCCCTGTAGCCCTCGATCCGTCGCCCAACACAGTCAAATAGAACTGCTAACCACTTTATAGTTATTCCGCTCAGCTTTTGCCAAAGAGAGAAGCAAAACTATGGCCCAACCTATGTACACAACCTTCTTTGTTATAATGTTCCTTGTATGTGTCAGTCTGGTTTCTGCTTTTGGCTCAGATGACCAAGGATTTGGAACTGGGGGTGGATTAAACCGAGCTGATTTTCAACGATGGAGAAACCTTGTGGAGAAAAGAGGCATGATGGGTGTTGATGGTGGTTTCGGTGTTTGGAGACCTTCACGAGATAAGTTTCTAAATTGGAGAGCCATTTTAGGGGAAGCAACTAAGAGAGGATTTAACGATATGCCTTTTGGATTTGGGCAATCCGGGGCTTTAAATCAAGGCGGATTTCAAAACTGGAGAAATAGTATAGTGAAGCGATCTTTAGATCGACGATAAAAAGTCTATTTTGAACAGGTAAATGATTTGAAAGTTTTTATTTCTGCATATTTTCTGGATCAATGAAACATTTTTGTTTGCTGACAAAATCGTGCCTACTTGCCAAGAAGTTTTTTTTAGAATTCGCCTTTTCAAGGACCCCTAATTGTAAGCGTCTAAAATCTTGCTGAAAAAAAAACTTGAAAATCATAATTCGGCGCCAAAAATTGTTTGCAAGTTGTGCAACAAGCCTTGCTTCGTGTGGTAATTCCCTTATTCGAAGTGTTTGGATTATAAATTAAGAGAAGAAAGAAAGTTGATTGTGTGTTTTATAGACATCGTTTCGTACCGACCTACACTTTGGCTGGGTATTGTTTGTGAGGGGTGTGTATTTAAGATGGGAATTGATGCTGGAATATTTGCTGTATTGTGGTGATGAGGCTTTTTCAATGATTAATAGGAACTGTGATAAGGAAAGCAAAGGGATAAACGTTGGCGTATTCCTTACTTGTCCAACCATTGACGGTAGATGTGTTTTAAAGACACACATATGAGACAATGTTTGCATGCCTCGACATAGTTTGTTCAAATTGATTCCGTGACCTAACATTGTTGACAAAAGAATTAAATTTCCGAGGAAGAACTTTGAACACAAACAGTTAACAGGTTAATTAAATAGACGTTAAAAATCAGAATCTTGTCTTCTAGTGGGTCAGAACTTTCATTATTTTATTTTAAATTGTCAGTAAACCAAACGAATAATACTAAAAACTATTGGAGCTGAATTGGGGAAATGAATAATCATTTTGCATGCCGTTTTGAACATGGACATTGAACGACGTCTTCGGCTGTGAAATTATTACTATATATGTATAAGCCTTTTCTTTTTTTCCGTCTAAACGTTCTGTTATTCCTTGTCACTGTTTCATTTTTTAATTTTAATTCGTTAATAATAAAATCTGGTTTCCCTTGATTATAACGTACTTATTTTTGCGGTATTTAATTATTAACTATTTTCTATTTTTTAGTGGTTATATTATATCAAAGAAAGAATATATTTGTCAAATTATAGTTTTTATTATATAATTAGTTATAGTTATTGAGTTATACAGCTCTGATAGAAATGATATCACCACTTTTACGATAACATCATCACTGCCAGTGCCGGAACTATTTTTTATCAGAATTGGAAATATCTTTCCATGATTGAATCTTTAAATTGTGAAAATTGCAAAAAATTATTTCATAAATTATCGAACAATTCATAGCATTATAAATTGGGTGTTAAACACTTTTAAACAAGTCACACATTTTTTTTTCGCTTTGGCCTTTCTGTGGCGCTCGCCGTGTGCGGTATAAGTAAATATTAGGATTTCCTAAACGTCTAAACGTGTTGCAAGTCAACCCCACTTTATAATGTAAAACAAAGTGCTACAGCTGGAGCATTTGAATTAATGATTTTCGAGAACCGACGCAAGTCATTGCAAACGAAGACTGGAATACGCCTCTCAGTCTCAGTGTCATCTTCTCTAGCCAAGTTAAAATCTTCATGTTACCCATTAAGGTGTTTTACCTTGGCGGAATACTCCAATCCATCCATGTGGGATGGTTGCCAGTTGCCACCGGAAGGTCGTGGATTTCCTCCGGGCATAGAGCCCGGTTTCCTCACACAATAAAACGGGCAACGCCGCCGTATAAGTGAAATAATCTTGAGCGCGGCGTAAAACACTAAACAATCAATCAAACCAATCCATCCCGTAAATCGAACAGCGCCTTTTGACTGGATGTCAGTAAAACTTCTCGCAGCTAATCAAAATCTAGAGCACTTACACTCTTCCACACGCTGAGAAATAACGTAATGGTGGCTGTTTACACCTTGAACTTTTGTTTTACGAGTGCTGATTGGGCAAAACTCGGTATGGGTAGGGAAGACAACTCTTACATTCCCACCAGTAGGCGCTGTTCGATTTACGGAGTGGAGTGAAGTGATGGGTAATGGGTAACATGAAGATTTTAACACGGCTCGTGAAGATGTCTCAGTGCCAGCTGGTCGTCATGCTTGTCGCTCGTCTGGCTCTGAGCGAAAATGTTAGTATAAAAGAGGCAACTCAATCGATTTTAGAGAGGGAGGTATAGTTATCACTGCTAATTTGTACCATAGTTTTGATACAACTAGACTGTTTACAACAACTACTCTTCCATAAGTTGTCAATTTTTTCATTTTCCACAAGACAACACTCGCTTAATGGAATTAGTAAAGGAAGTGTGCACACTTTTTGAACTCGGGACTCCGGCCTTCGTCCAAAGGCACTTCCCTTTTTCTTGCAGTTATCACAGCGTATACGCAGCGAATCAGTCCATTAACTCCCAAGTAAGTAATGTCCCTTTACATTGGAGTAAATAGTATTTACCGCTCTTCGTATTGCTATTTACAGGAAATAATGTTTATAAATATATGAATTTTATAAATAATATGTAGACAGGATTTGTGCAGCTTAATCCTTCTTAATACTCCCATGAGGTAAATGAATAACATCAGTCACAGTAACGTCATTTACATTGCATTCTAGTAAAAGTGTAAACCAAATATTTGCAGCTAGTGTTGAACGTTGCTCCCCTAAAGAATACCAGGGGCGGATACAGGATTTCGTGAAAGGGGGGGGGGGCGCAAGTTCTAACAGTCAGAATTTTCAAGTGTTTCCGGAGGTGGTTTGGGAATTTAGGGAGGGGGCATGGGTGCTGAAAGTGTAATCGAAAATATACTCACGGGTAAATCAAATTAATTTGCACGAATTTGACTTTGTGAGACCCTACCCGAATTCTTAATGGTGCAGTACGTTACGTTTTAACGTTGGATGATAAGAGACCGCCGGACTACAGTCTATGTGGAAACTGAAGGTAGACTATTAAAAAACTTGTAACAGTAACCAACGGGTTTTATCCAATTGAACGAATGAAGACACACAGTCTACGTGCAGTAGCGCAGCTATGAGTCTTGTGAAGTGTGTGAGTGTGTGTGTGGGAGGGGGGGGGTATCGTTTTGGACTTAATATGTTTCAACGATGTCCGTAAATAGCCAAAGATTGGTCATCAACAGTGTCAAATAGTTCAACTTTATGAAAGGAAATATTTCTCAAGTTCCTGTATCAAATTGCTTTCAGTAATACAAGTAGATCTTTCGAGGGTATGAAATTGTACATATTTACGAAAATGTTTGTACTATTTTTATACGCCGAATCAGATAGCTGCAGCGATTTGGGTCAGTGTATGTGGATGATCAACTGTCATATCGTTACAACCTCCTTCCGGGCTCCTGTGTATCAGGCATTAAGGTAACATGATGACCGCATTTCGGGAAGATCTATTGAAAACTATTAGACGAGGAAGTTTCTAAGCTCATAGACAATGTAATCTTTCCTTCGACAGAGCACATTGCTATATTGAATGAAAAATTCATAGTTTGTGCCATCAGGGATTTGCACGAACAGACGCAAAATATACAACAGACCTCCCGCTGGTGAGTTGTAGCCATTCACGTTAGGTTGGTGGCAAATGAGGCGAAAAAAAAGTCAAGCCCGAAACGCAATTGTACTGTAATATTCATCATGGATTCTATTAAACTGTACGTACTTGTGAATACATAGTCTGGGAGCCCATGGAGATTTGTTTAGCATTGCGAGTACAAAAGGTTTGAAGCCGGAGATATGAAGAGGCAGGCTGTGGAACCTTCAAACAGCCATTCTTAAGTTCCATCTCCTGTACCAATTCTGGCAGCGACCCCTCAAAGTATCCCAAATTCATGTTTAATTAGCATAGTCGAGTACATCTAAGAAACTAATACTAAAATGTCCATATTGGTGGTGGGAATCAAGATCTATCATTCTTAAGGTCCAACGCCTGTACCTTACTTACTTAAGAACGCCCGCAATTAGAGCTAATTAACACTTTAATTAGCATAATTGAGTACATCAATGAAACCTTTGTAAAAATAATCATTAAGGTTCTATCAATGAGGATATGCAGTTCTTAAGTGACAAAGCCTGTACCAAGTCCACTTAGGAAAAGGTCAAAGGTCGCGATTAGAATCAAATAATTTTAATTAGCATAATTGAGTACATGAATGAAACCTATTCTAAAATGTCCCTACTGGTGGTGGGAATCCATATCTATCATTCTTAAGTTCCAAACCATGTACCTTACTTACTTAAGAACGCCCGCAATTAGAGCTAATTAACACTTTAATTAGCATAATTGAGTACATCAATGAAACCTTTGTAAAAATAATCATTATGGTTTCTTCAATGAGGATGTGCAGTTCTTAAGTGACAAAGCATGTACCAAGTCCACTTAAGAAAAGGTCAAAGGTCGCGATTAGAATCAAATAATTTTAATTAGCATAATTGAGTACATGAATGAAACCTATTCTAAAATGTCCCTACTGGTGGTGGGAATCCATATCTATCATTCTTGAGTTCCAAACCATGTACTTAATCCCCTTAAGAATGGCCATATTTAAAGATAGTTACCACTTTAATCAGCATCATTGGGTTCACCAATGGAACATTTGTAAAAGTATTTATTAGGGTTCCCTGAATAAGAAATAATTGTTTCTGTAATACTCGCTGACAAGGTGTTTCTCCGACGTGAACGATTTGGACTTGCTTGGGTTTCTCATCGGCTTCCTTTATTGTACATGTTATATCAGGTTTACATTTGTGCATTCAACGTCTGATACATTCGAGTAAAACAATACCTTTTTTCTTTCTCAACATGGTCTCTAATTTTAGGATATTTAGTAATTCCTGTTTCAGCATACTGCACAGACGGTCTCATTTTGGCCTGTGAATTTAAGAGCATTTATTTTGAGCATTCAGTTTTCCAGAAAAATTTAGAGACCTGGTTGATGTCCCTGGACATTTTTTGGGAAGGAGAGGAAGGGGGGTGGGGGGGGGGGGGTTACGAGAAAGGACACGCTAAAAATAGATAAAGCATGCAAAGGATAAGGTATACAAAAATGACTGTTCTTTCGTATTGTTTGTGTATTAAACTTGTGCTAGCTTGAATATAGTTGTGTTTCATCTGTATAACAGCTTTAAATACACACAAGGAAAAACTGAAGCACCCCATGCTAAAATTAATTATTATAAATCTGCATTAATGTTAACTGTACGGCCAGTTTTGATGATGATAAGAATGATGTTCTATTGAATGATTGTGGCAATTCATGTTGGCAGTAACGCAAAAACTGCCTGTAATGCGACAGGAAAATTTGTTTTTTTTTTTCGTGTAATTACGCAAATTCAGTATGCTTCCCCATAAATGTTTTGTACTTAAGGCCGGTTTTGTGCAACGTAGACTCATCTTCTGTGAACATGACACGAAGGAGGATATTAGAGGGGCAACAATGGCAAATTGTCGGTATACACTCCACAGCGATGTACAAAGCTATCGGGTGTCAATTAGGGTACCATTATACAGTGATAAGCAGATTTGTGAGAAACTTGTGCTGTGAAGGACCGACCACGCTCGCCGCGACCACCTGTAACATCACAGCGTGAAGATAGGGCACTGATCCGACTGGTACGGCGTTTTGCATTTGCATCAAGTCCATCTTTGAAGCGGCAATGGCTATCCAACCGACGCCTGTGCACAAGAACCGCGGAAAACCGACTGCATGCCTGAGGGCAAGACCTCTATTGTCAGATCGCCATCAACGGATACGTTTGGCTTTGTGTTTAGCACGACGAGGTTGGAATTTGAGGACCTGGCGAAGAATCCATTGGTCGGACGAAATTTGTTTCTTGCTCAACGTCAAGGATGGACGAGAGAGGGTTTGGAGGCACCGAAACACAGCTTATGGAGGGGGCTCTGTAATGGTTTGGGGTGCATCTCTCACGACTGCAAACTGAACTTGGTCACTACACGAGGAAACCTGCGGCCCCGGTACATTCGGGAGGTTCTGCAACCAGTTGTCGTGCCTCATTTTAAGAACCACCCGTTATGCTCAAGACCTGTGTACCTGGATGACAACGCCAGACCTCATCGTTCCCGGGCAGTAATAGCCTACTTCCAAAACAAAGCTGTAACCACTCTGCTTGGCTGGCCGTGAGTCCAGATTTGAATCCTTAGAGCACATTTGGGATAGGATGGGCAGAAGCATTCAACTCCTAGAGCCTCCTGTACAAAATCTGCAGGAATTGGAAGCCGCATTACATCGGTATTGGCGTCAGGTACCCCTTAAACAGATCCGACGTCTCACTGGAGGGATGAGACGCAGGTAAGGAGCTATCATTCTGACTATGGAGGCTATACGCGCTATTGACCCTCTGCTCTAGGGTTGTGTTCTACACACTCAATGTGGCATTTTTACTTCAATATGTTCGCCCTGTGAAGCCAGATGGACTCTGATGTTTCATATTTACAAGCATCTTTTTTATTTTGCTAAAATACACTTTTGATTTGATTAACGATATCCTGAATAAATTGTATAGCTTATTGGCATTAATGGTGATTTCTTATCGCCAGAATGTTGCCCTTTATATGATCACAATCGTTTCTGCAATATCAGTTTTCCAACAGTCTGTGCTTACGTTTTTCTTTGTGTATATTTTGTTCTCAAGTTTTGATAAGGTGGACAAGCAAGAATATAATGAAATTCGTTCTCTATCTAACCAGATCCACATTTGTCATACACTCAGAACAGCTAACACCAATGTGTCTCCATTTTGAATAGTTAAAAGTATTTACCGAAATCTTGTACCTGGTCAAATAGGACTGATATATGCTTAAATGATTTAGAATTAATTGGCGCCCTCTGTTGGAGCAGTTTACCAGTGAATAAATCCATCGAAAGACCCAAATGATTTTAAAGATATTTTATATATATTTTTTGATGCCTTTTAACTTGCACTTTATTTTATCCAGCACAATGGATTTACATGTAAGCGATACAGGCGTACTAAAAGACTTTCGTCTGTTACGTAACCGGCCCTTGTATTTGATGCTGAATGAACCCACAGTTACCATGCCTATTTGAAGACTGGTTGATTGATTGTTTGGTGTTTTACGCCGCGCTGAAGATTATTTCACTAATATGGCGTCGATGCCAGTTCTATTGTGGGAGGAAACCGGGCTCTATGCGTGGAGGAAAACCACGACCTTCCGTAGGTAACTAGCAACCATCCCACATAGGTCGTTCGGGTGAAACCCCAGTCAGAAAATTTTCCAATATTCTTCGGTCTGAGTGGGATTAACCTGCGACCCATTGGTGGAAGGCTGTTCGGATTGAGTGCTCTACCTACTCAGTCAGGTCTCTCAATTTTCCTGGAAAACTGAATGCTCAAAATAAAAGCTCTGAAATTCACCAGACCAAAATGAGAACGGCTGTAGTATGCTGAAGCAGGAATTACTAAAATATACTGTGAAAGTAATAAGGAGCACTGTAGTATTTAACAGGCTTGTTCAACAACATTCCCCAGTCTGGGCAAAGGAAAAGAAATAAGTCGACCCTTTACCTGAACTTAAACAACTCAGAAGAACGAAAATATAGCCACAGTACCCAATTATGCTAATTAAAGTGGTGATTAGCTTTAAATATGGTCATTCTTAAGGTGATTAAGTACATAGTTTGGAACTTAAGAATGATAGATATGGATTCCTACCACCAGTAGGGACATTTTAGCATGGCTTTCATTCATGTACTCAATCATGTTAATTAAAAATATGTGATGCTTTTCTTTGACCTTTTCTTAAGTGGACTTGGTACAGGCTTTGTCACTTAAGAACTGCAGATCCCCATTGAAGGAACCATAATGATTATTTTTACAAAGGTTTCATTGATGTACTCAATTATGCTAATTAAAGTGTTAATTAGCTCTAATTGCGGGCGTTCTTAAGTAAGTAAGGTACAGGGGTTGGACCTTAAGAATGATAGATCTTGATTCCCACCACCAGTAGAGACATTTTAGAATAGGTTTCATTCATGTACTCAATTATGCTAATTAAAATTATTTGATTCTAATCGCGACCTTTGACCTTCTCTTAAGTGGACTTGGTACAGGCTTTGTCACTTAAGAACTGCATATCCTCATTGAAGGAACCATAATGATTATTTTTACAAAGGTTTCATTGATGTACTCAATTATGCTAATTAAAGTGTTAATTAGCTCTAATTGCGGGCGTTCTTAAGTAAGTAAGGTACAGGCGTTGGACCTTAAGAATGATAGATCTTGATTCCCACCACCAATATGGACATTTTAGTATTGGTTTCTTAGATGTACTCGACTATGCTAATTAAACATGAATTTGGGATACTTTGAGGGATCGCTGCCAAAATTGGTACAGGAGATGGAACTTAAGAATGGCTGTTTGAAGGTTCCATAGCCTCCCTCTTCATATCTCCGGCTTCAAACCTTTTGTATTCGCAATGCTAAACAAATCTCCATGGGCTCCCAGACTAATATAACACTGTGTCTCTGGAGAGCTAAATACAAGATACAGACTTTTCTGCACGAGCGGACGAGCCAATGGAATTTGTAGATAGGGATGAAACATTGAATCAAACAAATCAACAAAGCAGACGATAGCATAGAGCTGTCAAGGTGGTAAAGATTCAACTAACTTTCAGAGAATATGTTTATTTTAAGGGCATAAGGTGCAGAGTTTCATTTATTTCCTGATACAATTTTCGGATGATTTGATTCTTCTTGCATTTCCATGAGGTTAATGAATATATCAGCCATAGTAACGTCATTTACATGTAAATATAGTGAAGGGCTAAATCAAATATTTGCAGTTAGGTTTGAACGTTACTCCCGAAAAGAATACTACGAAATTCTAACAGTTTTTTTTTTCATTAAAACGTAAGTAAAAACTAGAGGTTTCTATGAAGGTCGTTAGTGTCAAAATTAAACATTGACCACAAAATGCAAACGTTAACACTCAACACAGTCTTTTCATTTCGCATAAACATTCTGTGCATTTCTCAAAATTCACACATTTCTTAGTTTTGTAACGCACTCTTTAATTTAAGGGGCCTTGCTGGTTTAATGGGTTAGACTGGTAGCCTTTCAGTCCCACACAGACCTTCCATCAATGCGGTGCGGGTTAGAATCACACCGAGAATAAACAAAAAAATTGAAAAATTCTGAGTGGATTTCCACTTAATTGTCGTATGTGAAAGAGTTGCAAGGTACTCGCCGAAGGTCAGGGTTTCCTCCGGGCAATGAGCCCGGATTCCACTCACACTGAACCTGCCACCCCCCATATAAGTGAAATAATCTTGAGTGCGGCGTAAGTGTTGTTTCATTATTATATTTTTCACTCTCTAAATCGCAAACTAAACTATACACTTTTAATAGCACAATTTTTTTAAGTCACCAAACGTTAGTCCAAGTGAATTCAACAAAACACCGGTAGGGGAGAGTGAGTGGGGTTGGTGCGTTAGGGGTTGAAACGGTAACAAAAAGGTTATAAACTTTTACAAACACTAAAATACACAGGTACGGGTCTAAATAACCATGGAAACAAGTTTGTGATTGTGTCAAAAAGCGGTACATTATCCAGATCTCTAAACCCAATCTTAAGTTGTGTATTTTAAACAAAATTTTAACGCATATATATAACACTTAGTTCTCTCAAGTATAGGTAAGCAAATGGTCGGAGAGATCGTCCGATGGTTTCCGCCTTAATATGATATAAAAAGATTTGGTCGAGGATTTTAGAGCGTACTTGACACCGTTTAATGAACAAGTTGTTTGTAGTTGATAACTTAACGACATCCAGTCTGTTAACTTCGGGGATTTACGTGCGTGAAATACCCTCTGATGGACTGCAGGTGATTTTGAATGTGGCGACCAAGGGTAGCCGTGTTACGTACAATTTCCATATCCTCTTCAGGGCCCATCAAAATACTATGTTTGTTAACTTTCAGGCTCGATCAATTTTTATTGGAGGATTCCTGAAATGCCCAGAAACTGCGTCTCTTCTTTGCGTTAAACAACATGGTCTTTACCGGGCTAAGTAGCATAAAAAATATCTTTCTAGATTTTAGCGTATGGTCAATTTTTTTATTTTATTTTTCCGTCTGTATTGAAGTATTTTGATATATAGGCCTACTGTCGACGCCATTTGTATTCAGATAAAAAATACGGTGATTTACCATATAAAAAGCGCAGACTGTCAGAGGCGTATCAAAGCCGACAGGTAGCGAGCGAGCATAGCCGAAGTGTGTTCCGACTAATATAACAGCTTCGGCAGAAATCCAGGTTTAATCTATATGAGGTCACATGACTATACTGACTGGACTAAATTATTCGCCCATCCAGCCCATCAGAATAAACACTACTTTGTGTAATCTTCGAATTCCCACTGATTAGTCTTGTGTAATAGAGCAACGTAAGCACTCCGAGGAACGACAATGACTTCCTGTTTTACTCGATATTTCGGTTTATTAGATCAAACCATCATCTGGAAGTCTTTGTCATTCCTCGGAGTGCTTACGTTGCTCTATTTGTGTAATCTCTCGAGTTGGGTTGATTTACTGATACCCTCCATGGAAATAGATTCTTCATTGAAGCCAATTTTGCCAATCAGATGAAAAAGCTGAAGGACGAACAGATCAATACAAGTGTGGGAGTTTATTTCTGAGGCAGCAAAAGACAAGACTTGAATGGATTGTCCAATACGATAATCTCTAAAGGGACAAAGAATAGATAGATCACGGGCCACAGTTAATTTTGAAACAGAAATACGACCGACAATAACAAAGAAGTAATCCGTACAGCCGTTTTTTACTCATGTTTATAAAGGACAAGCCGTCCACAGTTCTCTCATAATAATGAAGATCTGTTAACAATGGACAGTAAGTTAATCTTAAAAGCTGGTCTCCACACGTTCTTAAACAATATCCACCTACTGTATACTCCTTCCGGGGATTCTTTGTATCAAAGCCATGGTCAGTATTATTTCTCTGTCATACACAAAATAATTTTTGCAACTTTTGAATTGTAATTCTTTTTGCTCAAGATAGATTCTTTATATCTGTCTACAAAGCTGAACATCAAATGTCTTCTTAAACTAAGTGGACGTTGGTGGGGCTCAATTATGGCTTTGACTACTTCTCCAAGGAGACAATGAAGAAGATGCGGATCTCATCACTCGTTGTTGAAGAAATCTACTCTCTCCAAATTGACATTCTAAAGTATTATCTTGTAGCTTAATTCTGCTTTTGATATTTAATAAAAAGATTCCTTTAGACATAGTTAATAGTCTCTTAGACAATGCATCTTTATTTGCAACCTTCCAACAAAAGTTTTCTCCAAGATAGGATTGTCTTTTGTTTAAACATGGGCTGATGTTAACGTGTAAATTGGTAGCAACAATTTACTTGATGGCAACTATAAAGGAATAAGAAATGTTTATGGGAATTGACACGGCGCGATACGCTCTGCAACTGCACCAACACGGATTCTGGTTTTAGTGCACGATTACTTTTAGGTCGCAAGATACAAAAGCTCTATGATAGTGGTGTTTCGACAAGCTAAAAAGTTTGTTGAACTCCGATAACCGTTAGCTGTAAGCCTCTAAATCAGATTTCATCATTAAATATTAGTCTTAGAGCTCTGTGGGGAATTTCCTAACGTCGGTAGACGTCACCAGCTATTGGCCTTTCGTATACGACCATGTAGAATACTGTATATCTCCCGATTGAGCTAATAGATACATTAGTTTGTTTTTTATTGGAGGAGGGGGGGGGATACCGATGTGTTTTGCGCATATACAATATCAGCGAGAACTGCATTGTTATATCAATTATTTCACATGTGATGTGGATGGAAGGGTCAATTAACCCTAAACAGAACACCGTTATTAGCAAAAAGTATCGGACGTAATACTTGTTGTATAGATACGACACGCTACATTAAAGGAGCATGAGCTGCCAAAATGTTGATATTTTGTCGTTAAAACAGAATACTGAAATTATTGGTTCTTTTTCTCAAGACGTGTAATTCAGAGGCTTTTTAGTGCTTCTATTCTCGAAAATGTACGATAAAGTATTGTTTTGAACTAACTTTGGCTTAGAATGATTGAATGGTCGTCCCAGTTATTTAAATTTTGTTTACTTTTCGAACACGTTTTCGGTTTATGCAACCCACATACTGTATGGATTTTCTTCATTCCAACTCTAATCATTTCGTTTTGCGATGGCCTTCAAAGCCTCATACACAATGCAAATATTGTCTCGTCTTGTGTAGTACATTAACTGGTAATGGTTCTTCGTATTATATAATGTGAAAAAGTTTGGGTTGGCTCCTTTCCTCTTACGGGAGCGTCAGTATTTAAATAAATAATATCAGTAAGAATTCGTCCACCCATATCAGCTGGTCAAAATCGACCGTAAAATGTACAGTGAAGCGATGGCAAGCTCACTAATGGACAATTGCGGCACAATTAATCGGCATATACATGTATATTGTATTTAATACGTCATACTTCATTGGGTTAATAACATTGGGACAATAAGCATCATTCTTGGATCGTCCTTGTGGCCACATTAACAGAAAATAGCGTTTTTAAGTATTTGTTGTTAACATTTCTTAACATTTGGTGTTAAAGCATATTACATTGGGATAATTGGCATCGTTACTTGCCCCATTAACATAACATAGTGCTTTTTAACAATTATTGTTATTATGTTTGTTTGGCTGAGCCAATCTTGCACTGACCCATTATGTAAATAAATGGTATCAATATCCGCATATAGTTTCAAAAGGCGGTTTCAGAATATGTATACTGAAAACGTTAGAAAACAATTGGAATGGGGATAAACCCAATTTAAATAACCGGGACAAATGTTAACTTGTTTTAAGCCCAAGTTAGTTAAAAGTTAACGAGCATTCTCGAGACTAGCAGTGCTAAAATACTTCTGAATGACGCGCCTTAAGAAAAATAAGCAACAATTTCAACATTCTGTTTTAACGGAAAATATCAACAATTCGTGGCAACTCGTGTCATTTTAAAACTCGTAAAATTCGAATAGCAAAAGTTACAAGCTTTGTTATTTTTTAAACCACAGTAGCATACATTTCTATTACTGATACGGCCGGTAAACTTTTAATTTACATTTTCTCAAATAGTGAACCCTTTTCTAATTCGTTTGAACGAAAGTACTCTTCTAGTTAACATCTTAAAATGTCCGGTTTTAGTAGTTAAGCCACGCCACGCCACGCCAAGAAAATAGCTTCGGCAAACAGCACTGTGCCAACATTAAGAATTTAGTGTTTTTGGGGTTATCCGTTTGTGTGATCTGTTTTATAGACCGCTGTTTATAAGTAGTGTTTATAAGTACTGCACAGTTTTTTCTGCCACTCTGGGAAAGGAAAAGTCTTGTTCAGAGGACCTAATAAAAAGGTCAAAGATATACTTTGTATCGTGTCTGTGTTTTACCAAACGCTAGAAATCGATCTGTTCTGTATGTGGTTATTACAAGGCCGCAATAATACCATATCCTAATGGCCAATGTACACGATTTTCCCAGCCATTAGTGGGCAGTTGTCATCCCTTATAAAGCAAGTGCGGACAATCCTGTCTTCCCTGTAGCCCTCGATCCGTCGCCCAACACAGTCAAATAGAACTGCTAACATCTTAATAGCTATTCCGCTCAGCTTTTGCCAAAGAGAGAAGCACAACTATGGCCCAGCCTATGTACACAACCTTCTTTGTTATAATGTTCCTTGTATGTGTCAGTCTGATTTCTGCTTTTGGCTCAGATGATCAAGGATTTGGAACTGGAGATGGATTAAATCGAGCGGATTTTCAACGATGGAGAAACCTTGTGGAGAAAAGAGGCATGATGGGTGTTGATGGTGGTTTCGGTGTTTGGAGACCTTCACGAGATAAGTTCCTAAATTGGAGAGCCATTCTAGGCGAAGCCACTAAGAGAGGATTTAACGATATGCCTTTTGGATTTGGACAATCCGGGCCTTTAAATCAAGGCGGATTTCAAAACTGGAGAAATAGTATAGTGAAGCGATCTTTAGATCGACGATAAAAAGTCTATTTTGAACAGGTAAATGATTTGAAAGTTTTTATTTCTCTATATTTTTTGGATTTCTCGAACATTTTGGTTTGCTGACAAAATCGTGCCTACTTGCCAAGAAGTTTTTTTAGAATTCGCCTTTTCAAGAATCCATTAATTGTAAGTGTCTAAACTCGTGCTGAAATCTTGCTGAGAAAAAAACTTATCATTCAATTCGGCGCCATAAATTGTTTGGAAGTTGTGCAACAAGCCTTGCTTCGTCTGTTAATTCCCTTATCCAAAGTTTTTGGATTATGAATTAAGAGAAGAAAGAAAGTTGATTGTGTGTTTTATAGACATTGTTTCGTACCGAGCTACACTTTGCTTGGGTATGGTTTGTGATGGGCGTGTATTTAAGATGGGAATTGATGCTGGAATATTTGCCGTATTGTTGTGATGAGGCTTCGTCATTTAATAGGAACTGTGATAAGGAAATCAAAGGGATAAAAGTTACTTGTCCAACCTTTGACGGTAGATGTGTTTTAAATACACACATAATGTTGTCAGGCCTCGACATATTTTGTTCAAATTGATTCCGTGACCATACAATTGTTGACAAAAGAATGGAATTTCCGAGGAAGAACTTTGAACATAAACTGTTAACAGGTTAATTAAATAGACGTTAAAAATCAGAATCATGTCTTTTAGTGGGTCAGAACTTTCGTTATTTTGTTTTAAATTGTCAGTAAACAAAACGAATAATACTATAAACTATTGGGACTGAATTGGGGAACTGAATAAACATATGTGATGCCGTTATGATCACGGACGTTGAGCGATATCTTCAGCTATGAAATTATTGCTCTATATGAATAAACCCTTCCGTTTTTTTTCTGTTTAAACATTCTGCTATTCTTGTCACTGTTTCATTGCTTAGTTTTAATTCGTTAATAATTAAATCTGTTTTCTCTTGATTATAACATATGTACTTATTTTTGCAGTATTTATTTATTTATTCTTTCTTCTTTGTAGTGGTTATATTATATCAAATATACAATATATTTGTCAAATTGTAGTTTTTTTATATAATTAGTTATAGTTATCTAGTTATACAGTTCTGATATAAGTGATATCACTACTTTACCGATTACATATATATCATCACTGCCAGTGCCGGAACTATTTTTATTAGAATAAATTGGAAATATCTTTCCATGATTGAATCTTTAAATTGTGAAAATTGCTAAAATTTATTTAATAAATTATCGAACAATTGATAGCATTTTGAATTGGGTGTTAAACGATTTTAAACAAGTCAAACATTTTAATTTCGTTTTATCCTTTCTGTGGCGCTCGCCGTGTACGGTATAAGTAAATTTAAGCCTGGGCCAGCAGGATTCGCTAAACGTCTAAACGTGTTGCAAGTCAACCCCACTTTATAATGTAAAACAAAGTGGTACAGCTGAAGCATTAAAATTAATGATTTTCGAGAAACGACGCAAGTCATTGCAAACGAAGACTGTGGAATACGCCTCTTAGTCTCAGTGTCATCTTCTCGAGCCAAGTTAAAATCTTCATGTTACCCATTACGTATGTTACCTTGGCGGAATACTCCAAACCATCCATGTGAAGATGTCTCAGTGCCAGCTGGTCGTCATGCTTGTCGCTCGTCTGGCTCTGAGCGAAAATGTTAGTATAAAAGAGGCAACTCAATCGATTTTAGAGAGGGAGGTATAGTTATCACTGCTAATTTGTACCATAGTTTTGATACAACTAGACTGTTTACGACAACTACTCTTCCATAAGTTGTCAATTTTTTCATTTTCCACAAGACAACACTCGCTTAATGGAATTAGTAAAGGAAGTGTGCACACTTTTTGAACTCGGGACTCCGGCCTTCGTCCAAAGGCACTTCCCTTTTTCTTGCAGTTATCACAGCGTATACGCAGCGAATCAGTCCATTAACTCCCAAGTAAGTAATGTCCCTTTACATTGGAGTAAATAGTATTTACCGCTCTTCGTATTGCTATTTACAGGAAATAATGTTTATAAATATATGAATTTTATAAATAATATGTAGACAGGATTTGTGCAGCTTAATCCTTCTTAATACTCCCATGAGGTAAATGAATAACATCAGTCACAGTAACGTCATTTACATTGCATTCTAGTAAAAGTGTAAACCAAATATTTGCAGCTAGTGTTGAACGTTGCTCCCCTAAAGAATACCAGGGGCGGATACAGGATTTCGTGAAAGGGGGGGGGGGGGGGGCGCAAGTTCTAACAGTCAGAATTTTCAAGTGTGTCCGGAGGTGGTTTGGGAATTTAGGGAGGGGGCATGGGTGCTGAAAGTGTAATCGAAAATATACTCACGGGTAAATCAAATTAATTTGCACGAATTTGACTTTGTGAGACCCTACCCGAATTCTTAATGGTGCAGTACGTTACGTTTTAACGTTGGATGATAAGAGACCGCCGGACTACAGTCTATGTGGAAACTGAAGGTAGACTATTAAAAAACTTGTAACAGTAACCAACGGGTTTTCTCCAATTGAACGAATGAAGACACACAGTCTACGTGCAGTAGCGCAGCTATGAGTCTTGTGAAGTGTGTGAGTGTGTGTGTGGGAGGGGGGGGGGGGTATCGTTTTGGACTTAATATGTTTCAACGATGTCCGTAAATAGCCAAAGATTGGTCATCAACAGTGTCAAATAGTTCAACTTTATGAAAGGAAATATTTCTCAAGTTCCTGTATCAAATTGCTTTCAGTAATACAAGTAGATCTTTCGAGGGTATGAAATTGTACATATTTACGAAAATGTTTGTACTATTTTTATACGCCGAATCAGATAGCTGCAGCGATTTGGGTCAGTGTATGTGGATGATTAACTGTCATATCGTTACAACCTCCTTCCGGGCTCCTGTGTATCAGGCATTAAGGTAACATGATGACCGTATTTCGGGAAGATCTATTAAACTATTAGACGAGGAAGTTTCTAAGCTCATAGACAATGTAATCTTTCCTTCGACAGAGCACATTGCTATATTGAATGAAAAAAATCATAGTTTGTGCCATCAGGGATTTGCACGAACAGACGCAAAATATACAACAGACCTCCCGCTGGTGAGTTGTAGCCATTCACGTTAGGTTGGTGGCAAATGAGGCGAAAAAAAAGTCAAGCCCGAAACGCAATTGTACTGTAATATTCATCATGGATTCTATTAAACTGTACGTACTTGTGAATACATATAACACTGTGTCTCTGGAGAGCTAAATACAAGATACAGACTTTTCTGCACGAGCGGACGAGCCAATGGAATTTGTAGATAGGGATGAAACATTGAATCAAACAAATCAACAAAGCAGACGATAGCATAGAGCTGTCAAGGTGGTAAAGATTTAACTAACTTTCAGAGAATATGTTTATTTTAAGGGCATAAGGTGCAGAGTTTCATTTATTTCCTTATACAATTTTCGGATGATTTGATTCTTCTTGCATTTCCATGAGGTTAATGAATATATCAGCCATAGTAACGTCATTTACATGTAAATCTAGTGAAGGGCTAAACCAAATATTTGCAGTTAGGTTTGAACGTTACTCCCGAAAAGAATACTACGAAATTCTAACAGTTTTTTTTTCATTAAAACGTAAGTAAAAACTAGAGGTTTCTATGAAGGTCGTTAGTGTCAAAATTAAACATTGACCACAAAATGCAAACGTTAACACTATATAGGAAACTCAACACAGTCTTTTCATTTCGCATAAACATTCTGTGCATTTCTCAAAATTCACACATTTCTTAGTTTTGTAACGCACTCTTTAATTTAAGGGGCCTTGGTGGTTCAATGGGTTAGACTGGTAGCCTTTCAGTCCCACACAGACCTTCCATCAATGCGGTGCGGGTTAGAATCACACTGAGAATAAACAAAAAAATTGAAAAATTCTGAGTGGATTTCCACTTAGTTGTCGTATGTGAAAGAGTTGCAAGGTACTCGCCGAAGGTCAGGGTTTCCTCCGGGCAATGAGCCCGGATTCCACTCCCACTGAACCTGCCACCCCACCATATAAGTGAAATAATCTTGAGTGCGGCGTAAGTGTTGTTTCATTATTTTATATTTTTCACTCTCTAAATCGCAAACTAAACTATACACTTTTAATAGCACAATTATTTTAAGTCACCAAACGTTAGTCCAAGTGAATTCAACAAAACACCGGTAGGGGAGAGTGAGTGGGGTTGGTGCGTTAGGGGTTGAAACGGTAGCAAAAAGGTTATAAACTTTTACAAACACTAAAATACACAGGTACGGGTCTAAATAACCATGGAAACAAGTTTGTGATTGTGTCAAAAAGCGGTACATTATCCAGATCTCTAAACCCAATCTTAAGTTGTGTATTTTAAACAAAATTTTAACGCTTATATATAACACTTAGTTCTCTCAAGTATAGGTAAGCAAATGGTCGGAGAGATCGTCCGATGGTTTCCGCCTTAATATGATATAAAAAGATTTGGTCGAGGATTTTAGAGTGTACTTGACACCGTTTAATGAACAAGTTGTTTGTAGTTGATAATTTAACGACATCCAGTCTGTTAACTTCGGGGATTTACGTGCGTGAAATACCCTCTGATGGACTGCAGGTGATTTTGAATGTGGCGACCAAGGGTAGCCGTGTTACGTACAATTTCCATATCCTCTTTAGGGCCCATCAAAATACTATGTTTGTTAACTTTCAGGCTCGATCAATTTTTATTGGAGGATTCCTGAAATGCCCAGAAACTGCGTCTCTTCTTTGCGTTACACAACATGGGCTTTACCGGGCTAAGTAACATAAAAATATCTTTCTAGATTTTAGCGTATGGTCAATTTTTTTATTTTATTTTTCCGTCTGTATTGAAGTATTTTGATATATAGGCCTACTGTCGACGCCATTTGTATTCAGATAAAAAATACGGTGATTTACCATATAAAAAGCGCAGACTGTCAGAGGCGTATCAAAGCCGACAGGTAGCGAGCGAGCATAGCCGAAGTGTGTTCCGACTAATATAACAGCTTCGGCAGAAATCCAGGTTTAATCTATATGAGGTCACATGACTATACTGACTGGACTAAATTATTCGCCCATCCAGCCCATCAGAATAAACACTACTTTGTGTAATCTTCGAATTCCCACTGATTAGTCTTGTGTAATAGAGCAACGTAAGCACTCCGAGGAACGACAATGACTTCCTGTTTTACTCGATATTTCGGTTTATTAGATCAAACCATCATCTGGAAGTCTTTGTCATTCCTCGGAGTGCTTACGTTGCTCTATTTGTGTAATCTCTCGAGTTGGGTTGATTTACTGATACCCTCCATGGAAATAGATTCTTCATTGAAGCCAATTTTGCCAATCCGATGAAAAAGCTGAAGGACGAACAGATCAATCAATACAAGTGTGGGAGTTTATTTCTGAGGCAGCAAAAGACAAGACTTGAATGGATTGTCCAGTACGGTAATCTCTAAAGGGACAAATAAATAGATAGATCACGGGCCACAGTTAATTTTGAACTAGAAATACGACCGACAATAACAAAGAAGTAATCCGTACAGCCGTTTTTTACTCATGTTTATAAAGGACAAGCCGTCCACAGTTCTCTCATAATAATGAAGATCTATCAACAATGGACAGTAAGATAATCTTAAAAGCTGGTCTCCACACGTTCTTAAACAACATCCACCTACTGTATACTCCTTCCGGGGATTCTTTGTATCAAAGCCATGGTCAGTATTATTTCTCTGTCATACGCAAAAGAATTTTGGCAACTTTTGAATTGTAATTCTTTTTGCTCAAGATAGATTCTTTATATCTGTCTACAAAGCTGAACATCAAATGTCTTCTTAACCTAAGTGGACGTTGGTGGGGCTCAATTATGGCTTTGACTACTTCTCCAAGGAGACAATGAAGAAGATGCGGATCTCATCACTCGTTGTTGAAGAAATCTACTCTCTCCAAATTGACATTCTAAAGTATTATCTTGTAGCTTAATTCTGCTTTTGATATTTAATATAAAGATACTTTTAGACATAGTTAATAGTCTCTCAAACAATACATCCTTATTTGCAACCTTCCAACAAAGGTTTTCTCCAAGATAAGATTGTCTTTTGTTTAAACATGGCCTGATGTTAACGTGTAAGTTGGTAGTAACAATTTACTGGATGGTAACTATAAAGGGATAAGAAATGTTTATGGGAATTGACACGGCACGATACGCTCTGCAACTGCACCAACACGGAGCCCGGTTTTACTGCAAGACTATTTTTAAGTCGCATGATACAAAATCAGTGAGTTTAATTTGAAACCTATACGAGGTTTGTTGGTTTTTTAATTTCTGATCTCAATTATTTCTTTATTCGGATCGCAAAATATATGATATATCATTGATAACAATTGAAATAAATATTGGCATTGCCATTTGGGTGGCACATGTCTGTTGTTGATAAAAAAAGGTTTCTTTGAATGAAGCCAGAAAATTATTGGTATTTATTGAACAAATTTCTTTAAGTTCCTCATGTCAGAACTAATTGATGACTACAAATCAAGTCGTTACCATGTGTACAAATACGGAAACCTTTGGGATTTTTTTATTGAATTCGATTGCTTATTGTCGTGTCAAGATCGTGTCGTGTTTAACTGACTATATATCCATGTGGCATGAACAATTACAAATATCGAGAGAGATGTATTACAAAAAGGTTTTGTTGGCGTACAAACTGGGCTGAGCGCGTCGACTCAGCTATCCCTCCATCGTTCACGAGAAAAAAATGTAAATGCTATTTAAACACAGCTGTACGTTGTTCTGTATTTTATTAATGCTGCTACATGTATGTGTTAGGTCAAAAATTGATTATTAAGAAAGAATGTCAAGATAATAACAATTCTCAGGAACAGACGTATATTCTAAAATAGCAATGCCATCACTTAAGTTATCAGCTCAACTGATGCTACCAGAATGTCATCACTTCCTTGACCAACGAGAACAACACTATGCAGCCGATGGTTCGATTAGTGTATGGTTTATCTAATTTTACTTTGTTCAACTTACTAGTATTGGGTCAACAGTTTCTAGCATAAATTTACATAAGACCTAGAAACAAAGTCTGACGACAGAACTTCCACTGGTTTTACGCCAAACACTCTTGTTTAAAAGAAACAAATAATCCAGCAACTTATTGTTTTATTTTATGGTCTTAAATATTTGTTTCTGTCCTTTGCACAATGACATATTGTGTTAATTGTTTCTAAAAAGGGAATTCACCTATGTAATTTATGTTCCCTAATTTCATTATCTTAGAATAGGACGAAGCCATTGTTAATAAGCTATGTCCTTTCCAAGATGTTATGCAAACTAGAGCATTTTAAATTCTTTTTCTTAATGATTATTTAACATATGTTTTACATTTTTAGATTCTTTATGAAGATCAACATCAAACCATGCTGCATGTAAGTTAAGGCCCATTAACGTATATACCACCCATCATCGTTGTCTAACAATCGAATATGAATCGAATATCGTGCACAACTTAAAACCGCTCTTCTTTGACCGAAAATAGGTTTGGCAATTTTTTAAAGAATTGGTTCATCCTGGTGATCTATAATATACCTTTTAAAGATTCGCATAGTTAACTGGCGAGCAGCTACGCGGTTTGTATGTGTAAGGGCCAAGTGACTTCTCTGCCTAGGTAGTGTAGGGGAGGTCACTCGTGTTAGGTGAGGGAGATCGCCTTGCCTGTCTTCTAGATGGATTGTTTATAACTTCGGTGTGGCAATAGGAAGTTTTGATGGCGAGTTTGCCTGTTTTGAGGTTAATCATGTAGAATTGCAGAAAGTATCCAAGTCTAAAATCGGTATGCATTACACTTTTAGTACTTTTACGCGAGTTATACCACCAACTGACTGCAATTATTTTACTTAAGTTGTTGTTGCAATTTCTTGTAATAGTTTAGGGTTAGAGTCTATGCGACTAGGTAAACAAACTAAACTTTGTCTAATATTTTCTATACTTATGCATAACAGGATTAATGTGATGGATTATTTTGTTTATCTAAATTACCACAGTAATTATGTAAGGTAAAACTTGATAATGCTAGCTCACATATTATCACTGTCTATTTGTAGTTTTATTTTGTTTTCATTCCAGTCAATCGTTCGTTACTTCGTTCATTCCTGTTCGTTGGTAGCACATTCCTTCATTATGGTGTTACAAAAGGATTTATCTAATTACGGTTGTAGTTAGACGTTCAACTTATTGTCCCGTTGACGTCAGATATCTGAACTATGGCAAATAAAGGGTTAAATCCAACTTTGAACGCATTGTCGAACTGATTTGTCTTTATCTGGGTTCTACATTCATTGACGATTAGGCTAGTTGAAGCTGATTATTATGGAGGTGAATTCTGGTGCCACACAGGAACCTATGGAAGCCACTCAAGACCCCCCTCAGGTGATGGACAGCCAGATGGACGGCCAGTCTACAGAAAGGTCACGAAAACAGACCCTTAAAGGGTTAGAATATAAATTGGATTTGAAATTGAATACTCTTAAAGGTGTTTATAGACAGCTAAGCGTTGATTCGGTTAAAATCAACAACCTTCTTACATCTGATTCCACAGAAAAATCTGTGCAAGAATTATACAGCCTTTGGCTTAACAAGTATGACAACTTTCTCATAATTCGACAAGAAATTGCAAAATTACCGTGTGACTTTGAGTATGATTATGCTGACACGGTCGAGCAAATCGAGGACATGGAAATGTTTTTGAGTGCTTTAAAATCCTCTGTCGAGCAGTGGTTCGACACTAAACAGAGAGAACAAATAAAAACTAACGAGCCGATTGTCCCTGAAGACAGTATTTCACAAGTGAAAAGCAAAGTGTCTCGTTGTAGTGCTACGTCCTTGTCTGGCTCAATAATTGAGGCCAAGTTGAAGGAAGAGCAGAAAAGAGCTGAGTTATTGACGCGGTCGACTAACTTTAAACGTAGGAAAGAAATACAAATGGAAAATTTGAGACTAAAGCTAGAAGCTGAGGAGCTGGACATGGACACTGAATTGGCAGTCGTTGAGTCCAAGACTAAAGTAATAGAGAAGTTCGAAAACCTTAATTTAGAAAGCAAAGATGTAAAACCAGATATTAATAGTATTCAGGTTAACCCTTTCACTCCAACATATCAGGATAAATGTAATAGTGCTAAATGTTTAAAACCTGTTTACACTGCTGATACATCTAATTTGAATCCTGACTCTAAGCCATTTATTCCAACTCAATCTTCTATGTGTAATACTGAAGGTAAAATTGATTTTTCTGGAAATTCTAATCTAAATGCTTGTATTTCAGAGAAAGGCCAAATTCCTAGGCATGATATGTTCATGCCTAGGGGTGTTGTAACTGATGTAAGTAATACTGGTTATACTGAGCCCATAGGTAATTCTACTAATGTAATTTTGTCTGTTGTAAAACAACTCCGTAAGCCCATTTCAGAAATCAAAAAATTTTCTGGAGATGTTCTTGAGTATAGGAAATTTGTTAGGCAGTTTGAAACTAAAGTTGTTGCCAATGCTGAATCAGAAGACGAGAAAATTGCCTATTTAGAACAATTTACTTCTGGGGAACCAAATCATATTGTTTCTGGTTATAGCTACATGGATTCAAGTTCTGGGTTTCAGGCAGCTATGCAAGAGTTAGAATTTAGGTATGGGCGGCAAGATGTTCTGGCTAACGCCTTTGTCAAAAGGGCTCTATCTTGGCCTACCGTTAAGGGAGATAACCCTAAAGGGTTAGATAATTATGCTATCTTCCTTGCTGAGTGTAACCATGCTATTGGTTGTATTGAGGCTGTTCGTGTTTTGGAGTATCCGGACAACTTACGTAAACTAGTTGCTAAGCTTCCTATGTATTGCCATGATAAATGGCGCAATTTGGTGCAACAATGTCGTTTAAGGGGCCAAGAGGTCATATTCGGTTTATTGGCTGATTTTGTCAGAGGTGAAGCCTTAAAGGTTACTGACCCTACTTATGGTAGGGAGGCTATGTTGTCTGAGATAAGTCCCGATAGAAACCCTAAACAAATGGCAAGGCCCAAAACTGTTTTTAGTACATCAGAGCAGTCCGATTCTGAGGATAAAATATCCCACAATACATCTCCCCCAAGATTTCAGTCACCCCATCCACCCTCTTGTGATGTTAAATTAGTTAAAGAGCCTAGCAATTGGTGTCTGTATTGTGATCGGGCTCATTCATTCTATGATTGTTTAAAGTTCAAGGATTTACCGAGTCAAGATAGGTCTGGTTTCCTTAGAAACAAAGGATTATGTTATGGTTGTTTTAAGCGTGGCCACAGAAGATCTGAATGTCGCGATAAGGCGGTTTGTGCGGATTGCGATGGTCGGCATCCTACCTCGATGCACATGGGCAGGAAAAATGTTAACGTTGGCGCTGACAGTAAATATTTTGGGAATGACGAACAGACTAAAGTTAAGGCGTATTCTAATGTCAGTCAGCCAGTTGGTAGCAACGTTGAGTCTAGTAAGGAGCTATGTACTATGGCTGTGATTCCTGTCAAGGTTAGGGTGAAAGATAGTTCAAATAGCGTCGAGACTTACGCATTTCTCGACCCGGGCAGTTCCATCTCATTTTGTACGGAAGGCTTGATGCGACAACTTGGTGCTCAAGGTAGTAGGGTTAAACTTACTTTAGATACTATGGCTCGTCCTTGTACAATTGACTCCTTTGCCATTGGTGGCATAGAAATTGGAGACTTGGATTTTAAGGAATCCATTGTGTTGCCTAAACTGTACTCTAAGGACAGAATCCCTATGTCTAAGTCACATATCCCGACCAACGACGATCTTTGTAAGTGGGATCATCTCCGGGACATCCGCATCCCAGTCATCAATGCTGAAATAGGCCTCTTAATTGGCAATAATTGTCCGGATGCCTACAGTCCCTTGAATGTTAAGACTGGTCCACGTGGGAGTCCCCACGCCGTACAAACTCGTATAGGCTGGGTTGTATGGAATTTGATTCGACATTTTGATCTCGGTGCAAGCTGTGACTTACATCCGGTTAATAATTGTACTGTCAATATGCTCGAGCTATGGGACAACAGTAAGCGTCTTGAATCTTTAGTAAGGGAATCTATTAACAGAGATTTCCCTGAGCGCTTTTCCGAGGAGTCCCTTCAGCCGTCTCGAGAGGACCAGCAATTCTTGCGGACAGTGGATGAAACTATGACGTTAGTTGACGGCCACTACCAAGTACAACTCCCGTTTAGAAATCCGGGCGTCAAAATGCCGGATAATTACGTTCAAGCAAGCAAACGACTTGATGGTTTGAGGCGTAAGATGGAACGCAATTTATCCTTTCAAGCTGATTACGTAGAGTTCATGGATAAGATTTTAAACAGTGGTTACGCCGAGAAGGTTCCTAGTTCTGATCTAGATAGGCGGGATGGTAAAGTGTGGTATATACCACACCACGGTGTGTAGCATCCTCGCAAACCCGGTAAAATACGGGTGGTTTTCGATTGTGCGGCTCAATTTATGGGCGTGTCACTCAACCAGTTTTTGTTACAAGGTCCAGATATGACCAACAACTTGTTGACCGTTCTTCTCAGATTTAGACAAAGTCCCATAGCGATAATGGCGGACATCGAATCGATGTTTTTCCAGGTTCGCCTTCCCAAAGATGACTGTGACTACCTACGATTTCTGTGGTGGCCAAACGGTGACTATCGTCGCAAGCCGGAGGTCTACAGAATGTTAGTGCATCTTTTTGGTGCCACCTCGTCTCCGAGTGTGTGCAACGCTGCCCTGAAGCGCACAGCTAAAGACAACGCGTCTTGTTTCAGTCAGTCATCAGTTGATACAATTAACCACAACTATTATGTTGATGACTACCTTAAGTCAGTTGAATCAGAGGAGCAGGCTGTTGAGCTTATTGAGGAAGTTTCAGCTCTGTGTAAGAAAGGAGGTTTCCACCTCACTAAATGGTGCAGTAATAGTCCAAGTGTTCTCGGATCAGTTGAACCCGAGGAGAGGTCGAAGGAGGTAAAAACGATAGACCTTCAGAGGGATAGTTTGCCCGATGAGCATGCTTTGGGTGTGTACTGGTCTGTTGAGTCGGATTGTTTAGGTATCAATGTCTCAGTTAGAGAGCGGCCTGCAACTCGCAGGGGTCTTCTATCTATTACCAGTGCGATGTACGATCCTCTCGGTCTGTGTGCTCCTTTTGTGTTGGTAGCCAAACAACTTCTTCAGGATTTATGTAGAAAAGGTGTAGATTGGGATCAAGAATTAACTGGTTCCAATTTGAAGAAATGGCACCAGTGGTTGAACGATCTCCCAGATCTTCAACAAGTTGCCATGCCTCGCTGTTACCAGCCTCAGGGTTTTGGTGCAGTTCAGAGTTGTGAATTGCATTTGTTTGCAGATGCTAGTGAAAGAGGTTACGGTGTGGTGGCGTATTTGAGGTTCTTGAACGAGCGTGAAGAAATTAGCTGCTCGTTTGTTTTGGCCAAATCCAGAGTTGTCCCTCTCAAGAAAATAACAATTCCTCGGCTGGAACTCACGGCAGCCATGATCGCTGCTAAGATGAGCTTAGTTATCAAGAAGGCATTGGAGTTTCCTATCCATAAGGTAGTGTTTTGGACAGGTAGTCAGGCTGTCTTGAATTACATGAACAGTGACTCTGGAAGGTTTTACACCTTCGTGTCTAATCGCCTTTCCGTGATTCGCGATATTTCCACTCCGGATCAATGGCGTTATGTGGAGACTAATGTAAACCCTGCTGACGCCGCGTCTCGTGGCCAGGATATGAAATCCTTTATGGACAACCATTCTTGGTTTAATGGTCTATGCTTTCTTTCACAGCCTTCTGACGGCTGGAGCGCATCTCCAGTTTCGTCTGATTTACCGGAAAATGACCCGGAGATTCGCAAGCCTGCGAATGCTTGTGTTCAAGCTGTAGATTTTATGGAGCGTTTCATTCGTCACTTCTCTTCCTGGCAGCGTCTCATCCGTGCCCTGGCATGGTTTATTATGGGCATGAAGAACCTTCAAAGGCGGGTTAAGATTCGTAAAGATGCTGCAGACCAAGTGGCTCTACTGGAGCCTGATTCTACGAAAAGAGATAAGTTAGTCAGTGACAAATTAGCAGCTATGAAACGAAATAACATGAATGGCAGGAAGTCCTCAGTGAGCTCTCTTTCTCTAGGGCCAGATGTATTACAACAAGCTCAGGATGCTGTCATCAGATATGTTCAGCATATGTATTTTTCTGAAGAGATAGAAGTCCTGGAACACAATGCCAGTAGTGACGTTTGCTCTCAGAGACAAATTAAGAAAAGCAGTCCTCTGAATAAATTAGATCCCTTTCTTCAGGACGACATCCTCAGAGTTGGAGGAAGACTTAGTCGGGCTAAAATTCCTTTTAGCGCCAGACATCCTGTGCTTTTACCTAAGGACTCTCGTGTTTCGAGAATGATTTTGGAAGACTTCCACAAAACCTCCGGTCATATGGGTAAGACTTACATTTTATCCCGCTCTCGCGAGCAATTTTGGATTATAGGAGGTGGTGTTTTGGTCAAGTCTATTTTATCAAAGTGTGTGACATGCAGAAAATATTCTGCTAAAGTTGGTGGCCAGAAGATGGCTGATTTGCCTCTGGATAGACTCACACCCGGTGAGCCACCTTTCTCTCGGGTCGGGGTCGACTACTTTGGGGCAGTACTGGTCAAAAGGGGCCGGTGTTCTGTTAAGCGATATGGCGTGGTTTTTACGTGTATGGCAACGAGGGCCATACACTTGGAAGTGGCATTTTCTTTAGATGTTAATTCATGTATTCATGCCATTCGTAGATTTATGTCTAGGCGTGGGAATGTCAAGTGTTTCTACTCTGATAATGGTACCAACTTGGTTGGTAGCCAACGTGAGTTGAAAGAATCCATTCAACAATGGAACAGAGCTCAGTTTTGTAAGTCGCTACAGCAGCGCGGAGTTCAGTGGGAGTTCAATCCTCCTAGTGCGTCGCACTTTGGGGGATTCTGGGAACGCCTCATAAGGTCAGTGCGTAAAGTTCTGTATGGTCTCCTTCGGGAAGATATGGTTAAATTAGACGACGAAAGTCTATCTACTTTACTTTGCGAGGTGGAGGCTATTCTAAATTCTCGCCCACTCACTGAGATGCCTTCGAGTCCTCTGGATCCCAAACCCATTACTCCCAACGACCTTCTTCTCTTGCATTCTGGTATGTCCGGCCCGCCGGGCATTTTTGAGAAAACTGATAGCTATGTGAAAAGGCGTTGGAAGCACGTCCAATTTTTAGCGGACGTGTTTTGGAAGCGGTGGCTTCATGAATACATACCACTTCTTCAGATAAGGCCAAAATGGACGAAACCTCAAAGAAATGTTTCTGTTGGCGATCTTGTTCTTCTGGCAGATAACACACCTAGGTCATCATGGTCGCTTGGTAAAGTTCTGCAGGTGTTTACTGACAAGAAAGGTTTTGTCAGAGTGGTTAAGGTAAAGACTCCGTCTAATGAGCTGATGCGTCCCATACATAAACTTTGTGTGGTGTTAGAGGCTGACCCACAATCTGTGTAATCGTGATGGTAAATGCGGCAAGTCGTACTAAAAATTTGCTGTTGTTGTTGGGGTTAGGAGTCTGAAGTTTGCTCTTTTGAAAATTCCTTGTAGTTCCATTTGGTTCTTTTGAGAGAAGATTATTAGTTTGGCCCTTTATTAAATGTTTTGATAATTGTTCTTTTCATTAATAGCAATTAAGGGGCCGGTGTAAGGGCCAAGTGACTTCTCTGCCTAGGTAGTGTAGGGGAGGTTACTCGTGTTAGGTGAGGGAGATCGCCTTGCCTGTCTTCTAGATGGATTGTTTATAACTTCGGTGTGGCAATAGGAAGTTTTGATGGCGAGTTTGCCTGTTTTGAGGTTAATCATGTAGAATTGCAGAAAGTATCCAAGTCTAAAATCGGTATGCATTACACTTTTAGTACTTTTACGCGAGTTATACCACCAACTGACTGTAATTATTTTACTTAAGTTGTTGTTGCAATTTCTTGTAATAGTTTAGCGTTAGAGTCTATGCGACTAGGTAAACAAACTAAACTTTGTCTAATATTTTCTATACTTATGCATAACAGGATTAATGTGATGGATTATTTTGTTTATCTAAATTACCACAGTAATTATGTAAGGTAAAACTTGATAATGCTAGCTCACATATTATCACTGTCTATTTGTAGTTTTATTTTGTTTTCATTCCAGTCAATCGTTCGTTACTTCGTTCATTCCTGTTCGTTGGTAGCACATTCCTTCATTATGGTGTTACAAAAGGATTTATCTAATTACGGTTGTAGTTAGACGTTCAACTTATTGTCCCGTTGACGTCAGATATCTGAACTATGGCAAATAAAGGGTTAAATCCAACTTTGAACGCATTGTCGAACTGATTTGTCTTTATCTGGGTTCTACAGTATGTTTATAAAAGGTTAGGGTATATACGCTTCCGTTTTGTGTTAAAGGTAAGATTTCCTCTACGTGTCTTTGCGCAATGCTTTGTGCGACAGGTTTTTTTTTTGGTTATCGTTTTGGACTTAATATGTTTCAATGATGTCCGTAAATAGCAAATCAACTGCCAAAGATTGGTCACCAACAGTGTCAAATAGTTCAACTTTATGAAAGGAAACGTTTTTCAAGTCCCTGTATCAAATTGCTTTGAGTATTACTGAAAATTAACTTTCTTTGACTATGACATGTAGTTCTTTTGAAGCTACCGAGGGTATGAAATTGTACTTAATTACGAAAATGTTTGTACTATGTTTATACGCCAAATCAGATAGCTGCAGCGATTTGGCTCAATTTATGTTGGCGTGTTCCGATTACATAGTCAAAGAAACAAATAAATATTTCTATCGTTGACGGATGTTGGTTGCTTCTGGGGATGATTAACTGTCATATCGTTACAACCTCCTTCCGGGTTCCTGTGTATTAGGCATTAAGGTAACATGATGACCGCATTTCGGAAAGATCTATTAAAAACTATTAGACGAGGAAGTTTCTAAGCTCATAGACAATGTAATCTTTCCTTCGACAGAGCGGTGTTTGATGGTGTTTGTGCCATCAGGGATTTGCACGAAGGATACCACAGACCTCCCGCTGGTTAGTTGTAGCCATTCACGTTAGGTTGGTGGCAAATGAGGCGAAAAACAAGTCAAGCCCGAAACGCAACTGTGCTGTAATATTCATCATGGATTCTATGATACTGTACGTACTTGTGAATACATATAACATTGTGTCTCTGGAGAGCTAAATACAAGATACAGACTTTTCTGCACGAGCGGACGAGTCAATGGAATTTGTGAAAAGGGATGAAACCTTGAATCAAACAAATCAACAAAGCAGACGATACCATAGAGCTGTCAAGGTGGTAAAGATTCAACTAACTTTCAGAGAATAGGCATAGGGTGTAGAATTTCATTTATTTCCTTATACAATTTTCGGATGATTTGATCGTTCTTGCATTTCCATGAGGTTCATGAATATATCAGCCATAGTAACGTAATTTACATGTAAATCTAGTGAAAGTCTAAACCAAATATTTGCAGTTAGGTTTGAACGTTACTCCAGAAAAGAATACTACGATATTCTAACAGGTTTTTTTCATTAATACGTAAGTGAAAACTAGAGTTTTCTATGAAGGTCATTAGTGTCAAAATTAAGCATTGACCACAAAATGCAAACGTTAACACTATATAGAAAAATCAACACAGCCTTTTCATTTCGCATAAACATTCTGTGCATTTTTCAAAATTCTGTAATTTTGTAACGCAATCATTAATTTACGGGGCCTTTGTGCAGTGGGTTAGACTGGTCGCCTTTCAGTCCCACACAGACCTTCCATCGATGCGGTGCGGGTTCGAGTCACACCGAGACCAAACAAAAAAAATGAAAAATTCTGAGTGGATTTCCACTTAGTTGTCGTATGTGAAAGAGTTGCAAGGTACTCGCCGAAGGTCGGGATTTCCTCCGGGCAATGAGCCCGAATTCCACTCCCACTGAACCTGACAACACCACCATATAAGTGAAATAATCTTTAGAGCGGCGTAAGTGCTGTTTCAATATTTGATATTTTTCACTCTCTAAATCGCAAACTAAACTATACACTTTTAATAGCACAATTTTTTAAGTCACCAAACGTTATTCCAAGTGAATTCAACAAAACACCGGTAGGGGAGAGGGAGCGGGGTTGGTGCGTTAGGGGTTGAAACGGTATCAAAAACGTTATTAATATTTATAAACACTACAATACACAGGTACGGGTCTAAATAACCATGGACACAGGTTTCTGATTGTGTCAAATAGAGGTACATTATCCAGATAATAAACGTGTATTTTAAACAAAATTTTAACGCATATATATAACACTTAGTCCTCTCAAGTATAGGTAAGCAAATGATCGGAGAGATCGTCCGATGGTTTCCGCCTTAATATGATATAAACAGCTGTGGTCGAGGATTTTAGAGCGTACTTGACACCGTTTAATGGACGAGTTGTTTGTAGTTGATACCATAACGACCAGTCTGATAACTTCGGGGATTTACGTGCTTGAAATATTCTCTGATAGACTGCAGGTCATTTTAAATGTGGCGACCAAAGGTAGCCGTGTAACGTACTATTTCCATATCCTCTTGAGCGCCCATCGAAACTGTCCATGTGATAATGTACTGGACCAAAATACTCTGTTTGTTAACTTTCAGGCTCGATCAATTTTTTTATTGAAGCATTGGAGGATTCCTGAAATGTCCAGAAACCGCGTCTCTTCTTTGCGTTACACAACATGGGCTTTACCAGGCTAAATAGCATATATAAAAAAAAAATATTTTTTTCTAGATTTCAGCGTTTGATCAGTTATTTATTTTTATTTTATTTTCCATCTGTAGTGAAGAATTTTGATATGTACTGTTGACGCCATTTGTATTCAGACCAAAAATACGGTGATTTACCATATAAAAAGCGCAGACTGTCCGAAGAGTATAAAAGCCGACAGGTAGCGAGCGAGCATAGCCGAAGTGTGTTCTGACTGATATAACAGCTTCAGCAGAAATGCATATTAGACAGGTTGATTATACGAGGTCATGGTGAAAGGTATCCAAGTCAACTACTTCAAAGTAATTTTGCTCGACCTCTGACCCAAAGGCCAGTCATTGCTTAGAAAAAGAACAAGAGTTTGAAAGACATACTGGTCAGGGCTAAACTCCCCTGTCTGTCTTCTACCTAGGTTTTTCTGGGATAGTGTGCGTGTGCGTGTGTGTGTGGGGGAGGGGGGTGGTTAACATTTTTACTGTCTTTTCTAATGACCCTATAATATATCGTCTGACGATATTCTTACCATAGTGTTCCAGAAAATTCTACTGACTAAGGCCAAGCTTCTGTTATTCGTCAACCTAATGAAAGTACCATAGGTTTACTTTATTACGACAATTTATGATGGGGTATAAGTCTAAATGATATACCTCTTTTTAACAATTAGAAACTTGTCTCCATTGTTATTTTAGACAAGAAGATTTTCCCTGTGCACGTGTGTTTTAGTGTTTATACATGTACTGACTGGACTAAATTATTCGCCCATCCAGTCCATCTCAATAAACACTACTTTGTGTAATCTCTCGAGCTGGTTTGATTTGCCGATACCCTCCATGGAAATAGATTCTTCGTTGAAGTAAATTTTGCCAATCAGTTGAAAAAGCTGAAGGACGAACAGATCAATACAAGTGTGGGAGTTTATTTCTGAGGCAACAGAAGACAAGGCTTGAATGGATTGTCCAATACGGTAATCTCTACAGGGACAAAGAAATAGATAGATCACGGGCCACAGTTAATTTTGAAACAGAAATACGACCGACAATAACAAAGAAGTAATCCGTACATCCGTTTTTTACTCATGTTTATAAAGGACAAGCCGTCCACAGTTCTCTCATAATAATGAAAAGCCATGGTCAGTATTATTTCTCTGTCATACGCACAAGAATTTTGGCAACTTTTGAATTGTAATTCTTTTTGCTCAAGATAGATTCTTTATATCTGTCAACAAAGCTGAAGTGGACGTTGGTGGGGCTCAATTATGGCTTTGGCGACTTCTCCAAGGAGACAATGAAGAAGATGCGGATCTCATCACTCGTTCTTGAAGAAATCTACTCTCTCCAAATTGACATTCTAAAGTATTATCTTGTAGCTTAATTCTGCTTTTGATATTTAATATAAAGATTCCTTTAGACATAGTTAATAGTCTCTTAGACAATACATCTTTATTTTCAACCTTCCATCAAAATTTTCTCCAAGATAAGATTGTTAACGTGTAAATCGGCAGTAACAATTTACTGGATGGTAACTTAAAAGGGATAAGAAATGTTTATGGGAATTGACACGGCACGATACGCTCTGCAACTGCACCAACACGGAGGCCGGTTGTACTGCAAGACTAATTTAAGTTGCATGATACAAAAGCTCTCCTATGACTATGCGAGTACGATAGTGGTTTTTCGACAAACTAAAAACTTTCCCTCCCTTGAGTAAGCGGATAAATTGAACATAAGTACAAGGGGTATACATTTAACTTTAAGATAAATCAATTTACATATGGATCGAAGGTTTCGTTGAATCCCTGTATGAAAACCCATGTAGGCCTACAATTGTCTGGAATTTAAAAAAGCCATATCATCGTATCACGTATTATTGATTTATTGATTGATTGATTTACTGGACTTGACCTTCTGTAGTGAGACATTGGACAATTAACAAGTAATTTGTAACCGGGTACAACAGATGCCATGTTGAGGCTAGTCACCAACAATTGATAACTGACGTTTTGTTGAGTTTGAATCTTCCCACGTTTCCTTTTGGTTTCAGTATATACAGGGTTCTCGCCGATTTTAATTTCTTCATCAACATTTACCAGGAACTGATCTTCTAGTCTCGAGAATGAACGATAAAGTGTTGCTATGAACTATCTTTGGCTTAGAATGAATGAATGGTCGTCCCGGTTATTTAAATTGTGTTTACTTTTCAACACTATTCCGGTTCCTATAGGCTACATACTGTAAGGGTTTTCCTCATTCCAACCACAATCATTTAGTTTTTCGATGGCCTTTAAATCCTCCAACTGTCGAGACGAACATAAATTATGAAAAAAGTGTGAATTTTGGCAGCGCATGCCTTTTTAAGCTGGCATGATCTGCCAAAACTTGTTTTCATAAATTATGGTTGCTGCGACAGTAAAAGGCTTTGGAAGTAACCGAAAAACTAAATGGTTTACATTGGAATGGGGATAAACCCAATTTAAATAACCGGGACGAACGTTAACTTGTTAGTTAAAAATACTTCGTTAACATGCATTCTCGAGACTAACAGTACTAAAATGCTTCTGAATGACACGCCTTGAGAAAAATAAGCAACAATTTCAACATTCTGTTTTAACGGAAAATATCAACAATTCGTGGCAGCTCGTATCACTTAAAAACTCGTAAAATTCGAATAGCAAAAGTTACATGCTCTGTTAGCATACATTTATATTGCTGATACGGCCGGTAAACTTTTAATTCACACTTTCTCAAATAGTGGACCCTTTTCTAGTTCGTTTGAACGAAAGTAATCTTCTAGTTAACATCTTAAAATGTCCGGTTTTAGTAGTTAAGTCACGCCACGTCACGCCAAGAAAATAGCTTCGGCAAACAGCACTGTGACAGAAAACAACCTTAAGAATTTAGTATTTTGTGTTTATCCGTTTGTGTGATCCGTTTTATAGACAGTTGTTTATAAGTACCTAGGATAACTAGCCTGCACAGTTTTTTTTCTGCCACTCTGGGGAAGGAAATTCCTGTTCAGCGAACCTAATAAAAAGTCCAAAGATATACTTTGTATCGTGTCTGTGTTTTACCAAACGCTAGAAATCGATCTGTTCTGTATGTGGTTATTACAAGGCCGCAATAATACCATATCCTAATGGCCAATGTACACGATTTTCCCAGCCATTAGTGGGCAGTTGTCATCCCTTATAAAGCAAGTGCGGACAATCCTGTCTTCCCTGTAGCCCTCGATCCGTCACCCAACACAGTCGAATAGAACTGCTAACATCTTAATAGTTATTCCGCTCAGCTTTTGCCAAAGAGAGAAGCACAACTATGGCCCAGCCTATGTACACAACCTTCTTTGTTATAATGTTCCTTGTATGTGTCAGTCTGATTTCTGCTTTTGGCTCAGATGATCAAGGATTTGGAACTGGAGATGGATTAAATCGAGCGGATTTTAAACGATGGAGAAACCTTGTGGAGAAAAGAGGCATGATGGGTGTTGATGGTGGTTTCGGTGTTTGGAGACCTTCACGAGATAAGTTCCTAAATTGGAGAGCCATTCTAGGCGAAGCCACTAAGAGAGGATTTAACGATATGCCTTTTGGATTTGGACAATCCGGGCCTTTAAATCAAGGCGGATTTCAAAACTGGAGAAATAGTATAGTGAAGCGATCTTTAGATCGACGATAAAAAGTCTATTTTGAACAGGTAAATGATTTGAAAGTTTTTATTTCTGTATATTTTTTGGATTTGTGAAACATTTTGGTTTGCTGACAAAATCGTGCCTACTTGCCAAGAAGTTTTTTTAGAATTCGCCTTTTCAAGAATCCATTAATTGTAAGTGTCTAAACTCGTGCTGAAATCTTGCTGAGAAAAAAACTTATCATTCAACTCGGCGCCATAAATTGTTTGGAAGTTGTGCAACAAGCCTTGCTTCGTCTGTTAATTCCCTTATCCAAAGTTTTTGGATTATGAATTAAGAGAAGAAAGAAAGTTGATTGTGTGTTTTATAGACATTGTTTCGTACCGAGCTACACTTTGCTTGGGTATTGTTTGTGAGGGGTGTGTATTTAAGATGGGAATTGATGCTGGAATATTTGCCGTATTGTTGTGATGAGGCTTCGTCATTTAATAGGAACTGTGATAAGGAAATCAAAGGGATAAAAGTTACTTGTCCAACCTTTGACGGTAGATGTGTTTTAAATACACACATAATGTTGTCAGGCCTCGACATATTTTGTTCAAATTGATTCCGTGACCATACAATTGTTGACAAAAGAATGGAATTTCCGAGGAAGAACTTTGAACATAAACTGTTAACAGGTTAATTAAATAGACGTTAAAAATCAGAATCATGTCTTTTAGTGGGTCAGAACTTTCGTTATTTTGTTTTAAATTGTCAGTAAACAAAACGAATAATACTATAAACTATTGGGACTGAATTGGGGAACTGAATAAACATATTTGATGCCGTTATGATCACGGACGTTGAGCGATATCTTCAGCTATGAAATTATTGCTCTATATGAATAAACCCTTCCGTTTTTTTTCTGTTTAAACATTCTGCTATTCTTGTCACTGTTTCATTGTTTAGTTTTAATTCGTTAATAATTAAATCTGTTTTCTCTTGATTATAACATATGTACTTATTTTTGCAGTATTTATTTATTTATTCTTTCTTCTTTGTGGTGGTTATATTATATTCTACCCCTCCTGCATGTGCGTGCCGTGTGCAAATATACATGTTAAGTAGAGATGACTTTTCAAACGACATCGAGTCTGTAGTGCATCACCGTTGCACGTGACCAAAGCTTATCGTTGATTGGTTAAAAGTTCCCAATCTGTCCGTCACTTTTTCCTCATTTTTCTCAATTATCGGGGTAGAATCGACTTTAATACCTTCGTCTTGGTGTTTATTGCGTAACCCGATACCGCTGAACGTTGGTTCGTACCGAGTCAAACCACGAGAATGCGCAGCGTTTAATACGCAACAAACACCGCTACGGCGGTATTAAACCCTTAATCAAATATACAATATATTTGTCAAATTGTAGTTTTTTTATATAATTAGTTATAGTTATCTAGTTATACAGTTCTGATATAAGTGATATCACTACTTTACCGATTACATTTATATCATCACTGCCGGTGCCGGAACTATTTTTATTAGAATAAATTGGAAATATCTTTCCATGATTGAATCTTTAAATTGTGAAAATTGCTAAAATTTATTTAATAAATTATCGAACAATTGATAGCATTTTGAATTGGGTGTTAAACGATTTTAAACAAGTCAAACATTTTATTTTCGTTTTATCCTTTCTGTGGCGCTCGTCGTGTACGGTATAAGTAAATTTAAGCCTGGGCCAGCAGGATTCGCTAAACGTCTAAACGTGTTGCAAGTCAACCCTACTTTATAATGTAAAACAAAGTGGTACAGCTGAAGCATTAAAATTAATGATTTTCGAGAACCGACGCAAGTCATTGCAAACGAAGACTGTGGAATACGCCTTTTAGTCTCAGTGTCATCTTCTCGAGCCAAGTAAAAATCTTCATGTTACCCATTACGTATGTTACCTTGGCGGAATACTCCAATCCATCCCTGTGGGATGGTTGCCAGTTACCACCGGAAGGCCGTGGATTTCCTCCGGGCATAGAGCCCGGTTTCCTCACACAATAAAACGGGCAACGCCGCCGTATAAGTGAAATAATCTTGAGCGCGGCGTAAAACACTAAACAAGCAATCAAACCATTCCATCCCGTAAATCGAACAGCGCCTTTTGATTGGATGCCAGTAAAACTTCTCGCAGCTAATCAAAATCTAGAGCACTTACACTCTTCCACTGGCTGAGAAATAACGTAATGGTGGCTGTTTACACCTTGAACTTTTGTTTGACGAGTGCTGATTGACCAAGACTGTAAGGTTAGAAAAGACAACTCTTACATTCCCACCAGTAGGCGTTGTTCGATTTACGGAGTGGAGTGAAATAAATGGATAATGGGTAACACTTGGCTCGAGAAGATGTCTCAGTGCCAGCTGATCGTCGTGCTCGATCTTGAGTCTGGCTCTGAGCAAAAATGTCAGTGTATAAAAGACAACTCATTTGATTTTAGTAACAAGAAATTAAAGATCTAATTTATCCTAGCCCATTTCAACACACTTCATCCAGTAAATCTTCATATTAAAATAGCAAGACCTTGCTACTTCTAAACTATTCTTGCCCTGATAAAACACAAATCTGCCGTATGTCTCATTTGTTACTCGTTATTTATTTATGTACTGAAAAGGTGGGTCAATTTGTCCAATCAATTCACTCCCCTCGATGATGAAAGGTAAGGGAAAGAAAAGAAACTGGTTAATATGGTCGAATTTATCCTAGCCCATTTCAACACACTTAATCTAGTAAGTCTTCATATTAGAACTGCAAGACCTTGTCACTTAAAATTTTAACTTAAAACTTAAGTATAGGAAATGTTATGTTCAACTTCACCGTCGATGAAAGCCAATCTCGAGGTTTGTCGTCGCGTTCACTGTGTATCCTTCCATCCAAGGCAAACGCAGGTTTTTCTCCCCAAATATGTTTTTCTAACTGTAAGTTGTTTTATTAAATACATGTATGAATCACAACAAGAAGATAAGAACATTCGATGCAAATTTACAATTTGTTGTTGTGTCGAACCTCCAAACGGTGCGCTATTTTATCCTACGAAATATATCTAAGACTTAACCAAATGTGTTTTTGCGATGAACATAACGCTGCATTAGGCACCCGTTCGTCCAGGTTAAATTTAAATTTTGTTTACTTTTTGGAAACTATTTCGGTTTGTAAAAGCCACTTGCAGTACAGATTTTTTTCTTATCTCGACGTCAATCATTTAGTTTTAAAGTGCCTCAATGTCACAACAATCGGAATTGATAAAAAGGGTGATTTTTTGGCAGCACATAAATCCTTTATTTTTCTTTGTCACTAAATAGTGATAATTTGAATGATGTCTACAATAGTGACGTAGGCGCACCTGATGAAATGGTCAAAGGAAAGGAGCATTGACACAACAGTAAGCAAAACTTAGGATTCCCTGTTCTTTTTGGGGTTCAAGCTTTTGGGCATGGATGGAAAAGTGCCTGCTTCCAGACCAAAGTCACTATCGGCTGCTAAATAGGAACGCAACGATAAGTTTGGCATCAACCCTCAGTTGGGCAAAACGGGCCTGTTGCTACGCCAATCATCAATATGACTCAGAGCTAAAACCCTGTTTAAACCCAATTTAATTTTGATTTAAAAATGCTTATCTACAATTACTTGTATTGTGAACAATTTCAAGTCTCTAATAATAAATGCTGCATTTCTATGGTACCTTTGTGCTTATACGGAAGACTTTTTGAAATATAAATGGCATCAGCATTATAATTTGATATTCCAGTAAGCTTTACATCAGGATTTGAGCACGATAGGATAAGGTCACGGGTTTCATAAGGCTAACAATTTCCTTAGGTCATAGACATGTTATCTTGGTAATTTACAGATATTAAACTAAAGATCTTGGGCCTTATCTTTAGGAATAATAAATATATTTCCCTTCTATCTCCATTAGGATGGGATCTTTGTCTGAACTAATCATTCCTCCGAGAGTAATATATACGGATTGTCTTTTTCCAAGACGTATATAAGGAAAGGGTTAGGATCGTCGTCTTCAAATTGAGGTCAGCAGCGAAATTGATTTTGCGATGGATCAATTGTCTTCATGAAGCATTGTTTTCCAAACTTGTTATTCATGCAACAAGTCTCAAAGTTTTGTATGAAACAAGCATTAGCAACCAACTAAGACATTGATTGGTTTCTCATTTAACCAATGAAGGGGATAGATCCACGGTAGCCGCGAAGAATATACGTTTTTTGCCAACAGATTTGGTTTCTTTCCAACAAATAAATGAATAAATCTTACGTCAAATTTCAAGATCAAGACAAAAATTTATTTCAGGACAATCCTGATTCGTTTAGTTAACAACGGTGTAAGGAACAGGTCCAATTGGTTTCTATTGACAAATTGTCTGCACCCCAATCATTTTGTTTTAGATTACATATAATTAAAAACAAAGATATTTCTTGGCAAGCAATCCGCCGATTATCTCAAAGACAATCAAATGTATATTTAATTTAGTTAAATCGTCATACCTAATTCACTGAGACTGACAGAGAGGGGACAATATGTGGATATTTGTTTAAAATTAGGATTAACCATCCCAGTTTGTGTATCACATTACCACCTAATCGAGTTCGATTATGAATTCGACAGACGAAGAGAATAATACCTGACCTAAACTAAATGTGTTTGCTCTTCAGAGCTAAAATCGAACGTGCAAGAATTAACGGAAGTAATTACGCGAACGTGATGGTTGCATGCCTACTTGGTTATCTGCATTTGAAGAACATGCACTCTGGTAGATAAATCGGACACGTGAAGAAAGGCGTTTGGTTTCAAGTTTACCGTGATTAGTGTACTCCGAGTGTAAATTTGAACTCGACCTATAATGTCAGGCAACACTCGGATTTCAAGTCAGCAGCCAAGTTATTAAAAAAGTCTGCAAGTTGAGTACACATGTAGTACTTACGAAAGACATTACCCTCGGGGTACACAGAATACATACTCGAATTCTACGAAAGTGAGCAGATGCCTTTCCAAAAATGAGAGTAACATATTGACTTCAGAACTCATCACGAACGGTTTTGACTTTTTCTGTAGAAAATTTTCATTTTTTTTATTTAGTTAAATAGCACAATTAGCCAGTGGTATACACTTTTAGTTCAGTAAGAAATGTCTAGTCAGTGATAGCGTCAGTGATATACTGATTCACCTTTCACATCTCAAATTGGCCCATTGTTAAAAATCTCATAATAGCGGATGAGATTGAATCCATATGTAATTTGTCTGATCCATGTACGTGACTCCATTCGTCTTCCCATGCTTGAAATCTGAATTGTGTATATGTTGCGGTTCTGTAGGACCACTTCAGAAAAAGGACAGACATCCAAGAGGGACCGAGGACATTCTTATAGAGCTCAGCCAGGGCGAATGCTACCTTATTAGATCGGGACATTTTTGAGTCAAGGGTTCTCTGGAAGAAAATATACCAAACTAATGAAATGCCTCCCACTCCAAACATATGAAACTATTTCTGCCCTTAAAAACACAACTCTGCCGTATGTTTCATTTATTACTCATTATTTATTTGTGTACTGAAAAGGGGAGTCAATTTCTCCAATCAATGCAGAAAAGAAACGAATTAATATGGTACAAGCGACGTATATTTTCCTTTCCAACGGCTACATAATCATTATTTTATATCAAGCTTTTTCCAGCCGATATGTGCTAAAAAGAAAGGCGGCAAGCCTTGTCAGACTTACGCAACTTGTTGACTCCGCAGTCATCTTCACAACCGTGCCAAGATATGGGTCATTCTGTCAAACAGCAGACGCACAGCTCAGCGCTACACAAGCGTAATTGGTCAACTCTGAAAACAACACACAACAAAACAACACACGACTATAAATGTAATCCTCAAAATAGATCATTTTCTAAACACGTAAAAAACTATTTGTGTCATATTTAAATCCGTATAAAAGGGATCTAAATATTACCTTACGGAAATGCTATTGTATTCCATAACGAGGAACAGTTCGGAGGTATATTAGTGCCGTGGGTGGACATTGGACATTTCCCGTATTTGTTAGTATTCAGCAGTACTTTACACAAATAGAAACTTGGTTTTGAAAACTTCTCAATCTCTTTGAAAAAAAATTTCTCCGCGTTGGAAACGTTCCTTTTGTCTGCAGTGGAAATGTTTGCACTTCGGAGAAAAGTTTTCTTTGCGGTGAAAACATTTACACCGCGGTGGAAATGTTTTCCTTGTGATTTGACAGGTTATATTTCGACTTTTTTGATATTAATGTCCAGATTGTTTTAACTAACGGTATGTTTTTAATAATGCACCCTTGATTTCCAATGGAATACAGAAATGTTTGAAACGGAGGGTTATAATTCCGATAAAGACCCAAACCGCTGCAAATGTCAAATTTCAACTCACGGCAGCAATAGGCCTTGGGAAAGTCGCTTGAATCTCTAAAGGTATCATATGGAAATGTCAAAACTCAATAACGTCCACCAATAAGTCTCACAGTGAAAGTCAGTTCAATTCTGTAATAAGCAGAACTGTTCAGAGTGGCTGGATTGGAGTGACACTTCACTTAGAGATACAAGTGTGCTTGGGACATTCTTTGAGAGGTTTGTTATAACATGAACTACCTCCATCTAATTAGACCAGGCGGTGAAGGATTTTCTAGGAGAAAGATCCCCAGACTAATCAAATGTCTCTCTTTCCACCCTTGTCCATCTTCTCTAGCCAAGATAAGACCTAAATGTCTCCATTCCGTGTTTTACCTTGGCGGACTACTCCACTCAAACCCGTAAATCGAACTGCTCGTTTTGATTGGATGCGAGTAAAACTTCTCGCAGCTAATCACAACCTCGGGCGCTTACACTGAAAATAACGTAATGACGGCTGTGTTCACCTTAAACTTTTGTACGGGTTTGAGTGGAGTAGTCCACCAAGGTAAAACACGGAATGGGGACATGCCGATCTTAACTTGGCTTGCGCGGAAAGGGGACTTGTAGATTTTAACTTGGCTTGCGAAGATGATCCTTATCAGAAGACAATTGCCTTGATAATGACAAAGTCTACCATATTCCTCTCTTATTTCGTCTATGTTTTATTTGTAAGTTGTGAATTGGGTGAGACCCAGGAAGCTGCCAATACCTATGGGGGTCTCGGTGACTCAGTCGGTTAGAGGGATAGTTCCTCAGTCAGGCACATTCCTTCCATCGATGCGGCGCGAGCTGATATCAAACAAAAATTAGAAAATATCTGAATGGATTTTCTTTGGCTCGCCTTATGTGGAAGAGCTGTCAGGTACTCGTCAAAGGTCGGGATTTTCCTTAGGCCAAATATCCCGGTTTCATCCTCCACTTATCTTGGCAACGCCGCCGTATAAGTGAAATAATCTTAAACCATGTGAAACACCAATTAAGTAATCCATCCAATACCTATGTCTTTATTTTGTTTCTAAAGAACACACTATTATTTCTTTGAATTCGCTTCCGTAGTTCAGAATTTATTATTTATTATTTATAATAAAAAAACTTCATCAGTATTCCGTGTAATAGTTGTAGACCTTATGGGGTCTAGTTTATATGTCAATATGATATATTATAGGGACATCTAGAGGCAATCTGATCACAATGGTATGGTATAGCAGTGTTCTTAGTCCGGTTAAATAGCTGTATCCTTATATGCTGCCGGATTCAGGAATCATGATGATGGTGAATTGATTCAGTTTCTAATTACACTTATTCTATTCGTAAATATGTATTGTCTGTGCTTAAAATGACATCGTTGGAATCCGACGGATAACTTACACTGACGCTCACTTTTGTCGGGGTGAACTGGATGGAAATAACGTCGTTTATAAAATAAATATGCATATTTAAACTTTGATTGGCGGAAATTTAACCAATCGGGTAACAAGTTAATAAAACAGTTCTGAATGAACGAAACAAAGATGGAGAATTGTAAAAGGTAAAACATCGCCTTAAAACATCAGCAAATCGACCAATCGTAAGATAAAAATCCAGTTATCATGTATTTGCTCCAGAACAGCGCGAACGTTGGGCCAAGCTTAACTCACTTGCTTTGTCGAGTAACTAAACCCTTTCTTCCAGTTTACCCAAAACTCTCAAAGATCGTAGCTTTCTATAGCATCCGGAGTTCAGCTGGAAACACTGACGCATATGGCATCCATATAGCAGCAGAGTCCAGTAGGAAACACTGACTGACGAACTACCAAAATCGTTCAATGGCATTTAGAAGTTGAACGGTTACATAAGATGAAGAAGTACTTATGGTTAACAAGCAGATTTTTGTTTACGTCCGATATTACTTTCGACGTACTCTGAACACCTCAAAAACGAGATAACGAGGCGTTATGGTACAAGCTGATCTCTTATTTGGTCAATGACAAATCTGGCCCAAAAGTAAAGCTGTGGATCAGTTGAACGAAGCGAGAAATACCGGCTGCTTGTGGGAGTGTACCATTAGAGAAGTCCAGCCAAAGTATCTTTTAACAATATATTTGGACGTATGAAAATGACTCCAACAGATGATAGAAAAGCAATAATTGGAATTTATTCTTACAATTCTGAAGAAATTGTATGGTGTTACAATTCGGCACAAGACGAATATCAAATGTCAAAATTATATAGAATCATGTCCTTTCTGATAGCACATGCATTAAAGATACACTTGCCGCGAAAATCAGGAATATTGTTTACATTAAAAAAGAAAGACCGTTTTCTGTATTTTTCCCAGACAAAATAAGTTAGGAACTTTCTATTTTTACCAAAATTTCAAAGTTTGGACGTCACTTTGTATTTTTAATTTGAATTTGAAAATTTGAATTGTTAGGTACCCGGAACGTAAACAAACCAGGCTGCTCGCTGGGGCGCATTTATGTTTCAGTCTAGTGAGTGAAGTAACGGCACAGTTTAATTTTACGTAGGCCTATTTATCTGAGAAATACAGACTGACGATCGGTTAACAGCGACTGGAAAAGCCTGCTGGCAATTGTTTGAGTGTAAACCACAGATAAAAAGGCCTGAACTGAGGGTAATCTAACACGAAAGTAGACCGACACTGATCGTTGTTGTTGTAATCAGGCTTCGATTCTTCGTTTGTTTTTCCCCCATTTCTACATTCTAAAGCTAACTATATATGTTTTATGTGTCCTATGTTTTAGTTTAGTGGTATTAGTCGTACTAAGCTCATGTAAATTGGTTTTCTTAGCAAATTTAAATAGGCTACGGCGGCAAGTGGGCCTTTAAGTTGTAAACATTACGCAGTTAGCTTGACGTCCAAGTTCATTATGTCCACGGGTTACGGTGTTAATACAGGTAGTTATTGCTTACAGCATCCCATGCATTTATTTTGCTCATTATATGGCCCTGTAAGAAATGGCTTACATATGAACATTTGTCTCCCAGCCATAGTACTTCTATATTAGATAGTACTGCAGCCTGTAATCTCCTTTGGCGCTTCAGGATATCACTGTATTAATGTACTAATTAAAGCATGGCCATCATTGACCAATAGATGAAGAGTTCAGGCACCAAAACTGATAAACGTTATTTTCACGTATTCTAACTTAAACATACTTTTAATAAATACCATGAGTGTTTATCTAGTTTGTGTTTTTTATTTAAACAATGTTTTATTTAAAAAAAAACAACAATAGTTTCTATCAGTTTTGCCTAAACAAGATGATTTCGGGACCATTCTGTGATCTTAATGAACTGAAGGCTACGTCATCTAAGCAGAGCATCGCTTTGGGGTTTTTTTTTCGACATTTACATGACTATCCATTGACGGAGTTCCAAACGATTGGTGATTTTGACTCCCCCAAAGACTAATTTTTGTATCCAAATCAGCCAAAACTCAGCGGTGTCAAGAAAAAAGAGCCAGTATATTCCGTTCGATAAATTTCTTTGTATCCGAAATCAGCGGTGTAAGGAAACATTTTCAGACAGAAACTAAACCCTTGCCGTTTCATAAAAACTAGAAAAACAAAACGAAAACAAAAATATCTGGAACTTCTTCTGTTCCTACCAATTTCCGGAAGTAACTAAATTTTTAAATTGACTTTCGACAGTCAAAAGAAACTACTCAAGTGTTCAATATAGTCTGTAGTTAGTTTTACGTAATCATACAAACATGGTTTTTGCTTTTCCAATGGCGATTTTTATTGATTTGCTTCCTACAAATTCAAGTCTAAACTCACGATAAATCCTGGTAACGCAAGCCAATCACAAAACACTTCAGAAAATTTTTGAAACTACGAAAACGAAAAAAAAAATGTATGCAAATATATAACTAAATAAAGTAAACAAAGCAGTTATTCAAAATGAGAAAGTAAGACTTAATGTTAGGACGACTTTTAGGGAAATCTTTAGATTTTTGCATCAAACTTTAAAAGCCAATACATAAGTAAGAAAAGACAATATATAATTCTATAATAAAGCATCAAAGATTTTTGGTCGCTGTTAAAAATTGCTCAAAGATCCATTCCTTGTCAATTTAAGATGTTAGTCAAAAGGGAAGGTATAAATAACATCAAAGAAAACATGAATATTTGTCAAAATACTTTAAGGTTCTCGCTTGTCTGATTGTGTAGCGTGTGTTAAATGTAAAGAACTGACTATTGTGAAACATCAAAGACTCCTTAAGAGTTATCTTTTATCCGTCTTTATAGCGTGCTTAAGTCTCACATACACCCATTAAGCTCACTTGCAAGATTCTATAAATTTAGCTTCATTTTCGCTTTAGATGCTGTAAATATATTTCCCAGTTAGCAACAAAAATCCACACAAAGCACACATGAAACAATACATTTTAGAGAGCATCTTAGAGATACCGAAGCTAATAATTACCGTCAAAGTTTGACCTATAAAGCTTTCAGTTCCAAGACAAGCGATATAATGAAATGTCCCATTGAGGGTGTTATTTGATCTTTAGGCTTTGAGATTTACAGAGTACCGCTTTGAACAGATTAATTAAACGCAAATCTTTCACTAACCTTAAACATTCTCAGACTCGTATCGACTAGAAACGTGTGTACTTTTAAAGATGTATGTAAAATAATTCTCAGATTCAGATACAATATTTTAGTAGTGTTTTAGCAATCTGCACTGTCCTAGTGGAACGTAGCCGAGAAATCTTGGCTCTGCCGAATTTTTTTTTCCGTGTTCGTCATAGCCAAGATCACTTCCATAGTAAAAAAGTGATATTTGTTAAGAAGACGGCGCAAATTTCACAACAAATAAGCAAAGAATAAAATATTTAGCACTGCATTCCGATAGTATAGACCACGAAGAAGGAGTTTGTCAAACTAACGCCGCTGTAAAGTGGTAAACTTTCCCTTATGCAATCAATATTTGTTTCGAAGTCCACTGGCTTTCTACCTGACGTAACCGCCACAATAAAACATTTAAACGACCAGTTAAACTGTGCGGGGCGTCGTAGAAATACTTCAATCATATATCTTTAGTCACTTTACAGCGGCATAAGTTTGACAAACTGCTTCTTCGTGGTCTATGCTATCGGAATGCAGCGGTAAATATTTTATTCTTTGCTTATTTGTTGTGAAATTTGCGCCGCCGATTTTTTCGGCGGGTCTCCTTAACAAATATCACTTTTTTACTATGGAAGTGATCTTGGCTAAGTGGAACGGTAATAATGTCTAAGACTATATTTTTACTATCTTCACATTTTTTCACTAGTCGGACGCTATGATCGTCCAAAAGAAAAACAGCATCTAAAAACACAGTTTGAAAGTAAGAATCTACAGGCAAAAATCACACATGGTCATCACACGTTCGCTGTCCATAGGTAAAACAGCACAGTAGACGGTTTCTCGTTTACCATTGGTATTTGTAATCGTCTGGAATATACCTCACTCTTAAACGTCATCACACAAGGCTTCTTTTTGCAAAATTATACTTGGCTAAATAACGCAAATTAGCCTTAACGCCTCCAAGGAACGGATAATGCATGTTTTACGCCGTACTCAATATTATTTCTCTTGCTTGTCGGCGTTGCCATGTTTATTGCCTGAATGAAACCATTACCGAGTAGCTGGTCTGAAAGGGATTTGATTTAGGGCCGTATCTATGGAAGGCTTCACTGGGACTGAGCGACTATCACTCTAACCCACATATCTCCCGAGGCCCCCTAAGGAATGAAACATGATCTCTTCGACTGATCACAGTCACTTAAATATGTATATTATCACTTGATCTTGCCGATCTGGGAACACGATTATCTATATTCTAATAATCATTTTATGTAAAGCCTCAAGCTGCCTCGTAGGAATAAATTACCATTCATGTTTCCCTTGTGATAAAGAGTGATCCCCTTGAGTGAATACAAAAACACACGCAGAAGATTAGACCTTGTTTTTTCTGTAGAATTGGCGAGAATTTGTGTTCGTGTATGATTATCGCCACTTCATTGCAATTACTAAGTTGCTCGACTTTTGTCGTTTTTCTTTATACCAGGAGAGACGGGTGCAATTAACCGGAGATTTCTGAATATCTATGGGACCTCCGTGACTCAGTATGTAGAGCGTTTGACGCTCAATCCGAACAGCCTTCCGCCAGTGGGTTTCCTCCGGGAATAGAGCCCTTTTTCCTCCCACAATAAAACTGACAACGCCGCCATATAAGTGAAATAATCTTGAACGCGACGTAAAACACCACACAATCAATCAATCAATCTAAATTCAGTGAAAATCAGAATTTATGAAAAAAAGTTCGAATTTCTGCAGTTCATGCAGTCTTTTATCGTGACTGAGGCAGCCTAAATACTACTTGTATAAAGTGGCACGAGCTGCAAAAATGTTGAAATTATTGGCTATTTTTCTCAAGACGATAATTCAGAAGCTTTTCGGTGCTTCTAGTCTCGAAAATGTACGATAAAGTATTGTTTTGAACTAGCTTTAACTTAGAATGAATGAATGGTCGTCCCGGTTATTTAATTTTTTTCGAACACGTTTTTGGTTCGTACAGGCAACATACTGTATGGATTTTCCTCATTCCAACGCTAATCATTTAGTTTTTTGATGGCATTCAAAGCCTCTTACTGTCGTGACGATCAGAAATTATGAAAAAAGTGTGAATTTCGGCAGCTCATGCCACTTTAATCGTCGAGGTATTCAACTCGCAAACAATATTCTTTTTCAAGAGAGGTGTCTACTCATGATACCGGACTTGACCATTTGCCAAGCAGTTTCCCTAGAGGCGAACTGTATAGCCACGCTTACTGTAACCCGGAAACCATTATATCTCCTTGAATGACTTACTCTCCATGTATATTGATCTAGAATAAACCAGTCCTTGTCATTGTCTTTGTTTGCTAAAGGGGGATTTTCAGCTGTTAAATAACCTGACTATCTGACTATACAAATCCATTGATATTAAAAACCATTAGACGTTAAAGATTAACTGTCTGTCTCCGGCCATTGGGTATTAGTTTGGGGTTGATTAAACATGATTTCAGCATTTTCTTCAAAACAAACATGTCCAACGGTTGTAAAAAATTTGTTACGAGTAAGAGTTAATTGGACAATATAAAAATGAAGAAAAGGTTCTATTTTGTCAATGTAATCGTTGTTATTTTCAGATAGCACAAAGAATCCGAGTTGAATTGATTTCTTTTCTAGTGGAAAGGATGGTGCTCTGTGATCTATCTTTTTCTTTGTCCCTTCAGAGATTAACGTATTGAACGTGCCAATTAAAGCACTTATTGACATTGGTAACTAGCAGGTAAACATCTCACACGTTCTATTGACCAATTCTCATTAGATCATCATTCCGCCATTTGGTTTCTCAGACTGATGGGGAAATCGGCTTTTATTCCGTACCAATCTACATGAGAAAGAGCAGTAAATCACAACAGACTTGACCAGTTACTAGACGGTGTTTATTGAGACGGAGAGGATTGGGTGAATAACTTTATATTACCCTTGTCAGTGTGGACATTTGGACGTCTCCATGCATAATTCTATATTTGTTTCTGATAAAACAGTCAAACAACGAAGACGTTCATTTCATATCTCAATGCCAATAAACTGGTTAATGATAAAGTGTTTAGACACCATCAGCCGTATCCGTGTTCACTTAATTCGATCCAGCTTAAAACAGAGTCCATTAAATGAACGCATTACGGAGTCGGTGGAATTCATAATCGAATTTAAGCGGGCTTGGTGTTTCAATGGGTTAGAGTGTTCGCCCTTAGTTCCACACAGTCCTTCCATCGATGCGACGCGGGTTAGAATCACACCGAGACCAAATAAAAAAAAAATTAAAAATTTCTGAGTTGCTGTATGTGAAAGAGTTGCCATCAGATCAAAAATACGGTAATTTACCATATAAAAAGCTCACACTATCAGAGGCGTATCAAAGCCGACAGGGAGCGAGCGAACATAGCCGAAGTGTGTTCCGACTGATAAAACAGCTTCAGCAGAAATACATATTAGACAGGTTGATTATATAAGGTCACGGCGAAAGGTATCATAGTCACATGACTATACTGACTGGACTAAATTATTCTCCCATCCAGTCCATCTCAATAAACACTACTTTGTGTAATCTCTCGAGTTGGTTTGATTTACTGATACCCTCCATGGAAATAGATTCTTCATTGAAGTCAATTTTGCCAATCAGTTGAAAAAGCTGAAGGACGAACAGATCAATAGAAGTGTGGGAGTTTATTTCTGAGGCAGCAAAAGACAGGGCTTGAATGGATTGTCCAATACGTTAATCTCTAAAGGGACAAAAAAATAGATAGATCACGGGCCACAGTTAATTTTGAACTAGAAATACGACCGACAATAACAAAGAAGTAATCCGTACAGCCGTTTTTTACTCATGTTTATAATGAACAAGCCGTCCACAGTTCTCTCATAATAATGAAGATCTATTAACAATGGACAGTAAGTTAATCTTAAAAGCTGGTCTCCACACGTTCTTAAACAATATCCACCTACTGTATACTCCTTCCGGGGGTTATTTGTATCAAAGCCATGGTCAGTATTATTTCTCTGTCATACGCAAAAGAATTTTTGCAACTTTTGAATTGTAATTCTTTTTGCTCAAGAAAGATTCTTTATATCTGTCTACAAAGCTGAACATTAAATGTCTTCTTAACCTAAGTGGACGTTGGTGGGGCTCAATTATGGCTTTGACGACTTCTCCAAGGAGACAATGAAGAAGATGCGGATCTCATCACTCGTTGTTGAAGAAATCTACTCTCTCCAAATTGACAATCTAAAGTATTATCTTGTAGCTTAATTCTGCTTTTGATATTTAATATAAAGATTCCTTTAGACATAGTTAATAGTCTCTTAGACAATACATCTTTATTTGCAACCTTCCAACAAAAGTTTTCTCCAAGATAAGATTGTCTTTTGTTTAAACATGGGCTGATGTTAACGTGTAAGTTGGTAGTAACAATTTACTGGATGGCAACTATAAAGGGATAAGAAATGTTTATGGGAATTGACACGGCACTATACGCTCTGCAACTGCGCCAACACGGAGCCCGGTTTTACTGCAAATTTTTTTTAAAGTCGCATGATACAAAAGCTCTCCCATGACTAGGCGAGTACGATAGTGGTTTTTCAACAAGCTATAAACTTTCCCTCCCTTGAGTAAGCGGATAAATTGTAGTCTGGGTAAAATCTGACGTCAAATACAAGGGGTATACATTTAACTTTAAGATAAATCAATTTACATATGGCTCGAAGGTTTCACTGAATCCCTGTATAAAAACCCATGCACAATTGTCTGGAATTTTAAAAAGTCATATCATCGTATCACTTATTATTTATTTATTTAACGGATTTCACCTTCTGTAGTGAGACATTGGACAATTAACAAGTAGTTTGTAACCGGGTACAACAGATGTCATTTTAACGCTTGTCACCAACAGTTGATAACTGACATTTTGTTGAGTTTGAATCTTCCCACGTTTCCTTTTGGTTTCAGTATATACAGGGTTCTCGGCGATTTTAATTTCTTCACCAACATTTACCAGGAACAGAGCTTCAAGTCTCGTGAATGAACGATAAAGTATTGCTTTGAACTATCTTTGGCTTAGAATGAATGAATGGTCGTCCCGGTTATTTAAATTGTGTTTACTTTTCAACACTATTCCGGTTCCTATAGGCCACATACTGTAAGGGTTTTCCTCATTCCAACCACAATCATTTAGTTTTTCGATGGCCTTTAAATCCTCCAACTGTCGAGACGAACATAAATTATGAAAAAAGTGTGAATTTTGGCAGCTAAGAAACCGCTCAAATTGAAAAAAAAAATAAAACGGAATCGGGCTGTTCATGTTTTTACATGTACAAAAAAGTTTGTTGTCGTCTTATTTTATTTTACAGGGACCCAATTTGTACTCATAAACCATAGTCTTTAAGTTGAGGGTGTCCAGAGACATTTTTTTTTTTAGATAAACAGGGTTTATTTTCACTGAGATTGAACTTATCAGACGCTGATGCAGATCTAAAATGTCCGTCAACAAGTAAAATGCCGGCAGTTTATGCCGGGACACGTGTGTGAAAAAGCCCTTACCTCATCTTCTTAGAAGGCCGTTTGAAAAGAAATAACGTAACCTCTAAAAGAATGGTGTATCCAGTATCCATTTATCTATTCGATGTTGAGTAAAGTTGAGTGAAGAATAAAAAATCAGAAGACTGTCTGTTTTGCACTGATCTTTCGAATTGCTTTCCGCCATTTCGCGAAGCTACCTGCTGATTGGTCAATGCAGTCATGTTTTACATCACGTGACACACTCAAGTGTTTTCATTGGCTGACCCGAGTTTGACATTTCGAAGCCCTTTTGATGGTTTTTACTGAATATTTGTTGTGATATTCTGGTATATAAATATATTTTAAAAAAATCATTTTCGCCAGTTTGTTATTCATTCTGTCTCTAAAATATCTCTAAGATATTACTATTTTTACATTGTTTTCCCCATTATTGCTTCTTCATTTTCATCAAATAAGTGTATATAATAAAAATTATTATTTCACAAAGTGTTTCAGTGTTAGAAATGAAAATAATATTGACATTTGGAAGGAAATTTTCATAGAAATGTTCAGTGTAAGGGGGTGTGGGACCTCTTTTTATGGTTTTTATTTGTGCAAAAAATGGAACATTCCTTTTTGTTGAAAGTTTTGTTCTGAAAACAATTTGCCCCTTCTGCTCGTCTGTTGGTGGATGGGCGGTCCTCGCATCAAGATGAATATGTATAACACTGCTGTATCAAAAAGAAACAACGATGTGGCCAACTTGTTCCCTTTCTGGAAAGATTAATATTTATGATTTTCCCGTCAGTTTTGGCATCCAAATTTTGTGAAGTCTATCCGGCCAGCTATAACGTTTTGGTCGACACGTTCTACTGACATGAATTCTGTCCTCGAACAGCTCTTTGAACTATTACGGACTTGAAAAATGGTTATCCATGTAAATATAATGCTTTTAGCAGTTCACACCAAACCGACCTCTCAATCACTCATTATTTCTCATTTCCCGTGTACACTTGAAGCGGATAAACATATCGCCATTTGTATGCACTTGTAGGCCTATATGCCATCTCCCACAATTTTACACCAAATTTGCAGGGCTTTACAGGTAAGTAAGCACCTATTGTGGATAGCTAATGATAATCATACAGTGTACCTCTCAAATAGATCATTCCTACCAAATGAATGCCAATAAAGCTTTCATTTCGGTTACACTTACTTCGCTATTCGGTTTTACAAATCATGCATTGCACGTGTGGCATTCAAGTTGGTTAGACGAGTCCAAAAAATAAGAAATTTAGGAATCCGAATTCATTACTGTCGATGTCTAAAATGTTGTCAGGCCCTGTCAGTTCCTTGAATTCCACTACGGAGATCTTATTTAGATCGGTGCACCATTTCAACGTGCCATTCGCACTCGCGGTTGTTGTTGCACACGTCACCGGACTAGTTGAATTTTCAACTCTGGTTTTCACTGCATTCCCAAGAAAACAACTCGAACGAATATCTTCTTCCTCAGAATCAGTATCTGATAGACTTAAATCGCTGTCAGAAACACTTTTAACTCCAAATATATCGGCGTCAGTGAAGCTGAAGAACTCCTTGCCTTCACTCCGGTTTGTACAATCCGCCATTTTGTCGAGACTGTCCGTAACTGAAAGTGCTTCCGCTAAAATTTAGCAGAATTTCGATTCAACCAATGTCGCGCTCAATTAAACCCAAAGACACTTAATATAATGGATTTCATTGGCTATTGTGTAAAAAAAATATTTGTTACATAAAACAGACCAATCGAGAGTGATGTTATATGCGCGGGTTTATCAGCTCCTCGGGAAATGGGACTGCCAGACGAAGAGCGGATAAACCCGCTCGCCGGGAGTAAGGGGGGTTGGCTGCACGCGGCTTAAGCCGCTCGCCGGGAGCAATGGGTTAAGCTGGCATGATCTGCCAAAACTTGTTTTCATAAATTATGGTTGCTGCGACAGTAAGAGGCTTTGAAAGTAACCGAAAAACTAAATGGTTTACATTGGAATGGGGATAACCCCAATTTAAATAACCGAGACGAACGGTAATTGTTAGTTAAAAATACTTCGTTAACATGCATTCTCGAGACTAGCAGTACTAAAATGCTTCTGAATGACACGCCTTGAGAAAAATATGCAACAATTTCAACATTCTGTTTAAACGGAAAATATCAACTATTCGTGGCAGCTCGTGTCACTTTAAACTCGTAAAATTAGAATAGCAAAAGTACATGCTTTGTTAGCATACGTTTATATTACTGATACGGCCGGTAAACTTTTAATTTACATTTTCTCAAATAGTGGACCCTTTTCTAATTCGTTTGAACGAAAGTGATCTTCTAGTTAAAGTGGCATGACTGCCAAAATTCGCCTTTTTTTCATAACTTCTGATCGTCACGACAGTAAGAGGCTTTAAAGGCTATCGAAAAACTAAATGATTGGCGTTGGAATGAGAAAAATCCATACAGCATGTGGCCTGTACAAACCGAAAACGTGTTCGAAAAGTAAACAAAATTTAAATAACCGGGACGACCATTCATTCATTCTAAGCCAAAGTTAGTTCAAAACAATACTTTGTCGTATATTTTCAAGGCTAGAATCACTATAAAGCTTCTGAATTATACGTCTTGAGAAAAATAGCCAATAATTTCAAAATTCTGTTTTAACGTCAAAATATCAACATTTTGGCAGCTCATGCCCCTTTAACATCTTAAAATGTTCGGTTTTAGTAGTTAAGTCACGCCACGCCAAGAAAATAGCTCTGGCAAACAGCACTGTGCCAACCTTAGGAATTTAGTATTTTGTGTTTATCCGTTTGTGTGATCTGTTTTATAGACCACTGTTTAGAAATACTTATGATAACTAGCCTGCACAGTTTTTTTCTGCCACTCTGGGAAAGGAAATGTCCTGTTCAGCGAACCTAAAAAAAAGTCCAAAGATATACTTTGTATCGTGTCTGTGTTTTACCAAACGCTAGAAATCGATCTGTTCTGTATGTGGTCATCACAAGGCTGCAATAATACCATATCCTAATGGCCAATGTACACGATTTTCCCAGCCATCAGTGGGCAGTTGTCATCCCTTATAAAGCAAGTGCAGACAATCCTCCCTTCCCTGTAGCCCTCGATCCGTCACCCAACACAGTCGAATAGAACTGCTAACCACTTTATAGTTATTCCGCTCAGCTTTTGCCAAAGAGAGAAGCAAAACTATGTCCCAACATATGTACACAACCTTCTTTGTTATAATGTTCCTTGTATGTGTCAGTCTGGTTTCTGCTTTTGGCTCAGATGATCAAGGATTTGGAACTGGAGGTGGATTAAATCGAGCTGATTTTCAACGATGGAGAAACCTTGTGGAGAAAAGAGGCATGATGGGTGTTGATGGTGGTTTCGGTGTTTGGAGACCTTCACGAGATAAGTTTCTAAATTGGAGAGCCATTTTAGGGGAAGCCACTAAGAGAGGATTTAACGATATGCCTTTTGGATTTGGACAATCCGGGCCTTTAAATCAAGGCGGATTTCAAAACTGGAGAAATAGTATAGTGAAGCGATCTTTAGATCGACGATAAAAAGTCTATTTGGAACAGGTAAATGATTTGAAAGTTTTTATTTCTGTATATTTTCTGGATTATTGAAACATTTTAGTTTGCTGACAAAATGCTGCCTACTTGCCAAGACTTTATTTTAGAATTCGCCTTTTCAAGAATCCATTAATTGTAATTTGTAAGTGTCTTAAATCTTGCTGCAATCTTGCTGAAAAAAATCGTCTAAGTCGAAAATCATTTGCTCAATTCGGCGCAAAACCGTGTTTGGAAGTTGATAGTTCCATTATTCAAAGTGTTTGGATCATAGTTTAAGAGAAGAAAGGAAGTGTATTGTGTGTTTTATAGACATCGTTACGTACCGACCTACACTTTGCTTGGTCATTGTTTTTGGAGTGTGTGTACATGTATTCAAGATGGGAATCATTGCTGAAACTAAATTGTAATTCTTTGCCATATTGAGTTTAGGAGGCTTTTTCAGTGACTAACAGAAACTGTGATAACGGAAGCAAAAGAATAAGCGTTGGTGTATTTGTCCAACTTTTGACGGTTGATTTGTATTAAATACACACATGGGAAACAATATCGTCATGCCTCGACATATTTTGATAAAATGGATTCCGTGACCATACAATTGTTGACAAAAGAATGGCATTTCAGAGGAAGAACTTTAAACATAAACTGTTAACAGGTTAATTAAATATACGCTAACAATCAGAATCTTGTCTTGAAGTGGGTCAGAACATTTGGTATTTTGTTTTAAATTGTCAGTAAACCAAACGAATAATTCTATAAACTATTGGGACTGAATTGGGGAACTGAAAAATCATATTTGACGCCGTTATGATCACGGACGTTGAACGATGTCTTCAGCTGTGAAATAATTGCTCTATATGAATAAACCCTTCCGTTTTTGTTCTGTTTAAACATTCTGTTATTCCTTGCCAATGTTTAATTTTTTAATTTTAAATCGTTAATAATAAAATCTGTTTTCTCTTGATTATAACGTATGTAGGCCTAATATATTTGCGGTATTTAATTATTAAATATTTTTTACTTTTTATTGGTTATATTATCTCAAATATACAATATATTTGTCAAATTGTAGTTTTTATTATATAATTAGTTATAGTTATTGAGTTATAAAGTTCTGATATAAGTGATATCACCACTTTACCGATTACATTTATATCATAACTGCCAGTGCCGGAACTATTTTTATTACAATTGGAAATATCTTTCCATGATGGAATCTTTAATTTGTGAAAACTGCTCAAACTTATTAAAAAAATTATCGAACAATTCATAGAATTATAAATTGGGTGTTAAACGATTTTAAACAAGTCAAACATTTTATTTTCGTTTTATCCTTTCTGTGGCGCTCGGTAGAAGTAAATACAGGCCTGGGCCATCTAAACGTGTTGCAAGTCAACCCCACTTTATACTGTAAAACAAAGTGGTACAGCTGAAGCATTAAAATTAATGATTTTCGAGAACCGACGCAAGTCATTGTAAACGAAGACTGTGGAATACGCCTCTCAGTCTCAGTGTAATCTTCTCGAGCCAAGTTAAATCTCCATGTTACCCATTATGTGTTTTACCTTGGCGGAATACTCCAATCCATCCCTGTGGGATGATTGCCAGTTACCACTGAAAGGTCGTGGGTTTCCTCCGGGCATAGAGCCCGGTTTCATCCAACAATAAAACTAGCAACGCCGCCATACAAGTGAAATAATGTTGAGCGAGGCGTAAAACACTAAACAATCAATAAAACCAATCCATCCGGTAAATGGAACAGCGCGTTTTAACTGGACGCGAGTAGATCTTCTCGCAGCTAATCAAAACCTTGAACACTTACACTTTTCCACACGCTGAGAAATAACATAATGGTGGCTGTTTACACCTTGAACGTTTGTTTGACGAGTGCTGATTGGGCAAAACTGTAAGGTTAGGAAAGACAACTCTTACATTCTCACCGGTAGGCGCTGTTCGATTTACGGAGTGGAGTGAAGTAAATGGATAATGGCTAACACTTGGCTCGAGAAGATGTCTCAGTGCCAGCTGATCGTCATGCTCGTCGCTCGTCTGGCTCTGAGCAAAAATGTCAGTGTATAAAAGACAACTCATTTGATTTTAGTAACGAAAAATTAAAGATCTAATTTATCCTAGCCCATTCCAACACACTTATTTAGTAAATCTTCATATTCTAAACTATTTTTGCTCTGATATAACACAAATCTGCCGTATCTCTCATTTGTTATTCATTATTTATTTATGTACCGAAAAGGTGAGTCAATTTGTCAAATCAATTCACCCCCCTCGATGATGAAAGGTAAGGGAAAGAAAAGAAACTAGTTAATATGGTCTAATTTATCCTAGCCCATTTCAACACACTTAATCTAGTAAATCTTCATATTAGAATAGCAAGACCTTGCTACTTTTAATTTAAAAACTAAACTATAGGAAATGTTAGATTCAACTTCACCGTCGATACAAGCCTATCTCGATGTTTGTCGTTGCGCGTTCACTGTGTGTCCTTCCACGCAAGGCAAACGCAGGTTTTTCTCCCCCAAAAAATATGTTTTTCTAACTGTAATTTGTTTTATTAAATACATGTATGAATCCCAACAAGAAGATAAGACCATTCGATGCAAATTTATAATTTGTTGTTGTGTTGAACCTCCAAACGGTGCGCTATTTTATCCTACGATAAATGTTTTTTTGCGATGAACATAACGCTGCATTAGGCACCCGTTCGTCCAGGTTAAATTTAAATTTTGTTTACTTTTAGGAAACTATTTCGGTTTGTAAAAGCCACTTGTAGTACAGATTTTTTTCTTATCTCGACGTCAATCATTTAGTTTTAAAATGCCTCAATGTCGCAACAATCGGAATTGATAAAAAGGGTGATTTTTTGGCAGCACATAAATCCTTTATTTCTCTTTGTCACCTAATAGTGATAATTTGAATGATGTCTACAATAGTGACGAAGGCGCCCTGATGAAATGGTCACAGGAAAGGAGCATAGACCCAACATTAACCAAAACCTAGGATTCCCTACTCTGTTTGGGATTCAACCCTTTGAGCATGGATGGAAAAGTGTCTGCTTCCAGACCAAAGTCACTCTCAGCTGCTAAATAGGAACGCAACAATAATTTAGGCATCAACCCTCAATTGGGCAAAACGGGCCTTTTGCTACGCCAATCATAAATATGACACAGAACTAAAACCCTGCTTTCTTTGAAGGCAATTTAATTTTGATTTAAAAATGCTTATCTATGCTTACCTGTATTGTGAACAATTTCAAGTCTCTAATATCAAATGCTGCGTTTCTATGGTACCTTTGTGCTTATATTGACTTTTAGAAATATAAGTGGAATTAGCATTATAATTTGATATTTCAGTAAGCTTTACATCAGGATTTGAGAAAGGTAGGATAAGGTCACGGGTTTCATAAGGCTAAAAATTCCCTCAGGTCAGAGAAATGTTATCTTGGTAATATACAGAGATTAAACTAAAGATCTTGGCCTTATCTTTAAGAATAATAAATATAGTTCCCTTCTATCTCCATTAGGATAGAATCTTTGTCTGAACTAATCATTCCTGCGAGAGTAATATACACGGATTGTTTTATTCCAAGACGTATATAAGGAAATGGTTAGAATCGTCGTGTTCAAATTGAGGTCAGCAGCGAAATTGATTTTGCAATGGATCAGTTGTCTGCACACTGCATTGTTTTCCAAACTTATTATTCATGCATCAAGTCTCAAAATTTTGTAAGAAACAAGCATTAGCAACCAACTAAGACATTGGTTGGTTTCTCATTTAACCAATGAAGGGGATAGATCCACGGTAGCAGCGAAGAATATACGTTTTTTGCCAACAGATTTGGTTTCTTTCCAACAAATAAATGAATAAATCTTACGTCAAATTTCAAGATCAAGACAAAAATTTATTTCAGGACAATCCTGATTGGTTTAGTTAACAACGGTGTAAGGAACAGGTCAAATTGGTTTCTATTGACAAATTGTCTGCACCCCAATCATTTTGTTTTAGATTACATATAATTAAAAACATTTTAAAAAGATATTTCTTGGCAAGCAATCCGCCGATTATCTCAAAGACAATCAAATGTATCTTTAATTTAGTTAAATCGTCATACCTAATTCACTGAGACTGACAGAGAGGGGACAATATGTGGATATTTGTTTAAAATTAGGCTTAACCATCCCAGACACTATGGTTGAGTTCGATTGGGCAATCAACGTACGCCGAACCTGGTAAACTGTAACAGAACGAATGTTTGAGCGAAGAGTTTGTGTATCACATTACCACCTAATCGAGTTCGATTATGAATTCGACAGACGAAGAGAATAATACCTGACCTAAACTAAATGTGTTTGCTCTTCAGTGCTAAAATCGAACGTGCAAGAATTAACGGAAGTAATTACGCGAACGTGATGGTTGCATGCCTACTTGGTTATCTGCATTTGAAGAACATGCACTCTGGTAGATAAATCGGACACGTGAAGAAAGGCGTTTGGTTTCAAGTTTACCGTGATTAGTGTACTCCGAGTGTAAATTTGAACTCGACCTATAATGTCAGGCAACACTCGGATTTCAAGTCAGCAGCCAAGTTATTAAAAAAGTCTGCAAGTTGAGTACACATATAGTACTTACGAAAGACATTACTCTCGGGGTACACAGAATACATACTCGAATTCTACGAAAGTGAGCAGATGCCTTTCCAAAAATGAGAGTAACATATTGACTTCAGAACTCATCACGAACGGTTTTGACTTTATCTGTAGAAAAATTTCATTTATTTTTGTTTAGTTAAATAGCACAATTAAGCAGTGGTATACACTTTTAGTTCAGTAAGATATGTCTAGTCAGTGATAGCGTCAGTGATATACTGATTCACCTTTCACATCTCAAATTGGCCCATTGTTAAAAATCTCATAATAGCGGATGAGATTGAATCCATATGTAATTTGTCTGATCCATGTACGTGACTCCATTCGTCTTCCCATGCTTGAAATCTGAATTGTGTATATGTTGCGGTTCTGTAGGACCACTTCAGAAAAAGGACAGACATCCAAGAGGGACCGAGGACATTCTTATAGAGCTCAGCCAGGGCGAATGCTACCTTATTAGATCGGGACATTTTTGAGTCAAGGGTTCTCTGGAAGAAAATATACCAAACTAATGAAATGCCTCCCACTCCAAACATATGAAACTATTTCTGCCCTTAAAAACACAACTCTGCCGTATGTTTCATTTATTACTCATTATTTATCTGTGTACTGAAAAGGGGAGTCAATTTCTCCAATCAATTCAGAAAAGAAACGAATTAATATGGTACAAGCGACGTATATTTTCCTTTCCAACGGCTACATAATCATTATTTTATATCAAGCTTTTTCCAGCCGATATGTGCTAAAAAGAAAGGCGGCAAGCCTTGTCAGACTTACGCAACTTGTTGACTCCGCAGTCATCTTCACAACCGTGCCAAGATATGGGTCATTCTGTCAAACAGCAGACGCACAGCTCAGCGCTACACAAGCGTAATTGGTCAACTCTGAAAACAACACACAACAAAACAACACACGACTATAAATGTAATCCTCAAAATAGATCATTTTCTAAACACGTAAAAAACTATTTGTGTCATATTTAAATCCGTATAAAAGGGATCTAAATATTACCTTACGGAAATGCTATTGTATTCCATAACGAGGAATAGTTCGGAGGTATATTAGTGCCGTGGGTGGACATTGGACATTTCCCGTATTTGTTAGTATTCAGCAGTACTTTACACAAATAGAAACTTGGTTTTGAAAACTTCTCAATCTCTTTGAAAAGAATTTTCTCCGCGTTGGAAACGTTCCTTTTGTCTGCAGTGGAAATGTTTGCACTTCGGAGAAAAGTTTTCTTTGCGGTGAAAACATTTACACCGCGGTGGAAATGTTTTCCTTGTGATTTGACAGGTTATATTTCGACTTTTTTGATATTAATGTCCAGATTGTTTTAACTAACGGTATGTTTTTTATAATGCACCCTTGATTTTCTATAGAATACAGAAATGTTTGAAACGGAGGGTTATAATTCCGATAAAGACCCAAACCGCTGCAAATGTCAAATTTCAACTCACGGCAGCAATAGGCCTTGGGAAAGTCGCTTGAATCTCTCCGTAGCTGGCTATGTATTTCCTTAACGATTGAGCTTTCTTGTATAATGCTACTCGGCCAAAGTTCTCTCTCCCCCCCCCCCCCCCAATTGAACCTAACCACCCCGCCATATATATGATTCTAAAGGTATCATATGGAAATGTCAAAACTCAATAACGTCCACCAATAAGTCTCACAGTGAAAGTCAGTTCAATTCTGTAATAAGCAGAACTGTTCAGAGTGGCTGGATTGGAGTGACACTTCACTTAGAGATACAAGTGTGCTTGGGACATTCTTTGAGAGGTGGATTATAACATGAACTACCTCCATCTAATTAGACCAGGCGGTGAAGGATTTTCTAGGAGAAAGAGTCCCAGACTAATCAAATGTCTCTCTTTCCACCCGTATCCATCTTCTCTAGCCAAGATAAGACCTAAATGTCTCCATTCCGTGTTTTACCTTGGCGGACTACTCCACTCAAACCCGTAAATCGAACTGCTCGTTTTGATTGGATGCGAGTAAAACTTCTTGCAGCTAATCACAACCTCGGGCACTTACACTGAAAATAACGTAATGTGTTCACCTTAAGCTTTTGTACGGGTTTGAGTGGAGTAGTCCACCAAGGTAAAACACGGAATGGGGCATGCATATTTTAACTTAGCTTGACCGGAATGGGGACATGCAGATTTTAACTTGGCTTGCGAAGATGACCCTTATCAGAAGACCATTGCCTTCGATAAGGACAAAGTCTACCATATTCCTTTCTTATTTCGTCTATGTTTTATATGTAAGGTGTGAATCACACAATTGTTTCCGTGAGTGAAACACCTACATGTAACGTGACGTGGTTGACATACATGTACGGATAGGTACTCCTAAACCTTCAAAAGCTATGGGGGCCTCGATGGCTTAGTCGTTTAGAGTGATAGTTCCTCAGTCAAACACAGGCCTTCCATCGATGCGGCGCGAGATTAAACCCAACCCAAATCAAACAAAAATTAGAAAATATCTGAGTGGATTTTCTTTCGATCGCCTTTTGTGGAAGAGCTGTCAGGTACTCGTCAAAGGTCGGGGTTTCCCTTAGGCCAAAGATCCTGGTTTCTTCCTCCACTTATCTTGGCAACGCCACCACATAAGTGAAATAATCTTGAACCACGTGAAACACCAATTAAGCAATCCATCAAATAACTCACATTTCCGGTTCGAACGGGCAAATGATTTAACCGACATTTTTTTTCTCAGCGTTAATCTTTTAGTTTTTGAAATACTTCAAGCGCTTAACTTTTCACGAAGATCGTAAATTATGAATGGAATCCTCATTTTGGCAGTACATGCAACTTTAGATGAGATCTGTTCAAGGAAAACATTTATGTGTGTTGGATGGTTTCCAGTTACCACCGGAACGTCGTTGGTTTTCTCCGGGTATAGAGCCCGGTTTCAAGCCCACAGTACAACTGGAAGCTCTGAAGAGCAAACACATATTGCTTGCGCTAGACATTAATCGCGTAAATATGTCGATGGCATTTTAAGAAGTTGAACGGTTAACAAGCACATTTTGTTTACGTCAGATATTACTCTCGACGTACTCTGAACACCAACGAGATAACGAGGCGTTATGGTACACGCTGATATTTTAATTGGCCAATGCCAAATCTGGCCTAGAAGTAAAGCTGTGGACCAGTTGAACGAAGCGAGACATACCCGCTGCTTGTGGGAGTGTACCATTAGAGAAGTCTAGCCAAAGTATCTTTTAACAAGATATTTGGACGTATGAAAATGATTCCAACAGATGATAGAAAAGCAATAATTGGAATTTATTCTTACAATTCTGAAGAAATGGTATGGTGTTACAATTCGGCACAGGACGAATATCAAATATCAAAGTTATATAGAACCATGTCCTTTCTGATAGTACTTGCATTAAGTTGTAAATATTAATCTAAGCAGTTAGCTTGACGTCCATGTTCATTATGTCCACGGGTTACGGTGTTAATACAGGTAGATATTCCTTACAGTATCCCATGTATTCATTTTGCCCATTATATGTCCTTGTAAGAAATGGCTTACATGTGAACATTTGTCTCCCAGCCATAGTACTTCCATATTAGAAAGTACTACAGCCTGTAATCTCCTTTGTCGCTTCCAGACATCACTGTATTAATGTACTAATTAAAGCATGACCATCATTGACCAATAGATGAAGAGTTCAGGTAGCAAAACTGATAAACGTTATTTTCACGTATTCTAACTTAAACATACTCTTAATATATACTCTAAGTGTTTATTTATTTATTTTTATGCAAACAAAGATTTCTTTAAAAATCAACAAACGTCACTATCAGTTTTCCATAAAAATATGATTTCGGGACTATTCTTTGATCCTAATGAAAAGAGGGCTACGTTATCTAAAAGAGCATCGCTCAACTTCTTCAACGTTAGCATGACGATCCATTGACGGAGTCCCAAACGATTGGTGATTTCGACTCAGTAAAAGACCAATGTTTGTATCCAAATCGGCCAAAAATCAGCGGTGCCAGGAATCAAGAGCCGACATATTCCGTAGTACACAAGTAGTGTTATTCCTAAAAACGAAAACTTCATATTGACTCAATATTTCGACTTTTCTTGAGTCATCATCAGGAGTGAGGTACAATAGTAACAACATTGGTATATACAGGTACTCTGCTCGGCCTATGTACGTCTGGTAGATTTACGATTTGTTGAGGTATAATAGAATGTGCGCTCTACCTGCACGTACACGTAGTGTCAAAATGCAAATTCTAATAATCGGCGTCCGACTATTTTGATTTTCCTCTTTCAAACTGCAATCATTTAGTTTTTCCGTGATATTCAACCTCTTGTGTCGTCGTAAAAATCTAAATTTATGAAAAAAAGTGTAAAATTCCCGAGGAAATTAAAAAAATGTAAAAAAAACGGGTTTAGGTTGTATCATTCCACTTGTAAAACCATTTTCAAACAGAAACTAAACCCTTACCGTTTCATAAAAACTAGAAAAATGCCCAGATAAAAATGTAAGGGCCAGGAAAAAACGGAAAAAATGGAACTTCATTCGTTCCTACCAATTTCCAGAAGTAGCTAACATTTTAAATTGACTTTCGACGGTCAATATAGTCTGTAGTTAATTTTAGGTAATCATACAGACATGGATTTTGTTTTTCCAATGGCGATTTTTGTTGATTTGCTTTCTAGAAATCCAAGTCTAAACTCACGCCAATTCCAAGAAACGCGAAAAAAAAACAAACACCCAAGCCAATCATAAAACACACCTCATAATATTTTTGAGAACGGTAAATGTATACAAATATTTTTCTAAAGAAAGTCAACAAAGCAGTTACTCAAAATGATAAAGTAAGACTTAATATTACCATGATTTTTATGGAAATCTTTAGATTTTTCCATTAAAGTTTAAAAGCCAATACATAAGTATGAAAAGACAATATATAATTCTATAATAAAGCATCAAAGATTTTGGGTCGCTGTTAAAAATTTGCTCAAAAATCCATTCCTTGTCAATTTAAGATGTTAGTCAAAAGGGAAGGTATAAATAACATCAAAGAAACCATGAATATTTGTCAAAATACTTAAAGGTTCTAGCTTGTCTGATTATGTAGGATTTGTTAAATGTAAAGAACTGACTATTGTGAAACATCAAAGACTCCTTAAGAGTTATCTTTTATCCGTCTTTATAACGTTCTTAAGTCACGCATACATCCATTAAGCTCACTTGCAAGATTCTATAAATTTAGCTTCATTTTCGCTTTAGATGCTGTAAATATATTTCCCAGTTAGCAACAAAAATCCACACAAAGCACACATGAAACAATACATTTTAGAGAGCATCTTAGAGATACCGAAGCTAATAATTACCGTCAAAGTTTGACCTATAAAGCTTTCAGTTCCAAGACAAGCGATATAATGAAATGTCCCATTGAGGGTGTTATTTGATCTTTAGGTTTTGAGATTTACAGAGTACCGCTTTGAACAGATTAATTAAACGCAAATCTTTCACTAACCTTAAACATTCTCAGACTCGTATCGACTAGAAACGTGTGTACTTTTAAAGATGTATGTAAAATAATTCTCAGATTCAGATACAATATTTTAGTAGTGTTTTAGCAATCTGCACTGTCCTAGTGGAACGTAGCCGAGAAATCTTGGCTCTGCCGAATTTTTTTCTCCGTGTTCGTCATAGCCAAGATCACTTCCATAGTAAAAAAGTTGATATTTGTTAAGAAGACGGCGCAAATTTCACAACAAATAAGCAAAGAATAAAATATTTAGCACTGCATTCCGATAGTATAGACCACGAAGAAGGAGTTTGTCAAACTAACGCCGCTGTAAAGTGGTAAACTTTCCCTTATGCAATCAATATTTGTTTCGAAGTCCACTGGCTTTCTACCTGACGTAACCGCCATAGTAAAACATTTAAACGACCAGTTAATACTCGTAGAAATACTTCAATCATATATCTTTAGTCACTTTACAGCGGCATAAGTTTGACAAACTGCTTCTTCGTGGTCTATGCTATCGGAATGCAGCGGTAAATATTTTATTCTTTGCTTATTTGTTGGCGATTTTTTCGGCGGGTCTCCTTAACAAATATCACTTTTTTACTATGGAAGTGATCTTGGCTAAGTGGAACGGTAATAATGTCTAAGACTATATTTTTACTATCTTCACATTTTTTCACTAGTCGGACGCTATGATCGTCCAAAAGAAAAACAGCATCTAAAAACACAGTTTGAAAGTAAGAATCTACAGGCAAAAATCACACATGGTCATCACACGTTCGCTGTCCATAGGTAAAACAGCACAGTAGACGGTTTCTCATTTACCATTGGTATTTGTAATCGTCTGGAATATACCTCACTCTTAAACGTCATCACACAAGGCTTCTTTTTGCAAAATTATACTTGGCTAAATAACGCAAATTAGCCTTAACGCCTCCAAGGAACGGATAATGCATGTTTTACGCCGTACTCAATATTATTTCTCTTGCTTGTCGGCGTTGCCATGTTTATTGCCTGGATGAAACCATTACCGAGTAGCTGGTCTGAAAGGGATTTGATTTAGGGCCGTATCTATGGAAGGCTTCACTGGGACTGAGCGACTATCACTCTAACCCACATATCTCCCGAGGCCCCCTAAGGAATGAAACATGATCTCTTCGACTGATCACAGTCACTTAAATATGTATATTATCACTTGATCTTGCCGATCTGGGAACACGATTATCTATATTCTAATAATCATTTTATGTAAAGCCTCAAGCTGCCTCGTAGGAATAAATTACCATTCATGTTTCCCTTGTGATAAAGAGTGATCCCCTTGAGTGAATACAAAAACACACGCAGAAGATTAGACCTTGTTTTTGTGTAGAATTGGCGAGAATTTGTGTTGGTGTATGATTATCGCCACTTCAATTGCAATTACTAAGTTGCTCGACTTTTGTCATTTTTCTTTATACCAATCCGAACAGCCTTCCGCCAATGGGTTTCCTCCGGGAATAGAGCCCTTTTTCCTCTCACAATAAAACTGACAACGCCGCCATATAAGTGAAATAATCTTGAACGCGACGTAAAACACCACACAATCAATCAATCAATCTAAATTCAGTGAAAATCAGAATTTATGAAAAAAAGTTCGAATTTCTGCAGTTCATGCAGTCTTTTATCGTGACTGAGGCAGCCTAAATACTACTTGTATAAAGTGGCACGAGCTGCAAAAATGTTGAAATTATTGGCTATTTTTCTCAAGACGATAATTCAGAAGCTTTTCGGTGCTTCTAGTCTCGAAAATGTACGATAAAGTATTGTTTTGAACTAGCTTTAACTTAGAATGAATGAATGGTCGTCCCGGTTATTTAATTTTTTTCGAACACGTTTTTGGTTCGTACAGGCAACATACTGTATGGATTTTCCTCATTCCAACGCTAATCATTTAGTTTTTTGATGGCATTCAAAGCCTCTTACTGTCGTGACGATCAGAAATTATGAAAAAAGTGTGAATTTCGGCAGCTCATGCCACTTTAATCGTCGAGGTATTCAACTCGCAACAAATATTCTTTTCCAAGAGAGGTGTCTACTCATGATACCGGACTTGACCATTTGCCAAGCAGTTTCCCTACAGGCGAACTGTATAGCCACGCTTACTGTAACCCGGAAACCATTATATCTCCTTGAATGACTTACTCTCCATGTATATTGATCTAGAATAAACCAGTCCCTGTCATTGTCTTTGTTTGCTAAAGGGGGATTTTCAGCTGTTAAATAACCTGACTATCTGACTATACAAATCCATTGATATTAAAAACCATTAGACGTTAAAGACGTCTTTCTCCGGCCATTTGGTATTAGTTTGGGGTGGATTAAACATGATTTCCGCATTTTCGTCAAAACAAACATGTCCAACGGTTGTAAAAAATTTGTTACGAGTAAGAGTTAATTGAACAATATAAAAATGAAGAAAAGGTTCTATTTTGTCAATGTAATCGTTGTTATTTTCAGATAGCACAAAGAATCCGACTTGAATTGATTTCTTTTCTAGTGGAAAGGATGGTGCTCTGTGATCTATCTTTTTCTTTGCCCCTTCAGAGATTAACGTATTGGACGTGCCAATGAAAGCACTTATTGACATTGGTACCTAGCAGGTAAACATCTCACACGTTCTATTGACCAACTCTCATTAGATCATCATTCCGCCATTTGGTTTCTCAGACTGATGGGGAAATAGGCTTTTATTCCGTACCAATCTACATGAGAAAGAGCAGTAAATCACAACAGACTTGACCAGTTACTAGACGGTGTTTATTGAGACGGAGAGGATTGGGTGAATAACTTTATATTACCCTTGTCAGTGTGGACATTTCACGTTGAAGTATCCATGGATGATTCTATATTTATTTCTGATAAAACAGTCAAACAACGTAGACGTTCGTTTCATATCTCAATGCCAAGAAACTGGTTAATGATAAAGTGTTTAGACACCATAAATCGTATCCGTGTTTACATTATTCGATCCAGCATAAAAACAGAGTTCATTAAATGAACGCATTACGGTGTCGATGGGCAAAGGTTTTTACGGTCTTTTTTAATTTGTTACTCGACATTCTGTTCAAACTAAGTAAATTGTTACTAGATGAAATAACACAAGAAGACGGAACAAAAAGACCAGCAGATTGTACGTAGAATATTTGATTAGGCAATTAGGCAAATTACGGTAATTAAAGACAGTCAAAAAATATATCTATATAGTTAAAGTGGCTTGATTTTACGATCACAGCACTGACAGTTTCTAGGTAGAGAAATTTAATCCAAGAACTTAAAAAGTACAGTGGTATAGCAGTATAGATCCGATGATCTACAAATATAAATCCGCAGAATAGAATCCTGGAATCACACATGCAAATCCACAGAATAGTATCTTGTAAACAGACGGATCTGTAGACTTCTACATTAAACACAAAACGATTTACAAAAATATTCAAACAAGAAAATATGGCGATGGAAAACTCCAAAATGGTCAACAAGCCAATACACGTATTAAAAAAAATAAGAAAGTAAATGTTTGAGATTCAATGATCCGGACAAATCACAAGGGCTGTATGTTGGCGATGTACAAATTTGCTCATTTTCCGGATTACTGTAGAATCAGAACTTGACTCAACTACTAAACACTGTTACAACGATCGCATACATCAAACTGTTTAAAATGGCATGATGTGCAAAATATCGGGAAAATGTCGTTGAAACAGAATTATATAATTGTTCTTCATTTTAATCAAGGAGTATCAAACTTTCTGCAAATATAAATCTTGGAAATATATATTAAAGTGGCATGAGCTGCCAAATTTCAAACTTTTTTTCATAATTGCAGATCGCCACGACAGTAAGAGGTTTTGAAGGCCATCGAAAAACTAAATGATTGGCGTTGGAATGAGGAAAATCCATATAGTATGTGGCCTGTAGAAACCGAAAACGTGTTTGAAAAGTAAACAAAATTTACATAACCGGTACGACCATTCATTCATTGCAAGCCAAAGTTAGTTCAAAACAATACTTTATCGTACATTTTCGAGACTAGAAGCACTAAAAAGCCACTGAATTACACGTCTTGAGGAAAATAGTAAATAATTTCAACATTCTGTTTTAACGTCAAAATATCAACATTTCGACAGCTCATCCCACTTTTAAGTAATGTTTTATAAGAAGCGAAACCGTAAAAAGTTCTTATATATCCCGTTTATTTGGATTACGTCCGTTATTAGCACACACCATAGGGGTGCCTGGCTTTACCGACATTTTTATTAGAACGTAAATCCTATAGTGTTTCTATGTTTCTTAAACGTACAGTTGTTTTAACATAGTTATTTATTTCTAAAAATCTGATTCCAAAGTAAGCGTTTAGTCGATATAGGATCATTGCCCTCAGTCACAATCAGACACGGATTTAAATGAATGTTGTCAGGAATCAGTATAATATATGTCTACATATAAAGATTGATTGTCAATGTAATATTCCGTACATGTTGCCTTTGGTCAGATTCCCAGGCCATTTAATAGTGGAGGTAATTACTGTGCCCATGCTAGACTAAGTGTTAATCACTACACCTGATCATCGGAACCTCTGGTTTATAGGGTTATAGTCTATACAGGTTAATTATTGTGTTGTTTGACAATCCATTGGAACCATTGGCGTTACATTGAATCTCTGAAAAATACTGCAGGCTACAGTGAGGTTTCTAAAAGAGACTAACTAACTCTTTTTGGTATTTGGACCGCAGCTCAAAATTAATTTGTTAAAATTCGAACTTTTAAAATCTGAAATAAGTGTTATAAGGAGAAAACGGCGCCATCCAAATTTCATGGCAACCTTTCATTTAAATGTTGTACATATTATATGGTGAATAAACGAACAAACAAACAATCAAACATAGAATATTTTGACAGTTGATAGCTTACCACTCTCTGGCAGCAAGAAAAACACGTTCTAGGCTCATATGTATAACAAACAGGTCGAAAAAGTACCTCGAGAATCCCATTGGTAATCAATAAGCGGAAAATGCAGCCTGAAAATTGAAGTTTTTTAGAAGTGGAATTACGCCTATAAATTCTTACGCGTGCTGTTGATTCCACGACATTTGTGCCCATTATCGAATACTTATTAACTAAAACCGCTAATCACTCACTCGACTATTTTCTGGTGGTGTCCTGTTTGAATATAACTTTACCTAACTTATAGACCCTAAATTAAACTTAAATGTTCCAATATCCTATTTGCGTAGCCCTTTGTGTTTTCCGAGAAATGGAAGTCAGTTTTTATCCAAACGCAATCGACTAAATGAAGGAAATATGGATTTAAATTACGACATTAATAAAAAAGAAGAGTGTTTAGACAAGGTGGTACATGATAGAAATACGAAACACTTTCAGTTTTTCACAAACATAAAACACTTAGATCAGACTTGATAAAGTATGTCGAAGAAACGTTGATGTGAGTAGTTTGTTCCTAATGCCGGCTACTGTATCTTTAATATGATCTCATCGTCAAGATGAACAGATGAAATGTTCCTAACAAAAGGCACAGGAAAGACATATTCATTGGCGACAAAAACCGTTTGCGTTACCAATAAAGGTTATACATACTAGATTATTCCGCGCTTTGCTGGATTGTTTAAAGGCGATGGAGGATATGGTTCTCCTATCTTACCACGTCTTCATATGACTGAAATACTGTTAAGCAGGACGTAAAACCCAAACCACTTACTCACTCCTATCTTACCCCACCTGTTGACAGTAGCAAGACTTTGGGTCCGCATAAGTAAAAAATACAATCGACGATACATTTAGTTGTTACGGTCGACTTATATAAATAAATGCTATCTGGATGACGAATAAGAAAGTTAACATAATCTGAATATACATTCTCGTACAGTTAATATTCCGCAAGCATTTCGTACACTCGATGTTCTTTCTCGATTAGCAGTGATGTTATCGATCCCTTGTAAACTGATCATTTACCAAGCTGCCATTTTGTGTCATTCTCAACTGTTTATTCCCGATTAAATCAGTTAACAATAATTCTCTTAACGACATCATCTTAACACTTAAATCGGAGATCGGCGTTAGTAAAAATTCCGAGTGATGTGAAGTCAATGATTAGGTCTAACTTGGAGATTTTCTGTTGAGGGGATGTAAAGCAGTTTTTTCCCTGTGTAAACTTCCAGTAAACTGCAGTAAATGACTACATGTATTAGCGTTGATTTTAAGAGGAAGTTACCGAAACATTTTCACCGAACAAAAAATGAAATATATCTGACTCACAAACTCGTACTACTAATTTTTTTATCTGAAATAACTAACCCTCTTAAAAAAGTATCTCTACTCTAATTATGTTTCTAATTTCAAGCAATGTTTTGCAAAATCAACATGGGCTGCAAAAATTCATTCTTGTGAACGTTAATCTTTCAAATCGCCTGATCTGGGTTTCCGTTACAAATTGTTTAAATTCTTGTTTGTTTGTTCATTCTGGATCTAACAGGGTTTACAAGAGCAATGCAGTTTACCGATATTATTCATTTTAACACTGGTTTCCTGTAAGGAAACACATTGTCCAGAGTTGTGGAAAGTAACATTTCCAGTTGATTTACACAGAGTTGCAACATGTGACAAGATAAGAATATTTACATCCATCCTTGACGGCAAACATTATGTCAAATAGCAGACAGATACATTTATACTAATAGAGATGTCGTGTTGGGATTTGTAATGTAGTCTTTCCGCATTCTTAGTATCCGGATCAACATGGTATTGTTCCACAGTCTGTGTGTGTTTTCGCAGATCCTCGTCCATCCGAGGATTGTAAAATTGTTTTCTCGGCGGATATATTACTTCAGTCAATAGAGAGACGATTTACATTGCCCGGGGGTCTAAACATTTCCTGGCACATAACCAGAATATCTATCCCACATGGCTCAGTATTTTTGCTCGACCAATACAGACGCGTTTCCCGGCTGCATATGTAACTGCCGTGCTTATGCCGATTGACCAGTCCCGTTCTCAGCCCCAGTCCGTCAACTACAACATTTGTATTGGACTATCACAGAGAGAGGATATTTTAATGAGCATTAACATCTTTACAGCCAATACACACACGTTTTCCAATCATCCCTACATAGTTACTATCCTTTTAAGGAAAGCGTTTACTCTCACGTCTCGGTACATCTTCTGGAACAGTCATACTGGACGACCACAGAGAGAAAAGTTTCTAGTTCTCTAGAATTTTCTGGTGAATATTTCCGTAAAATCATGTCACTTTTTACGTATGTTACTGTCTCTACTCTTCTGTTCGTTGTATATATGGAACAACGGTCGAGTCTGGTTTCGGCGTTTGGGTCAGATGGTGAAGGATTTGGAAATGGGAATGGATTAAACCAAGATGATTTTCAACGATGGAGAAACCTTGTGGAGAAAAGAGGTATGATGGGTGTTGATGGTGGTTTCGGAGTTTGGAGGCCCTCACGAGATAAGTTCTTAAATTGGAGAGCCATTCTAGGCGAAGCCACTAAGAGAGGATTTAACGATATACCTTTCGGGTTTGGACAATCTGGACCTTTAAATAAAGGCGGATTTCAAAACTGGAGAAATAGTATAGTGAAGCGATCTGTAGACAAGCGACAGGGAAATTAGTCTGTGTTAACGTACTTTTTAAAAATTTGGCGGATTTAATTATGGAATCTGGAATGCTTCAAATGTAGATAAGTTCATGTTTATTTAAGTTTACTGAATGAAAACGTCTTAACGATACTATTTCAAACTGTAAACGTTGATTTTATGTGCACGTTGGGAAAAGTTTGACGTATATCGTTTTATGTAAACCATTAAAGGACCATGAGCGCGAAACATATGAATCTGAAAATTATCATTGGTAACGAAACCTGGTGACTTAAATGTTGATTTGGATTCGTTTGACCAACCAATTTGACTTTATGATGGATCAACGCGTCTTGATTCTGTTGTCTTGTCATTTCATACTGACATCGTTAATCTGGAATGCACCATTGAACTGGTTAATCATGTGGAATAAAGATTGCTACTGACAAGAACGTCTACTTATCCACGTGAATTATTATTGTGACGTCTCCATTTTACTGTGTCGTATTAAAATTAAAAAGAAACAACTTGCACTCGGAATATATTCTGTGCCAAAAAGAATTTGTGTCAGGAAATATTATTACTGAAGCAGGAAGAAAGGTTTAATTATGAATATTCATATCGTCTATATGTAGTTAGATTTCTACCATCCTATGAAACAGTATTATATTTTCTTTACTCGGAGAGCAGAATTAATCTATTTAAATTCGTTATTATTGGTAAACGGTTTTTGTGTTCTTCTGTTCGATATGATTTTGACTAATTATAACTCTCGATCTGTTGTATGCAATCAGCTTTTTGAAAATATATTAGTAAATTTATGTCCTCTTTAATTCAGCACATTGTAGTTTTTCTTTTCTCAATTTATAAATATTGGTTTATCCCTTAAACTGTTCTTCTGTTCAGTGTAGATATCACTTGAACAACAAACAGTCACTTCGATATCTAATCTTGAAGCGCAGTTGAAATTAATCAATGCGAATATTTAGCAGCTCTAAATTTTAATACGCACTAACAAATTCAATTTGACAGTTTATGAAGATTGACGATTATAAGTCGACCTGTTTGTTATGTTATATACCACATGACGTGTTGTTTGAAGAATATTATAATTCCAATTGTGAGAGCAGAATATAATTGCCAAAACATTTTGCTCGTTGAAATGGACGCATATATCCACCTCGAAGCATATTTTGTTACACATGACTATTAAGTTTCCTTTTGTGTATTGCTCTTTAAAATATTTGAAATTACAAAAAATGTCACATAATATTGAATGGTTTCGCTGATAATGAATGGTTTCCTCTGGAATGGTTAAAGTGGCATGAGCTGCCAAAAATGCTGATATTTTTACTTTGAAACAGAATGTTGAAATTATCGAAAATGTACGGTAAAGTATCGTTTTGAACTAATTTTGACTTAGAATGAATGAATGGTCGTCCCGGTTATTTAAATTTTGTTTACGTTTTGAACACGTTTTCGGTTCGTACAAAAAGTGTGAATTTTGGCAGCTCATGCCACTTTAAACAGAATGAAAGACCTGCGGATATCTCCAAGCTCAAAGGCTTAAACCTTTCCAGAATTGATTTAAAACTAACTTCTTGTCAATATGATCAAATACTGATTCAGTACAATGGCGTTATTCTATGATCTATGTTGTTAACCTTTCAGAGAAAACCGTATTGGCTAATTAAATTTAAACGTCTTGGCGGTCGATGGCTCATAAACAAACCTCCCATAAATCCAATCACCTGTCGCTGTCCGGAGTCCCACATTGGTCGAGCTAGCAGCCGAAATTCAACATCTATTGGCATGAGAGGTAACATTTAATCACACCAGAGTTAATCATTCGCCAAACTGGGCTTAAATTGGAGGCCAGGATAAGTCAATGACCTCAAATTAACTTGGTCACGTATCCTAACGCCTCCATTAGTGGCTATCTTTTATTTATATCGGTTGAACCGAGAAACAACAATAGCTGGTTGCGTAGCGTTTCAGGGTCACGTAACTGATTATTAAGACGTTGTAACTATCAACGTAAAAACTAATGCAATAAACAGTGTGTTTTACTTAGATACTTTACCATGATGCTTCAACGTTTTGGTGACATTCTGTAGATTTTGTATTTTTTACGAGTAAAACTTATAAACAATATGTGTATTAGCAAAGAATTAATAGTTTACAACTCTCGCTGAGTAACAAACGGCGCTCGAGACATTTTTCTGTGATTACCAAAATATTGGCAGTTCACATTTCAATGTTTTAAAGACTCTTGACTTATTTTACAATCTGACAAAGAAACAGTCGTGTTTGAAATTGATTGTCTGACCAGGGGGATTAAAGAAAATTCCCATTTTTTGGTGTCAATTTAACTGCTTTATAAATGGTATATGACCATCCCAAATCGTGGTATCGCTTGTTCCATCGATTGTCATTTAGAATGACCACGTTGAAATCTTAACGAGGCCTGAAAGGTAAAAAAATCCCGAATACGAAGATGCGAGAATCCCGTACACGAAGGTGCGAGAATCCCGTACACGAAGGTGCGAGAATCCCGAACACGAAGGTGCCAGAATCCCGTACACGAAGGTGCGAGAATCCCGAACACAAAGGTGCGAGAATCCCGTACACGAAGGTGCGAGAATCCCGTACACGAAGGTGAGAGAATCCCGAACACGAAGGTGCGAGAATCCCGAACACGAAGGTGCGAATCCCATACACGAAGGTGCAAGAATCCCGTACCCGAAGGTGCGAGAATCCCGTACACGAAGGTGCGAGAATCCCGAACACGAAGGTGCGAATCCCGTACACGAAGGTGTGAGAATCCCGTATACTAGACAATCGCGTTTTTTAGCATGAGCAAAGATTGCTTAATATATTTATACCCTTGGAGAAAAAGAGAACCACCACTGTTCACTTCATTTCTCAAAATGTTAGCTTGCAAATTATTTCACTTACACCGGATGTGAATCGTTACTGTTTGAGATGAATCTAACCAACACTTGTCTAGAAAAAAACATGCTTAGAATAAGTAATGATCCCAGAGGTCATTAACAAAAGCAACATCTAAAATCTATTCATCAGTTATTACAATTGACCATAAACAAACACTATGCTATTGAATCAGAGATGTTTCAGCGTTATGGTAGATTATCTTAACAGTTTATCATGTCAGGATGGAGGAAACGATTTCTTGGACTAAGCACCAGCTACCGTGTAGTCCACTTTGAGAATACATCGTTTACATCTCGACCGTGTAGTTCACTTTGAGAATACATCGTTTATATCTCGACCGTGTAGTCCACTTTAAGAATACATCATTTATATCTCAACCGTGTACTTCGACCGTGTAGTACACGGTGAGAATACATCGTTTATATCTCAACCATGTAGTACACGTTGGGAATGCATCGTTTACACCTCTCTTTGTATTCACATATTCCGGTACCATTATCATCGATAGTCGATAACTATATACTATATACCGATGGTACATTATAGCATATGTGAGTTGTTTAAGTTTTAACTTCTTGGCGTGTACATTCCTATGAATTTTATAGAGAAAAGGTGAAATTTATACTGATCCTTGCCTTTACTACTATGTAATTAATATTTTAAATACAAAAGTATTGGTAAAAAAGATCAGTGGTGGAAAATAAAAATATAAAATTTAAGTAAATCCTGAATAGAATTACATGCTTAAGTGATAACGGATGTAAAAATTAGAGTCGACATGGAATAAACTACATGTTTTGACGACGCGGCATAATACAGTTAGGATACAAAACGAGAATCTCCTCCCCCTGCTTCAACGGCTCACATTGAGACGCATTCTACTTGTGTCTTAGGCAAATACCGATCCCCAGATGTGAAAATCACGATCAGTAAGCTATGAAAGGCTCGGCCACCGACTTTTTGTGCATTTATAGTACAGCGTCATTGTTCGCCAAGGAGCGAAATAAATACTTCAAATCTTCTATACATTATAAACATTAGACAAGTCGTATCAAACTTTGCACTGCCTGTGTGGTGACAGATTTAACTCATCAGATTGATATGAATTGACTCCGTCGTGGGAGCGAAAAAAGCCAGTTATTTTTGTAGCTATGGATTATATCGGCACTACGAGAATGTCAAATGACAATAACATACAGGACCAATGTCCTATTTAATAGTACAATAATTAATTTGTCAACACTAAGCTATGAACTACCATTGTGTCCAAAGATGTCGGTATTGTGTTAATACAGACAGACAATTTCATCGAAGTAATCATTCACGACACTATTATGAGGATAGCTTGTCTGATACACGCCGTCCAAGGCTTAGAGGTGAACCTTTGCCACCCAGTGGTAGTATGGAGCTGGAGCCTGTAATCTCCTTTGTCGCTTCAGGAATCACTGTATTTGGCGAGCTAATTAAATCGTTCATGACCATCATTAACTAGCAATTCTTCCGACCTGTTTGACTGGTTGTACCATAAATCAACCCTTTAATCTAGGAGACTATATTAACACAAATATTAACCCACTACCACGTCTTGCAAAGGGACAACTTAAGCGAGTTAGGATAAATTTTAGTAAAACAAGAAAAAATAATTATCATATGTTGAACCTTTTTACGAAGGGCTTCGACGTAACAGACATAATTTGAATAAGTATCTCGGTTATTCCAATTCCATACGTTATTCGCCCCATCTCCCGTTCTTGTAATTTATTTCCAAATTACACTTCTATTAGACCAATGAAGTTGAGGAAATCCGATTGTCGATTAAGTTCCAATTTTGGTATTTTTGGTATTTCGGACAGAGAATGTCATGTTGAAATCCTTTAAATCACACGGACAGACGGACGAACGAACAATATACACACTCTCCTAAAACGGTCATATATGTACGATAATTATCCAAGATAAAGCTTTGGATTTTCGTCAATCCTTATAAGCCCATAAGAAAGTTGGGTTTCTTGAAGCTGTTTGGTGTCCGGGACAGAAGGCCTCATTTCCAAAGGCGCTTTTGTCAAATTAAAACAAGAAGATTTAGACTCAACCACCTGGAAGTCGGGGAATGAAGCTTGACACAAAATCATTGATTCGATCACAATTATACAGAGCATCCCTTTTACGTGATGGGAAATAAATTCTAATCAAATCATCACCAATCTTGTCAAACGTTTTTAACCGTATATTTGAAAAAAAATAAGTTGAATCGAAACAACTAGTCTGGATAATACAATTCAACGTAGTGTTGGAATTACCTTAAACCTAAAACATCTTTACAAGTTATTTAAATTATACATGGTTGCTTATTCGCCACTGTTTCAGTTCGAACCGGCTCCAAACTGCATGGATTTTTTTTCATTGTAACGTTAATAATTCAGTTTTTTTGATTAGGTTTAAAGTTTCTAAATGCAGTGAAAATCAGAATTATGAACAAAGTGCGAATTTCTGCAGTTCATGCAGTCTTTTATCGTGACTAAGGCACCCTAGTTTAATCGTCGAGGTATTCAGCTTGCGACCAATATTCTTTTTCAAGAGAGGTGTCTACTCAAGAAACCGGACTTGACCATTTGCCAAGCAGTTTCCCTTGAGGCGAACCATATAGCCATGCTTAATGTAACCCGGAAACCATTATATCTCCTTGAATGATTTACTCTTCACGTATATTGATCTAGAATAAACCAGTCCCTGCCATTACCATTGGTTGCTAAAGGCGGATTTCCAGCTGTAAAATAATCTGACTATACAAATCCATTGATATTAAAAATCATTAGACGTTAAAGATTAACTGTCTGTCTCCGGCCATTTGGTAGTAGTTTGGGGTGGATTAAACATGATTTCCGCATTTTCTTCAAAACAAACATATCCAACGGTTGTGAAAAAAACTTGTTACGAGTAAGAGTTAATTGAACAATATAAAAATGAAGAAAAGGTTCTATTTTGTCAATGTAATCGTTGTTATTTTCAGATAGCACAAAGATTCCGAGTTGAATTGATTTCTTTTCTAGTGGAAAGGATGGTGCTCTGTGATCTATCTTTTTCTTTGTCCCTTCAGAGATTAACGTATTGAACGTGCCAATTAAAGCACTTATTGACATTGGTAACTAGCAGGTAAACATCTCACACGTTCTATTGACCAATTCTCATTAGATCATCATTCTGCCATTTGGTTTCTCAGACTGATGGGGAAATAGGCTTTTATTCCGTACCAATCTACATGAGAAAGAGCAGTAAATCACAACAGACTTGATCAGTTACTAGACGGTGTTTATTGAGACGGAGAGGATTGGGTGAATAACTTTATATTACCCTTGTTAGTGGGGACATTTCACGATGACGTCTCCATGGATGATTCTATATTTATTTCTGATAAAACAATCAAACAACGTTCGTTTTATGTCTCAATACCAAGAAACTGGTTAATGATAAGTGTTTAGACACCATAAATCGTATCCCTGTTCACTTTGTTCGATCCAGCATAAAAACAGAGTTCATTAAATGAAGGCATTACGGAGTCGGTGGGCGAAGGTTTTTACGGATTTTTTTGATTTGACACTGGACATTCTTTTCAAACTAAGTAAATTGTTACGATGTTAAAAAAGTAAATTACGGTAATTAAAGATAGTCAACAAATATATCTATATGGTTTATACCTAAGTGGCTTGATTTTACGAGCACAGAACTGACATTTTTGAGGTAGAGAACTATAATCCAAGAACTCACAAAGTACAGTGGTTTAGCCGTATAGATCCGATAATCTAGAAATATAAATCCACAGAATAGAATCTTGTAAACACACTGGTTAACTCTCTAATTAAGCAAACAATAACCTTCGAGACGGATCTGTTGACTTCCAAATGAAAAACAAAACGATTTACAAAAACATTCAAACAAGAAAACATGGCGAGGGAAAACTCCAAAATGGTTAACAAACCAAGACACGTTTTTAAAAAAGACTAAGAAAGTAAATGTCTGAGAATTATATAATTGTTCTTCATTTTAATCAAGGAGTATCAAACTTTCTGCAAATATAAATCTTGGAAATATATATTAAAGTGGCATGAGCTGCCAAAATTCATACTTATTTCATAATTTCAGATCGTCACGCCAGTAAGAGGCTTTGAAGGGCATCGAAATTGGCGTTGGAATGAGGAAAATCCATATAGTATATGGCCTGTACGAACCGAAAACGTGTTCGAAAAGTAAACAAAATTTAAATAACCGGGACGACCATTCATTCAATGCAAGCCAAAGTTAGTTCAAAACAATACTTTATCGTACATTTTCGAGACTAGAAGTACTAAAAGCCACTGAATTATACGTCTTGAGGAAAGTAGTCAATAATGTCAACATTCTGTTTTAACGTCAAAACATCAACATTCTGTTTTAACGTCAAAATATCAACATTTTGACAGCTCGTGCCACTTTAAAGTAATTTTTTTTAAGAAGCGAAACCGTTAAAAGTTCTTATATATCCCGCTTATTCGGATTCCGTCCGTTATTAGCACTAATCATAGGGGTGCCTAGCTTTAACGGCATTTTTATTACAACGTAAATCCTATAGTTTTTCTATGTTTCTTAAGCGTACAGTTGTTTTTAATATAGTTATTTGGGTTTTTTTAAATCCGAATTTTGGCCGCTCATTTCCCAGTAAGCGTTTAGACGATATAGTCGATTAGTCGATCATTGCCCTCAGTCACAATCAGACACGGATTTAAATGAATGTTGTCAGGAATCAGTATAATATATGTCTACATATAAAGATTGCTTGTCAATGTAATATTCCGTACATGTTGCCTTTGGTCAGATTCCCCGGCTATTAGTCGAGGTAATTACTGCGCTCATGTCAGACGAAGTGTTAATCACTACGCCCGATCATCGGAACCTCTGGTTTATAGGTTTATATTCTTTACACTTTAATTATTGTGTTGTTTGTTAATCCCTTGGATCCATTGGCGTTACATTTAATCTCTGACAAATACTGCAGGCTACAGTGAGGTTTCTAAATGAGACTAACTAACACTTTTTGGTATTTGGACCGAGGTTCAAAATTAATTGGTTAAAACTCGATGTTTTCACATCTGAAATAAGTGTTAAAATCAAACATAGAATATGTTGACCGTTGATAGCTTATTACTCTCTGGCAGCGAGAAAAAAATGTTCTAGGCTCATATTTATAACAAACAGATCGAAAAAGACCTTAACAATCCCATTGGTAATCTATAAGCGGAAAATGCAGTTTGACAATTGAAGTTTTCTAGGAGTGGAAGCGCGCCCTTAAATGCTCACGTGTGCTGTTGATTCCAAGACATTTGTGCAGATTTGTGCTGGCGACAAAAACGGTTTGCGTTACCAATAAAGGTTATATATACTAGATTATTCCGCGCTTTGCTGGATTGTTTAAAGGCGATGAAGGATGTGGTCTTCCTATCTTACCACGTCTTCATATGACTGAAATACTGTTAAGCAGGACGTAAAACTCAAATCACTCACTCACTCCTATCTTACCCCACCTGTTGACAGTAGCTAGACTTTGTGTCGGCATCAGTAGAAAATACAATCGACCATACATTTAGTCGTTACGGTCGACTGTTACGGATGACGAATAAGAAAGTTTACATAATCTGAATATACATTGTCGTACAGATAATATTCCACAAGCATTTCGTACACTTGATGTTCATTCTCGATTAGCAGTAATGTTATCGATCCCTTGTAAACTGATCATTTACCAAGCTGCCATTTTGTGCCATTCTCAACTGTTTATTCCGGATTAAATCTCTTAACAATAATTCTCTTAACGACATCATCTTAACACTTAAATCAGAGATCGGCTTTAGTAGAAATTCCGAGTGATGTTAAGTCAATGATTAGGTCTAACTTGGAGATTTTCTGTTGAGGGGATGTAAAGCAGTTTGTTTCCCTGTGTAAACTTCCAGTAAACTGCAGTAAATGACTACATGTATTAGCGTTGATTTTAAGAGGAAGTTACCGAAACATTTTCACCGAACAAAAAATGAAATATATCTGACTCACAAACTCGTACTACTATTTTTTTTATCTGAAATAACTAACCCTCTTAAAAAAGTATCTCTACTCTAATTATGTTTCTAATTTCAAGCAATGTTTTGCAAAACTAACATGGGCTGCACAAACTCATTCTTGTGAACGTTAATCTTTCAAATCGCCTGATCTGGGTTTCCGTTACAAATTGTTTGAATTCTTGTTTGTTTGTTCATTCTGGATCTAACAGGGTTTACAAGAGCAATGCAGTTTACCGATATTATTCATTTTAACACTGGTTTCCTGTAAGGAAACACATTGTCCAGAGTTGTGGAAAGTAACATTTCCAGTTGATTTACACAGAGTTGCAACATGTGACAAGATAAGAATATTTACATCCATCCTTGACGGCAAACATTATGTCAAATAGCAGACAGATACATTTATACTAATAGAGATGTCGTGTTGAGATTTGTAATGTAGTCTTTCCGCATTCTTAGTATCCGGATCAACATGGTATTGTTCCACAGTCTGTGTGTGTTTTCGCAGATCCTCGTCCATCCGAGGATTGTAAAATTGTTTTCTCGGCGGATATATTACTTCAGTCAATAGAGAGACGATTTACATTGCCCGGGGGTCTAAACATTTCCTGGCACATAACCAGAATATCTATCCCCCATGGCTTAGTATTTTTGCTCGACCAATACAGACGCGTTTCCCGGCTGCATATGTAACTGCCGTGCTTATGCCGATTGACCAGTCCCGTTCTCAGGCCCAGTCCGTCAACTGAAACATTTTTATTGGACTATCGCGGAGAGATGATATTTTAATGAGCATTAACATCTTTACAGCCAATACACACACGTTTTCCAGTCATCCCTACATAGTTACTATCCCTTTAAGGAAAGCGTTTACTCTCACGGCTCGGTACATCTTCTGGAACAGTCATACTGGACAACCACAGAGAGAAAAGTTTCTAGTTCTCTAGAATTTTCCTGTGAATATTTCCGTAAAATCATGTCACTTTTTACGTATGTTACTGTCTCTACTCTTCTGTTCCTTGTATATATGGAACAACGGTCGAGTCTGGTTTCGGCGTTTGGGTCAGATGGTGAAGGATTTGGAAATGGAGATGGATTAAACCGAGATGATTTTCAACGATGGAGAAACCTTGTGGAGAAAAGAGGTATGATGGGTGTTGATGGTGGTTTCGGGGTTTGGAGACCATCACGAGATAAGTTCTTAAATTGGAGAGCCATTCTAGGGGAAGCCACTAAGAGAGGATTTAACGATATACCTTTTGGATTTGGTCAATCCGGACATTTAAATCAAGGTGGATTTCAAAACTGGAGAAATAGTATAGTGAAGCGATCTGTGGACAAACGACAGGGAAATTAGTCTGTGTTAACATACTTTTTAAAAATTTGGCGGATTTAATTATGGAATGTGGAATGCTTTAGATGTAGATAATTTGCTGTTTATTTAATTTTACTGCATGTAAACGTCTTTACGATACTATTTCAAACTGTAAAAGTTGATTTTATTTGCACGTTGGGAAAAGTTTCGTGTAAACCATTAAAGGACCATGAGCGCAAAACATGTGAATCTGAAAATTCTCATCGGTAACAAAACCTGGTGACTTAAATGTTGATTTGGATTCGTTTGACCAACCAATTTTACTTTATGTCAGATCAACGCGTCTTGATTCGGTTGTCTTGTCATTTCATACTGACAGCGTTAATCTGGAATGCACTGGTTAATCGTGTGTAATAAAGATTGCTACTGACAAGAACGTCTACCTATCCACGTGAATTATTATTGTGACGTCTCCATTTTACTGTGTCGTATTAAAATTAAAAAGAAACAACTTGCACTCGGAATATATTCTGTGCCAAAAAGAATTTGTGTCAGGAATTATTATTACTGAAGCAGGTAGAAGGTTTAAATATGACTATTCATATCGTCTATATGTAGTTAGATTTCTACCATTTTATGAAACAGTATTATGTTTTCTGTACTCGGAGACCAGAATGAATCTATTTAAATTCTTGATTATTGGTAAACGGTTGTTGTGTTCTTCTGTTTGATATGATTTTGACTAATTATAATGCTCGATCTGTTGTATGCAATCAGCTTTTTAAAAATATATTAGTAAATTCATGTCCTCTTTAATTCAGCACATTATAATTTTTCTTTTCTCAATTTATAAATATTGGTTTATCCCTTAAACTGTTCTTCTGTTCAGTTTAGATGTCACTTGTACAGCAAACAGTCACTTCGATATATACTCTTAAAGCGCAGTTGAAATTAATCAATGCGAATATTAGCAGCTCTACGTTTTAATACTCACTAACAAATTGAATTTGACAGTTTGTGAAGATTGAAGAATATACAAAAGTTGATCCATTCGCAATGCTATATACCACACCATGTTCTGGTTGAAGAATATTATAATTCCAATTGTAAAATTGGATATAACAGAATATAATTGCCAAAACATTTTGCTCGTTGAAATGGACGAAGCACATTTTGTTACACATGACTATTAAGTTTCCTTTTGTGGAGTGCTTTTCAAAATATTTGAAATTACAAAAATGCCATATAATATGGAATGGTTTCATTGATAAAGAATGGTTTCCTCTGGAATGGTAAAACAGAATTAAATACGTGCGGATCACATATTTATCTGCGACACAACTTTGTGTACTGAAAGTATTTTTCAAAGCCTTGGACCTTTCCAGAACCGATTTAATATTGACATCTTGTCTATTTGATCAAATACTGATTCAGTACCATGGCGTTATTCTATGATCTATATTTTTAACCTTTCAGAGAAAACCGTATTGGCTAATTAAATTTAAACGTCTTGGTGATCGATAGCTCATAAACAAACCTCCTACAATTCCAATCACCATTCGCTGCCTGGAGTCCCAGAATGGTCGAGCTAGCAGCCGAAATTCAATATATATTGGCATGAGAGGTAACATTTAATCACGACAGAGTTAATCATTCGCCAAACATTCGCTTAAAGTGGAGGGCAGGATAAGTCAATAACTTCATATTAGCTTGGTCACTTATCTAAACGCCGCCATTAGTGGATTATTTTTAATTATATTGGATGAACCGAGAAACAACAATAACTGGTTACGTAGCGTTTCATGGGCACATAACTGATTATTAAGACATTGTAACGAGCAACATAAAAACTAATGCAATAAACAGCGTGTTTTGCTTAGATGCTTTAACGTTTTGGTGACATTCTGTAGATTTTGTATTTTTTACGAGTAAAACTTATAAACAATATGTTTATTAGCAAAGAATAAATAGTTTACTACTCTCGCTGAGTGACCAATGGCGCCCGAGATATTTTTCTGTGATTAGCAAAATAATGAAGGTTGGCAACTCAATGGTTTGAAGACTCTTGACTTATTTTACAATCTTACAAAGAAACAGTCATGTTTGAAATTGATTGTTTGACCAGGGGGATTAAAGTAAATTAACATATTTTGGTGTCAATTTAACTGCTTACTAAATAGTATATGGCCATTCTAGATCGTGGTATCGCTTGTTCCATCGATTGTCCTTTAGAATGACCATGTTGAAATCTTAACCAGACATGAAGGTAAAAAAAAAATCCCAAACACGAAGGTGCGAGAATCCTGAACACGAAAGTGCGAGAATCCCGTACACGAAGGTGTGAGAATCCCGAATACGAAGGTGCGAGAATCCCGTGCACGAAGGTGCGAGAATCCCATACACTAGGGTGCGAGAATCCCGTACACTAGACCAACGCGTTTTTTAGCCTGAGCAACGATTGCTTAATATATTTATACTCTTGGAGAAAAAGGGAACCACCACTGTTCACTTCATTTCTCAAAATGTTAGCTTGCAAATTATTTCACTTACACCGGATGTGAATCGTAATCGTTTGAGAAGAATCTAACGAACACTTGTCCAGAAAAAAACATGCTTAGAATAAGTAATGATCCCAGAGACCATTAACAAAAGCAATATATAAAATCTATTCACCGGTATTACAATTGACCATAAACAAAAACTATGCTATTGAATCAGAGATGTTTCAGCGGTATGGTAGATTATCTTAACAGTTTACCGTGTCAGGGTGGAGAAAACGATTCCTTGGACTAAGCGTCAGTTACCGCGCAGTCCACTTTGAGAATACATCGTTTACATCTCGACCGTGTAGTCCACTTTGAGAATACATCGTTTACATCTCGACCGTGTAGTCCACTTTGAGAATACATCGTTTACATCTCGACCGTGTAATCCACTTTGAGAATACATCGTTTACATCTCGACCTTGTCGTCCCCTTTGAGAATACATCGTTTACATCTCGACCGTGGAGTCAACTTTGAGAATACATCGTTTACATCCCGACCGTGTAGTCCACTTTGACAATACATCGTTTACATCCCGACCGTGTAGTCCACTTTGAAAATACATCGCTTACATCTCGACCGTGTAGTCCACTTTGAGAATACATCGTTTACATCTCGACCGTGTAGTCCACTTTGAAAATACATCGTTTACATCTCGACCGTGTAGTCCACTTTGGGAATGCATCGATTATATCTGGACCGTGTAGTCCACTTTGAGAATACATCTGGACCGTGTGGTCGAAACCCGGACTAACAGCGTCATTGTTCGCCAAGGAGCGAAATAAATATTTCAAATCTTCTATACATTATAAACATTATACAAGTCGTATCAAACTTTGCATTGCCTTTGTGATGACAGATTTAACTCATCAGATTTGTATGTAAGCACTCCGTCGGGGGAGTTATTTCTGTAGCTCTGGATTATATCGGCACTACGAGAATGTCAAATGGCAATAACACACAGTACCAATGTCCTATTTAATAGTACAATAATTAATTTGTCAACACTAAGCTAAGAACTACCATTGTGTCCAGAGATGTCGGTATTGTGTTAATACAGACAGACAATTTCATCGAAGTAATCATTCACGACACTATTATGTGGATAGTTTGTCTGATACACGCCGTCCTAGGCTTAGAGGTAAACCTTTGCCGCCCAGTGGTAGTATGGAGCTGGAGCCTGTAATCTCCTTTGTCGCTTCAGGGATCAGTGTATTGGACGAGCTAATTAAATCGTTCATGACCATCATTAACTAGCAATTCTTCCGGCCTGTTTGACTGGTTGTACCATAAATCAACCCTCTAATCTAGTAGACTATATTAACACAAATATTAACCCAGCACCACGTCTTGCAAAGGGACAACATTTGTAAGTTAGGATAAATTTTATCATGTTGAAATCGTTTAAATCACACGGACAGAAGGACAAACGAACAATATATATATATATACCTGAACGCATCATATACGATAATTATCCAAGAGAAAGCTTTGGATTTTCGTCAATCCTTATAAGCCCATGCGAAAGTTGTGTTTCTTGAAGCTGTTTGGAGTCCGGGACGGAAGGTCTCATTTCCAAAGGCGCTTTCGTCAAATTAAAACAAGAAGATTTAGACCCAGCCACCTGAAAGTCTGGGAAAGAAGCCGATCACAAACCCCACCGTGGCACAAAATCATTGACTTAAATAACAATATAGAGAGATCCCTTTTACGTGATGGGCAATAAATTATAATCAAATCATCACCAATCTTTTAAAAAGCCTTTTAGTGTTACCATTCGTCTTTATGTAAATTGTTGTTTTTGCTAAATTACAGTTTAGGCAAAAGGAAGAGAAACACGATATCAATGTTGTAGATACATGTATACACAAAGAAAAAAGTTAAAGTGGCATGAGCTGCCAAAATTCACACTTTTTTTCATAATTTCTGATTGTCACGACAGTAAGAGGCTTTGAAGGCGTTGGAAAAAATAAATGATTGGCGTTGGAAGGAGGAAAATCCATACAGTATGTGGCCGGTACGAACCAAAAACGTGTTCGAAAAATAAACAAAATTTAGATAACCGGGACGACCATTCATTCATTCTAAGAGAGAGTTAGTTCAAAACAATACTTTATCGCACATTTCCGAGACCAGAAGTACTAAAAAGTTTCTAAATTATACATCTTGAGAAAAATAGCAAATAATTTCAACATTCTGTTTTAACGTCAAAATATCAACATTTTGGCAGCTCATGCCACTTTAAGCAACCCCCTGGACACCCTGCATTGACCGATAAAATTGTGATCATAAAGAGTAACATTCTGGTCATAAGAAATCATCATTAACGGCAATAAGCTATACAATTTATTCAGGATATTGTCAGCCAAATCAAAAGCGTATTTTAGCAAAATAAAAAGATGCCTGTAAGTATGAAACTTCAGAGTTCATCTGGCTTCACAGGGCGAACATATTGAAGTTAAAATGTCACTTTTGGAGAACACATCCCTAGAGCAGAAGGTCAATAGTGCGTATAGCCTCCATTCGCTTCCAACCTGCGTCTCAACCCTTCAGTGAGGCTTCGGATCTGGTGCTATTTTAAAAGGTTGGAAATGTTAAGATTGACACAATCACACAAATCTGCCGGTTGATACCGATACACCTTTTAAAATAGCACCAGATCCGGAGTTAAAATCAGCCGAGAAAATATGATCTTTTCAATGAGCCACATCAATGTGAATTTTGAGAGGAGGATCGGCTAGAATCTAACCTTCATATAGGTAATATATATATTTATGGACACTAAAACACACGGGCACAGGGAAAATCTTCTTGTCTAAAATAACCACTATATGAACACTAAAACGCACGGGCACAGGGAAAATCTTCTTGTCTAAAATGACCACGGATACATATATTTATGAACACTAAAACACACGGGCACTGGGAAAATCTTCTTACAACGGAGTTTATATACCAATGTGGACCGTAAGAAGAGATTGAGTTTCCTCTGATATTGGCCCAAGTATTCTCCCAATAATAGCCCTACTAAGTACAAATTGTCAACCCTGAATTAATCCTCTACGCCAGAAAACTCTGATGTATCTATAATTCAATATCAGTGCTTACTAAGTTATCGTACAATCTGGAGCCTGTTTCACAAAGTGGCGTAGCGTAAGTTTTCACGTAACTGTCATTGCAGCCCATACTGTGGAGATACGTTAGTGAGAAAGTTACGCAAAAATACATCTACGCCTCTTTGTGAAACAGGGCCCATGTGGGTATTTGCTTGGTTTAATGTCTTGACCTTTGGTATGTTATCAAAAGGGACACATGTTCTTCAAGTTTAACATTTTTTGTATTCCTTGGGGATTATGTAGCGGCAATACAATACATATGGAATCAGTGTCAGAGATTGTTTAGACATTTATTTTGAATTTTCCTCCCTGGTCAAAAACTAAAAAAATGTATTACTGATATATCATTCTTTCGAGCAAAATGTATTTGAACACTCTTAAAAAGAGCACAAAATGACATAAATTATTCTTTGTTTAGATTTTGCCTCTAAAAGCTTACCATGTGTTCAGTATGAAATCCCCAATTTTTTTGTAATCTTAAGGGTTTTTCTCCATGTACGGTTGTTCAATTACTTCTTGTGCGTTAGCAGCTTTCTTGTTTCCCCAAAGTACGATATTCTATCTATTTGCTCCATGTTTTCGATCAAACAAGTTGAGGCATTCTTAGAAATAAGTAATATTTTCAAATACATATTTTAACTTAACTCTCTGGCTCTGGCAAATGTTAAGCAATGCTACTGGATTTGACCAGTTGTGTTGTCACGTGTCATTTGTCGTAATAGTATGCTAATTCCGATCTTATATCGGCAAGACAATTGGATCCTGGTGTTTGTTTCGTTGATGTATATTTTGATGGTTGAAGCGCGTAACTAATGTTTCCTGCATTTATTTTGCTCATGGCGTGTTTTTATATCATCTGTTTTTCTTGAAACCTAAATTATTGATGCGAATAATGTGGCTAGACATAATGATATTATTTATTTACATAGTGATACCTACTCTGGGACAACAAAGTTAAACAAACTAGTGTACATACGCTGACATAAAGTAATATTGATTGGAAATAAAACACGAAGTGTATTTATCGTCGGAACACGAGGACCAATAATAAAGATATCAATCGGATGGTTATACATCGTGTAATAACGACGTCGATCAGTATGTCACGCAGGGACCCTTCCACATTTGATGGCGTTTTGACATTCGTCTTCTCCTTGGCTTTCACGATCTTTCCTACAATCATTAGTTGGTGTATCTCAATCTCCATCCCTAGTAAGGACAATTCTCCTTGACTTGGTAAACGAAAGTCCTCGTAAACGGTAAAGGAACGTTTTATGTCGCATTCAAATTTATTTCACTTATATGGCGGCTTTTGGGCGACCTTTGGCGAGTACCTAGCAACTCTTCCACATACGGGATCGAGAGAAACACCGACGCAGAAATTGATATTTTGAGAAATGGCGCTCGAAATTCACTTTGTGAAAACTCGATTTGTTCCAACCGTGCTCTGTCATATTGCTGAACTATGTTCTCTCCTTTAAGAAAAGGGAATTCCAGTCAAAAATACGTGCTGGAATGGACACTACATAACCTTGTGTTTTGCAAGGAGTCGATCGATTCACTTCGTCACTATCCAGCCCAAGTTGTCTGAAAGGAATTAGCTTAAAAGAATATTGAAACGGCGAATTTCACATAGTTGGCGTTATTTCAGGCGTTATAATTTCGTTAACTTTTAATCTGATAATTCTTAACATAGCAGTCCAGAATTCACTGTCATTGTTCGTATCTATGTAGTGTTGGTTCAATCCAGTCAACGAACTACATGTATTAACTATATTATATTAGCGTTGCGAGGATAAATTTCAGCGATTCAATGGAATTAGGTTTTGATTAAACATCGGAGGAGAAACATCGGCGATTCAATGGAACTAGGTTTGGAGTAAAATTTGAGGAGAAACATCGGCGATTGAATGGAATTGAGTTTTGATTACCATTTGAGGAGAAACATCGGCGATTGAATGGAATTGAGTTTTGATCAACACCGAAGGAGAAACATCAGCGATTGAATGGAATTGAGTTTTAATTACCATTTGAGGAGAAACATCAACGATTGAATGGAATTGAGTTTTAATTAACGTCGGAGGAGAAACATCGGTAATTGAATGGAATTGAGTTCTGATCAACACCGAAGGAGAAACATCAGCGATTGAATGGAATTGAGTTTTGATTAACATCGGAGGAGAAACGTCGGTGATTGAATGGAATTGAGTTTTAATTAACGTCGAAGGAGAAACATCGGTGATTGAATGGAATTGAGTTTTGATCAACACCGAAGGAGAAGCATTAGCGATTGAATGGAATTGAATTTTGATTAACATCGGAGGAGAAACGTCGGTGATTGAATGGAATTGAGTTTTAATTAACGTCGGAGGAGAAACATCGATGATTGAATGGAATGGGGTTTTGATTAACATCGGAGGAGAAACATCGGCGATTGAATGGAATTGAATTTTGATTAACATCGGAGGAGAAACGTCGGTGATTGAATGGAATTGAGTTTTAATTAACGTCGGAGGAGAAACATCGATGATTGAATGGAATGGGGTTTTGATTAACATCTGAGGAGAAACATCGGCGATTGAACGGAATTGAGTTTTAATTAACATCGGAGGAGAAACATCGGCGATTGAACGGAATTGAGTTTTAATTAACATCGGAGGAGAAACATCAGGGATTGAATGGAATTAAGTTTTGATTAACATCGGAGGAGAAACAGTGATTGAATGGAATTAAGTTTTGATTAACATCGGAGCAGAAACTTTGGTGATTGAGTGGAATTAGGTTTAGATTTACTTCGGGGGAGAAATATCAGCGATTGAATGGAATTGAATTTTGATTAACATCGGAGGAGAAACATCGGTGATTGAATGGAATTCAGTTTTGATTAACATCGGAGCAGAAACTTTGGTGATTGAGTGGAATTAAGTTTTGATTTACATCGGAGGAGAAACATCAGCGATTGAATGGAATTGAGTTTTGATTAACCTCGGAGCAGAAACATTGGTGATTGAATGGAATTTAGTTTTGATTAACATCGGAGGAGAAACATCGGCGATTGAATGGAATTGAGTTTTGTTTAACATCGGAGGAGAAACATCGGCAATAGAATGGAATTGAGTTTTGTTTAACATCGGAGGAGAAACATCGGCGATAGAATGGAATTGAGGTTTGATTAACATCGGGGGAGAAACATCAGCGATAGAATGGAATTGAGTTTTGATTAACATCGGAGGAGAAACATCGGTGATTGAATGGAATTGAGTTTTGATTAACATCGGAGGAGAAACATCGGCGATAAAATGGAATTGAGTTTTGATTAACATAGGGGGAGAAACATCGGCGATAGAATGGAATTGAGTTTTGATTTACATCGGGGGAGAAACATCAGCGATAGAATCTATTGAGTTTTGATTAACATCGGAGGATAAACATCGGTGATTGAATGGAATTGAGTTTTGATTAACATTGGAGGAGAAACATCGGCGATTGAATGGAATTGAGTTTTGATTAACATCGGAGGAGAAACATCGGCGATTGAATGTAATTGAGTTTTGATTAACATCGGAGGAGAAACATCGGCGATTGAATGGAATTGAGTTTTGATTAACATCGGAGGAGAAACTTCAGCGATAGAATGGAATTGAGTTTTGATTAACATCGGAGGAGAAACATCGGTGATTAAATGGAATTGAGTTTTGATTAACATCGGAGGAGAAACATCGGCGATAAAATGGAATTGAGTTTTGATTAACATCGGGGGAGAAACATCGGCGATAGAATGGAATTGAGTTTTGATTAACATCGGGGGAGAAACATCAGCGATAGAATGGAATTGAGTTTTGATTAACATCGGAGGATAAACATCGGTGATTGAATGGAATTGAGTTTTGATCAAAATCGGAGGAGAAACATCGGTGATTGAATGGAATGGGGTTTTGATTAACATCGGAGGAGAAACATCGGTGATTAAAAGGAATTGAGTTTTAATCAAAATCGGAGGAGAAACATCGGTGATTGAATGGAATGGGGCTTTGATTAACATCGGAGGAGAAACATCAGCGATTGAATGGAATGGGGTTTTGATTAACATCAAAGGAGAAACATCAGTGATTAAATGAAATTGAGTTTTGATTAACATCGGAGGAGAAACATCAGCAATTGATTGGAATGGGGTTTTGATTAACATCAGAGGGGAAACATCGGCGATTGAATGGAATTGAGTTTTGATTAACATCAGATGAGAAAACATCAGCGATTGAATGGATTTGAGTTTTGACTAGCATCGGACGAGAAACACCAGCGATGGAATAGAATTGAGTTTTGATTAACATCGGAGCAGAAACATTTGTGATTAAATAGAATTAAGTTTTGATTAACATCAGAGGAGAAACATCAGCGATTGAATGGAATTGAGTTTTGATTAACATCGGATGAGAAACATCAGCGATGGAATGGAATTGAGTTTTGACTAGCATCGGACGAGAAACATCAGCGATGGAATGGAATTGAGTTTTGATAAACATCGAAGTAGAGACATTGGTGATTGAATGGAATTGAGTTTTGATTAACATCAGAGGGGAAACATCGGCGATTGAATGGAATTGAGTTTTGATTAACATCAGATGAGAAAACATCAGCGATTGAATGGAATTGAGTTTTGACTAGCATCGGACGAGAAACATCAGCGATGGAATGGAATTGAGTTTTGATTAACATCGGAGGAGAAACATCAGCGATTGAATGGAATAGGGTTTTGATTAACATCGGAGCAGAAACATTGGTGATTGAATGGAATTGAGTTTTGATTAACATCAGAGGAGAAACATCAGCGATTAAATAGAATTAAGTTTTGATTAACATCGGAGCAGAAACATTGGTGATTAAATAGAATTGAGTTTTGATTAACATCAGAGGAGAAACATCAGCGATTGAATGGAATGGAGTTTTGATTAACATCGGAGGAGAAACATCAGCAATTGATTGGAATGGGGTTTTGATTAACATCGGAGCAGAAACATTGGTGATTGAATGGAATGGGGTTTTGATTAAAATTGGAGGAGAAACATCGGTGATTAAAAGGAATTGAGTTTTAATCAAAATCGGGGGAGAAACATCGGTGATTGAATGGAATGGGGTTTTGATTAACATTGGAGGAGAAACATCAGTGATTAAATGAAATTGAGTTTTGATTAACATCGGAGGAGAAACATCAGCAATTGATTGGAATGGGGTTTTGATTAACATCGGATGAGAAACTTCAGTGATTAAATGAAATTGAGTTTTGATTAACATCGGAGGAGAAACATCAGCGATTGAATGGAATTCAGTTTTGATTAACATCGAAGGAGAAACATTGGTGATTGAATGGAATGGGGTTTTGATAAACATCGGAGCAGAAACATTGGTGATTAAATAGAATTGAGTTTTGATTAACATCGGAGGAGAAACATAAGCGATTAAATAGAATTGAGTTTTGATTAATATCGGAGCAGAAACATTGGTGATTGAATGGAATTGAGTTTTGATTAACATCAGAGGAGAAACATCAGCGATTAAATAGAATTGAGTTTTGATTAACATCGGAGCAGAAACATTTGTGATTCAATAGAATTGAGTTTTGATTAACATCAGAGGAGAAACATCAGCGATTAAATAGAATTGAGTTTTGATTAACATCGGAGCAGAAACATTTGTGATTAAATAAAATTGAGTTTTGATTAACATCAGAGGAGAAACATCAGCGATTAAATAGAATTAAGTTTTGATTAACATCGGAGCAGAAACATTGGTGATTAAATAGAATTGAGTTTTGATTAACATCAGAGGAGAAACATCAGCGATTGAATGGAATGGAGTTTTGATTAACATCGGAGGAGAAACATCAGCGATTGAATGGAATGGGGTTTTGATTAACATCGGAGCAGAAACATTGGTGATTGAATGGAATGGGGTTTTGATTAAAATTGGAGGAGAAACATCGGTGATTAAAAGGAATTGAGTTTTAATCAAAATCGGAGGAGAAACATCGGTGATTGAATGGAATGGGGTTTTGATTAACATTGGAGGAGAAACATCAGTGATTAAATGAAATTGAGTTTTGATTAACATCGGAGGAGAAACATCAGCAATTGATTGGAATGGGGTTTTGATTAACATCGGATGAGAAACTTCAGTGATTAAATGAAATTGAGTTTTGGTTAACATCGGAGGAGAAACATCAGCGATTGAATGGAATTCAGTTTTGATTAACATCGAAGGAGAAACATTGGTGATTGAATGGAATGGGGTTTTGATAAACATCGGAGCAGAAACATTGGTGATTAAATAGAATTGAGTTTTGATTAACATCGGAGGAGAAACATAAGCGATTAAATAGAATTGAGTTTTGATTAATATCGGAGCAGAAACATTGGTGATTGAATGGAATTGAGTTTTGATTAACATCAGAGGAGAAACATCAGCGATTAAATAGAATTGAGTTTTGATTAACATCGGAGCAGAAACATTTGTGATTAAATAGAATTGAGTTTTGATTAACATCAGAGGAGAAACATCAGCGATTAAATAGAATTGAGTTTTGATTAACATCGGAGCAGAAACATTTGTGATTAAATAAAATTGAGTTTTGATTAACATCAGAGGAGAAACATCAGCGATTGAATGGAATTGAGTTTTGATTAACATCGGATGAGAAACATCAGCGATGGAATGGAATTGAGTTTTGACTAGCATCGAACAAGAAACATCAGCGATTGAATGGAATTGAGTTTTGATAAACATCGAAGTAGAGACATTGGTGATTGAATGGAATTGAGTTTTGATTAACATCAGAGGGGAAACATCGGCGATTGAATGGAATTGAGTTTTGATAAACATCAGATGAGAAAACGTCAGCGATTGAATGGAATTGAGTTTTGACTAGCATCGGACGAGAAACATCAGCGATGGAATGGAATTGAGTTTTGATTAACATCAGAGGGGAAACATCGGCGATTGAATGGAATTGAGTGATGATTAACATCAGATAAGAAAACATCAGCGATTGAATGGAATTGAGTTTTGACTAGCATCGGACGAGAAACATCAGCGATGGAATTGACTTGAGTTTTGATTAACATCGGAGCAGAAACATTTGTGATTAAATAGAATTGAGTTTTGATTAACATCAGAGGAGAAACATCAGCGATTGAATGGAATTGAGTTTTGATTAACATCGGACGAGAAACATCAGCGATTGAATGGAATTGAGTTTTGATTAACATCAGAGGGGAAACATCGGCGATTGAATGGAATTGAGTTTTGATAAACATCAGATGAGAAAACGTCAGCGATTGAATGGAATTGAGTTTTGACTAGCATCGGACGAGAAACATCAGCGATGGAATGGAATTGAGTTTTGATTAACATCAGAGGGGAAACATCGGCGATTGAATGGAATTGAGTTTTGATTAACATCAGATGAGAAAACATCAGCGATTGAATGGATTTGAGTTTTGACTAGCATCGGACGAGAAACATCAGCGATGGAATAGAATTGAGTTTTGATTAACATCGGAGCAGAAACATTTGTGATTAAATAGAATTAAGTTTTGATTAACATCAGAGGAGAAACATCAGCGATTGAATGGAATTGAGTTTTGATTAACATCGGATGAGAAACATCAGCGATGGAATGGAATTGAGTTTTGACTAGCATCGGACGAGAAACATCAGCGATGGAATGGAATTGAGTTTTGATTAACATCAGAGGGGAAACATCGGCGATTGAATGGAATTGAGTTTTGATTAACATCAGATGAGAAAACATCAGCGATTGAATGGAATTGAGTTTTGACTAGCATCGGACGAGAAACATCAGCGATGGAATGGAATTGAGTTTTGATTAACATCGGAGGAGAAACATCAGCGATTGAATGGAATAGGGTTTTGATTAACATCGGAGCAGAAACATTGGTGATTGAATGGAATTGAGTTTTGATTAACATCAGAGGAGAAACATCAGCGATTAAATAGAATTAAGTTTTGATTAACATCGGAGCAGAAACATTGGTGATTAAATAGAATTGAGTTTTGATTAACATCAGAGGAGAAACATCAGCGATTGAATGGAATGGAGTTTTGATTAACATCGGAGGAGAAACATCAGCGATTGAATGGAATGGGGTTTTGATTAACATCGGAGCAGAAACATTGGTGATTGAATGGAATGGGGTTTTGATTAAAATTGGAGGAGAAACATCGGTGATTAAAAGGAATTGAGTTTTAATCAAAATCGGAGGAGAAACATCGGTGATTGAATGGAATGGGGTTTTGATTAACATTGGAGGAGAAACATCAGTGATTAAATGAAATTGAGTTTTGATTAACATCGGAGGAGAAACATCAGCAATTGATTGGAATGGGGTTTTGATTAACATCGGATGAGAAACTTCAGTGATTAAATGAAATTGAGTTTTGATTAACATCGGAGGAGAAACATCAGCGATTGAATGGAATTCAGTTTTGATTAACATCGAAGGAGAAACATTGGTGATTGAATGGAATGGGGTTTTGATAAACATCGGAGCAGAAACATTGGTGATTAAATAGAATTGAGTTTTGATTAACATCGGAGGAGAAACATAAGCGATTAAATAGAATTGAGTTTTGATTAATATCGGAGCAGAAACATTGGTGATTGAATGGAATTGAGTTTTGATTAACATCAGGGGAGAAACATCAGCGATTAAATAGAATTGAGTTTTGATTAACATCGGAGCAGAAACATTTGTGATTAAATAGAATTGAGTTTTGATTAACATCAGAGGAGAAACATCAGCGATTAAATAGAATTGAGTTTTGATTAACATCGGAGCAGAAACATTTGTGATTAAATAAAATTGAGTTTTGATTAACATCAGAGGAGAAACATCAGCGATTAAATAGAATTAAGTTTTGATTAACATCGGAGCAGAAACATTGGTGATTAAATAGAATTGAGTTTTGATTAACATCAGAGGAGAAACATCAGCGATTGAATGGAATGGAGTTTTGATTAACATCGGAGGAGAAACATCAGCGATTGAATGTAATGGGGTTTTGATTAACATCGGAGCAGAAACATTGGTGATTGAATGGAATGGGGTTTTGATTAAAATTGGAGGAGAAACATCGGTGATTTAAAGGAATTGAGTTTTAATCAAAATCGGAGGAGAAACATCGGTGATTGAATGGAATGGGGTTTTGATTAACATTGGAGGAGAAACATCAGTGATTAAATGAAATTGAGTTTTGATTAACATCGGAGGAGAAACATCAGCAATTGATTGGAATGGGGTTTTGATTAACATCGGATGAGAAACTTCAGTGATTAAATGAAATTGAGTTTTGATTAACATCGGAGGAGAAACATCAGCGATTGAATGGAATTCAGTTTTGATTAACATCGAAGGAGAAACATTGGTGATTGAATGGAATGGGGTTTTGATAAACATCGGAGCAGAAACATTGGTGATTAAATAGAATTGAGTTTTGGTTAACATCGGAGGAGAAACATAAGCGATTAAATAGAATTGAGTTTTGATTAATATCGGAGCAGAAACATTGGTGATTGAATGGAATTGAGTTTTGATTAACATCAGAGGAGAAACATCAGCGATTAAATAGAATTGAGTTTTGATTAACATCGGAGCAGAAACATTTGTGATTAAATAGAATTGAGTTTTGATTAACATCAGAGGAGAAACATCAGCGATTAAATAGAGTTGAGTTTTGATTAACATCGGAGCAGAAACATTTGTGATTAAATAAAATTGAGTTTTGATTAACATCAGAGGAGAAACATCAGCGATTGAATGGAATTGAGTTTTGATTAACATCGGATGAGAAACATCAGCGATGGAATGGAATTGAGTTTTGACTAGCATCGAACAAGAAACATCAGCGATTGAATGGAATTGAGTTTTGATAAACATCGAAGTAGAGACATTGGTGATTGAATGGAATTGAGTTTTGATTAACATCAGAGGGGAAACATCGGCGATTGAATGGAATTGAGTTTTGATAAACATCAGATGAGAAAACGTCAGCGATTGAATGGAATTGAGTTTTGACTAGCATCGGACGAGAAACATCAGCGATGGAATGGAATTGAGTTTTGATTAACATCAGAGGGGAAACATCGGCGATTGAATGGAATTGAGTGATGATTAACATCAGATAAGAAAACATCAGCGATTGAATGGAATTGAGTTTTGACTAGCATCGGACGAGAAACATCAGCGATGGAATAGACTTGAGTTTTGATTAACATCGGAGCAGAAACATTTGTGATTAAATAGAATTGAGTTTTGATTAACATCAGAGGAGAAACATCAGCGATTGAATGGAATTGAGTTTTGATTAACATCGGATGAGAAACATCAGCGATGGAATGGAATTGAGTTTTGACTAGCATCGGACGAGAAACATGATTAACATCAGATAAGAAAACATCAGCGATTGAATGGAATTGAGTTTTGACTAGCATCGGACGAAAAACATCAGCGATGGAATAGAATTGAGTTTTGATTAACATCGGAGCAGAAACATTTGTGATTAAATAGAATTGAGTTTTGATTAACATCAGAGGAGAAACATCAGCGATTGAATGGAATTGAGTTTTGATTAACATCGGATGAGAAACATCAGCGATGGAATGGAATTGAGTTTTGATAAACATCGAAGTAGAGACATTGGTGATTGAATGGAATTGAGTTTTGATTAACATCAGAGGGGAAACATCGGCGATTGAATGGAATTGAGTTTTGATTAACATCAGATGAGAAAACATCAGCGATTGAATGGAATTGAGTTTTGACTAGCATCGGACGAGAAACATCAGCGATGGAATGGAATTGAGTTTTGAATAACATCGGAGGAGAAACATCAGCGATTGAATGGAATGGGGTTTTGATTAACATCGGAGGAGAAACATCAGCGATTGAATGGAATGGAGTTTTGATTAACATTGGAAGAGAAACATCAGCGATTGAATGGAATGGGGTTTTGATTAACATCGGAGCAGAAACATTGGTGATTGAATGGAATTGAGTTTTGATTAACATCAGAGGAGAAACATCAGCGATTAAATAGAATTGAGTTTTGATTAACATCGGAGCAGAAACATTGGTGATTAAATAGAATTGAGTTTTAATTAACATCAGAGGAGAAACATCAGCGATTGAATGGAATGGTGTTTTGATTAACATCGGAAGAGAAACATCAGCGATTGAATGGAATTCAGTTTTGATTAACATCGGAGGAGAAACATCAGCAATTGAATGGAATGGGGTTTTGATTAACATCGGATGAGAAACTTCAGTGATTAAATGAAATTGAGGTTTGATTAACATCGGAGGAGAAATATCAGCGATTGAATGGAATGGGGTTTTGATTAACATCGGAGGAGAAACATCAGTGATTAAATGAAATTGAGTTTTGATCAACATCGGAGGAGAAACATCAGCAATTGAATGGAATGGGGTTTTGATTAACATCGGATGAGAAACTTTAGTGATTAAATGAAATTGAATTTTGATTAACATCGGAGGAGAAATATCAGCGATTGAATGGAATTGAGTTTTGACTAGCATCGGACGAGAAACATCAGCGATAGAATGGAATTGAGTTTTGATTAACATCGGAGGAGAAACATCAGCGATTGAATGGAATGGGGTTTTGATTAACATCGGAGGAGAAACTCAGCGATTAAATGGAATGGAGTTTTGATTAACATCGGAGGAGAAACATCAGCGATTGAATGGAATGGGGTTTTGATTAACATCGGAGCAGGAACATTGGTGATTGAATGGAATTGATTTTTTATTAGCATCAGAGGAGAAACATCAGCGATTAAATAGAATTGATTTTTGATTAACATCGGAGGAGAAACATCAGCGATTGAATGGAATGGGGTTTTGATAAACATCGGAGAAGAAATATTGGTGATTGAATGGAATGGAGTTTTGATTAACATCGGAGGAGAAACATAAGCGATTGAATAGAATTGTGTTTTGATTAACATCGGAGCAGAAACATTGGTGATTGAATGGAATTGAGTTTTGATTAAAAGGAAAGAAAATCTAAGCTTTAGACTAGTTTAGATGGAAAGAGTAGAGTTCATTTAGTCCAAAAACAACTGTCCAATGTACGTTTTATCCCCTCGTAAGCGAATAATTGAAATTTGAAGGTGGCGTTACAATAGAGAATAAGCTCCATGGGCCATTCACAAGGCCGCCACCATTTTTTCATTAGTTTTATCCAATTATTGTTGAATAAAAATTTAAGTGCGGTATAGAATAGTCATGTGATGCACTTTAGCCAATGGCTGGCTAAGCAATGGCGCGCGGTTGCATACTGACCTATGTATTCGGAGACAATCTTCCCACTTCAAGTTTGTCGCCATGTTTTTTTGGACCTAAATCTACCATTATACATTAGAGAGCGGTAAAAATACGTCATTATTGATCTAAAAATAGCTACACCAACATCACGTCATCCTAAAACGGAAAAATGGCTACACAGATAAGCCACTGAAAGGACATACTTCTGTCTGTTTTTATTAGCTTGAGGGTCACTGGAGGTAATTGACGTAAAATGTTTTAAACACTTTGAAGGTTGTTATCGACGATAATCCCTATGTATTTCTAGAGATTTCCCCTCCTTTAACATCAGAGGAGAAACATCAGCGATTAAATAGAATTGAGTTTTGATTAACATCGGAGCAGAAACATTGGTGATTAAAAAGAATTGAGTTTTGATTAACATCAGAGGAGAAACATCAGCGATTGAATGGAATTGAGTTTTGATTAACATCGGAGGAGAAACATCAGCGATTGAATGGAATGGAGTTTTGATTAACATTGGAGGAGAAACATCAGCGATTGAATGGAATGGGGTTTTGATTAACATCGGAGCAGAAACATTGGTGATTGAATGGAATTGAGTTTTGATTAACATCAGAGGAGAAACATCAGCGATTAAATAGAATTGAGTTTTGATTAACATTGGAGCAGAAACATTGGTGATTAAATAGAATTGAGTTTTGATTAACATCAGAGGAGAAACATCAGCGATTGAATGGAATGGTGTTTTGATTAACATCGGAAGAGTAACATCAGCGATTGAATGGAATTCAGATTTGATTACCATCGGAGCAGAAACATTGGTGATTGAATGGAATTGAGTTTTGATTAACATCGGAGGAGAAACATCGGCGATAAAATGGAATTGAGTTTTGATTAACATCGGGGGAAAAACATCGGCGATAGAATGGAATTTAGTTTTAATCAAAATCGGAGGAGAAACATCGGTGATTGAATGGAATGGAGTTTTGATTAACATCGGAGGAGAAACATCAGCGATTGAATGGAATGGGGTTTTGATTAACATCGGAGGAGAAACATCAGTGATTAAATGAAATTGAGTTTTGATTAACATCGGAGGAGAAACATCAGCAATTGAATGGAATGGGGTTTTGATTAACATCGGATGAGAAACTTCAGTGATTAAATGAAATTGAGTTTTGATTAACATCGGAGGAGAAACATCAGCGATTGAATGGAATTGAGTTTTGACTAGCATCGAACGAGAAACATCAGCGATGGAATGGAATTGAGTTTTGATTAACATCGGAGAAGAAACATCAGCGATTGAATGGAATGGGGTTTTGATTAACATCGGAGGAGAAACATCAGCGATTAAATGGAATGGAGTTTTGATTAACATCGGAGGAGAAACATCAGCGATTGAATGGAATTGAGTTTTGATTAACATCGGAGGATAAACATCGGCGATTGAATGGAAATGAGTTTTGATTAAACATCGGAGGAGAAACATCAGCGATGGAATGGAATTGAGTTTTGATTAAAATCGGAGCAGAAACATCAGCGATTGAATGGAATGGGGTTTTGATTAACATCGGAGGAGAAACTCAGCGATTAAATGGAATGGAGTTTTGATTAACATCGGAGGAGAAACATCAGCGATTGAATGGAATGGGGTTTTGATTAACATCGGAGCAGGAACATTGGTGATTGAATGGAATTGAGTTTTGATTAGCATCAGAGGAGAAACATCAGCGATTAAATAGAATTGATTTTTAATTAACATCGGAGGAGAAACAACAGCGATTGAATGGAATGGGGTTTTGATAAACATCGGAGAAGAAATATTGGTGATTGAATGGAATTGAGTTTTGATTAACATCGGAGGAGAAACATAAGCGATTAAATAGAATTGAGTTTTGATTAACATCGGAGCAGAAACATTGGTGATTGAATGGAATTGAGTTTTGATTAAAGGGAAAGAAAATCTAAGCTTTAGACTAGTTTAGATGGAAAGAGTAGAGTTCATTTAGTCCAAAAACAACTGTCCAATGTACGTTTTATCCCCTCGTAAGCGAATAATTGAAATTTGAAGGTGGCGTTACAATAGAGAATAAGCTCCATGGGCCATTCACAAGGCCGCCACCATTTTTTCATTAGTTTTATCCAATTATTATCGAATAAAAATTTAAGTGCGGTATAGAATAGTCATGTGATGCACTTTAGCCAATGGCTGGCTAAGCAATGGCGCGCGGTTGCATACTGACCTATATATTCGGAGACAATCTTCCCACTTCAAGTTTGTCGCCATGTATTTTTTGGACCTAAATCTACCATTATACATTAGAGAGCGGTAAAAATACGTCATTATTGATCTAAAAATAGCTACACCAACATCACGTCATCCTAAAACGGAAAAATGGCTACACAGATAAACCACTGAAAGGACATACTTCTGTCTGTTTTTATTAGCTTGAGGGTCACTGGAGGTAATTGACGTAAAATGTTTGAAACACTTTGAAGGTTGTTATCGACGATAATCCCTATGTATTTCTAGAGATTTCCCCTCCTTTAACATCAGAGGAGAAACATCAGCGATTAAATATAATTGAGTTTTGATTAACATCGGAGCAGAAACATTGGTGATTAAATAGAATTAAGTTTTGATTAACATCAGAGGAGAAACATCAGCGATTGAATGGAATTGAGTTTTGATTAACATCGGAGGAGAAACATCAGCGATTGAATGGAATGGAGTTTTGATTAACATTGGAGGAGAAACATCAGCGATTGAATGGAATGGGGTTTTGATTAACATCGGAGCAGAAACATTGGTGATTGAATGGAATTGAGTTTTGATTAACATCAGAGGAGAAACATCAGCGATTAAATAGAATTGAGTTTTGATTAACATTGGAGCAGAAACATTGGTGATTAAATAGAATTGAGTTTTGATTAACATCAGATGAGAAACATCAGCGATTGAATGGAATGGTGTTTTGATTAACATCGGAAGAGTAACATCAGCGATTGAATGGAATTGAGTTTTGATTAACATCGGAGCAGAAACATTGGTGATTGAATGGAATTGAGTTTTGATTAACATCGGAGGAGAAACATCGGCGATAAAATGGAATTGAGTTTTGATTAACATCGGGGGAGAAACATCGGCGATAGAATGGAATTTAGTTTTAATCAAAATCGGAGGAGAAACATCGGCGATTGAATGGAATGGGGTTTTGATTAACATCGGAGGAGAAACATCAGCGATTGAATGGGATGGGGTTTTGATTAACATCGGAGGAGAAACATCAGTGATTAAATGAAATTGAGTTTTGATTAACATCGGAGGAGAAACATCAGCAATTGAATGGAATGGGGTTTTGATTAACATCGGATGGGAAACTTCAGTGATTAAATGAAATTGAGTTTTGATTAACATCGGATGAGAAACATCAGCGATTGAATGGAATTGAGTTTTGACTAGCATCGGACGAGAAACATCAGCGATGGAATGGAATTTAGTTTTGATTAACATCGGAGGAGAAACATCAGCGATTGAATGGAATGGGGTTTTGATTAACATCGGAGGAAAAACATCAGCGATTAAATGGAATGGAGTTTTGATTAACATCGGAGGAGAAACATCAGCGATTGAATGGAATGGGGTTTTGATTAACATCGGAGCAGGAACATTGGTGATTGAATGGAACTGAGTTTTGATTAACATCGGAGGAGAAACATAAGCGATTAAATAGAATTGAGTTTTGATTAACATCGGACGAGAAACATCAGCGATTGAATGGAATTGAGTTTTGATTAACATCGGAGGAGAAACATCAGCGATTGAATGGAATGGGGTTTTGATTAGCATCAGAGGAGAAATATCAGCGATTAAATAAATTGATTTTCGATTAACATCGGAGGAGAAACATCAGCGATTGAATGGAATGGGGTTTTGATAAACATCGGAGGAGAAATATCAGCGATTAAATAGAATTGATTTTTGATTAACATTGGAGGAGAAACATCAGCGATTGAATGGAATGGGGTTTTGATAAACATCGGAGAAGAAATATTGGTGATTGAATGGAATTGAGTTTTGATTAACATCAGAGGAGAAACATCAGCGATTAAATAGAATTGAGTTTTGATTAACATCGGAGCAGAAACATTGGTGATTGAATAGAATTAAGTTTTGATTAACATCAGAGGAGAAACATCAGCGATTGAATGGAATTCAGTTTTGATTAACATCGGATGAGAAACATCAGCGATGGAATGGAATTGAGTTTTGACTAGCATCGGACGAGAAACATCAGCGATGGAATGGAATTGAGTTTTGATTAACATCGAATTAGAGACATTGGTGATTGAATGGAATTGAGTTTTGATTAACATCAGAGGGGAAACATCGGCGATTGAATGGAATTGAGTTATGATTAACATCAGACGAGAAAACATCAGCGATTGAATGGAATTGAGTTTTGACTAGCATCGGACGAGAAACACCAGCGATGGAATGGAATTGAGTTTTGATTAACATCGGAGGAGAAACATCAGCGATTGAATGGAATGGGGGTTTGATTAACATCGGAGGAGAAACATCACCGATTGAATGGAATGGAGTTTTGATTAACATCGGAGGAGAAACATCAGCGATTGAATGGAATGGGGTTTTGTTTAACATCGGAGCAGAAACATTGGTGATTGAATGGATTTGAGTTTTGATTAACATCAGAGGAGAAACATCAGCGATTAAATAGAATTGAGTTTTAATTAACATCGGAGCAGAAACATTGGTGATTAAATAGAATTGAGTTTTGATTAACATCAGAGGAGAAACATCAGCGATTGAATGGAATGGAGTTTTGATTAACATCGGAGGAGAAACATCAGCGATTGAATGGACTGGGGTTTTGATTAACATCGGAGCAGAAACATTGGTGATTGAATGGAATTGAGTTTTGATTAACATCGGAGGAGAAACATAAGCGATTAAATAGAATTGAGTTTTGATTAACATCGGGGGAGAAACATTGGTGATTGAATGGAATTGAGTTTTGATTAACATCGGGGGAGAAACATCAGCGATAGATTGGAATTGAGTTTTGATTAACATCGGAGGAGAAACATCGGTGATTGAATGGAATTGAGTTTTGATTAACATCGGAGGAGAAACATCGGCGATTGAATGGAATTGAGTTTTGATTAACATCGGAGGAGAAACATCGGCGATTGAATGGAATTGAGTTTTGATTAACATCGGAGGAGAAACATCGGTGATTGAATGGAATTGAGTTTTAATCAACATCGGAGGAGAAACATCGGTGATTGAATGGAATGGGGTTTTGATTAACATCGGATGAGAAACTTCAGTGATTAAATGAAATTGAGTTTTGATTAACATCGGAGGAGAAACATCAGCGATGGAATGGAATTGAGTTTTGATTAACATCGGAGAAGAAACATCCGCGATTGAATGGAATTGAGTTTTGATTAACATCGGAAGAGAAACATCAGCGATGGAATGGAATTGAGTTTTGATTAACATCGGAGAAGAAACATCCGCGATTGAATGGAATGGGGTTTTGATTAACATCGGAGGAGAAACTCAGCGATTAAATGGAATGGAGTTTTGATTAACATCGGAGGAGAAACATCAGCGATTGAATGGAATGGGGTTTTGATTAACATCGGAGGAGAAACATCAGCGATGGAATGAAATGGAGTTTTGATTAACATCGGAGGAGAAACATCAGCGATGGAATGGAATTGAGTTTGGATTAACATCGGAGAAGAAACATCCGCGATTGAATGGAATGGGGTTTTGATTAACATCGGAGGAGAAACTCAGCGATTAAATTAAATGGAGTTTTGATTAACATCGGAGGAGAAACATCAGCGATTGAATGGAATGGGGTTTTGATTAACATCGGAGCAGGAACATTGGTGATTGAATGGAATTGAGTTTTGATTAGCATCAGAGGAGAAACATCAGCGATTAAATAGAATTGATTTTTGATTAACATCGGAGGAGAAACAACAGCGATTGAATGGAATGGGGTTTTGATAAACATCGGAGAAGAAATATTGGTGATTGAATGGAATTGAGTTTTGATTAACATCGGAGGAGAAACATAAGCGATTAAATAGAATTGAGTTTTGATTAACATCGGAGCAGAAACATTGGTGATTGAATGGAATTGAGTTTTGATTAAAGGGAAAGAAAATCTAAGCTTTAGACTAGTTTAGATGGAAAGAGTAGAGTTCATTTAGTCCAAAAACAACTGTCCAATGTACGTTTTATCCCCTCGTAAGCGAATAATTGAAATTTGAAGGTGGCGTTACAATAGAGAATAAGCTCCATGGGCCATTCACAAGGCCGCCACCATTTTTTCATTAGTTTTATCCAATTATTATTGAATAAAAATTTAAGTGCGGTATAGAATAGTCATGTGATGCACTTTAGCCAATGGCTGGCTAAGCAATGGCGCGCGGTTGCATACTGACCTATATATTCGGAGACAATCTTCCCACTTCAAGTTTGTCGCCATGTATTTTTTGGACCTAAATCTACCATTATACATTAGAGAGCGGTAAAAATACGTCATTATTGATCTAAAAATAGCTACACCAACATCACGTCATCCTAAAACGGAAAAATGGCTACACAGATAAGCCACTGAAAGGACATACTTCTGTCTGTTTTTATTAGCTTGAGGGTCACTGGAGGTAATTGACGTAAAATGATTGAAACACTTTGAAGGTTGTTATCGACGATAATCCCTATGTATTTCTAGAGATTTCCCCTCCTTTAACATCAGAGGAGAAACATCAGCGATTAAATATAATTGAGTTTTGATTAACATCGGAGCAGAAACATTGGTGATTAAATAGAATTTAGTTTTGATTAACATCAGAGGAGAAACATCAGCGATTGAATGGAATTGAGTTTTGATTAACATCGGAGGAAAAACATCAGCGATTGAATGGAATGGAGTTTTGATTAACATTGGAGGAGAAACATCAGCGATTGAATGGAATGGGGTTTTGATTAACATCGGAGCAGAAACATTGGTGATTGAATGGAATTGAGTTTTGATTAACATCAGAGGAGAAACATCAGCGATTAAATAGAATTGAGTTTTGATTAACATTGGAGCAGAAACATTGGTGATTAAATAGAATTGAGTTTTGATTAACATCAGAGGAGAAACATCAGCGATTGAATGGAATGGTGTTTTGATTAACATCGGAAGAGTAACATCAGCGATTGAATGGAATTCAGTTTTGATTAACATCGGAGCAGAAACATTGGTGATTGAATGGAATTGAGTTTTGATTAACATCGGAGGAGAAACATCGGCGATAAAATGGAATTGAGTTTTGATTAACATCGGGGGAGAAACATCGGCGATTGAATGGAATTGAGTTTTGATTAACATCGGAGGAGAAACATCGGCGATTGAATGGAATTGAGTTTTGATTAACATCGGAGGAGAAACATCGGTAATTGAATGGAATTGAGTTTTAATCAACATCGGAGGAGAAACATCGGTGATTGAATGGAATGGGGTTTTGATTAACATCGGATGAGAAACTTCAGTGATTAAATGAAATTGAGTTTTGATTAACATCGGAGGAGAAACATCAGCGATTGAATGGAATTGAGTTTTGATTAACATCGGAAGAGAAACATCAGCGATGGAATGGAATTGAGTTTTGATTAACATCGGAGAAGAAACATCCGCGATTGAATGGAATGGGGTTTTGATTAACATCGGAGGAGAAACTCAGCGATTAAATGGAATGGAGTTTTGATTAACATCGGAGGAGAAACATCAGCGATTGAATGGAATGGGGTTTTGATTAACATCGGTGGAGAAACATCAGCGATGGAATGAAATGGAGTTTTGATTAACATCGGAGGAGAAACATCAGCGATGGAATGGAATTGAGTTTTGATTAACATCGGAGAAGAAACATCCGCGATTGAATGGAATGGGGTTTTGATTAACATCGGAGGAGAAACTCAGCGATTAAATGGAATGGAGTTTTGATTAACATCGGAGGAGAAACATCAGCGATTGAATGGAATGGGGTTTTGATTAACATCGGAGCAGGAACATTGGTGATTGAATGGAATTGAGTTTTGATTAGCATCAGAGGAGAAACATCAGCGATTAAATAGAATTGATTTTTGATTAACATCGGAGGAGAAACAACAGCGATTGAATGGAATGGGGTTTTGATAAACATCGGAGAAGAAATATTGGTGATTGAATGGAATTGAGTTTTGATTAACATCGGAGGAGAAACATAAGCGATTAAATAGAATTGAGTTTTGATTAACATCGGAGCAGAAACATTGGTGATTGAATGGAATTGAGTTTTGATTAAAGGGAAAGAAAATCTAAGCTTTAGACTAGTTTAGATGGAAAGAGTAGAGTTCATTTAGTCCAAAAACAACTGTCCAATGTACGTTTTATCCCCTCGTAAGCGAATAATTGAAATTTGAAGGTGGCGTTACAATAGAGAATAAGCTCCATGGGCCATTCACAAGGCCGCCACCATTTTTTCATTAGTTTTATCCAATTATTATTGAATAAAAATTTAAGTGCGGTATAGAATAGTCATGTGATGCACTTTAGCCAATGGCTGGCTAAGCAATGGCGCGCGGTTGCATACTGACCTATATATTCGGAGACAATCTTCCCACTTCAAGTTTGTCGCCATGTATTTTTTGGACCTAAATCTACCATTATACATTAGAGAGCGGTAAAAATACGTCATTATTGATCTAAAAATAGCTACACCAACATCACGTCATCCTAAAACGGAAAAATGGCTACACAGATAAGCCACTGAAAGGACATACTTCTGTCTGTTTTTATTAGCTTGAGGGTCACTGGAGGTAATTGACGTAAAATGATTGAAACACTTTGAAGGTTGTTATCGACGATAATCCCTATGTATTTCTAGAGATTTCCCCTCCTTTAACATCAGAGGAGAAACATCAGCGATTAAATATAATTGAGTTTTGATTAACATCGGAGCAGAAACATTGGTGATTAAATAGAATTAAGTTTTGATTAACATCAGAGGAGAAACATCAGCGATTGAATGGAATTGAGTTTTGATTAACATCGGAGGAGAAACATCAGCGATTGAATGGAATGGAGTTTTGATTAACATTGGAGGAGAAACATCAGCGATTGAATGGAATGGGGTTTTGATTAACATCGGAGCAGAAACATTGGTGATTGAATGGAATTGAGTTTTGATTAACATCAGAGGAGAAACATCAGCGATTAAATAGAATTGAGTTTTGATTAACATTGGAGCAGAAACATTGGTGATTAAAAAGAATTGAGTTTTGATTAACATCAGAGGAGAAACATCAGCGATTGAATGGAATGGTGTTTTGATTAACATCGGAAGAGTAACATCAGCGATTGAATGGAATTCAGTTTTGATTAACATCGGAGCAGAAACATTGGTGATTGAATGGAATTGAGTTTTGATTAACATCGGAGGAGAAACATCGGCGATAAAATGGAATTGAGTTTTGATTAACATCGGGGGAGAAACATCGGCGATAGAATGGAATTTAGTTTTAATCAAAATCGGAGGAGAAACATCGGTGATTGAATGGAATGGGGTTTTGATTAACATCGGAGGAGAAACATCAGCGATTGAATGGAATGGGGTTTTGATTAACATCGGAGGAGAAACATCAGTGATTAAATGAAATTGAGTTTTGATTAACATCGGAGGAGAAACATCAGCAATTGAATGGAATGGGGTTTTGATTAACATCGGATGGGAAACTTCAGCGATTAAATGAAATTGAGTTTTGATTAACATCGGATGAGAAACATCAGCGATTGAATGGAATTGAGTTTTGACTAGCATCGGACGAGAAACATCAGCGATAGAATGGAATTGAGTTTTGATTAACATCGGGGGAGAAACATCAGCGATAGATTGGAATTGAGTTTTGATTAACATCGGAGGATAAACATCGGTGATTGAATGGAATTGAGTTTTGATTAACATTGGAGGATAAACATCGGCGATTAAATGGAATTGAGTTTTGATTAACATCGGAGGAGAAACATCGGCGATTGAATGGAATTGAGTTTTGATTAACATCGGAGGAGAAACATCGGCGATTGAATGGAATTGAGTTTTGATTAACATCGGAGGAGAAACATCGGTGATTGAATGGAATTGAGTTTTAATCAACATCGGAGGAAAAATATCGGTGATTGAATGGAATGGGGTTTTGATTAACATCGGAGGAGAAACATCGGTGATTGAAAGGAATTGAGTTTTAATCAAAATCGGAGGAGAAACATCGTTGATTGAATGGTATGGGTTTTTGATTAACATCGGAGGAGAAACATCGGTGATTGAAAGGAATTGAGTTTTAATCAAAATCGGAGGAGAAACATCGGTGATTGAATGTAATGGGGTTTTGATTAACATCGGAGAAGAAACATCAGCGATTGAATGGAATGGGGTTTTGATTAACATCGGAGGAGAAACTTCAGTGATTAAATGAAATTGAGTTTTGATTAACATCGAAGGAGAAACATTGGTGATTGAATGGAATTGAGTTTTGATTAACATCGGATGAGAAACATCAGCGATGGAATGGAATTGAGTTTTGATTAACATAAGAGGAGAAACATCAGCGATTAAATAGAATTGAGTTTTGATTAACATCAGAGGAGAAACATCAGCGATTGAATGGAATTGAGTTTTGATTAACATCGGATGAGAAACATCAGCGATGGAATGGAATTGAGTTTTGATTAACATCAGAGGAGAAACTTCAGTGATTGAATGGAATGGGGTTTTGATTAACATCGGAGGAGAAACATCAGCGATTGAATGGAATGGGGTTTTGATTAACATCGGAGGAGAAACATCAGTGATTAAATGAAATTGAGTTTTGATTAACATCGGAGGAGAAACATCAGCAATTGAATGGAATGGGGTTTTGATTAACATCGGATGGGAAACATCGGCGATTGAATGGAATTGAGTTTTGATTAACATCAGACGAGAAAACATCAGCGATTGAATGGAATTGAGTTTTGACTAGCATCGGACGAGAAACACCAGCGATGGAATGGAATTGAGTTTTGATTAACATCGGAGGAGAAACATCAGCGATTGAATGGAATGGGGGTTTGATTAACATCGGAGGAGAAACATCACCGATTGAATGGAATGGAGTTTTGATTAACATCGGAGGAGAAACATCAGCGATTGAATGGAATGGGGTTTTGATTAACATCGGCGCAGAAACATTGGTGATTAAATAGAATTGAGTTTTGATTAACATCAGAGGAGAAACATCAGCGATTGAATGGAATGGAGTTTTGATTAACATCGGAGCAGAAACATTGGTGATTGAATGGATTTGAGTTTTGATTAACATCAGAGGAGAAACATCAGCGATTAAATAGAATTGAGTTTTGATTAACATCGGAGCAGAAACATTGGTGATTAAATAGAATTGAGTTTTGATTAACATCAGAGGAGAAACATCAGCGATTGAATGGAATGGAGTTTTGGTTAACATCGGAGGAGAAACATCAGCGATTGAATGGACTGGGGTTTTGATTAACATCGGAGCAGAAACATTGGTGATTGAATGGAATTGAGTTTTGATTAACATCGGAGGAGAAACATAAGCGATTAAATAGAATTGAGTTTTGATTAACATCGGGGGAGAAACATTGGTGATTGAATGGAATTGAGTTTTGATTAACATCGGGGGAGAAACATCAGCGATAGATTGGAATTGAGTTTTGATTAACATCGGAGGAGAAACATCGGTGATTGAATGGAATTGAGTTTTGATTAACATCGGAGGAGAAACATCGGCGATTGAATGGAATTGAGTTTTGATTAACATCGGAGGAGAAACATCGGCGATTGAATGGAATTGAGTTTTGATTAACATCGGAGGAGAAACATCGGTGATTGAATGGAATTGAGTTTTAATCAACATCGGAGGAGAAACATCGGTGATTGAATGGAATGGGGTTTTGATTAACATCGGATGAGAAACTTCAGTGATTAAATGAAATTGAGTTTTGATTAACATCGGAGGAGAAACATCAGCGATTGAATGGAATTGAGTTTTGATTAACATCGGAAGAGAAACATCAGCGATGGAATGGAATTGAGTTTTGATTAACATCGGAGGAGAAACATCAGCGATGGAATGAAATTGAGTTTTGATTAACATCGGAGGAGAAACATCAGCGATGGAATGGAATTGAGTTTTGATTAACATCGGAGAAGAAACATCCGCGATTGAATGGAAAGGGGTTTTGATTAACATCGGAGGAGAAACTCAGCGATTAAATGGAATGGAGTTTTGATTAACATCGGAGGAGAAACATCAGCGATTGAATGGAATGGGGTTTTGATTAACATCGGAACAGGAACATTGGTGATTGAATGGAATTGAGTTTTGATTAGCATCAGAGGAGAAACATCAGCGATTAAATAGAATTGATTTTTGATTAACATCGGAGGAGAAACAACAGCGATTGAATGGAATGGGGTTTTGATAAACATCGGAGAAGAAATATTGGTGATTGAATGGAATTGAGTTTTGATTAACATCGGAGGAGAAACATAAGCGATTAAATAGAATTGAGTTTTGATTAACATCGGAGCAGAAACATTGGTGATTGAATGGAATTGAGTTTTGATTAAAGGGGAAAGAAAATCTAAGCTTTAGACTAGTTTAGATGGAAAGAGTAGAGTTCATTTAGTCCAAAAACAACTGTCCAATGTACGTTTTATCCCCTCGTAAGCGAATAATTGAAATTTGAAGGTGGCGTTACAATAGAGAATAAGCTCCATGGGCCATTCACAAGGCCGCCACCATTTTTTCATTAGTTTTATCCAATTATTATTGAATACAAATTTAAGTGCGGTATAGAATAGTCATGTGATGCACTTTAGCCAATGGCTGGCTAAGCAATGGCGCGCGGTTGCATACTGACCTATATATTCGGAGACAATCTTCCCACTTCAAGTTTGTCGCCATGTATTTTTTAGACCTAAATCTACCATTATACATTAGAGAGCGGTAAAAATACGTCATTATTGATCTAAAAATAGCTACACCAACATCACGTCATCCTAAAACGGAAAAATGGCTACACAGATAAGCCACTGAAAGGACATACTTCTGTCTGTTTTTATTAGCTTGAGGGTCACTGGAGGTAATTGACGTAAAATGATTGAAACACTTTGAAGGTTGTTATCGACGATAATCCCTATGTATTTCTAGAGATTTCCCCTCCTTTAACATCAGAGGAGAAACATCAGCGATTAAATATAATTGAGTTTTGATTAACATCGGAGCAGAAACATTGGTGATTAAATAGAATTAAGTTTTGATTAACATCAGAGGAGAAACATCAGCGATTGAATGGAATTGAGTTTTGATTAACATCGGAGGAGAAACATCAGCGATTGAATGGAATGGAGTTTTGATTAACATTGGAGGAGAAACATCAGCGATTGAATGGAATGGGGTTTTGATTAACATCGGAGCAGAAACATTGGTGATTGAATGGAATTGAGTTTTGATTAACATCAGAGGAGAAACATCAGCGATTAAATAGAATTGAGTTTTGATTAACATTGGAGCAGAAACATTGGTGATTAAATAGAATTGAGTTTTGATTAACATCAGAGGAGAAACATCAGCGATTGAATGGAATGGTGTTTTGATTAACATCGGAAGAGTAACATCAGCGATTGAATGGAATTCAGTTTTGATTAACATCGGAGCAGAAACATTGGTGATTGAATGGAATTGAGTTTTGATTAACATCGGAGGAGAAACATCGGCGATAAAATGGAATTGAGTTTTGATTAACATCGGGGGAGAAACATCGGCGATAGAATGGAATTTAGTTTTAATCAAAATCGGAGGAGAAACATCGGTGATTGAATGGAATGGGGTTTTGATTAACATCGGAGGAGAAACATCAGCGATTGAATGGAATGGGGTTTTGATTAACATCGGAGGAGAAACATCAGTGATTAAATGAAATTGAGTTTTGATTAACATCGGAGGAGAAACATCAGCAATTGAATGGAATGGGGTTTTGATTAACATCGGATGGGAAACTTCAGTGATTAAATGAAATTGAGTTTTGATTAACATCGGATGAGAAACATCAGCGATTGAATGGAATTGAGTTTTGACTAGCATCGGACGAGAAACATCAGCGATAGAATGGAATTGAGTTTTGATTAACATCGGGGGAGAAACATCAGCGATAGATTGGAATTGAGTTTTGATTAACATCGGAGGATAAACATCGGTGATTGAATGGAATTGAGTTTTGATTAACATTGGAGGATAAACATCGGCGATTAAATGGAATTGAGTTTTGATTAACATCGGAGGAGAAACATCGGCGATTGAATGAAATTGAGTTTTGATTAACATCGGAGGAGAAACATCGGCGATTGAATGGAATTGAGTTTTGATTAACATCGGAGGAGAAACATCGGTGATTGAATGGAATTGAGTTTTAATCAACATCGGAGGAGAAATATCGGTGATTGAATGGAATGGGGTTTTGATTAACATCGGAGGAGAAACATCGGTGATTGAAAGGAATTGAGTTTTAATCAAAATCGGAGGAGAAACATCGTTGATTGAATGGTATGGGTTTTTGATTAACATCGGAGGAGAAACATCGGTGATTGAAAGGAATTGAGTTTTAATCAAAATCGGAGGAGAAACATCGGTGATTGAATGTAATGGGGTTTTGATTAACATCGGAGAAGAAACATCAGCGATTGAATGGAATGGGGTTTTGATTAACATCGGAGGAGAAACTTCAGTGATTAAATGAAATTGAGTTTTGATTAACATCGAAGGAGAAACATTGGTGATTGAATGGAATTGAGTTTTGATTAACATCGGATGAGAAACATCAGCGATGGAATGGAATTGAGTTTTGATTAACATAAGAGGAGAAACATCAGCGATTAAATAGAATTGAGTTTTGATTAACATCAGAGGAGAAACATCAGCGATTGAATGGAATTGAGTTTTGATTAACATCGGATGAGAAACATCAGCGATGGAATGGAATTGAGTTTTGATTAACATCAGAGGAGAAACTTCAGTGATTGAATGGAATGGGGTTTTGATTAACATCGGAGGAGAAACATCAGCGATTGAATGGAATGGGGTTTTAATTAACATCGGAGGAGAAACATCAGTGATTAAATGAAATTGAGTTTTGATTAACATCGGAGGAGAAACATCAGCAATTGAATGGAATGGGGTTTTGATTAACATCGGATGGGAAACTTCAGTGATTAAATGAAATTGAGTTTTGTGTAACATCGGATGAGAAACATCAGCGATTGAATGGAATTGAGTTTTGACTAGCATCGGACGAGAAACATCAGCGATAGAATGGAATTGAGTTTTGATTAACATCGGGGGAGAAACATCAGCGATAGATTGGAATTGAGTTTTGATTAACATCGGAGGATAAACATCGGTGATTGAATGGAATTGAGTTTTGATTAACATTGGAGGATAAACATCGGCGATTAAATGGAATTGAGTTTTGATTAACATCGGAGGAGAAACATCGGCGATTGAATGGAATTGAGTTTTGATTAACATCGGAGGAGAAACATCGGCGATTGAATGGAATTGAGTTTTGATTAACATCGGAGGAGAAACATCGGTGATTGAATGGAATTGAGTTTTAATCAACATCGGAGGAGAAATATCGGTGATTGAATGGAATGGGGTTTTGATTAACATCGGAGGAGAAACATCGGTGATTGAAAGGAATTGAGTTTTAATCAAAATCGGAGGAGAAACATCGTTGATTGAATGGTATGGGTTTTTGATTAACATCGGAGGAGAAACATCGGTGATTGAAAGGAATTGAGTTTTAATCAAAATCGGAGGAGAAACATCGGTGATTGAATGTAATGGGGTTTTGATTAACATCGGAGAAGAAACATCAGCGATTAAATTAAATTGAGTTTTGATTAACATCGAAGGAGAAACATTGGTGATTGAATGGAATTGAGTTTTGATTAACATCGGATGAGAAACATCAGCGATGGAATGGAATTGAGTTTTGATTAACATAAGAGGAGAAACATCAGCGATTAAATAGAATTGAGTTTTGATTAACATCAGTGGAGAAACATCAGCGATTGAATGGAATTGAGTTTTGATTAACATCGGATGAGAAACATCAGCGATGGAATGGAATTGAGTTTTGATTAACATCAGAGGAGAAACTTCAGTGATTGAATGGAATGGGGTTTTGATTAACATCGGAGGAGAAACATCAGCGATTGAATGGAATGGGGTTTTGATTAACATCGGAGGAGAAACATCAGTGATTAAATGAAATTGAGTTTTGATTAACATCGGAGGAGAAACATCGGTGATTGAAAGGAATTGAGTTTTAATCAAAATCGGAGGAGAAACATCGGTGATTGAATGTAATGGGGTTTTGATTAACATCGGAGAAGAAACATCAGCGATTGAATGGAATGGGGTTTTGATTAACATCGGAGGAGAAACTTCAGTGATTAAATGAAATTGAGTTTTGATTAACATCGAAGGAGAAACATTGGTGATTGAATGGAATTGAGTTTTGATTAACATCGGATGAGAAACATCAGCGATGGAATGGAATTGAGTTTTGATTAACATAAGAGGAGACACATCAGCGATTAAATAGAATTGAGTTTTGATTAACATCAGAGGAGAAACATCAGCGATTGAATGGAATTGAGTTTTGATTAACATCGGATGAGAAACATCAGCGATGGAATGGAATTGAGTTTTGATTAACATCAGAGGAGAAACTTCAGTGATTGAATGGAATGGGGTTTTGATTAACATCGGAGGAGAAACATCAGCGATTGAATGGAATGGGGTTTTGATTAACATCGGAGGAGAAACATCAGTGATTAAATGAAATTGAGTTTTGATTAACATCGGAGGAGAAACATCGGTGATTGAAAGGAATTGAGTTTTAATCAAAATCGGAGGAGAAACATCGGTGATTGAATGTAATGGGGTTTTGATTAACATCGGAGAAGAAACATCAGCGATTGAATGGAATGGGGTTTTGATTAACATCGGAGGAGAAACTTCAGTGATTAAATGAAATTGAGTTTTGATTAACATCGAAGGAGAAACATTGGTGATTGAATGGAATTGAGTTTTGATTAACATCGGATGAGAAACATCAGCGATGGAATGGAATTGAGTTTTGATTAACATAAGAGGAGACACATCAGCGATTAAATAGAATTGAGTTTTGATTAACATCAGAGGAGAAACATCAGCGATTGAATGGAATTGAGTTTTGATTAACATCGGATGAGAAACATCAGCGATGGAATGGAATTGAGTTTTGATTAACATCAGAGGAGAAACTTCAGTGATTGAATGGAATGGGGTTTTGATTAACATCGGAGGAGAAACATCAGCGATTGAATGGAATGGGGTTTTGATTAACATCGGAGGAGAAACATCAGTGATTAAATGAAATTGAGTTTTGATTAACATCGGAGGAGAAACATCAGCAATTGAATGGAATGGGGTTTTGATTAACATCGGATGGGAAACTTCAGTGATTAAATGAAATTGAATTTTGATTAACATCGGATGAGAAACATCAGCGATTGAATGGAATTGAGTTTTGACTAGCATCGGACGAGAAACATCAGCGATAGAATGGAATTGAGTTTTGATTAACATCGGGGGAGAAACATCAGCGATAGATTGGAATTGAGTTTTGATTAACATCGGAGGATAAACATCGGTGATTGAATGGAATTGAGTTTTGATTAACATTGGAGGATAAACATCGGCGATTAAATGGAATTGAGTTTTGATTAACATCGGAGGAGAAACATCGGCGATTGAATGGAATTGAGTTTTGATTAACATCGGAGGAGAAACATCGGCGATTGAATGGAATTGAGTTTTGATTAACATCGGAGGAGAAACATCGGTGATTGAATGGAATTGAGTTTTAATCAACATCGGAGGAGAAACATCGGTGATTGAATGGAATGGGGTTTTGATTAACATCGGAGGAGAAACATCGGTGATTGAAAGGAATTGAGTTTTAATCAAAATCGGAGGAGAAACATCGTTGATTGAATGGTATGGGTTTTTGATTAACATCGGAGGAGAAACATCGGTGATTGAAAGGAATTGAGTTTTAATCAAAATCGGAGGAGAAACATCGGTGATTGAATGTAATGGGGTTTTGATTAACATCGGAGAAGAAACATCAGCGATTGAATGGAATGGGGTTTTGATTAACATCGGAGGAGAAACTTCAGTGATTAAATGAAATTGAGTTTTGATTAACATCGAAGGAGAAACATTGGTGATTGAATGGAATTGAGTTTTGATTAACATCGGATGAGAAACATCAGCGATGGAATGGAATTGAGTTTTGATTAACATAAGAGGAGAAACATCAGCGAATAAATAGAATTGAGTTTTGATTAACATCAGAGGAGAAACATCAGCGATTGAATGGAATTGAGTTTTGATTAACATCGGATGAGAAACATCAGCGATGGAATGGAATTGAGTTTTGATTAACATCAGAGGAGAAACTTCAGTGATTGAATGGAATTGAGTTTTGATTAGCATCGAAGGAGAAACATCGGTGATTTAATGGAATCGAGATTTAATCAACATCGGAAGTTAAACATCGGCGATTGAACGGCATTGAGTTTTGATTAAAGTGGCATGAACTGCCGAAATTCACACTTTTTTTCATAATTTCTAATCGTCATGACAGGAAGAGGCTTTGGAGGTCATCGAAAAACTAAATGATTGGCGTTGGAATTAGGAAAATCCATACAGTATGTGGCCTATACGAGCCGGAATAGTGTTCGAAATGTAAACAAAATTTAAATAACCGGGACGTCCATTCATTCATTCTAAGCAAAAGTTAGTTCAAAGCAATACTTTATCGTATATTCTCGAGACTTGAAGAACTAAAAAGCTTTTGATTCATACGTCTTGTGAAAAATAGCCGATAATTTCAACAGTATTCTCGTTATTTTGGGATTACACTTTCTTGAAAATATGGTAGAAATTCTTCTACCGATTTTTGGGTGTCGCCCGAAACGGGAATCGAACCCGGGTCCCAGAGTATGGCACATATCGCCAGCACTAAATGCCGGCTGTCTTATCCATTTAGCCAAACGGCCGCCTCTAAAAAAGGAGATAGTTGACTGGTAGATACAGCGGACATTTAGTACCCCTCTGGTAACGTATTTGACACAGCTCCCATTGCTGAATGCATGCGTTTAATTAGTTAGTGTCTTTTAGAAAGTGAACATAACAGTATTCTCGTTATTTTCGGATTACACTTTCTTGAAAATATGGTAGAAATTCTTCTACCGATTTTTGGGTGACGCCCGAAACGGGAATCGAACTCGGGTCCCAGAGTATGGCACCTATCGCCAGCACTAAATGCCGGCTGACATCCATTCAGCCAACCGGCATTCAGCTATGGGAGCTGTGTCAATTACGTTACCAGAGGGGTACTAAATGTCCGCTGTAGTATCTACCAGTCAACTACCTCCTTTTTTGGAGGAGGCCGATTGGCTGAATGGATAGAAGAATTTCTACCATATTTTCAAGAAAGTGTAATCTCAAAATAACGAGAATACTGTTATGTTCACTTTTTAAAAGACACTAACTAATTAAACTGATAATTTCAACATTCTGTTTCAACGTCAAAATATCAACATTTTGGCAGCTCATGCCACTTTAACATCGGTGGAGAAACATCGGTGATTGAATGGAATTGAGTTTAGTTAAACATCGGCGATTGAACGCAATTGAGTTTTAGTCAACATCGGAGGAGAAACGTCAGCGATTGAATGGAATTGAATTTTGATTAACATCTGAGGAGAAACATAAGCGATCAAAAGGAATTGATTTTACAACTAAACAAAGTGATATATTTTTGGAATTAGTGAAATTTTAACATACTATTCATGGCCGACATGTATCTTGTAAAATGATTATTGAAATCAGATCAAATGGTATATTTAAGAAAAGCGACTCCAGCGTTTTGAAAATCGATAGTTTCTAAACAGATTACAATATTTTGGGAATGCAATATGGTTTCTCTCTTCTAAGTATTAACGACAAAATAATAAACTTAACCATTTTTGGTTTCCCACAAGGAGTTATTTACAATGTTCTTTGTATTTAAATATCTCTATCAACCTTAATAGTGAATACATCAGCATACATAACTCAACAATCCTGTACACTGACACTTTTAAAAGAAAATTACCCTAAACGCCTTGGACAAATGTATCACTGTTGTAGTCTCGTGCGACTTTGGGTACAATCACCGACAAACCTATGGAGAGTATGGAATGGAAAAGCCAAAAATTGAATTAATTTGTCCCATTGCTTCCCACAGAATGAAAACATCAAATTACAAGCAATACGTTATTGGAGTTGATCCTGAGTAATTGATCATGCGACGAGGGTGTAAAATATACGAGGTATTATAGTAACTAACTTTGACATCATTTCCCGGGTGCCAGCAGTTTTCGATGATTTCATCTAAAAATATCAGATTTTCTACTATTGAGATAAATTTGGAGTATGGGCTATTCTGGATCAATCGTAATCAGCCTTCTCATATGCGTTTCCCTGTGACAAAAACTAGTTGACTATCTATACTTTGGTACTAAATAAAAAAAAAATCATCTCGTTCAATATCACCTAGAAAAATCTAAAGAAGTTTGAACAAATAACACACCAGATTCTAGAATCCCAGGTGCCTTGTAGAACCATCTCCCCTCCCCAGAAAAGATCAATTAAAGCCATATGAAAATGTTCATGGACAAAGGAAAAAGGCAGAAATAAATTCCGACATCTGATTATTAAGGCACCTGCCAACATTTTTCTAAAAACATCAGAGTATATATCGAGGAAACAAAGCCCTAAATTCAGTTTCATTCATATACTTTGGCAAAATACAAGCAATGGAATATATAAATCTAGACAAAGTCAGATCAGTAATCAAACAAAAAATTTAAATAAAGCGGGTGTCAAATAACTTCTTGTTAGTTAAATTATGAAGCAGAAACCTCGATAAAAATAATTTCACAATGAGATCGGCTCTCCAAGATTAACTGATTAACGCCGGCGACCAATTGGTGTCTCTAGTAGCTTTATTATCACTTGAAAAGGTGAGACAAGCGGCAGACCGTAAAATTGTGAACGTGACTGAACTGTAAAAGCTAACCAATTTGCTAGACAGGGAAACTAACAAAGAAAATTCTTTCATTTTGAAAGGCAAGTACAAAAACCTCTACCGACATGCTACTCCGAAATAGAAAAAATGGTTTCTTGGTACATTTGGTAGGCGTCAGTGGTTTAGTCATTAGAACAATAGAACAGTAGATAGTTACTCGGGCCTTCACATCGATTGAAGATTTGCCAGGCCATCACTGAAGGTGAAAATATTTCTTCGCCCACTAAACCTTGCAACGCCGCGATTAAGTGCGGCGTATAACATCATTAAATCGACACTATTTGACTTGGGTACACTTGGGTACTTGAGTAAAAAACATATAAATTTGAATCGTAGTTTATTTTTGTATTTGATATTACTTTTTGCTGGAATCGACATCTGGTTACATTGCCAAGAGATTTCTTTAGTATATGTATTCCATCGATGTGCCGCGAGTTCGAATCCTACTCAGACCAGATACAACTGGACGTTTTCTGAGAGTATCACTGAATTTTCCGCTCATCACTGTGTGTAGAAGGATTGTCAGGAACAGGCCAAAGACCGAGGGCTTCCTCCTGTCAAATAGCCAGGGGGGTATTTCATAAACCACATATAGCCGACTACGGTCAGATAGTCGACTAAGCAGTAATGTTAAAGCAGTGCTATTCTAGTCGGCTAGGTCAGTTTAGCCTCCTAAACTTGTTTATGAAATACCCCCCTGGTGTCTTCCCTCAGTAGACTAATCTTCGCGTGCCAAGATGAATTCTCCATGGGTTACATGTGCAAGACATCGTCGTAATTTCAGAGATACAATCTTAACTGGTACAAACATGACAATTAATATATACACTAACCAACTTTTAAATCAACGTAGACTTTTTAGTTGTATTTTGCTTGGTTAATCTTACATGTATGTGTTGGGTAATTAGGTCTATCCTTCATAACTACCTAATAATTGTTGGTGAATTATACGGGAACACTTAAAGAAATTGAACTTGAAGAATAAAAGCTTTGCCACAGAAGAAAGCTTAGGCTGGAAGTTTTATTTGCCAATAAAGGTGGATTATTTATCTTTAAGAACTGACTGTTCTGTACAATTGCCCATCTTCTTATTACGGTTGTATTGCCTCAAGTTCTATAGCTGTTTAGTTTATTTCTTCTAAACCCACCGTTAAAATACACGGTCGTGGCAGTTAAATAGCAAAGGTTTCTCCTACTAATATTACTTAAATTTGCCCTCAGAAAATAAAAGATAAAATTTAAAGTCTTGCATTATTCCAAGTATCAATTCCGTCATTTTAAGTTCCAACAATAAGCCTTCTTGACTGCATCTCAACGTCAAGTAGGCCTATTGCGAAGTGTAATTTATCCAATGCTATTTGGTCCCATCGTTCAAGATAATGGCCCTTAGCCAACAGTCACAATCAAAGGGTCAAAATATTACATGATGTCTAGAACACAAGGAATGATTAATTAATGAAGAGAAAGTCAGGTGACATTAACACGGAACAGTATTCCGAAATGGTATGGTTTCACTAATATATGATTTCAACTCTCTGAATATTGAAATCAGATCAAATGGTATATTTAATAAGAGCGACTCCAGCGTTTTGAAAATCGATAGTTTCGAAACAGATTACCATCTTTTGGGAATGCAATATGATTTCTTTCTTCTAAGTATTAACGGCAAAATAATATACTTAACCATTTTAGGTTTCCCACAAGGAGTTATTTACAATTTTCTTCATATTTAAATATCTCCACCAACCATAATAGTGAATACATCAGCATACATAACACAACAATTCTGTAAACTGACACTTAAAAGAAATTACCCTAAACGCCTTGGACAAATGTATCACTGTTGTAGTCTCGTGTGAATTAAGGTACAATCTCATGGAACGCTACGGAGAGTATGGAATTGAAAAGCCAAAAATTGAATTCATTTGTCCCATTGCTCCCCACAGAATGAAACCATCAAATTACAAGCATTACGCTATTGGAGTTGATCATGAGTAATTGATCATGCGACGAGGGCGTAAAATATACGAGGTATTATAGTAACTAACTTTGACACCATTTCCCGGGTTCCAGCAGCCTACGACCATTTCATCTGAAAATATCTGATTTTCTACAATTGAGATAACTTTTTAGTATGGGCTATTCTTGACTAATCGTAATCAACCTTTTCAAATGCGTTTCCTTGTGACAAAAACTAGTTGATTAGCTATACTTTGGTACTAAAGAAAAAAATCATCTCGTTTAATATCACCTAGGAAAATTTTAAAAAATCTGAACAAATAACACACCAGATTTTAGGATCCCAGGTGCCTTGTAGAACCATCTCCCCTCCCCAGAAAAGATCAAATAAAGTCGTACCAAAATGTTCATGGGCAAAGCAGAAAGGCAGAAATAAATTCCGACATCTGACTATTAAGGCATCTGCCAACATTTTTTTAAAACATCAGAGTATACATCGGGGAAACAAAGCCCTAAATTCAGTTTCGTTCATATACTTTGGCAAAATACAAGCAATGGAATATAGAAATCTAGACAAAGTCAGATCAGTAATCAAACAAAAAATTGAAATAAAGTAGGCATCAAATAAAACCTAACTTCTTGATAAAAAGAACTTCACGACGAGATCAGGTCTCCAAGCAATCGAGATCTCGTATCATGGTTCGAGAGCCGCCGCCCTACATTCTCGCGCATAGTGAACTGTAAGAAACTTACTGAAAATGAATAATGTGTATGATATTTAATTCCCTGTTATATACTGTTCCGAAGCATGTAACCCTACAATAATAACCTGTATCGGCCCTACATCAGCTCATGAATACATTCTAAAACAAGATGGCAGCGCTCATGGATGTCAAGGTAAAATATGATATGGACTCTAACGTATTCCAATGTATTTTATATGTATTAGGAAAGTAGCATCCAACATGACAAAACAGGTTTTCGGCGGCTTAAACGTTACCTTCCAGAATTATATCGGATATCTCTCTGCACGACCGAGTCAACTATCAGTGTCATGTGTCGTTGTTTACAATTTTAAGGACGTCGACAGCAGTGGCCTCCCTTTGTGTACAAGCAGCATGTCACTCAATGGTTTTAGAGTTGATATCTAAACGAATGGCAGTAGGATCAATCAATTTAGATTGGTCTCCAAGATTAACTGATTAACGCCGGCGAGCAATTGGTGTCTCTAGTAGCTTTATTATCACTTGAAAAGACAAGACAAGCAGCAGACCGTTAAATTGTGAACTTGACTGAACTGTAAAAGCTGGCCAATTTGCTAGACAGGAAAACTAACAAAGAAAATATTTTCACTTTGAAAGGCAATTCCAAAAACCTCTACCGAAATGCTACTCCGAAATTGAGAAAATGGTTTCTTGGTACATTTGGTAGGCGTCAGTGGTTTAGTCAGTAGAACAATAGAACAGTAGCTAATTTCTCAGGCCCACATCGATTGCAGATTTGCCAGGCCATCACTGAAGGTGAAAAGATTTCTTCAGGTAAAATAATCCGTTTTTCTCGCCCACTAAACCTGGCAACGCCGCGATTAATATGACAGAGTGCGGCGTATAACATCATTAAATCGACACTATTTGACTTCGGTACACTTGGGTACTTGAGTAATACACATATAAATTTGACTCGTAGTTTATTTTTGTATTTGATATTACTTTTTGCTGGAATCGGCATCTGGTTACATTACCAAGAGATTTCTTCCGTATATGTATTATTGATTGTAATCCATCGATTTGCCGCGGGTTCCAATCCCACTCAGGCCAAATAAAATTGGAAAATTTCTGAGAGTATTACTGAATGTTTCGCTCATCACTGTGTGTGGAAGAATTGTCAGAAACAGGCCAAAGATTGAGGGCTTCCTCCGGTCAAATAGCTGGGTTTTCTTCCCTCAGTAGACCAATCCTCGCGGGCCAAGATGAAATCTTCATGGGTTACATATGTAAGACATCGTCGTAATTTCAGAGATTCCATCTTAACTGGTACAAACATCACAATTAATACATACACTAACCAACTTTTAAATCAACGTAGACTTTTTAGTAGTATTTTGCTTGGTTAACCTGGCGTGCGTGTTGGGTAATTAGGTCTATCCTTTATAATTACGTAATAATTGTTGCTGAATTTTACGGGAGCAATTAAAGAAATTGAACTCGAAGAATAAACGGTTTGCCACATAAGAAAGCTTAGGCGGGAAGTTTTATTTGGCCATAAAGGTGGGTTATCTATCTGTAAGAACTCAGTGTTTTGTACCATTGCCCTTCTTCTTATTACGGTTGTATTGCCTCAAGTTCTATAGCTGTTTAGGTTTATTCCTTCTAAACCCACTGCTCAAATACACGGTCGTTGCAGTTAAATAGCAAAGGTTTATCCTGCTAATATTACTTAAATTTGCCCTCAGAAAATAAAAGATAAAGTCTTGCCTTATCCCCAGTATCAACTCGGTTCTTTTGAGTCCCCCCCCCCCTATAAGCCTTCTTGACTGCATCTCAACGTCAAGTAGGCCTATTGCAAAGTGTAATTTCCCAATGCTATTTTACATAGATTTGGTCTCATCGTTCAAGATAACGACCTTTAGCCAACAGTCACAATCAAAGGGTCATAATATTACATGATGTCTAGAACACAAGGAATGATTAATTAATGAAGGGAAAGTCCGAGGACATTAACGTGGAACAGTATCCCGAAATGGTATGGTTTCACTAATATAGGATTTCAACTCTCTGAATATTTAAATAACTTTGTTAATCTTCAGCCTGGACATCTTATGAGCTTATTTTATAAAACTGTATTGCCAATGTTGAACCATAGGGCTGAAACATTGGGGTTTGCAAAAACACCAGCATTTGCAATGTTGTAAAAAAAAAAAAATACTCCGGGTCCTGCAAGCTACTCCAAATGACATGATTTACGGCTTAAAATAACAACCACGGCTGTTACAACGCTTAGTCAAAATCGACGCCTGATGAAATTTTTTTCATTAAGCATCAGAACGCAGACAGCTAGTTGACGCTTAATGAAAATATTTTCATGAAGCGTCGAAATTTGACTTCTAATATAAAAAAAATGTTCTCCCAGTGGTTAATGATTTTTTTTCATGAGGCGTCGAGAGCACATATTTCAAACATCCCACGATACGCTTAGTGAAAAATCATTCCTAACTTGTGAGTTTATCTCTCGAGTCTTCAGTATGGTTCAGTTGGTAGATCGTTGGACGCTAAAAGAGATCTCCGCCACTGACATTCAATCTGCTCATATTTTCTTGCTGATTTCTTCTTCGATCAGGGGCCTCCGTGGCTCAGAAATTAGAGCTTTGGAAGCTTAATCCGAACAGCCTTACACCAGTGGGTCGCGGGTTCGAAACCCACTCGGTTCAAAACATTGAGAAAATTTTCTGACTGGGTTTTCATCCGATCGACCTATGTGGGATAGTTGGCAGTTACCAACGGAAGGTCGCAGGTTTCCTCCGAATTAAATATTCTCATTAGCAATTATAAACTAAAGTAAATTGAATAAACCACAGCACAAATCTGTACCGGATTGAATCATGTTGATTGGTTGATTGATTGTTTGATTATTTACGACGCACTCAAGATTATTTCACGTATAGGGCCGCGTTGCCGTGTTTATTGACGGGGGGGAAACCGGTTCTATGCCAGTCAAGGTAGTATTTAAACAGTTTCTAGTAGATTCCAAAAAGCTTTTTTTTTTTAATTTAATTCACAGTATATCGGAGGAGAAACATCAGTGATTAAATGGAATTGAGTTTTGATTAACATCGGAGGAAAAACATCGGTGATTGAATGGAATTGAATTTTGATTAACATCGGGGGAGAAACATCGGCGATTGAATGAAATTGAATTTTGATTAACATCGGAGGAGAAACATCAGCGATTGAATGGAATTGAATTTTGATTAACATCGGAGGAGAAACATCAGCGATTGAATGGAATTGAGTTTTAATCAACATCGGTGGAGAAACATCGGTGATTGAATGGAATTGAGTTTTAATCAACATCGGAGGAGAAACATCGGTGATTGAATGGAATTCAGTGTTGATTAACATCGGAGGAGAAACGTCAGCGATTGAATGGAATTGAGTTTTGATTAACATCGAGGGAGAAACATCGGCGATTAAATGGAATTGAGTTTTGATTAACATCGGTGGAGAAACATCGACGATTGAATGGAATTGAATTTTGATTAGCATCTGAGGAGAAACATAAGCGATCAAATGGAATTGAGTTTACAAATAAACAAAGTGATATATTTTTGGAATAAGTGAAATTTCATGGCCGACATATATCTTGTAAAATGATTATTGAAATCAGATCAAATGGTAGGCTATATTTAATAAGAGCGACTCCAGCGTTTTGAAAATCGATAGTTTGGAAACAGATTACCATCTTTTGGGAATGCAATATGGTTTCTTTCTTCTAAGTATTAACGACAAAATAATAAAGTTAACCATTTTTGGTTTTCCACAAGGAGTTATTTACAATTTTCTTTATATTTAAATAACTCTATCAACCATAATAGTGAATACATCAGCATACATAGCAAAACAATTCTGTAAACTGACACTTTTAGAAGAAAATTACCCTAAACGCCTTGGACAAATTTATCACTGTTGTAGTCTCGTGCGGCTTTGGTTACAATCACTAGCAAAGCTATGGAGAGCTATGAAATAGAAAAGCCAAAAATTTAATTCATTTGTCCCATTGCTTCCCACAGAATGAAAACATCAAATTACAAGCATTACGCTATTGGAGTTGATCCTGAGTAATTGATCATGCGACGAGGGCGTAAAATATACGAAGTATTATAGTAACTAACTGTGACACCATTCCCTGGGTTCCAGCAGTTTACGATGATTTCATCTGAAAATATCTGATTATCTACCATTGAGATAAATTTGGAGAAAAGGCTATGCTTGTCTAGTTTAGTAAGCAGCCTTCTTGCATTTGTTTCTCTGTGACAACACTGGTTGATTACCTATACTTTGGTACTAAAGAAAATATCACCTAGGAACTAAAGTCAATATCACCTAGGAAAATCTAAATAAATCTGAACAAATAACACACAAGATTCTAGGATCCCAAGTGCTTTGTAGAACCATCTCCCCTCACCCAGAAAAGAGCAAATAAAGCCACAATGTTCATGGGTAAAGGAAAAAGGCAGAAATAAATTCCGACATCTGATTACTAAGGCATCTGCCAACATTTTTTTAAAACATCAGAATATATATCGAGAAAGCAAAGCCCTAAATTCAGTTTCGTTAATATACTTTGGCAAAATAGGAGGAATTGAATTTAGAAATCTAGACAAAGTCAGATCAGCAATCAAACACAAAATTGAAATAAAGCGGGTGTCAAATAAAACCTAACTGCTCGTTAGTTAGTTTAAGAAGCAGAAAACATAAAAAGAACTTCACAATGAGATTGGGTCTCCAAGATTAACTGATTAACGCCGGCGAGCAATTGATATCTCTAGTAGCTTTATTATCACTTGAAAAGACGAGACAAGCAGCAGACCGCAAAATTGTGAACGTGACTGAACTGTAAAAGCTAACCAATTTGCTAGACAGGAAAACTAACAAAGACAAGATTTTCACTTTGAAAGGCAAGTACAAAAACCTCTACCGACATGCTACTCCGAAATTGAGAAAATGGTTTCTTGGTACATTCGGTAGGCGTTAGTGGTTTAGTCATTAGAACAATAGAACAGTAGCTAGTTACTCGGGCTTTCACATTGATTGAAGATTTGCCAGGCCATCACTGAAGGTGAAAAGATTTCTTCGCCCACTAAACCTGGCAACGCCGCGATTAATATGGCAGAGTGCGGCGTATAACATCATTAAATCGATCGACACTATTTGACTTGGGTACTTGAGTAAAACACATATAAATTTGACTCGTAGTTTATTTTTGTATTTGATATTACTTTTTGCTGTAATCGGCATCTGGTTACATTGGCAAGAGATTTCTTCCGTATATGTATTCCATCGATGGGCCGCTGGTTCGAATCCTACTCAGACCAGATACAACTGGAAATTTTCTGAGAGTATCACTGAATGTTTCGCTCATCACCATGTGTACAAGAATTGTCAGGAACAGGCCAAAGACCTGGGCTTCCCCCGGACAAATAGCCGGATTTTCTTCCCTCAGTAGACCAATCTTCACGAGCCAAGATGAAATCTTCATGGGTTACATATGTAAGACATCGTCGTAATTTCAGAGATACCATCTTAACTGGTACAAACATCACAATTAATATATATACTAGCAAACTTTTAAATCAACGTAGACTTTTTAGTTGTATTTTGCATGGTTAATCATACATGTGTGTTGGGCAATTAGGCCTATCCTTTATAACTACGTATTAATTGTTGGTGAATTATACGGGAACAATTAAAGAGATTGAACTTGAAGAATAAACGACTTGCCACAGAAGAAAGCTTAGGCTGGAAGTTTTATTTGGCAATAAAGGTGGATTACTTATTTTTAAGAACTGACTGTTCTGTACCATTGCCCATCTTCTTATTACGGTTGTATTACCTCAAGTTCTATTTCTGTTTAGTTTATTTCTTCTAAACCCACCGCTCAAATACACAGTCGGGGCAGTTAAATAGCAAAAGTTGCCGCCACTGATATTACTTAAATTTGCCCTCAGAAAATAAAAGATAAAGTTTAAAGTCTTGCCTTATTACCAGTATCAACTCCGTCATTTTGAGTTCCCCCAATAAGCCTTGTTGACTGCATCGCAACGTCAAGTAGGCCTATTGCAAAGTGTAATTTCCCAATGCTATTTTACTCAGATTTGGTCTCATCGTTCAAGATAATGAGCTTTAGCCAACAGTCACAATCAAAGGGTCATGACATTACATGATGTCTAGAACACAAGGAATGATTAATTAATGAAAGGAAAGTCCGAGGACATTAACGTGGAACAGTATCCCGAAATGGTATGGTTTCAATACTATAGGATTTCAACTCTCTGAATATTGAAACAACTTTGTTAATCTTCAGCCTCGACATCTTATGAGCTTATTCTATAAAACTGTATTGCCAATTTTGAACCATGGGGCTGAAATATGGGGGTTTGGCAAAAGCACAAGCTGTAGAAAGGGTACATTTGCAATTTTGTAAAAAAATGACATGATTCACGGCTTAAAATAACAACCACGGCAGAATGCAATTACGTGAAGATAGTATTATAACAGTTTCTAGTAGATTCCAAAACGTTCCCGAACAGAAAAAGTTGGGCTGCGTTTCTTGAAATTCAATTCAGAGTTTATGCTTTAATTATGCTTGGCATGAGTTTAATTAATTAGTGTCTTTTAGAAAGTGGGTATAACAGTATTCTCGTTATTTTGGGATTACACTTTCTTGAAAAGTGATAGGTGCCATACTCTGGGACCTGGGTTCGATTCCCGTTTCGGGCGTCACCCAAAAATCGGTAGAAGAATTTCTACCATATTTTCAAGAAAGTGTAATCCCAAAATAACGAGAATACTGTTATATCCACTTTCTAAAAGACACTAATTAATTAAACTCATGCATTCAGCAATGGGAGCTGTGTCAATTACGTTACCAGAGGGGTACTAAATGTCCGCTGTAGTATCTACCAGTCAACTACCTCCTTTTTAGAGAAGGCCGGTTGGCTGAATGGATAAGGCAGCCGGCATTTAGTGCTGGCGATAGGTGCCATACTCTGGGACCTGGGTTCGATTCCCGTTTCGGGCGTCACCCAAAAATCGGTAGAAGAATTTCTACCATATTTTCAAGAAAGTGTAATCTCAAAATAACGAGAATACTGTTATGCTTGGCATGCCCAGGATGTTGGTAATAAACCATTTTTTGATTACTTGTATAAGAAGACTGTCTGACAATTTTATTCAACTTCGGTATGATGGTTTTTGATTCCCCAAAGGATAGATTTTCAGCTTAAATTTGTAGTTTTAATCTAAGGAATTATTTAGAATTGACAAATTTCGAATTGCTTTAACTTGATTTAGAATTTCTTCTAATATTTTATGCATTGCAAGTGAGCGATGGGCGAAACCAATAACAGCCCCAGAGAATAAAATACGTAAAACATGCAGGAAAATGGAAGATGAATATCATATTTTTTTGACAAGATTTTGTCTGTACACGTGTGGTTGTGTGCTCATAAATACATCTTGCTAAATTGTTCCCTTTATTACGATCTAAAAAAAGTTGATCTTCCGAGTTCTTTTTTTTTTGTCCGAATAACAACGTGTGCAATTATTAAGCTTTAGTACCACTGCATTCATAAGGAACTTATCCATTTTCATTGCAAAGACTTTCCGTATACATAAAACCATTCACAGTTCTTTGTTTTAATATTTGATCAATCTGTCATCCAATTGGCTATTTGCAATAAACTGTACATCGTATCTAACACAATTTGAATTGCCCGAATGTTTTTAGAGCAAATTGATCAGGGAGTATATGCAAGTTTCTTCCCTTGGGAGCATATGTACTCTTGTAGCGTTTTGAAACTTTCATTTTTCAGAATTATTGGTGAAATTAGGGGAAGCCCTTAAAGCTACCCTACATAGGTGATTGAATGGAATTGAGTTTTGATTAACATCGGAGGAGAAACATCGGCGATTGAATGGAATTGAGTTTTGATTAACATCGGAGGAGAAACATCGGCGATTGAATGGAATTGAGTTTTGATTAACATCGGAGGAGAAACATCGGTGATTGAATGGAATTGAGTTGAGATTTACTTCGGGGGAGAAACATCGGTGATTGAATGGAATTGAATTTGGATTTACATTGGAGGACAAACATCGGTGATTGAATGGAATTGAATTTGGATTTACATTGGAGGAGAAACCTCGGCGATTGAACGGAATTGAGTTTTGATTAACATCGGTGGAGAAACATCGGTGATTAAATCGAATTGAGTTTTGATTAACTTCGGAGGAGAAACATCGGTGATTGAATGGAATTGAGTTTTGATTAACTTCGGAGGAGAGACATCGGCGATGGAATGGAATTGAGTTTTGATTAACTTCGGAGGAGAAACCTCGGCGATTGAATGGAATTGAGTTTTGATTAACTTCGGAGGAGAAACATCGGCGATTGAATGGAATTGAGTTTTGATTAACTTCGGAGGAGAAACCTCGGCGATTGAATGGAATTGAGTTTTGATTAACTTCGGAGGAGAAACATCAGCGATTGAATGGAATTGAGTTTTGATTAACTTCGGAGGAGAAACCTCGGCGATTGAATGGAATTGAGTTTTGATTAACTTCGGAGGAGAAACATCGGCGATTGAATCGAATTGAGTTTTGATTAACTTCGGAGGAGAAACATCGGCGATTGAATCGAATTGAGTTTTGATTAACTTCGGAGGAGAAACATCGGCGATTGAATCGAATTGAGTTTTGATTAACTTCGGAGGAGAAACATCGGTGATTGAATGGAATTGAGTTTTGATTAACTTCGGAGGAGAAACATCGGTGATTAAATCGAATTGAGTTTTGATTAACTTCGGAGGAGAAACATCGGTGATTGAATGGAATTGAGTTTTGATTAACTTCGGAGGAGAAACATTGGTGATTGAATGGAATTGAGTTTTGATTAACTTCGGAGGAGAAACATCGGTGATTAAATCGAATTGAGTTTTGATTAACTTCGGAGGAGAAACATCGGTGATTAAATCGAATTGAGTTTTGATTAACTTCGGAGGAGAAACATCGGTGATTGAATGGCATTGAGTTTTGATTAACTTCGGAGGAGAAACATCGGTGATTGAATGGCATTGAGTTTTGATTAACATCGGAGGATAAACATCGGCGATGGAATTGAGTTTTGATTAACAATCGGAGGAAAAACATCGGTGATTTGATGGAATTGAGTTTTGATTAACATCGCAGGAAAAACATCAGCGATTGGATGAAATTGAGTTTTGATTAACATCGGAGGATAAACATCGGCGATTGAATGGAATTGAGTTTTGATTAACATCGGAGGAAAAACATCGGTGATTTGATGGAATTGAGTTTTGATTAACATCGGAGGAGAAACATCGGCGATTGAATGAAATTGAGTTTTGATTAACATCGGAGGATAAACATCGACGATTGAATGGAATTGAGTTTTGATTAACAATCGGAGGATAAACATGGGCGATTGAATGCAATTGAGTTTTGATTAACATCGGAGGAAAAACATCGGTGATTTGATGGAATTGAGTTTTGATTAACATCGGAGGATAAACATCGGCGATTGAATGAAATTGAGTTTTGATTAACATCAGAGGAAAAACATCGGTGATTGAATGAAATTGAGTTTTGATTAACATCGGAGGATAAACATCGGTGATTAAATGGAACTAAATTTTGATTAACATCGGAGGAAAAACATTGGTGATTTGAGGGAATTGAATTTTGATTAACATCGACGATTGAATGGAATTGAGTTTTGATAAGCATTGGAGGAAAAACATCGGTGATTGAATGGAACTGAATTTTGATTAACATCGGAGGAAAAACATCGGTGATTTGAGGGAATTGAATTTTGATTAACATCGGAGGAGAAACATCAGCGATTGAATGAAATTGAGTTTTGATTAACATCGGAGGATAAACATCGGCGATTGAATGAAATTGAGTTTTAATTATCATCGGAGGAAAAACATCGGCTATTGAATGGAACTGAATTTTGATTAACATCAGAGGAAAAACATCGGTGATTGAATGGAACTGAATTTTGATTAACATCGGAGGATAAACATCAGCGATTGAATGGAACTGAGTTTTGATTAACATCAGAGGAAAAACATCGGCGATTTGATGGAATTGAATGTTGATTAACATCAGAGGATAAACATCGGTGATTGAATGGAACTGAATTTTGACTAACATCGGTGGAGAAACATCGGTGATTGAATGGAATTGAGTTTTGATTAACATCGGAGGAGAAACATCGGTGATTAGATGGAACTGAATTTTGATTAACATCGAAGGAAAAACATCGGTGATTGAATGTAATGGGGTTTTAATCAATATCGGAAGTTAAACATCGGCGATTGAACGGAACTGAGTTTTGATTAACATCGGTGGAAAAACATCGGCGATTAAATGGGATTGATTTTACAATTCAAGAACGTGATATATTTTTGGAATTAGTGAAATTTCAACATACTATTCATGGCCGACATATATCTTGTAAAATGATTATTGAAATCAGATCAAATGGTATATTTAATGAGAGCGACTCCAGCGTTTTGAAAATCGATAGTTTCTAAACAGATTACCGTCTTTTGGGAATGCAATGTGGTTTATTTCTTTCTAAGTATTAACGACAAAATAATAAACTTAACCATCTTTGGTTTCCCACAAGGTGTTATTTACAATTTTCTTTGTATTTAAATATCTCTATCAACCATAATAGTGAATACATCAGCATACATAACACAACAATTCTGTAAACTGACACTTTTAAAAGAAAGTTACCCTAAACGCCTTGGACAAATTTATAACTGTTGTAGTCTCGTGCGACTTGGGGTGCAATTACTAGCAAAGCTACGGAGGCAATGGAATGGAAAAGACAAAAATTGAACTGATTTGTCCCATAGCTTCCCGCAGAATGAAAACATCAAATTAAAAGCATTACGCTATGGGAGTTGATCCTGAGTAATTGATCATGCGTAAAATATACGAGGTATTATATTAACTAACTGTGACATCATTTCCCGGGTTTCAGCAGTTTACAATGATTTCATCTAAAAATATCTGATTTTCTAATATTGAGATAAATTTTGAGTACCGGTATGGGCTATTCTTGACTAATCAGCCTTCTCATATTCGTTTCCCTGTGACAAAAACTAGTTGATTAGCCACACTTTGGTACTAAAGAAAAAAAAACCATCTCGTTCAATATCACCTAGGAAAATTTAAATAAATCTAAACAAATAACACACTAGATTCTAGGACCCCAGGTGTCTTGTAGAACCATCTCCCCTCCCCAGAAAAGATCAAATAAAGTCATACCAAAATGTTCATGGACAAAGGAAAAAGGCAGAAATAAATTTCGTCATCTGGCATAGTCGTCATTAAGGCATCTGCCGACATTTTTTTAAAACATCAGAATATATGTCGAGGAAACAAAGCCCTAAATTCAGTTTCGTTAATATACTTTGGCAAAATACAAGCAATGGAATATAGAAATCTAGACAAAGTCAGATCAGCAATCAAACAAAGAATTGAAATAAAGCGGGCGTCAAATAAAACTTAACTTCTCGTTAGTTAAATTAAGAAGCAGAAAACATAAAAAGAACTTCGCAATGAGATTGGGTCTCCAAGATTAACGGATTAATGGCGGCGAGCAATTGGTGTCTCTAGTAGCTTTATTATCACTTGAAAAGACAAGAGAAGCAGCAGACCGTTAAATTGTGAACGTGACTGAACTGTAAAAGCTAACCAATTTGCTAGACAGGAAAACTAACAAAGACAAGACTTTCACTTTGAAAGGCAAGTACAAAAACCTCTACCGACATGCTACTCCGAAATTGAGAAAATGGTTTCTTGGTACATTTGGTAGGCGTTAATGGCTTAGTCATTCGAACAATAGAACAGTACAGTTTCTCAGGCCCACACATCGATTGTAGATTCGCCAGGCTATCACAAGGTTAAAATTTTTCTTCAAATAAAGAATCCGTTTTCCCCACCCCCACTACGCCGCGATTAATATGACATATGAGTGCGGCGTGTAGCATCCTGATATTGACACTATTTGACTTGGGTACACTTGGGTACTTGAGTTAAACACATATACATTAGACTTGTAGTTTATTTTTGTATTTGATATTACTTTTTGCTGGAATCGACATCTGGTTACATTGCCAAGGGATTTCTTCAGTATATGTAATCCATCGATTTGCCGCGGGTTCCAATCCCACTCAAGCCAAATAAAATTGGAAAATTTCTGAGTGTATCCTGCATTTTTCACTCATCAGCGTGTGTCCAGCAACACGCCGATTAGCATCTGAGGAGCAACATAAGCGATCAAATGGAATTGATTTTACAACTAAACAAAGTGACATATTTTTGGAATTAGTGAAATGTCAACATACTATTTATGGCCGACATATATCTTGTAAAATGATTATTGAAATCAGATCAAATGGTATATTTAATAAGAGCGACTCCAGCGTTTTAAAAATCGATAGTTTCTAAACAGATTACCATCTTTTGAGAATGTAATATGGTTTCTTTCTTCTAAGTATTAACGACAAAATAATAAACTTAACCATTTTTGGTTTCCCACAAGGAGTTATTTACAATGTTCTTTGTATTTAAATATCTCTATCAACCATAATAGTGAATACATCAGCATACATAACACAACAATTCTGTAAACTGACAATTTTAAAGGAAAATTACCCTAAACGCCTTGGACAAATGTATCACTGTTGTAGTCTCGTGCGACTTTGGGAACAATCACCGACAAACCTATGGAGAGTATGGAATGGAAAAGCCAAAAATTGAATTAATTTGTCCCATTGCTTCCCACATAATGAAAACATCAAATTACAAGCATTACGTTATTTGAGTTGATCCTGAGTAATTGATCATGCGACGAGTGCGTAAAATATACGAGGTATTATAGTAACTAACTGTGACATCATTTCCCGGGTTTCAGCAGTTTACGACGATTTCATCTAAAAATATCTTATTTTCTACTATTGAGATAAATTTGGAGTATGGACTATTCTAGACTAATCGTAGTCAGCCTTCTCATATGCGTTTCCCTGTGACAAAAACTAGTTGATTAGCTATACTTTGGTACTAAAGAAAAAAAATTATCTCGTTCAATATCACCTAGGAAAATTTAAATAAATCTGAACAAATAACACACCAGATTCTAGGATCCCTGGTGCCTTGTAGAACCATCTCCCCTCCCCAGAAAAGATCAAATAAAGTCATACCAAAATGTTCATGGACAAAAGAAAAAGGCAGAAATAAATTCCGACATCTGACTATTAAGGTATCTGCCAACATTTTTTTTAAAACATCAGAATATATATCCAGGAAACAAAGCCCTAAATTCAGTTTCGTTCATATACTTTGGCAATACACAAGCAATGGAATATAGAAATCTAGACAAAGTCAGATCAGCAATCAAACACAGAATTGAAATAAAGCGGGCGTCAAATAAAACCTAACTTCTTGTTAGTTAAATTAAGATTGATTGATTGATTGGTGTTTTACGCCGCGCTCAAGATTATTTCACTTATATGGCGGCGTTGCCAGTTTTATTGTGGGAGGAAACCGGGCTCTTTGCCTGGAGGAAACCCACGACCTTCCGTTGGTAACTGGCAACCATCCCACATAGGTCGTTCGAGTGAAAACCCAGTCAGAAAATTTTCCAATTTTTGGACTGAGTGGGATTCGAACCCGCGACCCATTGGTGGAAGGCTGTTCGGATTGAGCGTCCAACGCTCTACGTTAAATTAAGAAGCAGAAAACATAAAAAGAACTTCACAATGAGATTGGGTCTCCAAGATTAACTGATTAATGCCGGCGAGCAATTGGTGTCTCTAGTAGCTTTATTATCACTGGAAAAGGCAAGACAAGCAGCAGACCGTTAAATTGTGAACGTGACTGAACTGTATAAGCTGACGCAATTTGCTAGACAGGAAAACTAACAAAGAAAATGCTTTCACTTTGAAAGGCAAGTACAAAAACCTCTACCGACATGCTACTCCGAAATTGAGAAAAAGGTTTCTTGGTACATTTGGTAGGCGTCAGTGGTTTAGTCATTAGAACAATAGGACAGTAGCTAGTTACTCGGGCCTTCACATCGATTGAAGATTTGCCAGGCCATCACTGAAGGTGAAAAGATTTCTTCGCCAACTAAACCTGGCAACGCCGCGATTAAGTGCGGCGTAAAACATCATTAAATCGACACTTTTTAGTAGAGAGCTATATGAGAGAACGGCAACACTTATGTGACGTCATTATGAGGCGTTATTTTAAATCCCTGATCCCTATACTTACTACATTATAGGAGAGTTCTAAAACAGCCCTGACCCCCATACCTACAACATTATGGCCTAAAATAGATTAAACGAGTGGTAAGGAAAAGGCTAGAGCGTATTTAGGTCACTGACACCAGCCAGGCGTAACAATCCGAAGTTCACCTGAGACGGGAGCAGTGGGAGAAATCTAATTAACTTCAAAATCACTCAACCGATCAATCCTCGAGCAATCACGTCTCCTTTCAATTTTCTACGTCTTAGTTATTTATTAATGTATATATCGCCACATCTTAGCTTGCGGCTATGGTTCGCGCTTCACCGCACATCTCATTATCCTCATTTCACCGCAATAAGATCTACCCTTATCTGGATTTTACGCGGGGATTCCCCGTTTAAAGACGTATAGTGCATGAAGACTCGCCTAAGTGCGCAGTATGAAATGGGAATTTTCCATCGCGCCCGAGGCCTTCGTGTCTATATTTATACCGACAAAATCGTATAAATACCGGGGTTTGTACAGGCTCAGCTCACATTTCGAAGCGGACCTGGAAGCAGACCACAGCTGGTAAGTAGAATTGCTATATTAGTAACGGTTTATGTTTACCAATATTCCGCGATATCACATTTTAGTCGAAGTCGATGGTCAAAGACCCAAATTTTTTTTTTAAATTTCAACTAATGTTTACCAATGTTCTACGATGTCGCATTTTGGTCAAAGTCGATGGATAAAGGTCACACATTTTTCGAAAGTTTATCAAAAATATACTACGTATAATACTTAAGTCATGACCACTGGTCATCAACCCGGAAGTGACCGGAAGTGAACCGAAAGTGTACCGGAAGCGACTGGAAGTTACCGGAAGAAACCTGAAGTGAACTGGAAGTGACCAAAAATAACCCGGAAGTGACCGGAAGTGAACCGGAAGTGTACCGGAAGTAACCGGAAGTGACCGGAAATAGACCGGAAGTGACCGAAAATAGACCGGAAGTAACCGGAAGTGACCGGAAATAATCCGGAAGTCACCGGAAGTGAACCGGAAGTGACCGAAAATAGACCGGAAGTAACCGGAACTGACCGGAAATAACCCGGAAGTCACCGGAAGTTACCGGAAGTGACCAGAAATAGACCGGAAGTGACCGGAAAAGGACCGGAAGTGACCGGAAATGGACCGGAAGCAACCGGAAGTGACCGAAAACAACCCGGAAGTCACCGGAAGTGGACCGGTATCAACCGGAAGTGACAGGAAATAACCCGGAAGTGACCGGAAGTGAACCGGAAGTGTACCGGAAGTAACCGGAAGTGACCGGAAATAACCGGAAGTGAACCGGAAGTGGCCGGAAATAGTCCGGAAGTAGCCGAAAGTGAAGCGGAAGTAACCGGAAGTGAACCGAAATGAACCGGAAGTAACCGGAAGTAACCGGAAGTGAACCGAAAGTAACCGGAAGTGAACCGGAAGTGACCGGAAATACACCGGAAGTGACCGGAAATAGACCGGAAGCAACCAGAAGTGGACCGTAAGTGACCGGAAATAACCCGGAAGTCACCGGAAATGGACCGGAAGTGACCGGAAATGGACTGGAAGTGACCGGAAATAGACCACACTCTGGTTTGGCTAGTATCTACATGTGAATGGTCGCAGGAAGAGATGGTTCGATGCAATATAACTTCCGCTTAATCAAATATGAATGGAATTTCAAAAAAAAAAAAAATTCAAGTAATGTAATGTAAAAGTAATGTCTGGCTTATCAGCGATGCAACAATCAATCGAATCAATTCTCTATTTCAACACTCTATTCTGTTTAGATTTACCCAACACCTCTGACTGTCGAGACTTAAGGTTCTAACAGGTAAGCCGTTTTTTTTTTTTAATTTATGATGGTTTAACTATAATGGTGATCGGTTCTCTCCGCAATCTGAGGTAAAATCTACTGGTATACATCTGCGACCGTTTCTCTAGGGCGAGCTGGCTTATCTCGGATTCGAAGGTGAGAGCCTGACTGTCCCCGTCATGAGATATGCGTCCCTTCGAACGTAACGTATGCCAGGGCTCGTATGGGCGCTACTCCGTGCGAGGTGACTCGCGCGTTGATTGGGCGTGATTTCTCCGTGTCATCCACTTCCGGACGACTTAATCAGATCGCTACTGTCTAGTTGTAGTTAACTCTAAATATATGTAAGCTTGTCCGAATTCTGCTTATCATCTACTTACATAATCAGATTGTAACCCTCACCACACACCATTTTCCTTAATCCTCAAGGTGTGATGTCACGATTAAGACAGCCAATCAGTGACGTTGTACACAGATTCCGAGAATCGGAACAGAGAGTCAACACTTTTTAAACACTATCGGTAGTACCACCCACCACTCGCTCACCTAATTTGAAGAAGAGGTGACGTATTTTAGTGTTTCTCCCTTCCACAGACATGAGCTCGATTTGCAACATCTGCGAGGCTGCCTTCACCTCCAGAATCCGTCTACATGAACATATGCGACGAATTCACCAACGCAAAGTACATTATTGCGATGTATGCGGTAAAACCTTCTCCAGGAGTGATAATCTCTACAGACACGAGGCTATTCACAAGAGGATGCGACTAACTCCTGGTAAGTTATCACCTTGCCACACTTTCGGACTTCGATTTATCATACTGACTATCAAATAGACACTCGGTTATATCAGCATTTTCTCATTGCAGATGACCAACAGCCTTCAACCTCTTCCGGAATCGTACATAACCCGATCGGAGACATTCAGAGTAAGTTTTCTCGTTGGAATTCTTAAATTAACTTCTTTGTAAAAGACTTTGGAAACTTGCCACGCTTTGATTATTGGGTACATGTTATTTAACTAAATTAAAACTGTATATTGTTTTCAGGAGAGCTCAACACGTTACTCTCTGAAACGACAGAAGAGACCTCCACCAACCGTCCGTGCAACTGGTGCGGAAAACAGATCAAATTGATGCCGGGGAAGAATTTTTGCGTAAAATGCGGAGACCACGGTATACAATGTCGAGATTGTGGACGACCTATGCCTCAACGTTTTTACACCTCGAGTGTGGAAAGGTGTAACGCGTGCTGTCGAAAGAGAGAGAATCAGACCGGAAGAGGATCCCAGAAGGTTACCGCTCTCGAAGGACGAGTTAGCACCCATACTTTGGAGTCTACATCTTCGAACAAGATCGACGTACTAAATTTTTTGAAAGAGAACGAAACGCCAGTCATGAACATTTTAAATACCGAACTCGACGTTCATAACGGTTTGAAATGGAACCTAGTGCTTTGCGTGCGTTTAGTTCGATACACTACAGAAGGGGATGAAATGACAACTGAGCCATGCTTTCGTAGTCTTAATTCAATTACCACTAACAGTAGTCAGTTCCAACAAGCTATAGCCGATGCCTACCATAGGATGTATACGAGTTTCCAAACGTTTCAAATGGAAGGAAGTGGTTGGGTGTTGGATGAAGTGGTGAATATGCAACTAAACGTTGCGAAGTATAACCCTATGCGCGGTTCTACCTATATCCCCACCCCACAGGTCTTGGTTAAAAAAATGGCCCTCGTCAATGTAAAGAACTCGGACGACTTCTGCTTTGCGTGGTCAGTCTTAGCGGCTTTACATCCTGGAGGGGAAAACCCGAATCGGGTTCAACAATACAAACCTTATTTTAACAGTTTAAATTTAGACGGTCTTAAATTTCCGCTAACTTTAGACCAAGTTTCAAAATTTGAATCTCAAAACGGTCTATCGGTCAACGTGTTTGGTTACGAAGACGGCGTATACCCTTTACGCGTGACTTCAAACAGATGCGACAAGCATATCGATTTGCTGCTGATCTCGAAAGGAAACATTAGACACTACTGCTTGATCAAGTCTTTAAGCCGATTGCTAGGCGACCGCACCAAGCACAACGGTCAAACGTTTTTCTGCGACTACTGTCTACACCCGTATAGCAGCAAGGCTTTGTTGGACGATCATCTACCCAACTGCTCCCCTATGGGAGTGCAAAGAACGGTAATGCCGGAAGAGAAGTTTCTGAAATTCAAAAACATCAGGAATCAGCTCCGCGTCCCATTCACAATCTACGCGGATTTCGAATGCTTCACGCATAAAACGGATGAACACACGGCTCAATCGACCAAGTACGAGGAGCACAAACCATCGAGTTTCTGCTACACAGTTGTGTGTAAAGTCCCGCGGTATAGTAAGCCTCCCGTGGTCTATCGCGGTCCCAATGTTGTAGAAACTTTCCTGCGCGCATTGCTGAAGGAAAACGACTACATCTGTGAAATACTAAAACAAAACCATACAATGATTATCTCTGAAGAGCAGAAGCGCGCTTTTCAAGCCGCCACGCATTGTCATATCTGCGATAATCCGCTTGGCGCGGACAGGGTGAAAGACCACTGTCACATTTCCGGTGTGTACAGAGGTCCCGCTCACAACGAGTGTAATTTACAATACAGATTTTCTACAATGACCAAAGAAGAGGCTTATAAGTTCTTCATACCTTGCGTTTTTCACAATGGTCGCAACTACGACACCCATCTATTGATAGAAGCGGTCGGCAAACTAAAAAACTTAAAAATTTCATGCATCCCCAATAACATGCAGAAATATATAAGCTTTTCGGTAGGGAACATTCGTTTTATCGACTCTTTGCAATTTTTAAACGCGTCGTTAGATACCCTCGTGTCGAACATGGCCAAAGACAGTTCTAACAAGTTCTGTCAATTGATGAAGCATTTTCCCCAACCCGAGCAGCACAAGTTGTTGCTCAGAAAAGGCGTCTTCCCGTATGCCTACATGACGGATTCTAGTAAATTCGACGAGACGACGCTTCCGCCCAAAGAATCATTTTATAACGATCTCAAGGAGGAAGCCTTGTCTCCAGATGATTACGCGCACGCTCAGATGGTTTGGAAAGAATTTGACACGAAAACCTTGGGCGATTATCAAGATCTCTACATCAAAACGGATGTGCTTCTGTTGGCAGACATCTTTGAAAATTTCAGAGATATCTGTCTCGCTTTTTATAATTTAGACCCAGCACATTACTACACCAGTCCTGGTCTGTCCTGGGATGCCATGTTGAAAATGACTGGTGTTCAGCTGGAATTGTTACAGGATATAGACATACACCTAATGGTGGAACGCGGACTTCGCGGTGGTATATCCGTCATCACCACCAAATTCGCCAAGGCGAACAATCCGTATCTCGACGATTACAATCCCTGCCTACCGACAAGTTACATAACGTATCTCGACGCCAACAACTTGTACGGGTGGGCCATGTCGCAATCATTACCTCTTACGGATTTCGCTTGGCTGACAGAAGAGCAGATTAAGATTTTCGATGTGCAATCCATCGCCAACGATGCGCATACCGGCTATATACTCGAAGTGGATTTGCAATATCCCGCCGAACTTCACAAAAACCACAACTACTACCCCCTCTGCGCCGAGCGCATGGTGGTGAGGGATGAAATGTTGTCCGACTACTCTATGGAACTAAAACGTCAGCTCGACATCAAGGGTAAACCAACCGAAAAGCTCGTTCCCAACCTTTATGACAAATTCAAATATGTCATACATTATCGAGAATTAAAATTCTGTCTAGCTCAAGGTATGATTCTAAAGAGAATTCACCGAGGTATAGAATTTACGCAATCTACCTGGCTAGCACCTTACATAAATTTTAACACCGGTAAACGCAAACAGGCGAAGAACGAGTTCGAAAAGGACTTTTTCAAATTAATGAACAACGCCGTCTTCGGAAAAACCTGTGAGAATCTGCGCAAGCGCACTCGCATTGAACTGCTTCAGGATTGTAACAAGTTGGAAAAATTGATCGCGAAGCCATCTTTCCAATCATTTAAGATATTTAACCAAGATCTGTGCGGTGTTGAGATGAAGAAATTGAAATTGGTTCTGAACCGACCCATATACGTAGGTTTCGCTATTTTAGACATTTCCAAAATTCTAATGTATGATTTCCATTATAATTACATGAAGCCGAAGTACGGCGAGAACCTGAAATTATTATTCACAGATACAGATTCCTTGTGTTATTTCGTCCAATGTAAGGATATTTACAGCGACATGGCTGAAAACCTGAATTTGTTCGATACCAGCAACTACTCAAAGGATCATTTAATATTCAGTCAGGCAAATGCTAAGGTTTTAGGAAAGATGAAAGATGAGACAGCTGGCGAGCCTATCTCCGAATTTGTTGGACTGAGACCAAAAATGTACTCGGTGACATTTGCGGGTCAAGAGAAGAAGACCGCAAAGGGTATAGCTAGATACGTAGTTAAGAAGAAGTTGAGGCACGATCAGTATAAACAATCTTTATTCGACAAGAAACAATTCACAGCTAGCATGAACTGCATTCGCAGTTTTGATCATAATCTTTACAGCGTACGCATAAACAAGATAGGTTTGTCGCCTTTCGACGACAAGCGTTACGTGTTAGACAATGGTGTAGATACGTTAGCTCACGGGCATTGTAAAACTGTGACAAACATTGTATAGATGTTACGAATTATGTACCCCGTTTGATATAAATAATTATAGCTTTATTGAATTGTACATATTGTTTGTGTATTGTAGACAATGGTGTAGATACGTTAGCTCACGGGCATTGTAAAACTGTGACAAACATTGTATAGATGTTACGAATTATGTACCCCGTTTGATTTAAATAATTATAGCTTTATTGAATTGTACATATTGTTTGTGTATTGTCAATAAACTTTATTGCCATAACTCATCGAACAACCCATGTCTTAGTTTTAAAGTCTGTTTCATCGCTTCCTCCCTAGACATTCCATACACGTTTTCCAGAATTTCACGAGTGTTTTGTATACCGCGGTGTATACTATCCTCGTCCGAGTTTAAACACCATAGGGAGTAGTTCTGGAGCATGCGCTGTTTCATATCCGGAAGATAATCTTCTTCGGCCAATAGTCTGCTCTCCCTTTCCGAGTAACCTTCTCCGATGTACGCTTCCGCTTTCTGACGAACTTTATCCTCCATCATGCCACGTGCGGACATACCGAACAGGTCGTGCCACACATCGCGTTGTATTTCACCGTTTCCGACTTGTCGTTTGAACCAAGGCGGGCTGACCTCGGTGTAGAGGTCGCCTTTACCGGTTTGCTGTAGAAAGTTCTTTTTCAGTCTCTGGTTCTCAGGTGTTGTGGGTTTCAAGTCGATCAACAGGGATCCGTGAGGCGAGCTAGTCACCGCTTCTTCGTATCGTTTCATAAAGTAGTCCCCTTTCCCGGGGTATATGCGTCGCCCTAGCAATGCCACCTGCTGTCTGTCTACCGGGTTGTTGAATAGAACGATGTATTGAGAGTTCAAATCTATGTCCCTAGAGGCTTTACCCCGATCGAACAAGTTTTGCGCGATATACACGACGGATGCGTTATCGTGGTGAGATCCTTTGGTGAATAGGTCGGCAATTCGACTGTCCTTTTTAACGTCAGTCATTAAATCGTCGAAGACTATCAAGGAACGAATGGCTGGATTGAAAAACCCATCCTCTCCCAGATCAGGAGGAATACCTTTAACAAACTCTACGTCGTCTACAGCGCTTTTCATTTCCTCGTACAGCGGCTGCCATTTGCTATAACAAACAATGACGCGATGAGGTTCCGGATGAATTTTCTTCTCCCTTAACAGTTGTACCAACCACATGGTCTTTCCAACCCCGCTAGGACCGACAATACGTATTCTCGCTGGGTGTTGGAGCGTCATGATCGGTGTTATTCGATGGACTGAGAGGTGTCATAAAACGCTAACCCCTTTTATAGGGTCTGAATGTCTTCCGCTCTGACCCAGCTGTTGAATTTTGTAGGCCAACCGACGTATTTGACCAGTTTTTCCGCGCGGTCTCCACGTCCTCTGCTTTTCAACACCTTCTCGATGCGCCACAACGCGTTGACGTCTTTGTCTACTTTCTGTAGTTCTTGTTGGTAAAACGTACCTTCGATGGGGTCGTCCATAAAATCCGTCAGTTTGTAAACGGGTATAGAACGCCTACGCCATCGTTTCACGACCTTAAACAACTCTTCGGTGTAAGTGGACGTATAGGCTCTTTGAAAGATGTACCTTAAATGAGAGATTCTAACGGTATCACCCAATTTGAATCGGAAGGGCTGCGTTTTGACTCGTTGAGCTGTGTCTACGTATAGCTCCTTCCAAGTCTCCGTTTCGTTTTCCTCATCGATGTCGGCCGGGGTTTTTTGATTGAGCGATCTGTGAGGTCTGTGATTGTAACCGCTAACGATATCCGATAATGTCTCTAAATAACGATAGGTTTGGTTATGCGTGAAAAACCGATACATATGCGTCTTGATGGTGCGAATGACACGCTCTACGTAATTAGCTTTCTTCTCGTTGTGGGTAACGTAATGCCTTATACCTTTCTTATTCAAGTGGGCTTTCATCCACTTATTATTAAACTCACCACCCTTGTCCCATCGAATCAAGGATGGTTTTCTGCCAGTTGCTAAAATTTTGTTTAAGCCCGATATGACGGACTCGTGTCGCTTGTTAGCTATGGGTTCCACCCACAGATATCTGGAAAAGACGTCGATAGCGACCAAGAGGAAACGGATTCCATCGTTATATTTGGCTATGTTAGACACGTCTGCCAAGTCGATGTCCCACAAATCATCGATACCCGTGGTGATGACCCTGTTTCTTTTAAATTTATATCTGACGGGTTTTTGAAGACTGTAAGCGTCTTGATCGCTTAACCACTGATCTACCGCTTTGGTGGGTACGCTATAGCCTTCAGCCTTCAACCAGGATCTCACTTTTGTCGGACCGGTGAAGGCGATTGGTTCACTAGGGTTAAAATACGTCCTTGCCAAGTGCTCTCGCCAACCGTCATCAGCCATTACTTTTCGTACAATAACCAAAACCGTATTCATTACATCGTATATATTTCATTTATTGACAAATAACGTGATTCAAACTGGGATAAATACAATTCGAGAAATAACGGGATACAAATCGATAAACGTAACAATCGTTATGACAATGATTCTGATTAAAATCCAACATGATACTACGCAGTGGTACTTTTCTACTAAGTTGGAGCAAAAAGTACAAACAATAATAACCGCACGTAGCGGATAGTCTGCCTTGCAAACGCCGTGGATTATAGAAAACTCGTTTACAATTATAATTTAGAAAATCTCGAAATCTAGTAGAATAATGTTCCGGGGGAAAACTTAAACTGTCCAAGAAATAACCCATATCTTCTTCGAAATAAAACAACACCCAGTGTTGCCCGGGTAGTCGAGCTGGATCCGTATTGACGATGTAACCCGCTGGTTTTCTTTCCACCTCTGCCGGAAGCTGGTCAGCCGCCATGACGCGACAAACTGGGAATCTTTGCACCGCGCATCGCAATTCCTCCGCGTTCATGAAGTTAGTATATTCCTGGCTTTGTCCACTTCGAAGCTGGCCGGAAATTCTCCGTAGATGACACAGGTCACGGTCTCCGGTAAAGGCTTGTCAAAGGCCGCCTCCAGTCGTACGGTCCCTCGATTGACGGGTAGACGGTTGTTCTCCGACGCTTGGGAGGGGTTCAGGGAAAAGCCGTACAAGGCGTAACCGCGCGCAAAGTCGAATAAGTTGATGCTATTTCCAAAATCCTCTCCAGTCTTGTTCACCACGTCGTATAAGCTTAGATAAGCCGATGTACATAGAGACTGTTCATCCGCGTACTTCATTCGGAGGGGTTGTCCCGGCGTGGTTAACCCGTCCACATTCACCGATATACTGCCGAGATTGAAATGTTTGAAATTGAACGGATTCTTTTTATAGTCTCCGGCTACGGCCTTGGACTCGACGAAGCCCACGACTAAGCGGCTCGGATATTCCGAGGGCCAGATATTATCCCAACGAAACAAGACTTGACCCGAAGATAGGGTAGCCGTTTTCACTTCTGTACGTGTGTAGGGGTATTTCGCCGTCGTTGTTTCTAACAGCTCGCTTTGCGCCAAAATAACATCGGGGTTCACGCGAACTTTGCGTACTTTCAACGCGATTTCGTGGATGATCAATTTGTATGTCTTGTCAGCTTCCGCCGACATGATAACAAAAGACGAGGGGGCTCTGTACAGTTTCACGTATACGTCCACGTTGTTCAAGAGATATCGGGACTGCTGAAAAACATCCTGTAGCAGGGGCCCTTCCATTTCAAAGGGCACGCTTTCTTTGACACGATCGTGACGGTCGGCGAGACCCGCGTTCGAACCAGTTACCGGGTCAGGATTATCTAGATCCATACCTCTGTCTTGTTCAAACATCTGGGATTCTAGTTGGCTACTTTTGGCATCGTAGCCGTAATTTAAGATCGTCTGAGTGTAGGCTTTGTATGGAAAGTTATTATCCTGTACCGTCAGCAGTTTCCCTTGCGCGGACACATCCACTTGAGAGAACATGGAATAGAGGAGATTGTTGACGGTAGCCACTTTTTCATCTTCAGCGGCGCTGGTTCCGTCTGCTCGTTTCAGGCTGGCTTTCACGTATAACCTAGTCGATTTCAAATCCAGATAATCTACTCCTTGGCCCGGGATGATAAACTCAATAGGCGCCTCTTCGGACAGTTGCGAGATAGGTCTAACGTCGATGTGATACGTACTGTTAACGGCGTTCGCGGAGGCAGGCCAGTTAAAAAGGGCCAGCTCCTTGGGTTGGGCTTCACTCATTCTGAAAAATGCGAGGTAACTTCTTCACCCTTCGACGTTTCGGCGGTGTACTAACTGACAAGGTTTCTCGAGGCCTTTTTATACTTTCTCTCGCTTTGATCTCCGATTTCGCTCGTTGTACCGCTTGTTCCGCCGGAGATACCACCTTTATACTGGTTTTCTTTGTCAACGCTTTCTTCTCAGGCTTCTCTCTACAATAAGGTTCCAACGGGATGACGGTTGGGCCTCTGCTCGCTCGACCTAACGGCGTGCCTTTTTCACCGTTTTCGTATATATGAAGAGGTACATTACCCTTCACCATGTTGCGATAAAATCGCACCCACTTGTCAACGTTGCTCATGTTTAAAGTGTAGCGTTAGCGACAAAGGCTGCGTTAGAAATGATGCTGGAGAGCCTTGCTCGTCCATTATATATATTTCTACGGTGTCCACTTCAGTAAGCACGAGAGGATGATAGTACGGACACGAGTAAACTTTAGTTAGTTGTTTCCTAACTACACCCGAGGCATCTACAGAGCGCAATATGGGAAGCGATGTATCTCCTACCAAGGAATGCGCGCAGATATTAGAGCAGATGCGTAATATCGCCTTCGACTGGAAAGCCGGCTGTTTCTTGAGAGTGATTTCCACGAGGGCCACAACCCAGGATGATGTGTCGAAGCGAAGAGTCTTGTTCAGTTTGACCTCGAAATGATGGGGTTTGTTTCCCGGATACAAGTCCGTAGAATCTGTGCTCGCCAAGGTTACGAAGTTGTCCATTCGATAACTTCCGTTAGAATGATGCGTCATACGAAGGTAGGCTTTTATAACAGTTTCGCTGTACGGCTCGTGGTAGTAGTTTACATACGTCGGAGGTAAATACGATACATCAACCCGTGCGCGTTTCACAGTCTTCGAACATTGCTTCTACCACGGCTTTTCAGGCTATCGACCGTCTCCTACCACGTTTCCGTCAAAGACGTGATGAATCGCCGTATCTATTAGTCTCCGTTTATTTTTGAGTTTGGTCCACTGGAAATAGTTCAAAGACAAGCCTTTGATCGTTGCGCGATCGTTAAGAAAATAGCGTAAATCTACCCTGAGACTGTTTTGGTATAAACATACGCTGGCCCTCAGTCGATCGTCTATTTTGATTTGTCGCATCGACGTGCATAACGTACGATTCGGTATGACGGTTATGGAAGACTCCGACGAATCGACCGAGCAATTGACGGCTAGCACGATCAACGCTGTCAGCGATATGACGAAGAGTGCTACGACAGAAACCGATATTACTTTTAGTTTCGTGTTTCGGTCCATCAGGCTCGAGTGATGGGTTGCAACTGATTGAATTATGCCGGTCGCTGATTTATATAAGTCTCTGGCGCGTGAAAATATAAGTCCGATGCCAGTATTCTACAGGAACACCCTGACAGCGCTGTCTACACGTGTGCGACATACCGGACATTTGATGTCGTCCTGGTGGTTCAACAGCTTATACAGACATAAGCGGCATATACAGACGTGGTGACAAGGGCGTAATAGTACTTCGCATATTTCGTTTCTGCAAACACCGCAGGCACCTATGTAGCCTTTTCGCATGCGTCCTACCGCACTACCCATGATAGCGGTAACTAAACAGAAGCCTTGACAGGTATTCATATATATATAGCGATGAAAACAAATACATGATACGAGGTGATACATTGTTTATTAAAAGTTACACATGATATAGTTATAGACCCCCCTCATTGGATGAGGTTAGATAGTTCATATATAACTCGGTTAATGCGGGGTTTTGACGTCTCATCGGTGTTTCATCCAGGTACTGGACAATTTCCTCCTCGGGTCGTCCAAATTCGGTAGTAGCTCGATGCTTGAATGTGTCGAGGAGTTTCATTTCATTAAAATCTACGAAGACCATATCGATGAGGCGTCGACTTTCGTCCGGGTCCAGGGATGAGATGCAGGTGTGTTGCAGTTGGGTGGGGTTGTCAATTTGACAGGCGTGACATTCCAGTTCGCGGAGTCGACGAACAGCCGGAGCTATCATATCGTTGCACAGCGACCACCATAACCCGTCAAAACGTCGAACCACATCTTCCGCTAAAGCGGGTTTGGGCGGAGGCGTGGTTGGTGATGTGGTAGGTGTATAAACACTTTCGATGTCCGACATCATAACAGCGAGCTTTTCCCACGTTTCAATACGCATCGAGACGCCTTTCGATGTAGGATAGCGCGGACCGTCTTGCTTGTACTGAATCCAATGTTTGAGGTGGACGTACACAGACCCTTCGTACTCCGTACAACTGAGGTGGATGTCGCCGCATATGTGTGTAGCTACGGAAGGTTTGACGTGTCCTACTTGGTCTTTTAAACTAGACCAACCCTCTCTGGTCAGCTTCACTTCGGGATATGGTTTGTAGTTTCTAGAAATCTTCACGATGTCATCGCTTACGGTCACCCGTAGAGTTGATGTAATGTCGAAGACTGCTGCCTTCTTTCTCCCTCTTTTCGTCGGGGTTGGAGCGGTAGACATCTTAGACAAACGATGTAGACGACTCGGTGCTGGAAATCGAGATGACTAGTGTACTGATTTGGTCTCCTTTTTATACGCTCGGACAGTTATCAGCGTCAGCGTTTTTAGAATGATTTGATTGGTTGAGATCAGCTTCTTTCGCGATGTTATCTCATGCGCTAAAACTGTATCAGTCATACCGCTAGAGGGCGTAATGTTTGAGTATTTTTATATGCCCTCCACAAACGGCCTTCTCCGCATCGATTGATCACGTGTCGCTTCACGTCGTGTCGACGACTAGAGTCTCGTTACAAATCTGGTAATCACTCTATAGAATTATACATAAAGTTATACAACACAGTCCGAGTATTAGTGGGAAGTATTTCCAGAAGGATAGATTTCGTCTCTTTTCCTGATTTATCCAATCGTGATATTCTTTAATCTCACGGGCAATCTCCTCGGGTAAACGAAGACACACTTCATCCGTGAAAAAATGTAAAACAAACAGACGGCCTTCGTTCACGACCCCGTCATCGAACATTTCATCGACAACAGTTTTATAACTTTCTAAAGTCTGTATGCTGTTGAGCATCTTATCCAACTCGGTTCTATTCATTACGGTATTTTTGAAATCTCGAACGAGTTGTTGCTCCGTGAACGGTAACATTGCGAATGACGAATGCGGTATTATAATGACATTATAAATGTGAATCGTATCTTAATGAGATTTGTAGTTTTAGCCAGAGGAGGTAACAATGGCTTGAAGATTTTAATTAGATGTGTAGCCAAGCGCGACCAATAGCTGCGAGCTAGGATTTAATGAGATGTACATTAATAAATAACTAAGACGCAGAAAATTAAAACGAGTCGTGATTGCTCGCGGCTATACTTAAGTATAACCATTCATTCGAGGAATCTGTATTAGGTTAGTACGTAAATAGCCATTTCATTAACCGACTGTGATGCAGGTTATTTTAATAATGTTATAAATGTGGGGATCAGGGTTTGTTTTAGAACTCTCCTATAATGTTGTAAGTATGGGGATCGGCTGTTTGTTCTACCCATCCGAATTATCACATTGATCGGTTGAGTGATTTTGAAGTTAATTAGATTTCTCCCACTTCTCCCGTCACGGGTTGTTTTATTGTCACGCCTGGCTGGTGTCAGTGACCTAAATACGCTCTAGCCTTTTCCTTACCACTCGTTTAATCTATTTTAGGCCATAATGTTGTATGTATGGGGGTCAGGGCTGTTTTAGAACTCTCCTATAATGTAGTAAGTATAGGGATCAGGGATTTAAAATAACGCCTCATAATGACGTCACATAAGTGTTGCCGTTCTCTCATATAGCTCTCTACTCTTTTTGACTTGGGTACACTTGGGTACTTGAGCTAAAAACATAAAAATTTGACTCGTAGTTTATTTTTTGTATTTGATATTACTTATTGCTGGAATCGACATCTGGTTACATTGCCAAGGGATTTCTTCAGTATATGTATTGATTGTATTCCATCGATGTGCCACCGGTTCGAATCCTATCAGAGCAAATACAATTGGAAATTTTCTGAGTGTATCACTCAATTTTTCGCTCATCACTGTGTGTGGAAGAATTGTCAGGAACAGGCCAAAGACCGAGGGCTTCCTCCGGACAAATAGCCGAATTTCTTCCCTCAGTAGACCAATCTTCGCGGGCCAAGATGAAATCTTCATGGGTTAAATGTGTAAGACATCGTCGTAATTTCAGAGATACCATTTTAACTGCATGGTACAAACATAACAATTAATTTAAACACTAACCAACTTTTAAACCAACGTAGACTTTTTAGTTGTATTTTGCTTGGTTAATCATACATGTATGTTGGGCAATTAGGTCTATCCTTTATAATTACGTAATAATTGTAGTGAATTACAGGAGCAATTAAAGAAATTGAACTTGAAGAATAAAAGCTTTGCCACAGAAGAAAGCTTAGGCTGGAAGTTTTATTTGCCAATAAAGGTGGATTATTTATCTTTAAGAACTGACTGTTCTGTACAATTGCCCATCTTCTTATTACGGTTGTATTGCCATATAAAGTTCTATAGCTGTTTGGTTTATTCCTTCTAAACCCACCGCTCAAATACACGATCGTGGCAGTTAAATAGCAAAGGTTGCTCCTACTAATATTACTTAAATTTGCCCTAAGAAAATAAAAGATAAATTTTAAAGTCTTGCATTATTCCAAGTATCAATTCCGTCATTTTAAGTTCCAACAATAAGCCTTCTTGACTGCATCTCAACGTCAAGTAGGCCTATTGCAAAGTGTAATTTCCCAATGCTATTTTACTAAGATTTGGTCTCATCGTTCAATATAATGAGCCTCAGCCAACAGTCACAATCAAAGGGTCATAATATTACATGATGTCTAGAACACAAGGAATGATTAATTAATGAAGGGAAAGTCAGGTGACATGAACACGGAACAGTATCCGAAAATGACATGGTTTCACTATTATACGATTTCAACTCTCTGAATATTTAAGCATCTTTTTAAATCTTCAGCCTGGACATCTTATGAACTTTTTTTATAAAACTGTATTGCCAATTTTGAACCATGGGGCTAAAATATGGGGTTTGGCAAAAGCAACAGCTGTAGAAAGGATATATTTGCAATTTTGGAAGAAAAAAAAATATGACCTGATTCACGGCTTAAAATAACAACCACGACAGAATGCAATTACGTGAAGGTAGTATTTAAACAGTTTCTAGTAGATTCCAAAACGTTCCCGAACAGAGAAAGTTGGGCTGCGTTGCTTGAAATTTAAAGTGGCATGAGCTGCCAAAATGTTGATAGTTTGACGTTAAAACAGAATGTTGAAATTATTGGCTATTTTTATCAAGACGTATAATTCAGAAGCTTTTTTGTGCCTCTAGTCTCGAAAATGTACGATAAAGTATTGTTTTGAACTAACTTTGGCTTAGAATGAATGAATGGTCGTCCCGGTTATTTAAATTTTGTTTACTGTTCGTACACGTTTTCGTTTCGTACAGGCCACATACTGTATAGATTTTCCTCATTCCAACGCAAATCATTTAGTTTTTCGATGGCCTTCAAAGCCTGTTACTGTCGTGACGATCAGAAATTATGAAAAAAGTGTGAATTTCGACAGTTCATGCCACTTTAATCTACATTATATGCTTTAATTATGCTTGGCATGCCCAGGATGTTGGTAATAAACCATTTTTTGGTTACTTGTATAAGAAGATTGTCTGACAATTTTATTCAACTTCGGTATGTTTTTTTGATTCCCCAAAGGATAGATTTTCAGTGTAAATTTGTAGTTTTAATCTAAGGAATAATTTAGAATCTGTTAGAATTGACAAATTTCGAATTGCTTTAACTCGATTTAGAATTTCTTCTAATATTGTATGCATTGCAAGTGAGCGATGGGCGAAACCAATAACAGCTCCAGAGAAAAAAAATACGTAAAACATGCAGGAAAGTGGAAGATGAATATCATATTTTTTGACAAGACTTTGTCTGTACCCGTGTGTTTTAGTGCTCATAAATATATCTTGCTAATTTGTTCCCTTTATTACGATCTAAGAACAGTTTATCTTCCGAGTTTTTTTTCTCAGAGAAACATTAACAAACGTGTGCAATTATTAAGATCTAGTACCACTGCATTGATAAGGAACTTATCCATTTTCATTGCAAAGACTTTCCGTATAAATAAAACCATTCACAGTTCTTTGTTTTAATATTTGGTCAATCTGTCATCCAATTGGCTATTTGCAAAAAACTGTACATCTTATCTAACACAATTTGAATTACCCAAATGTTTTATTCGAAACAAAACTTTCTGAATCTTTAGAAATTTACTACCAAGGAGAGGAAAACGAAAAGAATATTATACATGCCTTTGTATCAAGTGATCTCCAATGTACAGAGTGTCAATTTAGTGTGTGACTCTATGTGGTTTACGGTGAAAAGAAATGAGAAGAAATAAGTCGACTAACCCTGATAGGACTGTCACTGGATCCTGCAATTTCTTAGAGCAAATTGACCATGAAGTATAAGTGAGTTGCTTCCCTTGTGAGCATATGTTCTTGGGTAACGCTTTGTAGCTCCGGTATGTAGCGTTATTGTGAAGCCCAAAGGTCACCGCTCCCAGCTCGTTAGACCATTGTTTTCTACAATTAAACGCTTTGTAACTGTCATTTTTCAGGATTATTGGTGAAATTAGAGGAAGCCCTTAAAACTACCCTACATAATCAAATCCTCTTAAAGTCCTCACCCATATGAATATTAACCAAATGTCAATTATTCTGTTTTTTTTAACAAAAGTTTAGACAAACTTATAAAAAATGTCATGCGACATGTATCATTAAGTCACAACCCCACATCAACAAAGCAAGGTAAAAAACCTATTTTTATGTTAATGAGTATATAAAATATTTATTTACAAGTAATTTACAAAAATAATAGATTAAACATCTAAAAATATAATACAAAATTCTTAAACTCAAAATATATCATATACTTTATACTTATAAAACATAATATAATACACATTCTTACATGAAATTCAGTATAGACAAAATAAATATATAAACTACACACTGTACAGTGAATTATTTACAAAATAATATACATATACAATTGACAAAAATTAAACTAACTTTTCAGAAAGAAATAAATCAAGATGTATCATTTAAAAAATTTGTAAAAATTTGAATTTTCAGAAGCTTCACAATCATTATGAAATCTTTTTTTAAAATATTAAAAACTGAAATGAACTAAGTTCTTAAAAGTGTGAAACTAATATAATTACAATTAGCAGTATTTTCAAAATCATTAAGATGACTGAGAATATTCCATATACACATTAACAATACACATTTTTTTTACTTTATTCTCAATTTGAATTGTTAACATTAATTGGAATTGTATTTTTGAATTGTATGGTTAGTAAATAAACTATCACAGCATTTAAATTATCAAACATTTAGCAGTGGAAATAATTAAATATATCACATCATAAATGGTAACATTTTTAGTATTTAACAGTGGTAGATTTCTGATAATATTTGACAACAAAATCTACACAGGAATCGAGGAAAGCTTCACAAACAGGGAAAGATTAAAATAAAAAGTTTCAATGTAAGACAAATATCATTCATTGACTTAGTATTAAAAGAAAAAGTTTGTTTGGCATGAAAAAACGATCTTTTAAAAAAACTTAATTAAAAAAAAATTAAAATTCAACCAATTTCAGAAAAAAATTGTTTAATTAGACTCGTAGATTCAATATTAATGCACGGTAAAAAATTATATTATTGTTTAGGTCGGCATGATGTCCAAGTTTTCTAAAAGTTCACGCCTTTCTTAATGTTAAAGCTCAGTTTATTGATTTCATTATTTTAAATATCCCTGCTAGGCCGTTGGTAAAACAACAACGTGAGAAGTAGATGGCCGACTGGTCTCTGTTTCAAGTCTGAAAATAACAAGATAAAAATTGTGAAAAAAAAAATGGTATATATGTATTGTATATATATAATAAGAAGTTGTCTTACCATACGAAAGATGTTTTGTGTTTCATAACTCAACTTCTAAATGCCTATTAAGCAAGTAAGATAAAAATTCATGCAGTTAAATGATCCATTGCTTTGCTCTTGATTATTTTTAGTGTCTGGATGAGTATTTTTTTTGCTTGACTGGAATTTGTGGCAGAGTAACAAGGAACTTTCAACCTCGAGTCGAACTTCTTAGTTGTAAAAAAACAAACCATAAGCTATCACACATCTCAGTGAGAGGAAATTTGTGAATGTGACATTACAAGAAAAGCAAAACCATTTGCTGAAATTGTCCGAAATCCATTTTGCTGCAATAAAACAGCAGACAAATTGATAGGCAGTGGACAGGGTTGATGTGACCAGTGTCCAATGATGGTTTGCAATTTAATTTTGATCATCCAATCAAATCACGTTTTGAAGAGATCGCAAACTGGCACGATTTTTATGAAATGTGACGTATAGCCTAATGTGCTGCAAAAGAATGGCCGATGTTCCAGGACAGACTTTAAGAGCAGCCCTCTCAGAATCGCCCGAGCTAATATTTTTGAAGATTTGGGCTCCACGTGCCACTGGTTTTGTTCGATAATATCTTCTTCAAGACTTCATGACTAAGTTAAGTATACCTGACAGGAGGTTCAGGAAGGGGGGTCACGTCTTGAGGAATATCTACTGTGTCACCATCAGAAATTATCTGGTTTTCTGGAATTAAAAAAGTAAATGTTTGGAGAAAAATAACTATATGTTACAGACCACTGGAGTTCTTTCCCTTGGTTGTCAAAGGTGAAATAATCTTCAGTAGGGTGTAAACATCAATCAGTCAATCGATCTTGGTTGTAAACTAGGGTTGAGATTTATTGATTGATTGTTTGGTGTTGAACGCCGCGCTCAAGATTATTTCACTTATATGGCTGCTTTGTTTTTTTGTGGGAGGAAACCGTGGAACTTCTGGTGGTAACTGGCAACCATCCCACATAGGTTGTTTCAGTGAAAACGCAGACAGAAAATTTTCCAATTTGTTTTGGACTGAGTGGGATTTGAACACTCGACCCATTGGTGGAAGGCTGTTCGAGTTGAGCATCCCGCACTCTACCTACTGAGCCACAGAGCCCCCCCCCCCCTCCCTAGGGGATTGAACAGCAAAGTGACAACAAGAAATAACCTACTGATATATTGTCTGCATTTCATTTGTTTGTGTCTCATATACAGTGAGTATAACAGTATTCTCATTATTTTCTAGAATTAAATGTTCTTGAAAAATGGCAGGAATTCTTTTAGGAGAATCTAACACAGAGTATGGCACCTACCACCAGCATAAAAACACATGGCGTTTGAGTTGCCGATAGTTGCCATACTAAGGGATAATGGTCCGGCCGTCATCCAAGAATCCAAAGATCAAAGCGTTTTTTGCAGTCAATTTTTTCTACGGTAATCCCCAAACCAGTGAGAATGCTAGCGACATTGTAATTTTCAGCGATTTATAATGATGGAAACCACATCCTTGTCTTTAAAGTTTGATTGATGTTTTAAGCCACACTTAAGATTATTTACATAGCATCATTGCCAGCTTTAGTGAGGGAGAAACCAGACTCTTTACCCCGAGCAACCTCTTACTATGAGCACAGAGCAAGGTTTTCTCCCCTACCGAATTTGACAAAGCGGCACATGAGCGAAATAATCGTGAGCGAGGAGCTTAAAATGAATCAACTGATCAACTGCATACATGATCACTGTTTGAGGGATATTCTTGCAGAGATAAAAAGTCCAGTTTAAATCCATTTATTAACTCAACTTTCTAAGATTGATGGATTGTTTGGTGTTTTACGCCGCGCTCAAGATTATTTGGCAGTTTTATTGTGGGAGGAAACCCACAACCTTCCGTTGGTAACTGGCAACCATCCCACATAGGTCGTTCGAGTGAAAACCTAGTCAGAAAATTTCCCAATTTTTTGGACTGAGTGGGATTCAAACCCACGACCCATTGGTGGAAGGCTCTTGGGATTGAGCGTCCAACGCTGTACCTGAGGCCCCCTGAACTTTCTAAGAACAATGTGCTACAGTGAAGTATTCTTAGTACATATGGGGAAAAATTAGACTATAAAAGGCGAGCTGCCAGGAAGCCGTACTTACCATCAACTGATTGGAATTTGTTTGATTGCCCTGATAAGGTATAGGAATAATAATCTCCACCTTTCCCAGACTTTGTAATATCAGGCTGGAAATTAAAACAGCAATGGAAGTAGATAAGTATTCTAACTGAAGTGGTATGAGTGACCCCTTATATCACATTAGTCGTCGTATGTGGAAGAGTTGCCATGTGCTTGTCAAAGGTCAGGGGTTTCCTTTGGGCAAGTAGCCCGGTTTCCTCCCCCACTAAACCTGGCAACACCATAATATAGGTGAAATCATCTTGAGTGTGGCGTGGAACATCAATCAATATATAACAATATGATTTTAAATAGGAAATTTCATACCAGCAGTCTTTAATAAAATCATTTAAGTTGCATGAGCTGCCAACATTTTCACACTTTTTTCCTAAATTCTGATGGTATCAATCATTCCCCGTAGGGCCATCAAGAGAAAAGCTCACTCAGAATTATTTTTTGGGGGGCAATGAGTGGGGTACAAACCCCGGACTTTGATGGAAATCATGATTGAGCTATTTAAGGAAGAAATAACAGCTTACCAGAGGAGGTTTCCTTGGGGTCTGCTTTGTTGGTCTTATTCCTAGGGGTGTGTCCACCTAAACAAATATTAATTAGTGTTAATTACTTTTTGACAAGTATCTTCGAGCTATTGATTGATAAACTATTAGTGGGATTCGAACACATGACCTATCAATGGAAGACCTGTGTGGACTGAAATACTATCACTCCACAAACTGTGCAGCCCAGGCCCCCTAAATATATTGTAGCTTTAAATAGAAAATAAAGCAAAAAAAAAAAAATAATAAAAAAAACAGCCACAAATCTAATAGTTTAGATCAACATAAAGGATTTCTATGAAATTTGTTTTTGGTACCGGTATGCGTGCCTTACAACTCTCTGTGACCGTCAACTCTCCAAAGTATCACAAAGAATAACCTCTAAAAAAATTGCTGAACAAAACCAAACGAAGATTAGATAAGATATTTGTATATAGGCCATGAGAACCAAGATGGTGCAAAAAAGTAGTAAATTCCGCTCTCAATGGATCCGCACGGATGAGAAAAAGAAAAATCTACACTTGATCGGAAAAACAGCATAGCTGATGGCAGCATGACGAAGGGCCAAGGTCTTAGCCAATCAGAAGAAAGTATTCAATGAGAGGTAGGATAACAATACTTACAGCATAGCTGATGGCAGCATGACGAAGGGCCAAGTTCTTAGCCAATCAGAAGAAAGTATTCAATGAGCGGTAGGATAACAATACTTACAGCATAACTGATGGCAGCATGATGAAGGGCCAAGGTCTTAGCCAATCAGAAGAAAGTATTCAGTGAGAGGTAGGATAACAATACTTACAGCATAACTGATGGCAGCATGATGAAGTGCCGCAGCCTGGCGTTGTAAACTCTGTCTAACATAACTCTCATCTTTTAAAGCATGCAAACTGAAAATAAACCAAAACAATTAAACAATTGATTGATGTTTTTGTTTTTGGGATTGAATTTGAAAAATGGCAAAAATTCATTCACTGATTTTTGGATTCCCAGTCTGGGGGTCACCTAAAATCAATAGAATAATTTCTGCAATTTTTCAAGAAATTGTAATCCCCCAAAATTACATGAATACTGTCATACTAAATTTCTAAAAGACAGAAAGAAATGAAACTCATATAGTTTGAAGGTCACGTTCATTGCCTTACATGTACATTTTTGAAAATGTTATTTTTTTTCTAACATACATATGTAATCAAGTTACATACTTGCATAAAACTTAAACAATTTTTAAAGATTGATTGAACAAAAACATACCTATTCTGTAAAATACTGAATTTCTTTTCCCAAGATCGATGAACTCTGTCGATTTCCTTTTTCAACCTGAAATTTTCAATTAACAAGGAATTTAATACAAAAAGCATATATTAAAGAACATAAATCATCTTTTGTATGGTGAACAACTTATTATATATATATATTTTTATGATCACTAAAACACACGGGCACAGGGAAAATCTTCTTGTCTAAAATAACCATGGAGACAAGTTTCTAATTGTGTTAAAAAGAGGTATATCATTTAGACCTTTATACCCCATAAATTGTTGTAACAAACCAAACCTATGATATTTTATTAGGTTGACGACTGACAGGAGCTATACATATATGTATAGTCACAATGTTTCAACCCAGTTTCTAAGGTCGTTCTCAAGCTAATGAAAATATAAATACCAATACGTTATTAATACAGAGGGTTAGATCATTATAATAGAATTGTTAACATCATAAAAGAATGTTTTTCCAGTCAATAATCTAATTATTCTGATGACTGGAGTTGATGTTCACATTGTACTACATCGTCATAACTTGCACATCTTTTTTTTTCCAACCATTCCCAAAAACTCAAAAAAGAGTGGTTATTTTAGACAAGAAGATTTTCCCTGTGCCCGTGTGTTTTAGTGTTCATAAATATATAAAGGTCTGACAGAATATCACTCTGGAGTTTCCTCTGGACAAAGAGTCAGATTTCCTCCCTTAATAAACCTGGAAATGCCACCATATAGTATATACATATGTAAAACACCAATCAATCAATATAAAATATATTTATGTACCGGTATGTAATACATTTACCTTAATACTGTATATATAAATAATAGAAAAGAAGTTTGTATTGTTAGATTTGCAATAGGCATGCAAAATAATTTCTGCCATTTTTAGAAAAGGGGTTATCCGCAAAATAATGAGAACCATATAACAGTAAGCTTTGAACTACAAAAACAAACCTTGTTATTTCTGAGGACATTTTTTCTTCCCTAAATTTGGTGACTTCTGTATCTTTCTGTTCTTTAGTCTTCTGACCAACTTTGGCTCTTATCTGTCAAATAAACAGGAAAATATTATAGTAAACGACGTAACATTACAAACTAAAGAAACTTATTTTCTACTGTACATTTGTAATATGTCTGTAAAAAAAATTCTATGTTCGAAAAAATAATACAGAGGCAATGTTTTCATGCACAAATTGAAATTGGGTTAGCTAGCAAATCGTATCACAGCTGTGCTGCTGCAATGCGTAAGTCAAACCTTAGTTTGGCTCCATACATAACCCGGCTCTGAGAAACTTAAATTGAAACAAACATGGCATAATGATATCGATAAAACCATGTTGACTAATTTAAACGTCAAACCTTGGTTCAGAATGGTACACTTTTGAACAACCCAGCTGCAGCCCGCAGAAATTTACATTGAAACAAACGTGGCCTATCCATAACAACATGTTGACTAATTTCCAGAAATAACACATTATGAATCAAAAGTTTTGGTTTTTGGCTGTATTGACCCTTGACCTGAGCCATCGGACTATATTTTTACAGCCAATCAAAAGCAAGTACAAAGGACAACACAAAAACTATTGATTACTAAAATAAATTACAGAGTTAGCCCAGACCTCTCGCAGGAAAGTAAAAAGTGATGATATAGAGAGCCGCTGGTTTAGTAAGGTTATTTAACATGCTTTATAATACAGAAGAAAATCTGACATCGGTCGCTTTCGACAGTGCTCTGATTCATAAATGTGTTACAAGTACACGTAGGTTAGACCTGGGAATAGTATATATATTAGTCCCAGGTTAGACAGAATTAATTGAATTGAACTTATTGCCTGAAACCTGTACAAAATTGTATTATAACTGAAAATCCAAACAATCTTACCTCAGCTAACTGTTGTTCTAGTTTGCGGTTTTGATTGACTAGAAGCTGTATTTTCTCTTGTTCGGAGGCCAGTAAACTTTGTAAATTTCCTTCGGCAGACGCACTAACCTGAAAAGACAATCAAAATCAAAAATACATTTAAAGAACAATTTTCACAGGGTTTGAAAAAAGGTTTTGATTTTTTTCATAGGACTCCCGTGCAATGAATTATTGTCGTTGATATTCAGCAATTAAGACAGTTGTCATGGAAACCTGTACACAACTGGAATACAGTACTATTAAATTTATAAGATTAATATTTTTATATTACAATTTATAAGCACTAAACACATACATGAACACAGGGAAAATCTTATTGACTAAAATAGCCATGGAGACAGGTTTCTTATTGTGTTAAAAGGGGGGGGGGGGGGGGGGGGGGGGGGGTGTCATTTAGAGCTTTATACCCAATCCAAGTACTCCTACTGGTGTATTCAGGTCACATGATTATCTTGGAAAACAATTATTTATAATATCAAGTATACGCTATAGTGAAAAAAATATAATAAACGCTAAACGCCACTTAAAGGGGCATGAGCTGCCAAAATGTTGATATTTTGACGTTAAAACAGAATGCTGAAATTATTGGTTATTTTTCTCAAGACGTATAATTCAGAAGCTTTTTAGTATTTCTAGTCTCGAAAATGTACGATAAGGTATTGTTTTGAACTAACTTTGGCTTAGAATGAATGAATGGTCGTCCCGGTTATTTAAATTTTGTTTACTTTTCGAACACGTTTTCAGTTCGTACAAGCCACATACTATATGGATTTTCCTCATTCCAACGCCAATCATTTAGTTTTTCGATGGTCTTCAAAGCCTCTTACTGTCGCGACGATCAGAAATTACGAAAAAAGTGTGAATTTTGGCAGCTCATGCCCCTTTAAAGGGATGTGCCCGGAACGAACATCTTTAAAATGTATGCTATTCTACTGTTGTCTATATAAAGATGAGGTTTCCAGATGTCCATTGGTAACTTTCCGAGCTCGCACTAACCACTGGATAGAGAATTTTATTTGAGGATTCTAAAGTCTGCTTTGTTGTGGTCAAAAGACACAAGTGCGCAGTAGAGCCCTTTCTGACTGTGTTTGGTCTACTTTTGGCTGTTTGTTTACTGACTGTCAGACACAAAACAATAGCAACACAGGATTTCCGAAATAACTCGTTAAATGTACATTTTTGTGGAAAGTTGAACGGAGAATGAAGAACTACAACAAACTTAAGTCATGTCTCCTTTTAAAGCATTAACCAGGATTCACAGTTTCACATTAAGTATTGATGTCATATTCATCCCATTTTGGTTGATTGATGTTTGGATTGATTATTTAACTTATATGGTGACGTTGCCAGCTTAACTGGGAGAGGAAACAAGGCTCTTTGCCCGGAGAACACCCATGACCTTTGCAAGTACCAATTTCAATTTTGATTGGTCTGACTGGGATTTGATCCTGTGCTGCATTGATACAATTCTTTTTGTAAATTAGTTAAAACTGAAAAAAAATAAAAAATTAAATCCATGCACTAGTTCCCGAGTTATTTATTGCCAAAAGGCCAGGGGACTGTTTTGGTCACCACACATATCCAGAACTCAATTTAATTTTGGTATGAGACACCATTTACTCATAAGCTAGTTATAACTGAAAAAAAAATTGATAATACATGCAATAAGTACCGAGTTACTCAATGCCAAAAGGCTGGTGACTGTTCTGGTCGTCACAAATATCGAGACCCCAATTTAATTTTTATACGCGACACATCTACCCATAAGCTACATATATCAGAAGAAAAAAAATAAATTCAGGCAATAGGTTTTAGGTTATGGAGCAGACACGAATCCGGGAGAGACAGACAGACTGAGGGACGACGGTATACCAAGATGCGCCAGCTTTAAGAGCGGGTGTATAAAAAGGGGCATATCATTTAGACATTCATAACAATTTATATATTTAAACACACGGGCACAGGGAAAATCTTCTTGTCTAAAATAACCATGGAGATATATATATATTTAACAATTTATAAGTTGTTATAATAAACCACAACCCATGATATTTTATTAGGTTGACAACAGGCAGGTGCTATGTACGTTATATATATGCGAAAGTGGTTTGTTTATCGCATGTCCAAGCGGACAAGCCCAGCGGTCTCTTAGGTTTATGTCGTATTCAACCAATCAAAAAAGAGTTCATCCTACCTCCTCTGAAACTTTTTGCATCTTCATTTCCATCTCCTTTTCCAATTCTAATCTCTGTTTTTCTAACTAAAAATCAAAAGAAGAAAAAATATAAACAATAAATTAGATATATATTTAAATGGTATAATTAATATTACATGTACATTTTTCTATGTTTCTATTTAAAGCTGATATAATGCTATGTCCAAATTTTACTAGAAAAACTAATTTTTTTATCATTAATTTTGTAAAAACACAGATTACTAATAATTGAAACCTTTTAAAATTTGAAATTATTTATTAAATATTCAAACAAATATATCCTTTTTAATACAAGTTTTAACCATAACAAATATATTGAGGGATCTCATTTATATATGTATTGTATCTTGCATATTTACAGTTAAAGTACATGTACATACATAGAAATATATTAATCCTAAAAATAATAACATTAGTATTAATTGACTATGATTAGGTACATGTATATGTATTAAAAAAAAATAAAGGCAATAAAGAGTGCTACAATCAGTAGATCGAAAGCTCAAATATGTGACATCATTAATTTGAGAAAACAGAAAATACAGAAAATAAACACACCAAGAGGTTAAACAAAATCAAAGATACAACATGGTTAAGAAATATATAAACTTGTAAATGTATGAAAGAGGCAAGAACAAATTCAACATGCAATAATTGATTGATGGATGCTATTATCAAGATTGTTTGACTGATATGACAGACAGCAATCAAGTAAGAAATCAAATATTTGAGAAATAAAAAATCTTTAGGACTAATTGAGATTCAAATCTGTGAGGCATCAAATAATGACTCTTGTCAGCCTGATAGTACATTTATATCGAACTAAAAATCAAAGGCCGTAGAAAATTTAAACATTATTTTTAAAATTCAAAATTTTAACTTTGAAGCGCAAGAATTTATTAGCAGTGAAAAAGCAATCTCAGTACCCAGTCAAAATATCCTAGTACAGTTCTTAAAACTGGGACGTGAATTGCAGAGCGAATGTGAATCATAAGAGCTTTTTGTAGCTCAACTTGATATTTGTTGGAAACAGTTGATGTCAGATCAAACCCAACATATTATCACAACAGCGAAATTAATCTTTGGTTTGTTTGACCAGTGGAACCAAAATGTTACTTGGATTGATTGATTGATTGATTGATGTTTTAATCCCCTAAGATTATTTCACTTGCATGGTGTTATTGCCAATGTTTCTCCATGGGAGCAAACTCGGCATGTCCCTCGACCCTCAGTGAGAATCTGACAACTCTCTGGGGTGGAATTTAAGCCCGCAGACCCATCCATGCGAATTAAGTCTTTGTCGGATTGAAAGACAATCAGAAATGCTTGAAACTCCCTTTAAACCTGGATTGCATTGTAATGAGAAATAATGAAGGCATCCCCTTCAAAAGAGTAAACAAAAGTAGAGACAAATTGACGCACAATCCTGGTGCAGGCTGAAAAGCTACTAATGTGTTTTACACAAATAAATGCCAGTCTAAAATTTTAGTTACAAACAACTATTTAAGAATTAACAAAAGCATAAATGTATGTATCTCTACAATATTATCTACTATTCAACATTTTTGTGTAAAACTATTATGTTCATAAATGTTGAACATTATGTGGAAGCGTGATGCTTTATGAGTAAAGATTTTATAAAGAATACATATATGCAAACTTCACGTGCAATTAGAGAAGAAATCTACATGCGTCGTAAAAATAATAATATATGGAAAACGTGAATGAAAGCAAGTTCACTGTAAGCAACGTGCAATCTACTGTACATAGCAAAGACGAGTAGTTAGAGAGGCGGCCACTTACGCCCCCATGATCATGGTAACCAGAATCGGCAGACATTACATAGGATCGGTAACCAGTTATTGCAGACCCCTGAGCTGAACGAGTTGAATCGCCATGACGACCAGTAACCATGGTAAAATGATCTGACATGCCTGATGTCCTTTCGTTTTTCAAATTGACCTCTGAGCTTTGACCTTTCAAAATGGCTTCCAGTCTTTCAGTTTCGGACACAAAGGGCAAAGGCGAACCCTGTATAGATGTGCTGAAATTTTCTCGCACACTTAAAGCTTGAGGCGTTAATAGACTGTTGAGAATTTGGTCATCACTTTCGTTTACCTCCTTCAATAAACTGGCATGCTCTTCTGATAACTGTATTCAAATATTAAATTTACTTTTTGAAAAGACATAATCATTTAAATTATCTTGAAATGACAATGTTAGCTTGATTAATGAGAGAATCAAACCTCAAACTAATTGTAAAATGTTTTCCGCTTCACTCAAGATTATTTCACTTATTTGGCGGAGTTGCCAGGTTTAGTGGGGGGGGGGGGAGAAATCAAGACTTTGCTTTAAAAAGCTCTCAACCCTCAGCGAGTACCTTGCGATTTCTTGCCATAGGGTGATTGAGAAATTTTTTCTTTCGACTGAATCGGATTTGAACACCGCCCCCATGGATGTAAAGTGTTGTGGTGACACGGTATCATTCTACAAGCAAGGTCACCATGGCTCTTTGAAGGTGATTACTGAGCCAGTGGCCTTCAGAACCCACCCTTTAAACCAGAGGGCCTTATTCTTCTTCCAGGTTTTTAATTTGGTCAAAACTTCTTTTCAAATTTAATGGTGGGATGGTTGCCAGGTACCAACGGAAGGTCGTGGGTTTCCTACGGGCATAGAGCCTGGTTTCCTCCCACAATAAAACTGGCAACGCCTCCATATAAGTGAAATAATCTTGAGCGCAGCGTAAAACAACAAACAATCAATCAATCAAATTTAATGACAAACATATGTAATAAATATGAATCTGACTAAACCTGAAAAGTCAGTTATTATACAGTGGGTGTTGCCAGACATATTAGCAAAGTGAACTGGGCTCTATTCCCACCCAGACGTGACCCATAACTTCTGGCAAGTACCTGGTAGCCACCCCAATAGGGTTCACTGGACGAAAACCCTTTTTTGAGTGGGGGGGGGGGGATAATTTGATCAATTGGCCGCAAAATATTATCATTATTATTTAAAATAATAATAATATATTACTAAGGATTTCTTGGTTGTTAATAGAAATACAACAAAATTACATCAAAATAATATTAGTTCACAAAGGAACACAACAAATCCTGAAATTTCAATGTTAGAAACAACAAGAAACGTAAAGAAAAATAATTGTCTTTGTTTTGTTTACCATCTCTTCAGCCTGAAAAAATATGAGTTTATTTTGTAAGAAACATTCAAACCAGTAAGGTAGATTGATTGATTGATGTTTGTAGAAATACAGGATATTGGAATGGAAAATCAGCGTCTGGTCCGATTGAGAAAAAGTCTCATTCTTGAAACAATTTATGAAAGATCATTTGGTAAAAATTTAACAACGTAAATTTCTAAAATAAATATTATTCAGTCGTCACTCATGATGTTTATAGTGCAAGTGCATGTAGAGCGCCAGTTCCAGTATAGCCAAAAACAATGTAAATCAACAAATGTAAATCCACAACCATCAGACCAAAAAACATTGTTTAGGCGGCTGGGCAAATTCATGCTTTACTTGCCTAACAAGTTTCTAGTTTTGTGAAAAAAAAAAATCATTTGTGAACAACAGAGATGTATAATTTTTTAAACAGAAAGCGATCTGTTTTTTTTCTGTCCACATTTTACTTCAAAGCATGGGAAACCAATGTTTAAATTTTGAAGGTCAGGAAAATATATGACGTAGATAAAATCGGCATGAGCTGCCAAAATTCACACTTTTTCCATAATCTCTGATCGTCACGACAGTAAAAGGCTATGAAGGCCATTGAAAAACTAAATGATTTACGTTGGAATGAGGAAAATCCATACAGAATGTTGCCAGTACGAACCGAAAACGTGTTCGAAAAGTAAACAAAATTTAAATAACCGGGACGACAATTCATTCATTCTAAGCCAAAGTTAGTTCAAAACAATACTTTATCGCACATTTTCGAGACCAGAAGTACTAAAAAGCTTCTAAATTATACATCTTGAGAAAAATAGCAAATAAATTCAACTTTCTGTTTTAACGTCAAAATATCAACATTTTGGCAGCTCATGCCACTTTAAGCTGCAAGCTGTACTGTATCTTTATTTCAAATTTAATAATATTTATGCAATGTACATTAGATAAACAATAAAACTGACCTGTCTCCGTGATGCTGTCTTATCCTGATCAAACGATGCCTTCATTTCATCATTCTCATGTCGTAACTGGGAATAAAAACCAGATCATTCAATATAGGCTTCAAACATTTTTTTTACTACAATACCTTTCAGCCAAATGTTTTTAAAAATGTCTAAAATCTCATTGAAAAACTTAATTACCCAGAATATTACCTTGTGACAAAAAATAGAGGGTGAGAAAACCAGTCTCCCTGCCTGGATTCCACATAGTATTATCAAGTGAAAAAAAAAAAAAAATTCATTTCAATTTTTTGGGGGATTGGGTGGGATTTGAACCCACTGGCCATTGGTGGAAGGCTAGGTCTCCATATCCCCAGTGAATTTCTGAAAATCATTCCTTGTATTTATAAATAGCATCAAAGGCCAAACGAGTTGATTTGGGTTGATTGATTAAGGTTTCTTGTCACACTCAAATTTATTTCCCTTCAATCACAGCCTAGCCTGCATTAGGAACCTGGTTGCTGTTTCTCAATAAATTAATGCCTGTTGTAATTAACTTTCCATGACAGTTAGGCCTTGGACATGTTGATCGTAAATATTTTGAAAAACCACCCCCAGACCTATCAAGTTAAACCCCAGAAAGTTTCCCTTCTTTTCAAGCTTCACGCTACACGCACATTCAGACCTACTGGCGGAGGACGAGGCCACCAAATTCCCGTCTGGTTTCTGAAAACCATCACTTGTGTTCACATTGTTGTAGGGCTCGCAAGTTATCACAGAATTTCATGATATTAAAAACGTTTTCGGTTACGTCTTATTTTTTATATCTTTTTTCCACAGTGTCAGAGGTACATGTAAGTGGTCATCCTGAAAATTTTGGAATTTCTACGAGACTAGTGTTCGTAAATATATTATAATACCTGTTGAATTGTGATTTTCTCTCTTTCCAACGCATCCTTTAAATTGTCAATTTCCATTTCTAGAGAACAAAAAAAAATCAGTAACTGATTATTGATACATAAACACAGTAATATTAATATGATGCCATATTATGCAAGGTTTAGTGGGCGAGAAAACCAGACTCTTTGCCCGCAGGAAACCCCCACCATCGGCGAGTACCTGGCAACTCTTCCACATACCACGATCGAGTGAAAAACACGTCCAGAAGTCTTTTCCATTTTTATTTGGTTTGAGTGGAATTTAAATCCTGCACAGCATGTGATCAATAAAGAAAAGAAAGCAATCAAAAGACTATTCAAGTCAACGCTTTTACAAAAATACTCTTTTAAATACAATTAGAAACTTGTCTCCATGGTTATTTTAGACAAGAAGATTTTCCCTGTGCCCGTGTGTTTTAGTGATCATAAATACATACATGTGACACTTCATTTTGAAAACAGTTTTCCTGAAGTTACAAATAACGTTTTTATTACTTTTGTGACTGTGCTGAAGGAAATAATGATTTCTGAAATTTTTTTCTGACACGGTCAAACGAAATTGAACATAATGATGCCACATGATATTACATGTAAACCTAATGGTCTCACACGAAACTAACAGGTTGCATTGTGTGAAACTTGGATGGGTCCAAGTCTACCAATTTCTTCGATCCATGGTTCACAGATATCCTGCATGAAGGAGATACTGCATGCAAAGAACTGTTTTGTCTTGGTTACATTTTATTGTATAAAAATACAATCAGCAAAAGTTGACCAAATGCCTCATTATTGTTTCCAATACACTTTTCTCACAACATAGCATTTGTACCTTCCTTGGCAGTGTAAAACACATTATCCCAACTCACAATGAATACTCCCTTTTGATTGATTCAAACGAGGAGCCTGTTTCAATAAGTGGTGTAGCGTAAGTTTTTACGTAACTGCCATAGCAACCCTTATCCACTCTCTGTTACTATACATGTACATGTAAATATGGAGGGTGGATAAGGGAGAGCACTCCGTGTGCCTGTGCTGTAACTAATAATGCTATAGGCCATCTAATCATGTGACCTTAGCTTGAAAAATCTAAGGAACAATTTTTAGGAAGGCTCGATTCGCGTATGCCTTCAAAAGAAAAGAAAAAAAAAAAGAGGAAAAAAAAAGAGAACAAATTTAAAAAAAAAGAAAAAAAAAAAAAAGAGGAAAAAAAAAATGCTATAGGCCATCTTGTAAATAGTTTAGAAAGGGAATGCTTACTTTGTTGAGAGGCATGTTCATCCTTCACATCTAGCTGTTCCATGAGGTTCTGTACCTTGGTCTCTAATTGTTGGATTTCATCTCTCAGTTCCTCCATTTCCTCCTCATTATTGTTATCGGGTGTCGGGCTGCTCCTGTAAACTTCCTCCTTCTCCTACAGTAACAGTGGATGTATTCATTTGGCAAATAAGATTCCAGTTAACACACAGAGAAATTCTGTGATAACATTTCAGCCCTGATTAGAGAGAAATTCGGTAATAACATTTCAGCCCTGATTAGAGAGAAATTCTGTAATAACATTTCAGCCCTGATTAGAGAGAAATTATGTAATAACATTTCAGCCCTGATTAGAGAGAAATTCTGTAATAACATTTCAGCCCTGATTAGAGAGAAATTCGGTAATAACATTTCAGCCCTGATTAGAGAGAAATTCTGTAATAACATTTCAGCCCTGATTAGAGAGAAATTCTGTCATGACATTTCAGCCCTGATTCAATCTCACATATTTCAGTAAATTTACATGTCACACATTTCAAGATCTAAATAATACATTTAATTACATGGGGCCATATTATTACACTGTACCTTGAACAATAGATTGCACCACAGGTTTCCCATTGTTGAACCAGATTTTTTTTTCAGCATGTCATACTTTTAATTAAATCTTTCAATGGCATTTAGAAATTGAAAGGTTACAATAAGATGAAGAATTAATTATAGAAAACAACTTCTTGGTTTATTGGGTAACGATGTTTCGATGTAGTCCTTACGATTTTGATAACCATGTAAGAACTACATGTACATCGAAACGTCACCCAATAAAACAAGAAGTTGTTTTCCAAGTAATTCTTCACCTTTTTGTATACTTTTAATGTCAGCCTTATAGCAATGCCACCATGTATGTACATAATGAAAGTCAGCCTGTAGGCGGCAAAATTATTTTTCTGTGGTTTTGTTTACCTTAACTTCGTGTACAATACCTGGAGACATAAATTTTACTGTGATCTGTCAACACATTATAAAGGAACGATTTTGTCTCACTGTACAAAAAAAGTACTAGCATGTAGATGAGGCTTAAAACGCTCTATATATTTGTCACCAGTAATATAGCGTAATTTTTTAATATAGCGTAATTTTAAATATAGTCTTCAAATAACAGTGGTATTTCCGCACCTGAAATTCACCGTTGTACTTTATTTGTGATATACATTTATTATCTGCAACTTATCTACAATCAGTAAATCAACAGCCTGTACAGTAATTAAATATGCGCAAATTTGAGCAGAAATCGAACTTGAGTGGAATATTAAGATAATTATTTGCTCACTTGAATTTTTTTTCAAATCGCTTTAGAAGTAGTTTTCAAAATATTGCACAGAAACCAATTTATGTATTATCAGCTAATCAAAAGCCTGTTAAATAATTAAATATGCGATTTTATCGAAGATAAAGATTTTATCGAAATCCAAACTCGAGTAGGATATTAAGGTAATTAATTCCTCATGAAAATTTTTCTTAAATCTAGTGAGAACTTATGACACGGATATCAATCGGGACGCCGCAAAATCGATGCTGCCCCACAAGGTGACTCTTTCAGCCGACACAAAAACTGTGAATTCTCGAAATAACTCTCTACATACATATACTTTCTGGGTTGTAAATCGCCTTGCTGGCTTTCATTTGAGATTGAGTACAAATCTGAAAGTCATCAAACAACACACCTACACTTGCTGTATGACCGTTGAAGTATTTAACCCACCTGTGCTGAGTTAACTCACCTGGCGAGTGGGGTCACTGGGCGAACTCAAACCTCTACTCACCTCAACGACCGGAGGAGGTTTGGTCATAGCTTCAATCAACTGTGTACGTAACATTTGTATCATGGATTCGTTACGTTGGTTGATCTGTTCCAGTTCATTGTACTTATCCAATAGGCCGGCAGCGTCACCCAGTTTGTCCTTCTGTAACTTTTTTATCCGCTTCTCCATTTCATTCTACAATTTAGACATGACATGGGCTTGTAAACAATCCGGTCGTTACAAAGAGGGTTTTCTTAAAACAGTTTACATGTACATCCAACAATGACATTACTACTAATACATATATTTATGAACACTAAAACACACAGGCACAAGGAAAATCTTCTTGTCTAAAATAACCAAGGAGACAAGTTTCTAATTGTGTTAAAAAGAGGTATATCACTTAGACCTTTATAATCCATCATAAGTTCTTATAATAAACCACGACCCAAGGCAGGAGTTTGGCCTTAATCAGTACAATTTTCGGGAAAAGATAATTTGGCCACAAATCATCAGTATTTTAGGTAAAGCTAACATGCCGATTCGCTATAGGTTTTAGATAGTAATCAATTAGCTCTGATATTCTTTAACGTTCACTCCAAGATAATAGGACGCCCTGAGGGCATTGAAGGCTTGGGTCATTTTTCAATGGGTTTGTATATTTTCGAAGTACACTGTATAGCGGACCCAGATTTTAGAATTAAGAATTAAGGTCAGATTCAAAAGAGCAATTTCTAATATATATGTAGATTTTTTAGGATATCTAGATTTTTGGGACAGTTTATTTGCTGTACCAGTCCATTAGAGAGTTACCCGGTGGTTATCAATAAAGAAAATGAAGCTTTGGTCATAAAGAGTGGTTTCCTAGCTTACAATATGGCCATATATTGGATCAAAGTACTAATGCGTACTACAAAAACACCTTACAAAAATCCATGTTGTAACGAGTAGTAGCCCCTTATAGTATCCCTAAAACATAAATAAAGATAAAATTAACTAAATAAAAGATATGATACCTGATAAATTGATGACAGCCTAGTTATCGTATTTGAGAGTTGTTGACGAAAAGCCCTCCGAATGTGATCTACACGCTGAAAGACAAAACAAAAAACAAATATTAACAGTGATTTTTATCACATGGTTGACCAATGAAATGATCAGAATTCTGAATGTGATCAAGATACTGAGTAGATAAAAAAAAAAAGTACAACATAAAAATTACTTTATTTTAACTATGAAAATGTTATCACATGAAAGTTTCGGCATCATTTTGTATTTTTAATTTGATTTGTCTCATAACCGCAACATAAGCAAACTCCGAGCCTGAGTATGCGCACACGTGCCTTAAAGATTTGAACCGTGTGAGCGTTTTAACTGTAAATAATTATTATACCAACTTTATATGATAAAGGATTTGGCAGGGCATAATCTAGGACAAAAGTTTCGGCACCCATAGTACTTTTTGACAATACATCAAAGGGCCCGTGAAGGCTGCTTGGAGAGAACTCTTACTTTAAACCACCATTTGTGTCTTGTATAACCCCAATATTTATGTTTTTAATACATTGCAGAACAGTTTTTACTTGTATTCAATATTTAAAGCAACAATTTTCTCTCCTACCCTGTTTTGGGTGTTCAAACTGCTGACGCCCAAACCCCAAAATCAGCCTAGATTAGGCCTTGTTTGGTTTGAGGGGCACAAAAGGCCTGTCGATAAATTTGAAATGGCAAACTACAGACAAAAAGATCTGAGATTAAGATATTTCAACACTGAAGTTACGTTTTGAATACATAACTGGTTACTGATAGTTGTTGTTGTATTCAGGCTTCAATTCCACGTGTGACGTATGATTTCACACTCCTGCTTAGTTATATACACTGTAAAGGTATATTAAACATACTTGTACTTGGATATCCACATATGTATTGTGCCCAATGTTTAACTTTTAGTGCTTTTACTTGCAGTTAAATAGTGTAAGTTGGTTCTCAAAATAATTGCCAGAAAGGCTATGTTGGTCATTGTGCCTTCAAGAAATGATAGCTAACAAGTGCTTTATCCAGTATGTAAAATTTTAACTTTGATTGTTTAGTTGTTGAAATAATGAAAAAGTCTATTTATTTTTAACTTACCTCATCAGCTAACTTTTCCACTTGTTCAATTCGTTCATTAACTCGGCTGTATCTAAGGGAGTCAAAGTAAAAAGCCAGATCTTATAGTAATTTGTAAAATAAAGATTTGAAATATGATACACCTTAGCGGCTTCATAAGAACAGGATAATTTAACCCATGGCTTATCTATGAGAAATAAATTTTGACATGGTCATGGTCCCCGTACATTCATATATTCACAATTAGAAACTTGCCTCCATGGTTATTTTAGTCAAGAAGATTTTTCAAGTGTTTTAGTGTTCATATACATGTATATATATACTTGTAAAGGCAACTGAATTTAATTTGTAAGAATATTGATATTTAAAACTAATTAGTATTTAATGTCACACTCAAGATTGTTTAATTGTTAAGCAGGACAGGAGACTGACATTTGCCCAAGAGAAATAACCAGCCTTGGGACTAACCCTTCACAAAGGGAGATAATTCATCAATCATTTTTTTTCACATACTTTAGAATAAAAATTACTTACAGTTCAATGGATTTGTTCTTTATTTTAGCGTCATAGTCAGCCTTAATAATTTGTTTAGAGAGCTGAATTTCTCGTCGCAACATTTTCACATCCTGGATAAAAAAAAACATCGAAAAAAATATAAATATTTTATTTATAAGGATAAAAATCATGTGAAAACTGAAGACTTATATTATTTTCAAAAAGAAAACATCATCCATACAAACGTACTTACCCCCAAAACATCTCGCAGAAGTTTTGTCATTTCCTTCAAGTTAACAATTTCTGTGACATTTGTCTGTGAGGTCCTATCTTGACTGAAGAATCCCACTTTCTGGTTATCAGCAAGACTGGGCCTGAAAATATAAACAAACAAATAATCATTTTTAGGCAAACCACATATGCTCTGGCAGTACTTGTCGCTGAAGGTAGAGGGTTTCCTCCCAAACTAAACCTGGCAGCGCCATGATAAGTGAAATAATCTTGAGTGGCGATAAACATTAACAAATCAATCAATATTATGTCCTCGCAGTGATTCGTTTAATTTGATGAGTCAAGAAGTCAAAAGGACAACAAATACAGTGCCGAAGGGAGAGGGGGGGGGGGGGGGCGATTTCTCTAAATGAATTATAGCTTTCTGTGTAACTAGCTGTATTATTAACAACTAAGGTTGCCAGATACAAATTTATCATATATTATTAAAGAGCTAAAATGCTGTACAGGAGGAAGTGTGTGTGGGGGGGGGGGGGGGGGGGGGGGGTCAAAGCTTTTATTTCAGATTTACTTTTTGAAATTTTATTTCAAACTTTAATTACAAAAGAGGATCTGAGATCAGACTGAATTTGTTAGCCTGAGGGATAAAAGCGTGAAGCAGCAAACATGGGTTTGTTTTTGGTAATACATGTACTAATATAAAGCAAGCTGAAATCATCATCAGGGAAATTACCAAATTAGTAAATTAACCGTCACTGGTTGACCCGGAAAAAATCCCGGGCAGGGTGAGAATCAAACTCACGACTTAGGTGGAACCGTAACCGTAAGTTCGATTCTCACCGTGGCCCGGAATTTTATCCGGGTCAATCAGTGTCGGTTAATGTAATAAAATAGTTTGTGATAAAAGTGAGCTATATCTAGTGTACATCAATCTGAATCTGTAGTCAACATTGTCTCAAGTTGGAAGGGTTGTCTTGCTTAAGGGAAAATACTCCTGTTGTTAAGATGATTTACACTGTATGAAGAAGATAGATGCTTCAGAAGATAAAATGTAACAATTTGTTTTGTATTTTGAATTTTATGATTCAATTTTCTGAAATGGTAAAAAAATAGCATGTAATTGAAACTAGTCAGTTAGCAAACAATAGGCTAATCGAAAGTTCAGAATGTTAAAAGAGATAGGTCATCACTGAATGAAAATTTAAATTTTTCCAAATGCACATGGTTGATGGTGTCTGTTGACATGGTATTGTACACGCCATATCATATGTCAGAATAGTTGGGGATCTCCAAACTCTGTGGCCAGAGTATATTGATGATGGGTGGCCAACAGAGTTTGAGGACCTGCCATATTGATTATTGATGATGGGTGGCCAACACTGGCAACCGAGTTGGAGGACCTGCCATATTGAGTACATTGATGATAGGTGGCCAACACTGGCAACAGAGTTGGAGGACCTGCCATATTGAAACATGTACATTCGGTTCGAACATCCAACATTCAAACTCATGTGTCTCTATCCTTTTTTACTGGCCCCAGGGATTATAGTTATACAGTGCATGTAAAAGTGCAACTGCTAACAGACACCACACACCTATTGTCACTGTCAGAACAAGCCGACCTGCTGTGACCATGCTTGGGTCAACCACGTAGTAATATGTAGCTGAGTGAAATATTTTAAAAATGAATTTTAGTCAATTGATGTGTATTCTTCAATTGTGACCACTTGTTGTGCCCCGCTTGTTACTGTGAATGTGATTGTGAACGTGTTTGCATGTGTTGGGCCGTCCCATTTTCATCTATCATTCTATGATATCTTCTTGTATATATATTCAAAATTTGACCAAACAGTTAACCATATACTGTTTTATTACTGTAACTCCTTGTCAAATACTAATCATATCCATTCAAGTAATCAAGAGTTGAATTGCGATAACCTAGTGTTGTTGTTGTAAATACATCTCACGAGTTGACAGCACTCGATATTTAGAAGAAAAATTCTATTCCCAAACGTCAAATTGAACAAATCGAACCTGAAGACGTCCATTGTTTTGTCGAGTTTGTCAAAGACCCCACCGAAGCCAGTTTGAAGATTTTCATCAGCAGTTTTGTATTTTACAACAGCAGCCTTTCGTTGAACCACCGCCATCTTTGTTGCTATCAACAACCTCTGGTGAGATGTATGTGGCGAGCGCTACATATAAGCACGAGGAGTTACCTCCCCTTATCAGAGAGAAGGCTCATCAAGTGGGCCAACATGTCTCGAGTTTTATTGTTTCAAAATTCAACAGGAAGGCCTAAATCTTCAATTTTTTTGTCATTATTATATTTATTGGTAATGACGACTTGAATAGCACACTGATTTTTTTCTATCATATGTATTATTTTTTATATTTTAGGCTGTGAGTTTTTCACTTTATTAAGATAATTGAAGCTGTTTCATTCGGAAACAACGGGGAAGCTAATCAGTGATTCACTTTTTTTTTATAAATGGGGGCAAAGTACCAAGATATGGATTTTTTTCAGATTAAGACAAAAGGTTGAAGTTATCAGTTATTTTTCTCAACGAGTAAAAAATATAATTTTTCAAGTGCTGCCCAGAATATACGTAAAATTATGTTTTGAAAAATCTGGACTAATTACGCTTGTCATTCTTCTACCTACTGTTCGAACAAAAAGACATATTTTCACTTTCTTTCAAAATAAATAGTTATGTACATTAAAACAAACGGGCAAATGTAAAATCTTATTGTTTAAAATATCAACGGAGACAAGTTTCTAATTGCGGTAAAAATAGGTATAGGCCTATCATTTAGATCCTTATACGCCATTGCACGTTGTTGTAATAAACTAAACCCATTATATTTCATTAGGTTTACGACTGACAGGAGCATGGCCTTTGTCAGTAGAGTTTTCTGGAATACTTTGTAATACATTGACAATGTTTACGCATCTTAAGCTATGACAAGAATATCGGTATACTGAGATTGGGCCCCATATAGGATCATGGGTCCTCCGTGGCTCAGCAGGTAGAGCGTTGGACGCTCAATCCTAACAGCCTTCCACAAATGGTCGCGGGTTCGAATCCCACTCAGTCCAAAAAAAATTGGAACATTTTCTGACTGGGTTTTCACTCGAACGACCTCTGTGGGATGAGTGCCAGTTACCAATGGAAGGTCGTGGGTTTCCTCCGGGCATAGAGCCCGGTTTCCTCCCACAATAAAACTGGCAACGCCGCCATAAGTGAAATAATCTTGAGCGCGGCGTAAAATACCAAACAATCAATCAATCAATCAACCATATAGGATCATGGGAAAAGAAACTGACAATTTTCGTTCTCCCCAGAATAGCCTACGGAGAAGACGGACAAGGGAGCTTGACCAGTATATATTTCAAACACTTGTTCTTTTATCAGCCTTTGGATCAGAGGTCGTGCCATTTTACTTTAAAGTAGTTTGTATTTTGTTACTATAATCTTGTTCATAACGATGATGGCATTGTTATACTGAAATACAAATGGTATTATAGTTTTTTCACGACATCTTCCTGGGTCAAGTTAAAACCCAAACGATAAATAGTTTGTAATGTTTGAATCCAAAAACTTTCCCTTTCCAAACGTCTGTGCTTGGTATCTGCAGCCAAAGTGAGAAAATGGATTTTTCTGGAAATGGACCTTAACAGAATGTTGAAATCTGGTGCCATGGGCACACCATGTTTAAGTATAATGCTAGATAAATGGTTGACCGCTCTTTGTCGTAGATAATTTCTCCGACGTATTGCTTGCGACATTTTTTGCACATGATTACATAAACGACATTAGAGGAGTCGCAATTAAGATTCTCTGCCCTTTGATATTTGTTGCGATATTGTTCTCCGAAAAAGTCCTACGATCTGGCACGCATACATCGAGTTTGCATAGCGTCTTTAAGCATTTCATTGATGTACCTGAGCGAAATGTTGGGCGGCAATGGTACACTCGTGAAGGAGAAGCAAGGGTGTCGTGGCTGAAGGGGGAGAAGTGATTTGTGTTAATGTGTCAGCTTTGATAATTTGGAGTAACCTAATAGAACACCTCTTGGGAAGAAGAGAGAAAAAGAATAGAACAAGCCTGATTAAAAAAAATCTAAAAAACTGGTCCTCCTGGTCGGATGCTATTGAAACGTGGGTATGATTTTTGAAATTCTAAATTAATACGAAAACTCTAAAAAGGTGATTTGTAAATTTAACAGAACCTCCAGAACGTGCCTTCGACAATCTTGCTCTTCAAGGCTTCTTAGGTCTAACTGGCATCCATACATCTTCCTATTATATCGATACGAGTAGTCCCCCCTCCCGTACATTTTGAGACTAGCATTTTTCTTTAATGCAAAGCTTCTGTGTAAACATGGGTGAGAGGGGGGGGGGGGGGGGGGGGGAATTGAATGTAACGTGTGAGACCGTTCAATGCATTCTTGTAGATAGCATGTAAATCGTTTATTATCACGTCTCCTTAAACAATCTGAACTTCCCAAATTTGTTTAAGAGGCATATAGAAGTTGGAAGGATAATAAAATTAATTTTCTATGGATAAGCAACTTCTTTGAAGAAAGTTTCAAAACACGACGTTTCGATGTTTATTCTAACATCGTTTTCAAGTAAGTGATAACGGTACAGTTTTGAAAACTTTCTTCAAAGAAGTTGTTTATCCATAGAAAATTTATTTCACTTCCCAAATTGTTTTGCAAGCAGGTCAAAGAGAGATGTCAATGTCGTTTTTATTGCGCTGATAAAGAGCCGAAACTTTGGAGTGTCGATAGATCTGAATTTGGCTGTTATTGGGTTGGCCAACATAAATACCAAGATCTGTTGTGTGAAACATTTTGCTCGCCGTATACCAACACCTCCTGAAATATACGCGTCCTCTGTTGGCTTTGGATCATCAGCCCCCTCCCACAGACACACTTTAAAAAACGTTCCGCTTGTCATAGAAGCATCTGGTTACATTAAATTTGCTTATTTAGTCAGTATCAAATTACAAAAGAAAAGAAACCCAATGTCGCCGCTTACAGGGTCTGGAATATTTCAACAGTTTTGAATGCCTTCTGTTCTTGAACTTTTTGACCAATACCTTCTGAAATTTGGAAAAATTACCCCCAACGACAAAAAGAACTAGTCATTCCTTTTCCCAGGTTCTCTTGTCATCTTGGTCCTGGAATCTTCTACCTTCCTTTTCGACTATGGGCCTGGGATAGTCAACAATCTTGAAAATGCTCCTGGGGTGTCTGTTCAATTTAATGACTTTTTAACATTCAAGGCTTGAACTGAATTAGTTGACCAATTGTGTGATTGATGCTTTACGCCGTACTCTTTATTATTCTATTTATATGGCGGCGTTGCCAGGTTTAGTGGGGGGTGGGGGAACCGGCGATCGAGAAAAATATTAATGTCCAGACAACAAACATATACCCGTATACCTACAGAAAGGCGTCATATAACTAATAACCAGTCCGTCCGTCTCCTGCAACCCTATGCCATTATGCTGTGCCCCCCCCCCCCCATCCGCACACATCTGTGTGACACCCTAGAGATGCGGCGCGGGGTTGAATCACATTTAGACAGACTAAAATGTTTTAATTAAATCTGATTCGATCGCCGTTTTGTCTTGGCAACGACGCCATGGAAGTTAAAAAGTCGTGAATTCTACATATTTTATATATGACACAAACCAGATCAAGTGTAAGCCGCTCCTTTATTTCAAAATCGCTCTATAAAAATACAAATCTTTACGCAGTATACAACATGATGATAGCATCCCCTATTTACATTTGAATGATCATTTTCTTACTCCCTTTATTAGATCTGCCGCTTTTTCGGCAATCATCACTACCACGGCGTTGGTGTTCCCCGACGTCACTTCTGGCATAATTGACGCATCAACGACCCGAAGGTTTCCAATTCCTTTAACCCTGAAATGAAAATAGAAATTTTGATAATGAGGTAAAATGATATTGTTCGGGTGTATCTTTACTGCCCTTTTTATCATAAAGCAGGATGGATATCAGATACTTTGGATAATGTCATATTTTCAAAGTCAATAGATGCCATGACCATATAGGCATATATACATGTAGATAACTTTAGTTGAGAGTTAAAACACATGCGCTAAAACTATATTGAGCTTTTCTATTGACGTCACCTCCGTGAAGTCATATATGCTCCTAATATGAAGTATTGAATGACAATGCTATATGTGTTAATAATGTATATATAATGTGTCCGGAGTTTAAAACGCGGGTGTTAGAAAATAAAAACACCCATTCATAGACTTCTGAGTGCACTAACACCCCCCCCCCCCCCCAAACCAAAAAACACCCGGGAATACTAACCGCAATTGTGCATCTATCACTGTAGATGGATCGTCCTCTCGTCCCATTCTACAGGTCCCAACAATATGGTAGACAGTTTGAGAGAAAGCCCGTATCCACTTTCTTATGAATTCATCCGTAAACGGTTCGCCTTTGTATCCCGGTAAACTTAAATCTTTAAGCTTGGCTCCAAGAGATTTGAATGTTTTAGTTTTACAGAAATCCAAACAAATACGCACACCTGTTTATGAGAGAACAATCAACAACAACCAGCTTATTGCAATGACAAATGGAAAGCAAAAACGCGAGGGAAAACTTATTTTCACTGATAAAATAAAACACATTTTATTGGGAAGAAATATAACAGATGCCTTTTTAAGTGGACAGGAGCTTAAACGATCTTGAAATAAAATGTGTTTTTTAACTTATGGTATAAGACAACAGCCTCGTCGGCGTGTTAAAAATAGCGTTCTTGCTGGTTACAATTGGATGCTTAAGAAATAAAAAAAAACATTCATAATAAATAAACAGTTGCTGAAAGTGTTACGTGCTATACAACATAATACGTTTTCCAACTACTGTAAAATACAGCGAGAAAAGTACAAATAACAGATGTTTCTTTGTTATTTTGAATAAGGCATTCCACCGCTTATTCGTTTGAGTACCATCTCAATTGACATTCGTGTTTTTTTTTCAGATTTAAGATACAAAAAATGAAAATATTCATGTAATATAGCATACCCTCCATCAATATCAACATATCCTCTTCTTCCGAAAGGTAGTTTGGATCAATCAGAGGCGCATCAAAGGGATTCACGCTCCTCAAACGAACGGTTCCTCGGCTTTTGGGATGACTTAAGACCGGATAGAAGGTGTACCCAGGCGGTGGACCATTCTCATACCCCGCGAAAGCGCTCTTCAAATACTAGTTGAAAATTTAAAAAAAAATACAAACAATGAGTTCTGTTATATTCGTTCGGTTTAGGGATACATGAAAAGAAGTTTAAGTTGGACAAAGTACGGCAGATTGTTTAGCTATGGCCTTGCTATGCCGTGGCTTATTTGATACACCCTTATCAAATGCAAGTATGCATTAAGGGCACACGTCAAATAAGTTTAGATCAACCGAGGGCTTGATTTTAGTTAAATCGACCGCTTATATTTCCGTGAACAGAGTAACCTAGCCCCAAACTGTTTGTAGAGTGACCAATTCTTAATGCAGGTTTCATAGCTCTTTTAGAGCTATAATTATAAAAAAAAAACGATAGGCGTGCTTGACAAAAGCAATAATACAATACCGTTTATATGGTGAATGGTAGACAAAATAAAGGTCTTCATATACTTAATGTGCTAGAGAAAACGGCCTTTTCAAAACAGGCAGTCGCTTGGGTAGCTTCCAATCTAAAATAGAGATTGATCCTTCTGCCATTCGTTGAGATATCAAGTCTCGTGTCGAAGATCTCGTAGAATGGCACGAGATCTCGATTGGGTAGCTTCGTATAATCACAACCATCTTCTCGAGCCAAGATAAAATCTCCATATATGTTTTTACTTTTGATTGAATACAAGTAAAACTTCTCTCAGCTAATCAAAATGTCGGGCACTTCAACTTTTCCACTGAATGCTGATTGGTCAAGATTCTGCAAGGAAAGACCACTCCGTACTTTCCAACCAGTAAGAGCCGTTCGATGGAGGGCATATTCTGCCACGGTAAAACATGGATTGGCTATGGAGATTTAACCCTGGCTCAAGAAGACGAATCACAACACAAGGGCTTGGTCAATGTTACTTGCGGGGTTTGTGTTACACATTATAGCCAAAGCTATACGAGGCCGAGCATATATTTAGCCCATAATATGTCTTTGGAAACTTACTTCAGGGCTGGTGTTGGTGATTTCCCACCATATTTTGTCCTCGATCGCAGAGGCAAGGAACAACTGAAGAGCGACGTTTTCGTCATCCACGTTCTGGTGTTTAGATCTTAAAAATCCGAGTCCCTCAACTCCGGAGGTGGCAATAGGACCTATAACGGAGGAATCATAACGGAGTTATCATAAGCATGAACTTTTATCTGGACTCCTTGCTTAGAACCATGATTGCTTTACAAATCAACCCTGTCAAAGCTAGCATACTTGTGAAGACCCTAAATTAATGAACTAATATACGTTAGGCCAACCGTTTTTTTTAATACGTAAGAGTACACCGTCTTTATTTGTCTACGGGGAATTAGCTAGAGAACCATTGCACATTGGTATATATATGTTAGAATGATTATGTTTTCGAGTCGCCTGGTCCTATGCGAAAAGGCTGAATTCTCTTGGCAAGCTTATTAACTTCTATCAAATAGTAATAGTGGAGCTACGTCCCCTTGGATTCTTAAAATTCAAGCTATTTTAAAAGGGGATGTCGCTGAAGTTTGTTGTGGTTCAGAGCAATCAATCTCGGATAAAATGCTTCATTCTGCCAAAAATGTACATTTAATTAGTTAATTAGGGAATGTCTGACAGTCAGTAAACAAACAGTCGTAAGTAGACCAAAAGCACAGCCACAAACGGCTCTACTGCGCACTAGATTCAGCAGCCTCTGAACTCGAGAGCAACAATCTTATCATCTTTAAACAGTGACCCAAAATGCTCACATCGTCAGTATTTGGATTCAAGAAGATCCGGTAGGTAATCAATTATAGCTCCTTGGTTTCATTGACACAAGACAACAGCATCTGTGGTATTTGGGTTCCCGTGACATGACAACCACATTTGTACCATAAGGATTTCCGTGACACCAGACAACACAAATTCCATCCCTTTGGTTTACAAAGACACAAGAACCAAAATTCTAGATTCTTGACACAAGACAACAGAAAATGTAGCATTTTGTTTTCAATGACACCAGACAACAGAAAATGTAGGATTTTGGTTTCAATGACACAAGACAACAGAAAATGTAGCATTTTGGTTTCAAAGACACAAGACAACAGAAAATGTAGCATTTTGGTTTCAATGACACAAGACAACAGAAAATGTAGCATTTTGGTTTTAAAGACACAAGACAACCGAAAATGTAGCATTTTGGTTTCAAAGACACAAGACAACAGAAAATGTAGCATTTTGGTTTCAAAGACACAAGACAACAGAAAATGTAGCATTTGGGTTTCAATGACACAAGACAACAGAAAATGTAGCATTTTGGTTTCAATGATACAAGACAACAGAAAATGTAGGATTTTGGTTTACAGAGACACAAGAACAGCTTGCTCGTTGGTTTACAGAGACCCGAGAACCGAAATTCTAGCTTTTTGGTTTTCAAAGACACACGAACAGTGCCTTCTGATTTACGGAGACATAGAAGAACATCAATTCTGATATTTTGATTGGGGTAACCATATAGGCAGGATATTTTAATCAGGGTTTCCGCTGACTCAAGATATTGTCGATTCGCGGAAATCGCATAGCCCAGCGATTCTTATTTTCCCCCTAAATGTTCAGCAGTGTAGACGCTAGACCCACCTGATCTCATAACATCAAACCGCCGTTGGTTTTCGTCACTGAAAAAATCGTGACCAGGCACTGTGGGTTCATCCAACTCGACGTATAATCCTCTAATTAACAAATGGTCTTGTAAGTTAGAACCAACCGGAAGATCAGCAATAGCTGGTATCTGTAAACGGAGATGTTCATAACATTAAACATTATTAACCTCGCAACTCATAACGCCATTTAGTTTGGAATGAAAAAGGTAAATTAAATACACGTAGAAAGTCGTATACAAGAGCCACTCCCCAGATTAATGAATACCTCTGAGTGGAACTTTGTAGTGTCTCTCTCATCAGATCATTAAAATGTTGGTAATAAAATAATTTTCAAAGCGTTCTATGTAAAGTGAACACTTTAGATAAAATACATGGCATTTAATTTGAGAGATAATATCTGATTATATTCTGTATTTTTTTTCGAAAATAAGTTATGATTAAACACATATTTTTGAACATATAGGGCATCCCAAAAGCCGAGGAATCGTTCGCTTGAAGAGCGTAAATCCCTTCGTGGCATCTCTAATTGATGGATATATTGATAGAGGGTATAGGCATATTTATGAAGTCGAGTTGCTGTAAATAGCACGCACATGTATGCGAATAGATCAATTTTATGCTGCTAAACATTTTGGCTTTAAATATCAAATTACTTCTGAACATCTATAGTTTAGCTTTTGCTTAAACTCACTATGCTTGTAAACGAAATATTTGGGCTTTAACTATTACATTCCTCCTGGACATCTATGGTTTAGCTTTTGCTTAAACTCACTATCGACACAGCAAAATTACCAAATAACAGACCTCTGCGAAAATATCAATATAATATCGAATCACAATGCTTCGATGTGTTGTCGAAGGGCAGTCAGATGTCATAATTTCGCCTGACAAAAAACATTAGATAATTCAAAGATCGTAATAGAAAATATCATAAAATATTTTCAAATCTTATTTAGTAAATACGTAAATATTTGTTTATGTCTTAAAAATGACGTTTAATACATTTAGCTAAAAAACATTCGCCTTCAGGAAAAGGCGGTCAAATTTTCAAAAATGGTTCTGGCCTAGTCAAGTGAAGGGTTAATTCCTTCGAAGCTTACCAGGACATGTTAGCTGTTAAAAGAGTGAAAACCCAGTCATTCCTTTAACATTTCGTGTTCTTAATGTAACTACTGTAACATACTTACACCAAGCTCGTTGAGGTGCTCCTTTGGTCCTATCCCCGACAGCATTAGAATCTGTGCAGAACCAATGGTGCCGGCTGATAGAATTATCTCCCTTTTCGCCCTCACACTATCCATTGTTTGGAGGCAAGTAAATTCAACAGCACGTGCAATGTCGTTATCTATTAATATCTGAAGAAGATATGTAAAATGTGCATTATGCAATAACTACCAAGAGCGAATAATTTGCGCGGTTCAAGAGTTTATCAACCATGGATTGGCATATAATACCATGCATTTCATAAATGCTGTACAAAAGGTCACAGATAAACCATGAGTTGAAATACCGTTCAAATATTTTTTCTCGCAGTCTCTCAGACAAATGTAGTGACGAATCTGTTTTTATTAGTGTTAAATACTGTAGAACAGCAGTCCTATCAAGTATTTGATTAGTAATAATACGTAAATAAAAACGTTCCTGAATTGGGCAAGTTCAACGGGTCATGAGCCTACAATCTCCTATCAAACGTCACAAAACTAAATCTGTGTGCTGAATAAATTTGATTAACTATGGAAAGAGTCTGTTCTTTGACTGTCTCTCGCAAGAAACTGCCAGAACTAACGGATACATTATTAAGCAAGGCTTCAGACGTTGATTCGATCAACGTTATTGTTAAGTGAAATCTTTAGTTTTTAAGTCGTTTTCTTGACTCCTTCAAAACCCTTCCTAATGGTATATTTGACCTCTAGACCAGCGTCACGTGGATGCGCAAAACGCTGGAAAAGGTGTTGAGGGAGAGGCCAATTAGAATGCCCCTAACAAATTACCTTGGTGACGTGACAGTTGGTGGCTACATGTAGGTTATTCCTCTTCATGGCAGGTCTGAGAAAGGCATGAGCAGTATGGGCTCGTAATCCATCGTCGGTTGTTATCTGGGCCGTCATCACTCCTTATATATAATAGAAACACATGGTGATTTTAGACAAGAAGATTTTCCCTGTGCCCGTGTGTTTTAGTGATCATAAATATAATAGAAACACAATTTGGTTTTTATTTTGATTTATCTTGAGTAAATTCTGTCTAATTGGTTGATATCATGTATATGAGGATGTAGGCCTACATGGTTTAGTCGGCGAAGAAATAGGTATCTTTTCCAAGAGGTCACCGCCAACCTTAACCCTTCCAAATCGGATGATCGAGTGAATATCCATTTGAAATTGTATTTCTTTTTCTTAAGACTGGATAGGATTCAAACCGGTGGCCATCGATGAAAGATCGTCTTAAGCCACATAAATCCCCATATTTTCTCTTTGTCCAATGTGAGAACAAAGACTTGACTGTCGTACGAGAAAAATTATCTAGTTGGTACGTAAAAATGTTATGTTACATCTTTGGGGTTTGTACCTGGGTACGGTACCAGTTTAAAAAATGACGTGGTCCTTTTAAATCTTTTACAGTCGCGATAAGAATGAAACAATTTGAAAAAGAGGTTAAATCTTCTCTCACTCACTCACTCGCTCACTCACTCCTTAACCGATAATGTTTGGCATTTACCAGCGCCCTCCTACGAAAGAAAACTAAAAAAATCTGTGTGGGTCAATGTTGACTGGTTGTCAATTATCTGTCGTTTACTTTCTTTACTAAACATGGAAACGACACCATACCAGTGATATCAGTTTAAGTGGGGCTTTTAAACACCAAAACTCAATAAAAGAGTTAAAATTGGCAGATATGCATGGCTTCTATAATTCCAGACACACTGAATGTTTATTGTGGGTAGACAAGACCATTTTTTCCGTAAACGGCATTTTTGTCAAGTCGTAAAGAATGATTATTGATGATTTTAAATGAGTTTACCACAAGGATTTTTCCCGTTATTGTCTGTCTCCGGAAACCCGAGTTCCCGCCCCGCTTCTATGAAGGTAGACGATGCAGATGAGAATCTGGATTCCACGACATTGATTGGCCCACCAACACCACGAACACCTAAAACGGAAAACTAAATGCAACCTAAATTTCGCAACGCAACGTCTTCTGTGCCTGAAAGGCTTGAAAGTCATGCATATCCGCTCCCGAACTAAGAATAAAGTTATGTTAGAAGAGAAGTTAGAATTTCCTTCTGTGACAAAAGTGGACCCAGATTCCACAAACCTCTCACTTACCCTGCTCAACAAGTTTAGGAATGGTACAGTTCTCTGACTTCATGAAATACGGCAAAACATCTTCGTAACTCCATCCTTCACAACCCATCTTCTCCCAGAGGTCAAAGTCCTGTGGGGTTCCCCGACAGTAAACCATAGCGTTGATACTTCCACTCCCACCGAGTACCTTCCCGCGTGGTACAGGCATTTGCTTTTAAAAATAAAGTCGGGGTCATTATGATTGTGTATATTAAAAGCGATGTGTCACAGGCAATATGCATTTGGTTCTAGGTAGGCTATACTTTTAATACAATAATTACAGCCTGCAATGATCAAAAAGTGAACACGTTATCAACGCTAAGGTCGACTGAAGCCTAAGCTGATGATAGGTTATTGGTATAAGCAGCACCTGGAAATGACTAAAATAGTTAACAACGAGTCCAATGAAAGCAAACACATGTTAATTAACCTCGAAAATCAAAGTGATATCAATATTTTTTTTTTTTTTTAAATAATAAATTGTTATTTATGGGTTTGCCTAAGACAAGACACGCCCTTGAAGGCTTGGTTGTTATAAAGAAAATAAATAACATTTCACAAACACCTGGAACTTTTGGTTCATGACATTTGCCTTACGTTATCTATCAAAGAGTGGCAGGAATTCTTCTGTGGAACCGCCTTGTAGCTCCAATCAACTGAAGTCCCTTGAAGTTTTGTCCATTGGCAAGGGATTTGAACATTTGGGAATTGAAGATCATCGGGTCCAGCTTCTAACAGCAGCACGGTTTTAGAAGAGTCCTCGGACAAACGATTGGCAAGGACACATCCGGCTGTCCCGCCACCCACTGTGAATATATTTGGAAAGAAATAAACTGAGACCGTCTTGTTAACCAATGGCTTCTGGCTGGTGGTATCATCTCAGATGAAGGCATCGCCCGGCGCCATGTTTTCCTCGCTTGAAATTAAATTCCATGGGATATTTTCTACTTAGTAGCATATTATCGTCAACAGATTACCGACGCGCGAAGACAATGGTAAAACATAATTAAAATTTGTGTTAGAAGTTGATGAGTACTGAAGATGAAGAACGAATTATTTTATTAAAATTCAAACTGCTATCTTTAAAGTGGCATGAGCTGCCAAATTGTTGATCTTTTAACGTTAAAACAGAATGTTGAAATTATTGGCTATTTTTCTCAAGACGTATAATTCATGTCCGTGAAGCTGTCACCCATTACCCATTACCCAGTTCCCGATTAAAAACTAGGTCAATGTAGAGGATTAGGCCATTTGAAAATAGGGGTGAGAGCAAAAACACACGACATCATACATAAACCGCAATACAGCCTTAGACAAAACAGACGCAGATCAATTGGGTAATGGGTATCAGTCGAATTGGGTAATGGGCTACACAACGCCTACAAAGCGATAATACGCGAGCAGGGAAATGGGGGATGGACGAACTGGGTAATGGGTGACAGACAGGGCCGAATTGGGTAATGGGTAACAGTCGAATTGGGTAATGGGCTACACAACCGAACGTCCCCAAAGCGATAATACGCGAACAGGGAAATGGGGGATGGACGAACTGGCTAATGTGTGAGAGACAGGGGGCGAATTGGGTAATGGGTAATGGGTGACAAGCGAATTGGGTAATGAGCTACACAACGCCTCCAAAGCAATAATACGCGAACAGGGAAATGGGAGATGGATGAACTGGGTAATGGGTGACAGACACGGCCGAATTGGGTAATGGGTAACAGTCGAATTGGGTAATGGGCTACACAATGTATCCAAAGCGATAATACGCGAACAGGGAAATGGGGGATGGACGAACTGGGTAATGTGTGAGAGACAGGGGGCGAATTGGGTAATGGGCAATGGGTGACAAGCGAATTGGGTAATGAGCTACACAACGCCTCCAAAGCGATAATACGCGAACAGGGAAATGGGAGATGGATGAACTGGGTAATGGGTGACAGACACGGCCGAATTGGGTAATGGGTAACAGTCGAATTGGGTAATGGGCTACACAATGTATCCAAAGCGATAATACGCGAACAGGGAAATGGGGGATGGACGAACTGGGTAATGTGTGAGAGACAGGGGGCGAATTGGGTAATGGGCAATGGGTGACAAGCGAATTGGGTAATGAGCTACACAACGCCTCCAAAGCGATAATACGCGAACAGGGCAATCGGAGATGGATGAACTGGGTAATGGGTGACAGACAGGGGCGAATTGGGTAATGGGTAACAGTCGAATTGGGTAATGGGCTACACAACGCCTACAAAGCGATAATACGCGAGCAGGGAAATGGGAGATGGACGAACTGGGTAATGTGTGAGAGACAGGGGGCGAATTGGGTAATGGGTAATGGGTGACAACCGAATTGGGTAATGAGCTACACATCGCCTCCAAAGCGATAATACGCGAACAGGGAAATCGGAGATGGATGAACTGGGTAATGGGTGACAGACAGGGGCGAATTGGGTAATGGGTAACAGTCGAATTGGGTAATGGGCTACACAAAGCCTCCAAAGCGGTAATACGCGAACAGGGAAATGGGAGATGGATGAACTGGGTAATGGGTGACAGACAGGGGCGAATTGGGTAATGGGTAACAAGCGAATTGGGTAATGAGCTACACAACGCCTCCAAAGCGATAATACGCGAACAGGGAAATGGGAGATGGACGAACTGGGTAATGTGTGAGAGACAGGGGGCGAATTGGGTAATGGGTAATGTGTAACAGTCGAATAGGGTAACGGGCTACACAACGCCTCCAAAGCGATAATACGCGAACAGGGAAATGGGGGATGGATGAACTGGGTAATGGGTGACAGACAGGGGCGAATTGGGTAATGGGTGACAGGCGAATTGGGTAATGGGCTACACAACGCCTTCAAAGCGATAATACGCAGACATATAAATTATAGCTTCCACAAAACAAATCCAATTTGATTTGTCTGTTTGGAGGCGTTGTGTAGCTCATTGCCCAATTCGCTTGTTACCCATTACCCATTACCCAATTCGCCCCTGTCTGTCACCCATTACCCAGTTCATCCATCCCCCATTTCCCTGTTCGCGTATTATCGCTTTGGAGGCGTTGTGTAGCTCATTACCCAATTCGCTTGTCACCCATTACCCATTACCCAATTAGCCCCTGCCTGTCACCCATTACCCAGTTCGTCTATTTCCCATTCCCTGTTTGCGTATTATTGCTTTGGAGGCTTTGTGTAGCCTATTACCCAATTCGACTGTTACCCATTACCCAATTCGCCTCTGTCTGTCACCCATTACCCAGTTCATCCATCCCCCATTTCCCTGATCGCGTATTATCGCTTTGGAGGCGTTGTGTAGCTCATTACCCAATTCGGTTGTCACCCATTACCCATTACCCAATTCGCCCCTGCCTATCACCCATTACCCAGTTCGTCAATTTCCTATTCCCTGTTTGCGCATTTTCGCTTTGGAGGCTTTGTGTAGCCCATTACCCAATTCGACTGTTACCCATTATCCAATTCGCCCCTGTCTGTCACCCATTACCCAGTTCGTCCATCCCCCATTTCCCTGCTCGCGTATTATCGCTTTGTAGGCGTTGTGTAGCCCATTACACAAATCGACTGTTACCCATTACCAAATTGATCTGCGTCTGTTTTGTCTGAGGCTGTATTGCGGTTTATGTATGATGTCATGTGTTTTTGCACTCACCCCTATTTTCAAATGGACTACTCCTCTACATTGACCTAGTTTTGAATCGGGAACTGGGTAATGGGTAGTGGATGACAGCTTCACGGACATTATAATTCAGAAGCTTTTAAGTGCTTCTAGTCTCGAAAATGTACGATAAAGTATCGTTTTGAGCTAACTTTGGCTTAGAGTAATTGAATGGTCGTCCCGGTTATTTAAAGAGGCATGAGCTGCCAAACTTCACACTTTTTTCATAATTTCTGATCGTCATGACAGTAAGAGGCTTTGAAGGCCATCGAAAAACTAAATGATTGGCGTTGGAATGAGGAAAATCCATACAGTATGTGCCCTGTACGAACCGAAAACGTGTTCGAAAAGTAGCAAAATTTAAATAACCGGGACGACCATTCATTCATTCTAAGTCAAAGTTAGTTCAAAACAATACTTTATCGTACATTTTTGAGACTAGAAGCACTAAAAAGCTTCTGAATTATATGTCTTGAGAAAAATAGCCGATAATTTCAACATTCTGTGTTTACGTCAAAATATCAACATTTTGGCAGCTCATGCCCCTTTAAATTCTGTTTACGTTTCGTACACGTTTTCGGTTCGTGCATGCCGCATACTGTACCGATTTTCCTCATTCCAACGCCAATCATACAGTTTTGTGGTGGCTTCCAAAGCCTCTTACTGTCGTGACGATCAGAAATTATGAAAAAAGTGTGAATTTTGGCATCTCATGCCACTTTAAAGTGTATTTAACAATAAGTTGTTAGTCATTGCTTACCGATAACGTAGTCGTACACAGGAAGTATGTTTTCCACAACTCTAGTTCTGTCCATGCTGACAATAGGACTATGTTTTCCTATCGTTGTTAAAGGTAAGATGTTATAATGAAATAAACCAGTAATTAGTTACAAGTTTTCCTAGCAGTGGCCTTGTGAAGAGAATTTCAAACCGACTTCCCTAACACCTCGATCCAACTAGTTTAACCTTTCTTAAATATGTGTTATAAAGTGATCTACCAGAGAGTGAACCTTTCAGTAAAATAGTTCAAGGCTGTGTTAGTGACTTTGCATTCGTAATCTTTGAAACATGTAGGTCAGTGATATGAGACAAAATAATAAATAAAAAAGTAATGATACGACAAGCAGATTTTATAAACAAATTTTGATTTGTCTTAAAATACATTTTAAAACACTCGTGCTGTATATAAGCAGTTAGAAGTATAAAATTATTTACAAAGCATTTTTTTAACGCTAGCATACCTATATTCCATAGCTCGACATAGGAAAATAACGCAAAGTTCAGTGTCATTAAACAAAACTAAGAATTAAAATGATCTACCTCTCCAATTAAGAATAAACAGATTTCAGAATAATCGCATGCAAGTAATTATATGGCATCCAAAACTGACTAACTAAAATTCATCTTTTAATATGCATATATATTTATATATATTAATAAATAATTGGGAAGTCTATATATATTGAATTTATACAGCTCCAGCGATTTCGGAACGGGGACATGAGCTACCAAATAAATTTGAACAAGAATTCCGATTCGATATTGCTGGTACAAAACAGGAGCTTTTCTCATACATAAAGCTTCCAGATAGTCGTTTTATAAGTAAAAAAACTCGAACATATACATCCAGGTTATTCAATTTGTGTCCATTATTAACACACATATTCGGTTTGCTGGCTTTGTAGATATTTTTCCTTTCAAAGCCAGTCTTCTTTAATGTTCTTCAAAGCCTCAACGTCGCTTGATAATCGGAATTTAAGACAAAAATCTGAAATGTGGTAGCTCATGCAGCTTTGATCAATATTTAAAAAAAAAAAACAGTTCCAGAGAATTCTAATTTTAGTTGTACACAAAAAGAGTTCTGCTAAGCGTTGCTGTCTCGGTTTCTAAACTCAATACTACCAATGGAAACCAAATCTTCTTCAAAATCCACTCCTTTCAAAAACAATAATATTGAACAGAAGTACCATACAAATACAAAGCATTAATACATTTCTTTGTGAAAAACAAAACAAACTTACAAACCTGACTGTAAACCCCACTTGAATAGAACTAAAGTTGTCAACTTGTCGTCGCACCAGCTCATACCTCACTTATTTCTAAAGGACAAAACTACTCGTAGGAATAGTGACGAGTTTTCGAAAATCTTGAAAAAATGATTTTATCAGCGCGCTCCAGGTGGGATTATTGATTATCTCTGATACAACGTGACGGGTCTGATTAACTCATCTAAACAACCTAAACTTAATCTAACCAAAGATATAGAGGATATTGAACAGCTGTGTTTAAATATCACTTATATTTTTTCGAGTGAAAGTCGCCTTTCAAGAGAAAAAATATAAATGTTTTTCAAACACAGCTGTTCAATATTCTGTTTATTTTTTATACTATCATGTTTTAGGCTGGGGATTGTTTTTTAAGTATAAATTTATCAATTATAAAAAAGAAAATATCAACAAACTTATGACGGATTAGGTTTTCAGCAAACGTAGGAATATATATAGCTGACCAATGAAACAACAGCATGTCTGTTCTTCTCATGTGTTTGTCAACTGTCAGATTTGTGGTCATTTGAATTGCCCTTTTCTCTCTGAAGTTTTTCTTAGTGCTAAATTGACTGAAAAGGCTTCATTTAGCCTATCGAAATCCTATGTACTGTTGTTGTTGTGTTGTTGTTGTACAGCAGACGTCAGTATACAAGAAAGAAGTAGGTCCGACGACGTCATCGGGTTCGACGCGTGCATTAAATAACAAAAAGTGTTATTGCACTGCAGTGAATTATTACACTTCTGAGTGAAGGAAATCTCTAGTTTTCACTAATGTATAAATAATAAAAACGAATACTCTTAGACGAATTAAAACATCTACACAATATTTCCATTATCCTTGCTGACAAAAATGAAGTCACGGTGTTTATGAATACTCCTGAACTCAACCAACGTTTGGTATAAAATTGAGAAAGATATGTAGTGGGTTAGAGTGATCGTTCCTCAGTAACACACAGACCTTCCGTCGATGCGACGCGGGTTCGAATCCCACTCAGACCAAATAAAAAATGAAAAAATTCTGAGTGGATTTTTCACTCGGTCGCCTTATGAGGAAGAGTTGTCAGGTAGGCCTACTCGCCGAAAGTCGGGGTTTCGTGCGGGCAATGAGCCCGGTTTTATAAAACACCAATATTTATTAGTTGTATCTTCGTCCCTTTGACTAAACATACAAGCTCATTTATCAAAGATTCTTCTGAATTTTGTATAATTATGCCCACATAAAAAGTTTGGATGTCTATGACCTCTCCCGACTATATACCTGACTATAGATCATAAATTAGATTAAATTTTATATCGTTGAGTACATTTCAATGAATCTATTACGTTTTCAGTCCCACATTTCGTTATGTACATTTCAATGACCTTTACCTCCCTTGAAATTAAAACATTGCTGTATTTACCTAATATAGCAGAATTTGTATTGTATAAAATACTTTATTCCTATTATTCCTTCAACTTCTATACCGTACGCCACAATTTATTTTTTCTCCATCACTACACTAAATCGGTTGATTGTTTCGTACACTGATCTCTATGTATGCCACTGGTTTCATGTTGATGCTATGTTGAAGCTGATTGGTTAAAAAAAAACAAAAAAAAAACAGTGCACTATTTTGATTCGAAAACGAACCATTTATCTTCGTGTTGTCTGAATCCAGTGCCTGGATCAAATTTGCAGCATTGTGTAAACTTATAAACGCATTAACGATCAAGGCTTTTTTGCACGAACAACAGTTCGGGCCAGATACCGAATCCCTGATGCACATGTACTGTGAACTTTACCATAATGAAGTGGCACGAGCTCCCGAAATTCGGGAATGTTCATTCGGGAATGTTCACTCAACGATTCTATTGTAGAAAAGTAGTTCAGCGTTTGAGGTACCTTGACAAACTATAGGATTGACGTTAATATTAAAACATTAACCCAAAGGGGACATGTTATTGTGCTCTATTTCCATACATCTGTAGAAGACACACTCTGAAACTTTGGAGATTTACGTGCGTGCCTCGGACAGTCTGCGGTTTTTATACTGTAAATCACCGTATTTTGGGGCTGAATAAAAATGGCGTCGAAAGTAAATATCAAAATGTTTCACTGCAGACGAAACAAGAAAATAAGAATAATTCTAACTTTATTAAATTCTAATATCATTTAGAAAGATATTTGATTATATTTTTTAATTTGGCCCGGAAAACCACATGTTGTAGACAGACGCAGTTTCGGGACATGTCAGGAATCCTCCAATGCTTCAATTATATAACTGATCGAGGCTGGAGTTAACAAACCGAGTGTTCCGGTCCCTTACATTATCACGGGGACATTTTTGTGGGGTCCTCAAGAAGATTTGGAAATTGTACGCTTCACGGCTACCTATTTGGTCGCCACATTCAAAATGACCTGCAGTCTATCAGAGGGTATTTCACGCACGTAAATCCGCGAGGTCACTCGGAACATCCTTCGGCTATCTTCGCTCGCTACCGGTCGGCTTTGACACGCCTCGGACAGTCTACGCTTTTTATACGGCAAATCACCGTATTTTGGGGCTGAATAAAAATGGCGTCGAAAATAAATATCAAAATGTTTTACTTCAGACGAAAACAGAAAATAAAAATAATTATAAATGTATTAAATGCTAATATCATTTAGAAAGATATTTGTTTATATATTTTATTTAGCCCGGTAAACCACATGTTGTAGACAGACGCAGTTTCGGTACATATCAGGAATCTTCAAATACTTCAATTATATAACAGATCGGGGCTGAAAGTTAACAAACCGAGTGTTTCAGTCCCTTAAATTATCACGGGGGCACTTTTGTGGGGCCCTCAAGGGGATATGGGAATTGTACGCTTCACGGCTACCTATTTGGTCGCCATATTCAAAATGACCTGCAGTCTATCAGAGGGTATTTCACGCACGTAAATCCCCGAAGTTTCAGAGTGTCCCCGAGGTTTCAGAGTGACTGGTAGCGAGCGAAGATAGCCGAAGGGAGTTCCGACTTGGAGAAGACACAGTCTGATAACTTCGTTACTTTTATCCCACAATAAGTTATATCACATAATAAGACTTTCCCCTGATACCAATCTTTGAATTGTACGTTAAGATACCGGATACTTTTTATGTGTATCTGTACTCATGTTTTCCAGCTATTTGAATTTTGTCCATTATTAGCACACATCCTCTGTTCGTTAGTTTTTCACGGTAGGCCTACTACAGATGCTCAACTTCTCTTGACAACTAGTATTTGTGAAAATATTATTTTACCAGTGAACGCGAATTTAACTATCGGCTCATTCATGCGAGAGATAAACACGTTTTTTTTTTTTCTCGAAGGAACGCGGACGTGGTAGTTTAATAAGGCCATGCATTTGTTTGACAAGACATTTTAAGACTGACTGCATTTAGGTCAAACCCTCTCGATGACACCATAACATATAAGCTGTGCCGTATACCCATGTGGACTACCTCATGTACATATATATACTGTGTGTGTGTGTTTGAAATGACGTTGTAGAGACTGTGACAACTCGGTTAAAAGTTAAACTATGGATAACATTATGTTGGCGAAGTCCCCATGATAAATGTTATTCTTTTTCAAGCAGGTTAGTATATTTTAATCAAATTTATTTAGTCAAATTTATTTGGGTTCACGAACCCAGCAGCTTCATTACGTGACGGGTTAAGTATGTGTAGCTGTTATTTTAGAGTTGGCCTATAGTTGACTGACCAAGTTTGCTGAACTTTTATATTAGCAGTTTTTAATGACTATTCTTTAATATCACCACAGCCCTTTGTTGGTAGCTGGCTAAGATATTTATTTCACTAACGTTAACGCTGTTTAAAACTGCAAAGATACTATCAAATAATAAGGCCCAGCGATAAATCGTTACTAATATAAGTGATGGACTTGAAGCGGTATTTCCTGACTGTGTCACTCACAAGCAATGGCTATATTGTTCGAACTTTTTATATTCATCTTTATATAAGGGATTGCTTTCTGTGTGCGTGTGTTTTAGTGTTCATAGATATATGTTTATGCACACTTAAACACACCCGCACAGGGAAAATCTTCATGCACCTGGCTTAAACATTGAGCGCGGGGAAATCAATTTAAAAAATAGGCTGTTCATAAAAGTCCAGATATAAAGGTAGACGATCTCCACATCGGATACTTTTTGTTTTCTCCAGATAACGCTAGAAAATGTAACACTGGAGCATTTTCTTGATAAGGCGGCCATCCACCAAATGCTCTGCCGAGTGTACATGATATACCTGTAGTTTAAACCGTGTATTTGGAACTAAGAATATATTCGTAATTCGTTTTTTTTAAGTGGTACGAGCTGCCATATTTGCACTTTTTAAATAAATTCTAATTTTGAAAACAACAATAAGGTTCGGAGGTCATCGACTAAACGAGTAACGCTGAAATAAGGAAATTCTATACAGTACGTGAATGGCCAAATCGAAATAGTTTTCGAAAGATAGACAAAATTAAAATAAGCTGGGCCAATGGTGATTCAATCCAGACCTCAGTTACTTTAAACACTGCAATAACATATATTGTCGAGACAAACATCACTAAAAAGATTAATAAATTGACACCTTTTTGGGAAGGGTGGAGATAAACAATACTTTGAATATATGATTTAACGGAAAATATCAACATTTTGGCAGCCCTTGGTGTTATAATATTCAGTAAATGAAGTAGAACATCATGTTGTAGGGAATCTTTGAGTGACATAACTAACAGATAGTGTGTTTGATTTTCACCCTGGCGCGGAATTGTTTCCGGGTCATTCAGTCTTGGTTAATTTACTATTTCATTCATTCTCCTGATGATTACAGTTCTTGTTAAGCTATACAAATAATTGACAGACACAAGTAATCCGATCGAATTAAGATAAATTGAACCGGTATTCAAATTCATTCAGATTTACTGACACATATGCAAGTTTCGCTCACACGTTGAGTACAGTGCGTCTCAACGTTAGACCCTGAATCAGGAGGAGCAAGATCCTCGCGACTTCGATATTGGATGTCCATTGGCAATTAGTTTGAAGAAACAATCAACACCTTCGGAAACTCCGAAGATTAGTTGCTAATAATAGGTATGCTGCTTGGCATATCTGGTTTAGGCCATTGTTCATGTTATATAAACGCAATAGCAGGATACTATTAATATAAAAACCTAAAATATTCATCTTGGGTGAGTGCACACATGGTTATTTATATCTATTTTATATATCACTGTATTAACATTGTGAGTGTTAAAATCCTTGTGACATATATAGAACATATAAGTTTGTATGTAGTCCACACTACACGCATGAGCTGCCAAAACTCAGACTTTTTTTTTATAAATTTTGACTTTCAAGGGAACTTGAAGTATATATTGACGTATATATCAGAAGATTTTGAGAGATACTAGCCCCGAGAATGTTCGTCAAAGAAATGTTTACGACTATGTTAGATCTAAAATGAATGACATTTCGTCCTGGTTCTTTAAATTTTGTTACTTTTAGAACACGTACTGTTTCGGTTCGCACAGGCCACATTCTTTATGGATTTTTCTAATTTCAATCATAAAGTTTTTCCATGAACTTAAACCCTCATATAATCTTGATAATCAGAATTTATGAAAGAATAGCCTATTGTAATAGCTTACGGCATTTTAAGTAAATTATGTGTAAGCGCGATTTGAGGCCTTGATATTTTTAATAATACAATCAAATAACAATGTTTTCAAAAACAAGCTTTGAAAAACTAATGAAAAAACAATGTCGTGCGCAATGAGGTATATGGTTTTAAAAAAATAAATTTGTATATTACCACCGGAGGATGAAATGACTCTTCCTACCATTCAGCGTGAGCTCAAAACTAAATCCTTCATTGTTGTTACCTAACTCTGCCCACTTTGGTAAGCATTTATTCACCATATTACCTGTTCACATGCATAAAACATTTCTTTCTTATTTTTAGAATACACGTAAATTAGCATATCAATTAAATGCGACACTCAAATAAAACTTTGACTTTAATTTAACAAGGGTGTGCAAATTTAATTTGTAGATAAATTGATATGGGCTTTACCATATTTGAATTTTCCAATCGGCAAATGAATATTTAATTGAATCACCGTTAGATGAAATTTTCCGGACGGTGGTCAACACCACATTCTTAATACATTAACGAAACAGTGATTTATCTTTATTTTAGAGAGGCCACACAGTGAGTAGACAGAGGAACAATCTGCCCAGATAAGAATCAAATGCTGTATTGAGAATGCACATTTTCTGGTTTGTTTTATTTTTCTTTATTTATGGTGCAAATCTTCTAAATGACGTTGAGTGAGCAACTCGGTGGATTGATTGATGTTTTACGATGCACTCAAGTTGATTCATTGATGTTTTACAGCTAACTCAAGATTATTTTACTTATATGGCGGCGTTGCCAGGATTAGTGGGGAGGAAACCGAGCTCATTACCAGGAGGAAAACCCCGACCTTCGGCGAGTACCTGGTAACTCTTCCACATACGGCGACCGGGTGGAAAAATCCACTCAGAAATTTTTATTGTCAGCAATTTGAAGAAAGACCGACGTATTGGCTAAGGATATTTCTATGAACGAATATGGACTCATTACAATAGTTTATGTGAAAACATGGTTGACCTGACACAACATGATAAAAGTTTCATTTCTCGAAAGAACTAAAACCCTTTAAAATAAATTGTTGACACTTTATAAGAATTGTTTATATCTCTATGTGATATGCTTGTATGTAAGACATACTTGCTGTTTTGGATATAATTTTATTTTTAGATGGTTATCCTCTTTTCGTCGCCATTAAGTGAATTTATCTTGTGTTTATACCTGATCAGTTCACTAATTTTTCAAACAATGTACAGTGAGCTCGCTAGTCAGAAATGTCAAAAAGGCTAGGACGTAGAGCTTGACACTAATATGACCATATATTATAAACTAGAATAAAAATTGTTCAGTCGACTTAAGCCTCGTTTAATGTATGATAAATTATGCAGCTAATATGTTTAAGATACCAAAAGCAGTTGAACCATATCAGATTTGTAATTTAAAAAACCAAACAAACAAACAATCAAAGCTTTATTTCTAGAGTATAAATTGATATTAATACTGTTTTTTCTTATTTTTGTTCAGGCCGAATACTGTTTAAAGCAATTTGGAATGGACTACCCTGAAGTTTTACGGGCTGAGGATGTGTTAGTTCTCAAACACCCCGACAAGAGGAGCTCAGCTCAGGTTATAGATGGCCAGGATACTCTATCTCTTCTCCAAGCACTTCAACCTCTGGTTTCCGAGGAGCCGTCCTTACGGGATCACATCCACGCCGCGTTACGTTCTGCTGATGTCTTATCGCTATTCTTCGGGAGTCTTACAAGACATGAAGTCGCAGCCATTTGGCTCCTCGTTAACACAGAATTATGGTCTGATACTTTTAGTGGTTGCCAACAGGCATTGCTGCAAAACGACGAGGATGGGTTAGCAATATTTCTACCCTATCTGAGACTGGTTAAACAAGGGCTGCAGAAGCTTCCTGTGTTTTCTGGCAATATTTGGTGCAATGTAAATGAAGATTTGTCCGACCTGTATACGGTCAATAGTCTGTTTTCGTGGAACGGTTTCCTGCGCTGTAATATAATTAAAAGACAAACAATGGACAATTCTTCTACGACAAGAACCATATTGTGTATTCATGTTCGATCTGCCTCCATAATTGTGCCAGTTTCAGACAGAGCAAAAAACTACGTTCCTGTCGTCATTCGTCCGTACACCCAGTTTCAAGTTACATCTGTATCCAAATTAACTAAATCCATCTGTGTGATCAATTTAACTGAAGTTTCTAGTCCATGTGCTTTTGTGAGTTTATCAGACTTTTCTAGCCAACCCAATGCCCCTCCAAGCGTGTACTGGGCAAATCTGGTACAGAACTTTACCAGCACATCTTCTGTGAAACTATTTCAACATATGAACTTTATAGCTACTGTAACAGCCGATGTTCAACTTAGCTTTGTTTGTTTAGAACAATTAACTAAATACACTTCCTTCAAGTGCTCTTCTTTGGAAAAAATATCCCTACTCGGTGAAATCATCGATTTGATTGAGCGTTTTTCAGTTTACAGTAATTTTCTTGAGATGGCATTTTCTGTGGCCAACGTTTTATATTCTGATCCGAAAGTAGCCGTCGATCAGGCCACTGTCGAAAGCATACTGGAGTTTACCGTTGAGGCCATAATCTCCCATATTGGAAAAGTACAATTGATTTACACAGCAATACAGCTTTTGAAAATTGTCGTTTCGAATGGAGACGAAGTTAAACAACCCCGAAAGATAACTACGTCTATATTAAAGGCCATGGAATATCATGACAAACATAAAGAAATTAATTTTGAAGGGGGTATGTTGTTGGAAAAGTTATTTCAAACTTCTATCTGCACATCTTCGGTAACAGAAAACGCCCTTCAAAATGTTATCCTCAACAATGTTAAACTACACCGAGAAGACTTAGCTAAAAGCGAAAAATGTTGGCAGTTACTACTTTTTCTAGCCGGGAACAACAATAATAACAAAACCAGCCAGACACAAACTGGTGACAGTTTAACCAAGACATTGCAAGAGGTCCTTAAAGTATTCTCCAAGTCAGGTGATATCCAAGCAGAAGCTCTTCTTACTCTCTGCTCGGTGGCTGAAAGTTGTGATACAGAGTTTGGCAAAGAAACCGAGTTAATGAAGTCAGTTATAGACGCAATTCGCCTTCACAGTGCCAACGAAAACGTAGTTGACTGTGCATTTAAAATCTTAACCAAAGCCACTAAAAATGTCGAGCAGACAAAATTTGTCTTAGGGACTGACGGAGTTAGTTGTATATTAACCGCAATGAAACATCATTTCGATTTTCAATGTGTACAAGAACATGGTTTTCTAGTTCTAAGACAACTAGCTAGAACCGGATACCGTTGTGTTAATACGACAAACAACACTGAACAAAATGCGCAAAAAGCTATCGAAGGTTTATGTATCTCAGGGACGGATTATCGTTCGCTGATATTGGAATCGGGAGGTTTGGATGTGATTCTCTCAGCTATGAAAACCCATAACACTCACATAGGAACAAAAATAGAAGGATGCCTAGCGATCAAAACTTTAAGCGTTAATTCTGAAAATGTTGTAGAAAGTGTTCGTCCCGAGTGCATTGACGCTATAACCAGTCAGATGTCGCTAAACGCAGACAACGTAACTGTACAGACAGTCGTTTTTAGAACACTTGCACCATTAACAGTTAACCAGTTTAACAAAGAGATTGTGATAAAGTTCAAAATCGTTGAACAAGTAATGAAACTAATGAAAAAATTTCATAGCAATGCAAAATTACAAATTTGCGGTGTATCTTGTTTGGCTAATTTGTCGACGGTGACCAAAGGTGCCCTTGAAATCTTAGCAAATAATGGAGTAATGGTAATGCTTCGAGTTATCGACGCCTACCCAGAAATCGAACCTCTTGTAACATCTGCTTGCTCGGTCCTTGCAAATGTATCTTCTGTTCCCAAAGAGATGCTTGACTCCAACATAGAGTTACATTCGATGACTTTGCTTTACAACGATGGGTACGAGTTAGCCGTTTCGTGTATGAAGAGGTTTCCAACTACGATCCCACTTCAACTTGAATCATGTCGTGTAATTCTTTCCTTGCCGGTCGAACATGCATCTTCAGAAAATTGCAATACGACGTTTATTGTGCAAACCTTTTTTGATTGCCTTGTGCAAAGTACAGACAATTACGATCTTTTGAAATATCGATCCCAAGCTCTGAATCGTCTGATACATTGTTTCAAAATTCCTGTGGTGATGCCATCTGGTGTGGTGGAATTTATGTTAACGTGTGTGAAAACGTTTATACCAGAGAAGACCGTGTTGGAGGAATCATGTGAGACTCTTGTAATGGCGACCACAACCGCAACATACATATCTCAAACAATGTTAGAGAAGAAAGCGGTTCCTTTACTGTTTGAAACGATACGAGAATGCAAACAGGAGTCTGGAATACAGAAAATGTGTTTACGTATTTTAGATCAAATAATTCCAAGCTCACTAACTTTAGCCTTTTGGGACGCTTTTAGTCCATTTAAAACCAGTCAAAGGGAGATAATCACACAAGAAATGAGGCAAATAAATGCTCTGGAGACTTTGCTTGAAATTCTTCTCCTACATATGGAAGAGGAGGTTTTTGTGGAACTAATAAGATCGTTAGTTCGTCTGTGTTGCAACGATTATGTTTTCAATGAGTCTGAATATAAACTACTTAAACAAGTCGAATATCGCGCTAAGGAAATTGGAATGGAAAATGATGTCAATGTCCAAGCAATCGTATCTATGTTATCAGCGTCAGCCTATTTCAGTTAGTGTGGGTACCAAATTAACAACAACAACCTTAGAGTCAAATCTCATGTAACCAGCGGTATAGCAAAGATTGGAATATCTCCCGTAATTTTAGTGTATGTACTGTTGCCAAAAGCGATGACGGGATGACGTCACTTCATCTGAAAATTTCATAACATTTCTACTATTTTCGAATGATGGTTTATTAAAAGCTATAAGAAACGATTGAAAAAGATCAAAATGGACAAAATATATAACAAATGCCAAAGATTGATTGGTGTTTTATGCTGTCACATAACGCGTTACATTATTATGTGAAATAGAGTATAGTTTGTTTTTGAGTTGTGCTTTCTGCCTAACATGAGTTTGAGGTTTACACAGTTGGCCTGACTTAATTAGTTATTTACTGATCTACAAGGACTTTTATGGCGGCTTTGCCAGGTTCAGTGGGGGAGGAAATCGGGCTCATTGCCAGGAGGAAACCCCGACATTCGGCGAGTATCTGGCAAGTCTTCCATATAAGGCGACTGAGTGAAAAATCCACTCAGAATTTTTTTTATTTGGTCTGAGCGTGACTCGAACCCGCGTCGCATCGACAAAAGGTCTGCGTGAGAATGAGGGACCATCACTCTAGCCCACTGCCCCCCCCCCCCCCCCCCCAAGGTGACATGTTGACAATAGAAATAGGCTTGTTTCTACTATTTTATATTGATATCCCCATTATCACATTGGTTGTTGACAGATCATGATTTGGAAAAGTTTATACAATCCAGGGGGCTGTTTCTCAACACATTTACGCCTGTGGTAACTTTGCGCCTGGTCGTAACGTAATGTTGAGGGTATATGTTGCCATGGTAGTTACGCCTTCCATCGGACTTACGTCGGTCGTAACTTTGTTGAGAAACAACCCCCTGGACCCTGTTTCACAAAGCGACGTAGTGTAAGTTTTTACGTAACTGCCATAGCAATCCATAATGTAGAGACACGTTAGTATGTAAGTTAAGCAAAAAATACATGTACGCCGCTTTGTGAAGCAGGCTGCCGGTTTATATAGAATTCAAACTACACGACATCATATGACAATGAGCCTTTTTTTACCCTGCTCAGTTTGACAGCATATTGCAGGGGATGTAACTATAAACTCATTTTCTCCCTCGTCCCTAGAGTTATCCCCCTTCTATGATACATGACATGGATTACCGGATGGATAATACTAATTTGTTGATCGATTCTTTTGCTTGTAAAATATTTAATTTTACGATATTATTACTGTTAAATTCTCGTATATAAGGTGTGGCAACTAATCCAGAGGCTCCAAAAAATAGCACAAGTCTTTTATTGCAGTCTGACTGGTTGGATGTAACGCCGCGTTCAAAAGCTAAACATACACATGACCATGCCAGACTGCAAAATATCCATACTCTGATTACGAGTACGACAACGCATGCGTGTCTGTATTCCATAGGTTGATGCTGTACGCCATATTCAAGATTATTTCACTGATATGCCGACACGAAATTCGAACAGCGGATCAAAA